>CM053507.1:31371704-31846214 GCA_028627145.1 Eidolon dupreanum
GAGGAAAGTTAACCTCCCCCCCCCCCCGCACCCTTTCCCCCTAAAAAAGTAAAATTTTAAGCCTCAAAAATATAAACTTTCTTGATCAAGGCATAACAACTTAAAAGTGCTAGAACCAAGACTAGAATTCAGATCTACTTAATTCTGAATCCAGCCTTCAGTGGACACCACTATGTTGGCTGTGTTCCTGATTCTTGGTAAAATAAGGCCGAGCAGTCATTATTTGACCTGAAGTATATCTGAATCAAGATCAATGGGCCTTGTTATGTTAGCTATTCACTTCAGTAACCTAATAGTCTTTGGCTTTCAAATTCCTGTAACTTATGCACTAGGAAGTACTTAAGCCATGGAAATTGAAGTTCAACTTGAAGGATACCTTCAGAGTCAACTGAGTATAGCCTTGCATGTGCCTTACAGTTGGTAAAACATTGAAGGTTCAGGACAAGCACATATGCTCATTATTTCTGCTGTTTTGGAGCAATGACTGGTGACAGCATTTGAAAGAACAAAAGCAGTCAAATCTAAGAGCCACTTGAACTTTTTAACTCTACTTGACCTCTACTCTGTCCATAGGTCCTAAGTGGAATGAGTGTGCCTGAGAGTGCTATTGTGAACAGCAGCATTTTATTTTGAGATCACTGACCAGACACATTTTCACCCAGTAGGGTGACCTGTGCTTCGTGTGAAAAAGCTGTGTCTAGAGCACAGGGCAATACTGCCACATTAGCCCACATTTGTATTCTAGACAAGTTGGCAAGTGTATGAAATTAGCTATTGGGGCATGAGCTTCGAGTAACCCTAGAAATTATTTCTAAGGTAGGCTTTCAGCACAGAAAAAGAAGAAAAAAAAAATCTTTGCTCCATTGCTATGGGAATAAAATTTAGTTCCGAATAGATTCATTTCTGGATGTTCAAATATCCAATCCTCACCACTGAATTTTTCATCAAATATAAACAGCTTGTTTTCACTTTCAGACTCCTACACCTCCAGGATCTTATACAATGAGAACTATATGCCCATGTATTAAAAAAGCATACATCATTTAAGGTACATGGGATTATATGGAGACAAAATCATAAACTAGAATGTACTATCTGAACATATGTTTCTAATTTCTTTATTTTGTAGAGCTGAACTACACAAGCATATAAATATGAGAAACTGAACTCACTATTTTTATACTTGTCATTTTCTACTTTAAATCAAGCAGACTTTTCTGCTTCTAATTTACACCCACACTCTCTTCCATCTATTCTTTTACCCTATTTTATATATGTGAAAAATTGTCCTATTTTTCATAAGTAAAGACTTCTCTTTCCCCTCTTTGAAAGCTCTTCACCTCTAGAGTGGCTCTTGATCATGCTGCCTTGAATGTCCTGTGGAATTAAGGAAATAGATGAAAGAAAAAGTGAGTAAACATATTTCCTAAGCCCAGTCATACTGCCTATTTTCAATCTACATAAAAACATTATAAATTATTTAATGTCACCTGTACCTAATTATTTTTTCCTCTTTTAGGAGGTAACCTGCTTGAAAGTAAATTTTTTTTTTAACCTAAAGTTTTTACCTATTTTGAAAATTGGTTTTCTACATTTTCTATGAGAGCTTGAACATGAAAGAAATGCTTAATAACCATAAAATAAAAATAGAAGGGTCGTACAAAGGAAATATAACCTTCTGCATTCTTTCTTGCTTTAACTGAGAGAAGGGTTGTGCCCTTTTTTGCTCAAAATCCACCAGGATCCCTTAGTCTTTTATTATCTTCTACCTAGAGGGGTAGATTATTTTTTCTATCTCTCAGATGACATTTTCAAAATAATTCTTGTTCTATAATAACCTCTTCAGGGAGAAGGAAAGAATGCAATTTACAATATCCCCATGATTACCATGTGGTATATTTGCCCTTTCGATTTAACAAGGACATTGTTTTTAAACCAAATCATAAGCTAGATCTACTAAAGCAAAGATAGCTTGCTCTGGCTTCTCCCTCCCATGAAACATCACTCTTAGCCTTGCTTATTTTATGGTTTTTAAATAACAGAGGACACATTTCACTTTTTTTTTTAATAACTGTATCTGCCATATCTGCATAACTTGGTAGCTCTAGTAGTCAGAGATACACAAAGAAAATTTGTTTCAGCAGCATGTTATTTAAAAAATATGAAAATTGGTAAACAAACAAATAACTAAATAGACAATCCCTCGGCTGAGATAAGGAGAAAACTTTTTAAGATGGTAAGTAGATATTCAAATATCCACTGATATTTGAGCACGGTTTGGAACCACCAAGGCTAGGGTTGCCAAAAACTGCTAGTTATGCATTTAGGTAGTCGACAAGTGGAACCATAGATACTAATCTAATTTTACCCAACATGAGGCTCTCTGGTCTAGATTCCAACTGTAAAGGAAAGCTATTTTTCTCCTCTGTTCTCAAAACTCTGACACCAGATGGATGGGGATTTTCCCACACTAAGCAATTCTCCAATTCTCAGTAGGTGACTACTGGACTATCTAACTGGAGATAGCATCAGACCTGCAGGTTAAGGGCTAAGCTCTACAAGACGATCCCCACTGCAGATGCCAATCACAAGTCCAGAAAGGCACCAATGCCTCTTACCAATCAGCTATAAATTGCCATTTCCATGATTCCCTCCTCAGGTTTGATCATTTGTTAGAATGGTTCACAGACAGGGAAACATATACTTACATTTACAGATTTATTGTTCAAGAGTACTTTTATCTCTATCCATCCTTCTCTGCCCCACTTCCCTTTCCAGAGGTCAGTGGGTAAGGCTGAAAATTCTCATTTTCTAAATCTTGGTCCTTTGGTTGACAAGCACCATCCTGAGGCTATCTAGGAAGCCCACCCTAACTGACCTGTTTAGCATAAAATTAGATGTACTTTAAAGGAGCTTTTTATGAATAACAAAAGAGGCCCCTTTCACTTGAAAAATTCCAAAGGATGTGAGAGCTCTGTCCCAGGAACCAGGAACAAAGATCAAATATATTTCTTATACCACACCAACTCGTTAGGATTCTTAACAAGGAATCCAAGGCAAAAAGAGAGAAGCATTTTCAGGCATGTTTGTGAGATAAAATCCAGTGAGAAAAGGCAGAAAAAATGATAGTCACGTGAAGTGAGCAGAACACTAGGATTTGTTGCTTGTGAGTAACAGGAGATAGATAGCTGAGAGTCGATGTTGTTGCCTAGTGGTCAAAGACTTCTGCCTGTGAGTAATCAAAGCGAAGCTTGTAGTCAAATGGCTGTTTTGTTTTGTTTGTTTTGTTTTGTTTGCAAATCTGCCTAGGATGTCTCTTTCCCATTTCAAAAAAAAAAAAAAAATCCCTTCAAGTCTTATTATTATAGTGCTCTTTTCACTTTCTTGCCTCACGGAGTCATTAATATATATTTTTCACTTCCAGCTATAATAAGTGTGTTCTCTTTTTCTATGGAATTTTTCTAGAATCACTCCTTTCTATCTATTCTCAGAATCATTATTGAAGTTCTTGCTTCCATGCCTAATGCATGGGTGAATATCAGAGCCAGAACTCATCTAATCCATTTTGCTGTCACGGTTCAAAGCTGAAGAATCTGCAGTTATTTTCTAACGCTTCCTGCACTAATCAACACTTTTGTTTGGCTTTTAGAATTTTCTATGAATATATACTACATACTTCAATCACCTTCTCCTCCTACATACTTTGTTCCATCTCAAGTCATATTTCTGTTATGAAACATCTTCTATGGACCCTTCCCCCAAATTAATATGTTAAAGTTCTAACCCCCCAATGTGATTATATCTAGGGATAGGGATAGGAGGTAACTAAAGTTAAATGAGGTTATAAAAGCAGGATCCTAATCCAATAGGATTGAGGCTTTATAAGAAAAGCTCTCTCTCTATTCCTCTCTCTCCCTCATGAGAAAACAGTGAAAATTGGCCATCTGCAAGCCAGGAAGAGAGCTCTAACTAGGAACCCAATCAGTTAATACCTTGATCTTGACTTTCTAGCCTCCAGAACTGTAAGAAAAATTAATTTTTGTTGTTTAAGCCCCCCAGTCTGTAATTTCTGTATGACAGCCTAAAGAAATTAATATACACTGTTACTAGTTTAATTGTTCTTCTATTAACAGCTATCATTCAATGAGCATTAATCCATTACAAAAATATTTTATACAAGACACTCTACTAGGTAGTAGGAATACAATGGCACTGATGAATAAAACTGTCAATGTTGCAGTCCTATGGAGCAATCTTCAGGAGGAGATGGAAATAAGACAAATACATAATGTATATGTGCTAAGTGCTAGCAAGTAGAAGCACAGTTTTATGAAGGCATGTAACAAAAGTCTGAAGGTTCCTGGAGATTTCTCAGAGAAAGTTTAAACTAAAAAGTAAAGTTTGACCAAAATTTACCGAGGAAAAAGGTAGAAGGAACATCAGGAAGGCACTTGGGGCATTTGGAGAATTTAACAAAAGATAGTCTAGCTGAAGATTATTGAGTGTGATGGAGAATGGCACGAGATAAAAATGGAGAAATATCTAATTGGCAGATCACATTGTGACACCGTGGGCATAGGTCAAGATTTTAATCTTTATTCTAAGAGCAACAGAAAGCCAATAAAGGGCTTAAACGGCATTTGGTATGTTATGTGTTGTCTCTCGATTCTTCTCCACCAATACCACAGAGAATTACAGGTCAGTGAGACTTAGAAGAAGTAAGATTTATTGAAAGTACATTTAGAAGGAAACAGGCTGCACTAAGGAAGGCTGCAGCCCTGTGGAATTTTGAAGGTGAAAAGATAATACAGAGTATATTCCAAGGAAGAAGAGGATTTTCAGTGAAGAGAGCTGTAACTACACAGAGGTGAGAAGGTCTGTTTATGTTTGAGTGGTGATGGGAGGTCCTAGATGATCTGTATATGAGGTTACCTTGACTGACAGTTGCCTGCTACATTACACTTTGCCTACTGCGCATGTGCTTACCTAAAATTTGGTCTGTAATAACCAGATTCATGAACTTCCAGGCATAGTCATAACATTATAATGATGGTATAATGAGACTGAAGTTGTGGGCAGGTGAAGGTAGTACTTTCTGCTTGTGCATTTGTGGCTAGTTTAGCCAGCATCTTTTTGGCCTCTGTGCTCTAGGACTTGGGGTAATTTACAACCCTAAAAAGGAGATGTTTCTGGGAGGTCCTTAAGGAAGGTCTTCAAGGGAAGTTTCTATGGTTACAGAACTGGGCCTTCACTCCTGTCACTCATGCCTGATTAACTACCTAATAGTATGATATGAGTAGATCTTCAGTTTTAAAAGAACTTTTTAATGTCTATATGTAGGATACTTTAAATCACAAAAAGAAAAGAGTAAGATTTGTTTAATAGTTTACTCTGGAGGCAGAGTTGGCTAGGGTACAATGAAGAAAGAAAGATTAAAAATCAAAGTTTCGATATTATGAAAAACTTGAAAATTGATTGGATATGGGTCAAGGAAGTGAGGACTATTAAAGATGACTTAGATGTCTGGCCTGAACAACTAGGAAGGCGATGGTGCCATTTACTAAGACAAAGAAATATAGAGAAGGTGGGGGTTGGTTGAGGGGTGTTGCTGTGATACAGGGAGATCAGGTTTGGACATATTTCCCTTGGGATGCTGGTCAAGTGGAGTGTTGAATAAATAATTGTATAATCTAGTTAGGGACTCAAAAGAGAGCAAACTCTGAAATATCACCTATGGATTATCAGAATACACACACACACACACACACACACACACACACACCATAGTTGTACATGAGGTTGTGCAGAAAGAGTGTATACAGTGATAAAAGTAGCATGCTACGGTCTAACACTGAGCCCTAAAAAAAAATCAAGAAGTATCTAAAGAGATAGGAGAAAAACTTTAAGACTAGAGTCTCAGGTCACAAGGAATGAGAATGTTTCAAGAGAGTAGTCACCAGTTCCCTTGTCAAATATTACTGAGGTCATTTAATGTGAGGCAGAAAATGTTCGTTGTATTTAATAACACAGAAGTTCTACTTTAGGGCAGACACCATGCAAGGTACTTTATATCTACCTTTAATTCTCATAGTGAGTAGGTATTATTGTCATCAGGCAGATGAAGAAACCAAGTATCAGAGGTCAAAGTCACACATTTAAAAAGGATGGGGAAAAATCTTGTGTTCAAATTCGGGTCTATGATATTAGAGCCCTATACTCCTACTCTGCCACTTCTGCCCTTCTCTGAACTGGTTATGTTGTTTTTCTTGCTGTTGCTGCTTTGTTTATTTTGGAATTTAAATCAAGACTACAGAACTAGATTCTGTTTATTCTCTTATTGCTTTGTGTGTATGTAGTAGCCTTGTCTCTCCCACTAGATTTATGAGTTCGCTAAAGGCAAGCACCAGAGCATAGCATTAGAGTGTAGTGTAGGAGAAAGAAAATAGAATTTGCAACCTGACAGACCTGGGTCATAGTGTAAAAATTATAATGTCCATGAAGTGTCTAGTGGAGTGACAGGTACAGATGAGCCATGTGTTGAATGAATGTGATATTTATTATTTCTTTGTATTCCTTTCAGCCCAATGAGCTCTACAGAGTAAGAGTAAATAAATATCAAGTTTAATTCTTAAGATACTGTAAATAATAATAGCTCTTCATCAGTTAATTGTACACATCATAATTGCTAATATAGTTTAGAAGTCAATCCATTCCCAATAATGAAAATTTTCCCTACCCTGGGACTAAGAAGAGAATAGAAAATGAGATACTCTGCCTTTCCTTAAGCCTATGCAAATGCCACAATGGAAAACTAGACCCCTGAAAATCATGAGCTCCTTGAGGACAAGTTTGGTGATTTCTCTAAGCTGCCATTTCCATTGTACCTAATCTAGCACCGGGCACATGATATTTACACAGTACTTACTAAAATAAAACGAAAAAAGAAATGGATGTTGATGAGGAGATTTCTTGGCCTCTAAAGACCATTCAAAGTTGTCTTTTCTGAACCACAAAATGTCAGGTGCTAACATGGCATTCTAACTTCTTAACTACTGCTCTAAACTTCATTTGTAATATAGTTATATATAGTTTATAGTCATGCACAATAAGGTATATCTTATCATCCTTTCCAAAAATATCATGAGAATAATTTCAGAGGTTATATTTGACACATGAACAAACTAAAAATGTTTCCTAGACTGAAGTCAAGACTTAATAAATATTTTTACCATCATGACTCATCAAGCTTAATATATTGTGTGAGGACTCTTATCTAAAATTTAATCATGTCCAAGTATGTGGGATTTTATTGGGATCGAATAATTCAAACATTTAAAAACTCCTTAATTGTCTGTTTTCAGAGCTCTACAAGTATGGTAACAACTACATGATCCTAGTGTATGTTCATTTTGTATTATTTAACCATTATACAAATATAATATTTTAAAACTACTTGATTCTATGTTATCCTTCTGTTATTTTCTGGAGGATCTATTTACCTGTGATAGCTATTTTCTTTGAAGAGGGTGACAATAGCATCAGCACCTTTAGGATCATGTGTAAGGCTGTGAAATAGTACTGCTCCCTCCCTCATCCCCTACTCCTGCCAAACTGGTCTGTTCAACATTTTTAAACATTCCCGTTCTATCACCTTCCCCTGAAATGTCACATATCCCCCATGTACCCTACTGTGGAAATTCCGCTCTTTTCAAGGCTCAGTTCCAAGATTACCCTCTCAAGGAAAGTCCACATAGCAGGTACTCAATAAAGGCTTGAGTTGAGTTTAGTAATAGTCAGCAATTTTCATCCCAACTTAATTCCTCATGTACTATTTGGAACAAATAAATTTGATCCATTAAATATCTCTTTCTAGAAATTGAGTGAATATGTGTAAATTGTAAGTGTGTTGTGGGCATCACAAACACAAATGTTTACAGGGACCAGGTAATTAAAATAAATGAGTATGGTGAACCTGGCAGTCAGAATATAATATTTTATCACAGCGTGGTAGTGGTTGTGATAAAACTAGGAAGTATATACTTGTGTATAGAAGCAGTCCCTAATCTTTTCGTTGATTTTTACCAGACTGTTCTGTCATTTTCTTAATGCCTAGAAATGGGCCTGGCACAGAGCAGAACCTCAGTAAGTATTGCTGAATAAGTGACTGGTTAATTGAATAAATGAATGCTAGAGATTATTGCTTATGAGTCTCCTAATTTCTCAGTAAAGAAGAAAAATTCAAAACTCTGTTGAATACACTCTCAGTTTTTAATTTTGATGACTAGTCCATTAAAATGAAGTCTGTTTTGATCAAATACATCTACAAATCAAGCTAGATCTGAGAGCCAGTAATTTTCTACCTACCCTTTATTTATTTTCTAGAGGAAGTTCATTTTTAATAATTTTATAAAGGTTAATAATTCAAAAATTACATTTAGCTTATCCCAAGCTAGAGTCATGAAAGTTTATAAAACAGTAATAGAAAAAAATAGTATATAGGATAGATAGAAATTATATTTAACTTTTTCTGTAATATTATCATTTAGATTCTCACTTGATCCTTACAACAGGCTTGGTTAAAGGGAAAGAAAGTAGCTTTCACCTCCATTTTACTGCCCTTGAATACATCCAGTCTCTTCACCGCTGTTCTGATTGAATGGTGATTATTTATTGACCCATTTTAAAAGCAGCCCCATAGTTCATGTAGTTCTTGTCTTTGTACGTTTAGTCAAACTGACTGACCTTAGAGAACCCAGAGAGCAGTGCTTTTACCTGCTCAGTTGGTAGCTTGTAACTTGTCCATTTTGGGACAAGCTATTTCAGTGGGCTTCATAAAGGAGCCACCTGCCTAGACATTCAGGAAGGCTGGGTTCTTTAGATATGGCGCTGCACAAAGCAACCTGAAAAGAACATCATGCAGCATGTCCTGATTGTTGCCTTCCTCACTGCCTCATCTGGAAAATGTGTCTGCCTGCCAAATACAGCAGGCTCAGGAAATCAAAATAGAAATAGAAAACAAAGGAAATTAGAGACATGTGTATTTTCAGAGTGTGTCCCTGTACCGTGAAGAGCCAAAGAACACTGCATCTGTTTGAGGTCATTACCTAGACATTATGGGTAACAGTCTTCAATTCAAACATGCCCAAACATGTATGGTTAGCCTGTTGTCAAATCTGGAGATGAGAGACCTAATAACAGCAGGTATGTATTGTATAGTAAAAGTGGATAATTCTACTTTTTGTTAAGTGCTTATTTGGTTTCAGACGTCTCGGTCTGCCAGGGAATTTTTCGATCCTGTACCTTCAAGATGTAGAAGCGTTGGAGCTCAAACAATCAATTTTGGGGTTCAGAATTTAAAGAAGTAAGAATCCCATACAGCTTGTGTGGAATGGGTGAATAAATGTGCTCAACACATCACCTGTTCTTCCTGCTTCCCCCATTGGATATACAACACACACACACACACACACACACACACACACGCACGCATGCACGCACACACGCACGCACACACATGCACACACACACACACACATGCACACCTTTATTAAGTCCACTGTATCTACTAAAAAGTGTGAAATGGGGCTAAAAATATCCATAGACCACAACCTGCTCTATTCTTAGGAAATGAGAAATTTTTCTAATTTCACAAAGGTGAATTTGGTGGTCAAGTTGCATACCACACTTGGGTTAAGATGAGCTTGATAGCTTGAGGACTTTGACATTTTAAAAAAATTTGAGCTGGTCACACTTCAGCTGTACTGCTGGCCCGGTGGATACCCTAGTCAATGAAACAATATAGCTTTATCTTTAAGCATAATACTGATAACTATATCAGTCCATACCACTATGTATATAAAGAAATATTTGCATTTAATAATAATTTTCAAACATGCAAAGATAAAGTAGCTAATGTGCTTTATAGAATAAGATGCAAAATAAATATGTTAAATGGGTCTTAAGTATAATTTTTCACTCTGTTTCAGCAATTTGCCATTCAAAGTTCATGTGTAATTTTCAAGTAAACGATGTCTTTTGATTTATTACCAATCATTCTGTGTTGGTCACTGAATCCACACTTCTACTGTAATCATCAGCATCTATAGGAGACCATCTAGTGCTTGCCTACAGAATGCAGCTGCAGTTTATACCAGGAAAGAGATGCAGCATCAGGGCAGTGGGCAAGTAATACTACTCTGAGATCGAATCATCATGTTGCAGATCAACTAACATGCCCCTAAATCTTTTCCCAGTTTCCAAACCAAAATCTGTTCCTTGCCTGGCAGCTCTGAATCCTGAGAACTCTAAATGGGCCATTATAATATAATGAGTATAATATAATAATATAATATAATTAATATAAATATATTCCCGCACGCCTTTATTCATTCCACACAGTCTTGAAGTCTTATGACATGTCAAGCAGTGTGGTGTGGAAGAGACACAAAGTCAAAAAAAAAGAAAAAACTGAGAGATGGTGACTAGAAGAGAGGCCAGTAAGAACATACCAGGTGAAGCAGGCAACAATAAAGGCAAAGGACAGGACAGTGCATTAGCAGAGTTGCAGTCATTCATGAAAGCAGAAATATAGTGTATTGGGGAAGAAAAATGAGAAAAGATAGTAAAAACTGGGTTTAGAAATTTGATTTTTATACCAAAAGTTAAGAACATGCAGAACATCCTTTGGTCAATAGTAGAGAATCCCTATTCTGAAATGACTTGCTAGAAATTATGTTCTTGTAGTGTCTGGCATTCAGTCCTTGCCAAATGCTCACTGAGACAATATTTTTCAAAAATGTCACGACAATGTAGGCATATATTGTGAAATATCTTCATGTGATTCTTATTCGTCATGTCCCCTTCCCAAGAAGAGAAAAAAATAGTACAATGAGTATGTTAATCATCCATTTGTTAAGCTTCATCTCTATATTAAGCCATGTCACCAGGAAGCTTTTAAGCATCATCATGCATTTTAATTCTGCATGTAGACAGCATGACACTCTTGCCTTTTTTCAAGGCTAATGTAGGAAATAATCATATAAGGGAATAGCTCTGCATTGGTCAAACTATTAATAACAAGTGTATCGTCCAAAACAATATAGGTAAAATTTTCACATATGTTCCTGTTAGTTCTCGTGTTCTTCTATAAGCCATGAGAAAGCTACATAAGCCACTTACTTCTTTATAGTAGATGATGAAAACCCAGAGCTGGGTTCTGATTTACATAGCCATAAAGTTTTTTTTTTCCATGATTTGGAGCAAATTATTTAAATTCTCTGAGTTTCAGTTCTCTCATCTGGAAAATGGGAATAATAGTGACAATATTAATAGTAATAATAATAAATAATAACACCTATTATATTATCTAAAGATAATTTATTTTTTCTAAAACTGATATAATCAGTATAATATGTTTGCGTGTCCATTTAAATAAATTGTAATCTATTCCCGAGCGTTTGAAAAACTCTAATCAGAAATCCACATTTCAAGGTGCTATGTAAGCAGTTCAAATATTATTAGTGAAACTGCACCGGGGAGTTTAATGATTAGTACAAGGGATGTTAGAAATCTACATAGTGAAATGACAGTTGTTTAAAATTTGTCATTGCCTGGAAAGGTGGTAAAGACATCACTCCCCTTTCTGATGCAAGGTGTGAGGATACAAAAGGCTCAACAGCTTATTGCCTTCAGAAATGTGTTTCAGGTCTGGACTTCCATTTGGTACTGTGTCATTCCTATGTTATGGAACACATTGTTGCCTGACTCACCTCAAAAATTGGCTGGCCCAACTTTTGTTGCATTTGCCTAGGATGTAAAAGAAAGGGAATTTTTCATCATACTTTTTTTCAGAGTTCCTCAGTACAAAGAGTATGAGCTTGCTTGAACTTACAAGAAAAGGATGTATGATAATGTTTGTGTCTGCTTGCCAGTCAACCTTTGTTAAAGAATTTGGTGTAAGACTTGCTTTCACTGTAATATACCACCTGGCAACCTGGAGAGCTGTAGAACTCCACTTGCCTCTGATTCCAGAAGCTAAAGATATTTACAGGAGAAGCAGACCATTGAGGCCGATGTTATATCTACCTTTCTGGTAAGTTTTTAGAATCTAAAAAAAATAATATACAATAAGAAAAGTTCTAAAAACTAGATTTAGGCAAAATAAAATTGGTCAGATTTCAACAAAACAAAATTAAATGGGCAGCTAAACATGTAGCAAGAACTAGATTAAAAATGTATTGCAAGTAGTTGTTTTTAAGTGTGTATCTTTTGTCTTAGAAATTCTCCTTCTAGGAATTTTGTATGAGAAAATTACAGAATGCATAAAAATTAAAATATAGGAACGATCACTGCTATATTGTTCACAACAGTAAAAACTGGCAATATCTTATTTCTTTCAACAGATTATTATTTAATAAATTATGGTACATCTGTACAATGTAATAATTTCCATGATGATGATGGTAATATAGAACTATATTACTGATGCAGAAAGACATCCATAATGTTCATTAGATGAAAAAGCAGATTAGTAAAACACATAATAGTATGATTGTAGTTTTGTTGAAATATATATGTATAGAAAACATCTTGAATGATATACAACAAAATATTAGAAAAGATTATGTCTGGAAGGCATAATTAGTGGTGATCCTTATTTTTCTTTTCATAATTTTGCATGTTTCTGCTAATGACATATCAAATCTTTATATTAAGAAAAAGCAATAATGGAAAACTTTATATTTCTATCTCAAATCATAGAACTAAAAAACAAGCACGTGAACTCACAGGCTGACAAAAACCACTTGGATAACTCTAACTGACAAACAGGTTTGCAGATGAGCTGTGCTTCTTCATGACTCAACAACAAACTCTCATCTCTTTGAAATTATTCAATCCTTGGTTTTGGTAAAATGTTGAAATGGTCTGCACTAGAGAAGTCAAGGGATTCTTTCCATTTTAAAAGATATCTTTTGGTCTTTCTAATTTAAGGTACTTTTAGAATCTTATTTTCCATACCTCAGTGGTATTTACTATTTATGTTATTCCCTCTCTTATGTTTTTGTTTCTTGGTAGATGGTTCTAATATGCTTATTATCAAACTGTTCCAGATTCTCTTAAAATAGGTAATCAATAACTGATGAAGACCATCATAGTGGATAATGACACACTATAAAGAGTATCCTCTTGAAACTTTCCTAAATCTTTTAGCTGTTGTTCAAATATCTGTTCCATAGAAAGAATATGTTCTGCTATGTTGTCAACATATTTCATCTATCTGTTTATTAATGCTGATCTAGAAGCTTCCAAATGAATTCAAGACAAAAACATTTATATTAATGGTTTGGCTTCCTCTTTGCACTTCCTTTAGGATATCACTTAATTTGTGTATATGGTAGTAATAAAAAATTCTCATTAACCCCCAGTGAAACATTAATTCAGAAATCAATCACCAATGGACGCTAAAACCATTATATGAAAGTTTTGGGTGGATAACAGAATAATTGCAAGGTTTCAAAGTATTACTCTACAGATGACTTTTTAATTGAAAATAGGGAAATTGACCTTTACTGTGAACAAATTTGGTGGGAACGACCTTAATCAAGAAGTCAAACTTAACTTCATTAATAGTGGGCATATTGTGTGCCTTCTTATTTGAAGTAAGATAAAGCAGAAAGTATTACTTATGGAGTATTCTTTCCAAGACTGTTTGACTTAAATCTAACCAAGCCTTTAGATCTACATTCTGGTTCACAAGAAATACAGAGGAAAGAGGAATAGGTTAACTAACACCAAGAAGAAACAGAGAAACTCAGATTGTAGACCATTTTACAAGACAGTTGTCTTGCTCTCTTCAAAAAGTCAATGCAGTGAGGGAGTGCATACAGCAGGGACTGCCCTACACATAACAAACAAATGCAATTTGAGAACCTTAATTGGATCTTGGTTTGAAAAATATAGTCATAGAGACATTTTTGGGATAATTGAAAATATTTGAAAATGAATTGGATATTTGTACAGAAATATTAAAATTTTTAAGCATGATGATAATATGGCTACATAGAAAAATATATGTATTTTTAGAAGATGAATATGAATTATTTGAAAAAAAGACATATGAAATTTATTTTCAAATAATCCTTCCTGGAACAAGAAAGAGAACAAATAAATATAGCAAAGTATTATTAATTCTGAATTTAGATGGTATACGTATGAGCACTCATTTTACTATTCTTTCATTTTTGTTGTTGTTGTTGTTTGAAATATTTCACAATAAAACATGGAAGAGGGGAAGATTAAACCAAAAAAGCCAAGCCCTTTATATGATTGCAAACCCGTATTATAAAGATAGAATATCTAGAATTTTCTTTTCATGCATCTTTTCTTTGAAAGCTGCTTCAGAGAAAACAGTTTCAGTACTCTTGTAAGACTGGCCCTGTCTTGAGAGATTTATGGATTTTTTTTTTTTTCAGTCTGTTTATAACCTCCTGTAAAGCTTCTGGAACCTTTTGGATTAATTATCAATAAACATTTACTAAGCACTTCCCAGAGTTCAAGGCTCTCTACTAGTCACAGTGGGCTTAACAGTGTTCAGAGCAGACTCAGTCACTGCCTTGGGTGTCAGCAAAATGCTTCTGTTCTTTATCCAGTAATGAGATTATTTTAAGTGATCTCAACAAGGAAATTCAATCTAACAAATGATTGAATGTGTCCCAGGTATAAGAGTGTTCTCTGCCAAGGGAGTGAATGAGCTAGTTTAAAGGGCATGGAGGTTGAGAGAGCCATAGGAAATGGTTGCTAAGTGTAGAATCCAAGAATCTATTTAGATCGCTCTGTCCTTTGACCACAGATAAATTAGGCTCAATTCCTAGACCATGATTTGTGGAAGTCCAGTGCCTTCCCCAAATTTGCTGTGAATTCCTGGGTACTGTTGATTCTCCTAGTTATCTCAGACTCCACTCACTTGCTGTCAGTAATTTAGTTCAGTTTTTGTTCTACCCATGTTGGTTCAGCCCCACTCCTTAATTTTCATGTGAAAACACAGATTTTATGTATTTAGTAGAATATTCTGAGAGGCCATGTCATCAATAACATTAATTACATTTAGGAAAGGAAAAGATGTAAAGACAAAGAAAAAAGCAGCCAAAAAGTTAAAATCTCCATAGGTCATTCCCTCATAAAAAAAAAAAAAAATTCCATATTCTAACTTGTTTCTTCATCCTCAGATTTTAGTCTCGCTGGGAAAATGTCTTTCTAACCTTTGACATCTAAATTTTTGACTACCTTTTAGGCAACTCCATCCATTTATTCTCTTCTTCAGAACCAATTGCCCTTTTTCGCCAACAGTAAAAATCCAAGTGTAAGAAATTCAGTATGAATTAATGCCTGAGTTATCTGCCAGTCAATTCTCAGAGGGATTTTGCCCTTTAAATCAAGCACAATTTTGACTTTTGTTGAGAAGCAGGTGAAGGGGTAGGTGCAAAGAAGGTGGAAAATGGGTAAAGAGGATTTGGCACACTCTGTCAGGCTACATGGTCTTTGGTAGACAAGGTCTCCCAATCGAGCCAATTTGAAGGTCTTTCCTCAGTATGAGCAGAAGACCTTCTTAATTACACCTCTGACTGTAGAAGTGAATCCACACACTTCCCAAAGAGAAACAATAACTTTTGAGAAGCAGATTATCAAATCCCACAAGATAAAACCTTTTCCCACATGTCTTCTTAATTAGCAAGGCCATCTTTCTCACACTGTAAATATTTTTTATCACATAAAGTAGTGATTTTTTAAATCTCTTCCTGACTGTATCTCCCCATATAATAATACCCACACCCACACTACATCACACATGTACACACACTTTTTTTTTTTGAGGCTTTTTAAGAATTGGAAGCACACCCAGGAAACTCTCTTGGTTATTCCAATACCGAGACAAAGCTTTGAAGCCACTACTAATAAGAACTTAGACGATTAATAGGTTTCTAGGCAAGGTCTCGCTCCTCCTCAGTTTTGATCTTGAAAGTAAAGAAAGAGGGCAAATTATATTTTATTGTAGCTGTAAGACTAAGAAGGAATGATTGTGATTAAAGGACAGAAATAAGACAGTAACAGGCTAAGTAACCAGCAGACTTAAAAGAAAATCAAAGGACCATTTTAGAAAATGGTGAATGGGATAAACAGTTTGCAGAACACTAAGGAGCGACTAGATCATGAGGAATTGGTGAAGTGAAAACCAACAGTACTTTTATGAAGTCTAAAGGCGAAACTGAGAGAAATGGGAAAGCAATATGACTCATCTTGTATGATTATCAATTCAATACTTTCATGTACAGAAAGTAATTTACTTAGCGAAAACATTAAATTAATTATTTTGGGAACATTATAATTTAAATTCTATCTATGTTTAAAACTTTGAGGGTACTACCTGTATCCCTTTGTGAGTCTGAGATGTACTGTCCCTTCTTAACTTTGTACTGGGAGGCTGAGAAACCAGCCCCATGGTGGGTGTCCAATGTGATATTACGTAAAGAGACTGAGGCGTGCAAAATAGTAAGAGAAACCTGATTTATCCTTGATATTTCTTCATAACCCCAAAGGAGCCTGCAGTTTCTCACTAAATGTCTTGAAGCTAGATAGTGTGGGCCCAGCAATTCTGAGGAAACTTATGCCACCGGGGGAACAAAGACTGGATCGATTTATCATACACAGTGAAATGCTACATGACCAGTGGAGATACAGCTGGGTCCTCAGATGAAAGCAAAGAACAGAGTCTAATCCTGCCTTCCCAGATATCAAGCATATTTTCAGAAGGGTATGCAAGGGAGTTGCAGGGCTGTGTCTGTCCTAGAGGAGCTGGCTCTCTCCCTGCAAGAGCCTGCTTTCTTTTCAGAAACAATTGTAGCTACTTCTGATATAGGAAAAGGCAATTTAATGTTCTGCCAAAGTTCTGAGATTATTAAAACCATTTCCCTAATGTCTTTACTATAATAGCTATCATTCTGATCATCCCACATGTAATATTGTTTCTTAAGATTTCTAATGCATCTTAATCAGACATTCAGTTTCCTAAATTAATCACTTTTAGGCAATTTCATGAAGAGTATGTTTTCAAGAATCTTTATTTTAAATTGTTTATTAGGTAATTGTCTGAAAATACTGAGTAAATGAATGAGGTAAAGTTTTATTATTTTTTTGTCAAATAAAATTGTGAGTAGCTTAGCTATAATGTACATTAGAATTGTTTTTGGTTACATTCTAATAATAGGCAAATGACATGAAGGATAACATGTTTCCAAGTAAATAGTGTTAAATATGCTTGGAGGTGGCTGTAGTTGCCTAGAGAATATGTGGTTTAAAGGAAATATTTTTATAACCCTCAGAAGGTTTTAATGATCTGAATATATCTTTAAAATAGCAATCTTTATTATTCACTCTAGATCTAGGTAAGTGGGTTTAATGTTCTAACAGTTTTGACTTCTAACAATACATTCTGTCATTTGCAGATCTTCCCCGGAACAGTACATACACACCTATCAGGTTCAACATATGACATTTATCTATTGCTCAGTATGTAGCATAAAATTCACAGACCAAAACATGTATTGACTAAGTAATTCTTAATTATTTTAAAGTGACAAATTCTGAAAAAACCATTTTTAAGCTTCAGACCTATATCGAATCTTGTGAAATAAAGAAATAGAAACATTGGAAATGAACATTCAATAAAGTGAAAAGTGGCTATTATTTGCAGACCATTATTTTTAAATTTTAAAATGTTATCAAATATGGCTTAGTTTCTAATCTAATACATTTAAAACTATACACACAGTAGAAGAGGGCTTTGATCTTTGCTCAATCTGGAAATAAGTCCAAAACTGCAAAATTGGAACAGTCCTCAATTACTGAATATTTTGCAACTCACAGAATACAGCAGATGTCTGTAATTTCCCAAACTAGAATTTTTGATGTATTGGTGGGATGTTCATATTACTATTTAGAACAGGAAAATATAAAGACACATAGCAACATGTATCTTATTATTGGTGTTTGTTACCTCCACTTTTCAGATATATACTATAAGAAGGTACCAAGTCAAATGAATACTCAGCCTGTTTTCATGAACCCTAATGCTAAATGTATGTGTCTCAGTATTATCAAATTTGGACTTAAATCATTGAATTGTAAGGCCACAAAGCCAGATTAGATATAGGGAAAATTTTATACCTATTGAGGAGGACAAGCAACGTTGTTCTGACAGTAAGAATTATTCAACTATAATTTTTTAGGAAAAACATACCTAGTAGAGATCACCTATTATTAAGAGGAAGCTAGGGAGAGGATTCTACTAGAAGCTGGAGAGAAATACTCTTCTCTTGACATTTTTCATTAGGTTCCAGGGAAACAACTCAGTTTACCATAAATAAACTAGCTCCATTACATTTGAAAATATATCTGTTCCAGGCAGGTCTGCTGATAGTAGCTTTGCAAAAGACTTTAGGACAGGGAGTATGTTCCAGTATTAGGCCAAACTCTCCAGGCTTCTAAGCTTTCTCTAGAGCCAGATACTACAAAGAGTGGTGATCATTTGTAACTGTAATAGTACAAAGGCCCTCTTGGCTCTGCCCCAGACTTAACCCTTAACATAGCTGGTAGTGATCTAATCCTGCAGTTATCTTTCTATGCCACTCATGCCCAAGGATTTAATTAGACACACATTATTGTGTATAAGCCACTGCTTTTTAAATCTTGGTTAGAGGGTATTTTCTTGCAATCTTATTCAGTGAGAAGAAAATAGTAGGAATTTTCAACTGAAGATACTCTTATCTCTCTGGCTCAATGAGAAAATTAATCAGTTTATATTGAGAAGGGCAGGATCAATTATATACTCGTTCATTCGTGCACTCATTCAGCAAATGTCTACCATATGTCAGCTCTCAGTCAAATTTCAGGTACTGTGTGGTAAAGGAAGTACAGTCTCTGCCTTCATGGGGGTTAGAGTTTCATCATAACATCATGCTAAAGGTGATAAGAGAATTATACTCAACTTTTGAAAGTCCACACGCTTTCTGTCAGTAAAGTATTCTTCAGTAAATATATTGCCCCCACACTGAGTTATTTTTCACATTTATCTTACTTAAAAAAATGTGTGTGTGTGTGCTTGTGCATGCTAGAGAGAGAGATTCTGGTTTATCCTGTCTACAGTCAAACCAGTTTCCCCTGTTCAAGTTGGGTGTTCACAGAGGAAAAGTGATTGTTAGCTCTTTTTTTTTTTTTTTGTCCTCTATCAGAGTAGATGCATTTGTATTCTCTTCTGAAAAGAGGAGAAAGATATCAAGGTTAGAAGTCTAATCTTTTTTCTTCATCATATTTACTCAATACTAGGAAAACTACTACAAATTGATTATTTTACTAATAACAACTCAATAAATGCCTAATGATTGTATTCATATAAAACTTACCACTATATGCCTAGCAATTATTAGTTAGTAGGAGATAAGATGGGTAACATATAGTCTCTGCCCACTAAGTTCTTACAATGCCAATAATTTAACCATTTAAACTAGAGAAGAGTCAAGGCTTTAACTAGAAAAAGTAAAATTAAAGAAAAACTAGAAGTAATTTATTTTTCAGTATATTTTTTTCAAAACAATATTTCACAAACTATTCCATGGTCAAATATATACTAATTTATTCCATGAGAAAAGAAGCTGATGATTAAATCAATTTAGGTTATATCATAAGTGCATAAGGGATATGTAACAAAGTTAAACACATAGCTTTACTGCAGGACCTAGTACACTGGCTGTTAAAAGGTGCTACTAAAAATCTGATGATTCAGGGTCTCTTCAGATTTGTATGCAACCACAAAAGATCCAGAATAGCAAAGCAACCTTCAGGAAAAAGAAAAAGGTTGGTGGTATCACACTTCTTGACTTCAAATTATACTACAAGGCAACAATAATCAAAACAGCATGATATTGGCAGGAAAACAGACACACAGACCAATGGAACAAAATTGAAAACTCAGAAATAAACCACATATATATGGGCAAATAATTTTCAGCAAAGCAGCCAAAAACATACAATGGAAAAAAGAAAACCTCTTCAATAAAAGGTGCTGGGAAACATCAGAAGACCATATGCAAAGAATGAAAAAACTGCTATCTGTCACCATATACAAAATGGAACAAAAACCTAAGTATAAGACCTGAAACAATAAAATGCATAGAGGAAAACATAGGTACTAAACTTATGGACTTTGGTCTTAGAGAGGATTTTATGAATTTGACCTCGAAAGCAGGGAAGTCAAAGAAAAAATAAATGAATGGGACTACATAAAACTAAAAAGCTTCTGCACAGCTAAAGAAACTATCAACAAAACAAGCTACCAATGAAATGGGAGAAGATATTTGCAAACAACGCCTTTGATAAAGAGTTAATATCTAAAACATATAAAGAAACCATATACCTCAACAACAAAAATAAATAATCCAATTTTTAAATGGGCAGAGGACCTAAACAGATACTTCTCCCAAGAATACATACAAATGGCCAATATAAATATAAAAAGATGCTCAAATTCACTAGTTAAAAGGGAAATGCAAGTCAAAACCACAATAAGATACCACCTCACATCTGTTAGAATGGCTATCATCAATAAAAAAAGAAATAACAAGTATTGGAGAGGTTGTGGGTGAAAAAGAATTTTCAAATACTGCTGGTAAGAATGTAAATTGGCATAGTTGCTATGGAAAACAGTACGGAAATTTTTCAAAAAATTAAAAATAAAATTATCATATGACCCAGCAATCTCTTTTCTGGGTACCTATCCAAAAATTTTGAAAACATTTATTTGTGATGATATATGTACCTCTATGCTCATTGCAGCACTATTCACTGTGGCCAAGATATGGAAACAACTGAAATGTCCTTTGATAGATGATTGGATAAAGAGATGTGGTACATATATAATAGAATATTACTCAGCCATAAGAAAAGATGAAATACTACCTACAGCATGGATGGATTTTGAGAATATCATGCTAAGCAAAATAAATCAGGGGGAAAAAGTCAAGAACCATATGATATCATTTGTATGTGGGACATTAAACTGAAAGCGATGGTGAGCAAAACAAATAAACAAATAAAAACTCATAGACACAGACAACAGTGTAGTGGTTACCAGAATGAAATGGGGGCCTGAGGGGTAGAAAAGGGCAAAGGAGGTCAAATACATGGTGATTAGACTCTGGGTGGTGAACACACAATGCATTATTATATATCATAATATATATATTATAGAATTGTACTTTTGAGATCTATATAATTTTATTAACCAATGTCCCCCTAAAAAATTTAATAAATATTTTTAATTTAAAAAGCTTACTAATATACTAGATTTCCCAAATTAATCGACTGTGGAAACTTTTTTTTTTTCTGGAATATTTATTAACTTCAGTCACATTGAACACAGTTTTAGAAACACTGCTATAAATTATATTTCCTTGAACAGTCTCTCCTGGAATATGTTTCTATGTAATCTTAAAAAAAAAAAAAAAGTGAAATACACCAGCAAGCAAAACAAAATAATTTATAAGTAAATATGAACTACAGTTTCCTAAGGCTGTTTAAACTTTACACTCTAACTTTAAAAAATGAAAACAATATTATTCTGTAGTTAAGAGAAGTTTAGGTTGTTGTATTAGTTTGAGAATCACTTACCTAAGTTTCAATAGGCTCTACCTAACTTAGTAGCCATATTACCTTGGGAAAGCAATGTCAACTCTGAATTTCAGTTTTTTCATTTGTTCTATATGAATATTCATATCTATTTTGGCAAACTTGCTGGATCATTGGAAATCTTAAATAAGGTCATAGATATGAAATAACTTTAAAACTGTTGCATTGGAGGATTATTATCATGCTCTATCAGAAATACTATGTGTCATTTAATGCCCTGAGATAACAAAACACTGTAAATATGCACAATGAATCAGTACACACACATTAATTTTGACATTTCTTTGGGTAAAAAAAAATATGTGTAGGTCTGTATTATTTCAGCTTTTTTACATGTGGGGGAAACTTAAATATTGAAAAGTTAAATTATTCCCTCTAGTCTCACTGGGCAGAAAAGGGTAATAACATCTATTTCAGCTCCTGATTTCTAGACATAAAACTAAAACTGGCTTTATTTGTACATACAGTGCCCAAACTGATCTGGTATCATCTGGTTGTCATTCGACTTGTTAACACCATTAGCATAGAAAAAATTGTTCACTCCAGTTGCACTGCTAATAGGTTTGACTCAGAGTTAGAAATGGCACTATTTTCCAACCATTCTGTTTGTTAATCTAAAGGTATCATTCCAAATACTAGGAAGTTTCAGGTCCCCTAAAATCTAACATAATGCTTAAGATGAAATATAAAGAATTTGACATGGGGTAAATAAAATAAGTTTGGTGTCAATAGAATTTGCCAGTATAGTATATATTTATTAAGTAAAATACACTATATATATAAAAACTGCTTGAAATTTGGCATAGAAAATTACTCTCCAATTTATAGAGTCTCTTGGTAAGTTAATTCTAGTTATTCAAGTAATTCGAGTTACTAGAAAGGAATGTCGGTTGCCAAATTTTATGTTAATTATTTTTAATAAGGTTGCTTTTTACCTTCTCAAGGCTTAACTCTAAGTTGCAATTTAGAATGATATATTTTTAAATTATAATTATTCTACACTCACTACTGTTACTACTTTGCGTTACTCTTGGCTTAATATTTAGATCATTCTGCATAGCTGTGTAGTTCTAATTTTTTTTATAAGATGAGTAT
This sequence comes from Eidolon dupreanum, assembly GCA_028627145.1. Classification (NCBI taxonomy): domain Eukaryota; kingdom Metazoa; phylum Chordata; class Mammalia; order Chiroptera; family Pteropodidae; genus Eidolon; species Eidolon dupreanum. The sequence continues at coordinate 31,394,535 of CM053507.1, forward strand.
TTTACTTCATTCATCAATTTTTATTTCTTTATTTTTGACTGTTCACAAAAAATGAGAAGGGATGCTAAAAGTAAAAAAAAAATTAAATCATTAAGTTGATTAATTATAGGCAGTAAATTTGAAACATTTTTATTTATTTGAATTTAGTCCTTTTATTATTATTATTATTATTATTATTATTATTACTATTATGGCTAAAAAGAATGTAGGTCAAATATACTCTTATACCCAATTGCAAATTCTTGTGCAGAAAAAATAGATTCTATAGTCTAGTAACATTGCTATATATTGCTTAGTCAATTATCCAAATATCAGATACATTTGTAGTTCATAAACTTTATTTTTTTTAGTTTTAGGTTCACAACAAAATTAAAGGGCAAGTACAGAGAGTTCCCATTAAGCTTCTCTTCACATATGTACAATCTATAGCAGGGTGGTAAATTTGTTACAATTGATGAAACTACATTGACACATTATTATTATCCAAAGTTCACTGTTGGCGCTATATTTTTTATGGGTTTTGACAAATATGTAATGACATGTATCCATCACTGAAGTATCATACAGAACAGTTTCACTGCCCAAAAGAAATACTCTGTGCTCTGTCTCCTTAACCACTGGCATCCACTAATCTTTTCACTATGTCCATAATTTTGCCTTTTTCCACACTGTCACATGGTTAAAATTTAGGGAGAATGAGAATTTCGCCCTTTCCAGCCTTCTTGAGTTCTAAGTGGCTAGATTAATAATAAAATTCACTCAAGACCAGATTGAAAAGAAAAAAAAAACAATTTAATATGTGCATTTGGGATATTATAAATGATAATGCACCCAAAAATGATGAACTAGCCAGCTCTTTATACTTTTTAGACAAAGAAACAACAAATTTATAAAGAAATAATAGGGCAATGACATTTTAGATTTGGGTGCTCGTTAACGAGGAATCTAAACAAAGTTTGGGCTTGGGTAGTAAATTAGTAAAGTAATAACAAAGTTTATTTATGTGAGTTTTTTGTCAATGGATTTCCTACTCTAGAGTTAAGGTGTCTTTCTTATAGTCTGCACCAAGGAGGACACCTTTCACAGGGGAGAATTATTTCTTGCATTCAAGGAAACAAGAGAAGGTCAACATGCCCTTCTTGCACAGACTACTTGTCAAGTAACTTTAATTCAAAGTAATCAATATGTCATTGCCAGATATTTTGGGACAGCTTGCTCTGGGCCCTGACAGAATCATACAGTATATAACTTTTTCAGCTTGGCTTCTTCCACTTAGTAATATGCATTTAAGTTTCTTACATATCTTTTTATGCCTTGATAGCTCATTTCTTTTTACTACTGAAGAATATTCGATTGTCTGTATATACCACAGTTTATCCATTTACCTCTTAAAGGACATCTTGTTTGTTTCCAATTTTTGGCAATTATAAGTAAAGCTGCTGTAAACAGGTTTTTGTGTGGTCATAAGTTTTAAATTCATTTTGGTAAATATCAAGGAGCACAATTGCTGGATGGTATGATGAGAATATTTTAGTTTTGAAGAAACTGTCAAACTGTCTTTCAAAGTGGCTGTACCATTTTGTATCAGCAATGAACGAGAGTTCCTGTTGCTCCACATCATTGCTAGCACTTGTTTTCGTCAGTGCTTTAGATTTGGACCATTCTAATAGGTGTGTAGTGTTATCTCATTATTGTTCAATTTGCAATTCCCTAGTCTTTTCATAAGATCACTTTTTATCTGTATTATTTTCTTTAGTGAGGTGGTGTTCAGAACTTTTGCTCATTTGTAAATTGTGTTGTTCATTTTCTTATTGTTGAGTTTTAAGAATTCTTTTACATTTGGATAACAGTCCTTTATTTGATGTCTTTTGCAAATATTTTTTTCTGTTTATGGCTTGTCTTCTCCTTCTGTTGACCAGAACTGTTTTTTTCCCCCTCTGTGGAAATACTAGCTATACCTTTAAGGTGATTTGTCATATATTATTTATTTTATCAAACTTTAAAGAGATTTGTAATTTCAGGTGAACAAAGATTTACTATAAGACCTTAAACATAGAATTGATCTTTTTTTTTTTTTTTTGCCAGATGAATTTATATGCTAACTTGACTCTTTGTAATATATGCTCTAAGTTTATTTTAGACATATTCATTGACTAGAGTTAGGCTTTAATAGATATTTTATAAAATACCCATCATTTCTTTAACACAGAAATTAGTCAGATAAATTAATCTTCATACTTAAAGTTTCATATTTTAAATAAGCAGTGGTAAAACACATACTATATACTCAGGGTGTTCCAAGTATTTTGTATGTATTATTTCAGTCAACCTTCAAAATCCTATGAGACAGGGACTATTATTATTATCCCCATTTTATAGATGAGGTAATGATGTAAAGAGACAGTAACTTTCTGAAAGTCATATGACTCATTCCTGGATGGTGGAAATAGTGTTCAAATCCAAGTAATATAGTCCAGTAACTAGAGATTATCTATTATCTCCTACTACTGAAAGTCATGTTCCTCCTCCCTGAAATGTTAAAATTCATGATTTCTCTTGGTTGGTAGTATTTCCTTCAGTTTTCTATCAAGTAAATTAATCTTTTTTTTTTTTTTTTTTTTTTTAAGAAACAAATCAGTGACATTTTTTAGAGATTAAATTTTGAGGAAATTGCTGAGCAAGAAAATATCACTTCACTTAGATTATTTTTTCCATAAGTGGCCATAACGATAAGTGTATAGCTAAAAGTTAAATGATTTTTTTATAACCCTGTGATTAGAAAAAAAATTATATTAGCTAATGAGAATTCTTTGGAATGATGTTAGGAATCTATATTTAATCTCTACATTAAAATATTATCATTTATTATTTCTAAAATAATTAAACAGCCAAATAGCACAATTTGAGTAAAAGCAAAATTATAAAATACATATGTTAAATGTTGTTTAATGGCTTCTTGGCTCTTTTTATAATTGTTGTTACACTTCACTTAACATTTTTCTAGTCTTCTTTCAGTAATTAAGTACTTCGGGCTTTTCCATGCCATTTAAGTAATAGTTTCTACACTGTTTTTCATTAAGAAATTAGCAAGAAAAAGACATTTCTTTAATACAAGCAAATTATTTTTCATGCAGTTAGCAGGACTAGGATTACATCCTTCAGAAAATTTACTAGTAATTTTCCTATCCAGTGATAACTAGATGAGAAGAGGGTTACTGAAGTGTTTCCTAATTTTTTATCTTGTCACTTTTGGATTTATTAAATGCCAAAATTCAAAATACTTTCTGCAAAGAAAATAAAATCACACATGTTGATGGTCAGCTATACAGGAAAGGGCAATGGGTACATAAACAGGAAACTGATAAGAAATTGATTTGCTTCCCTGAAGATATATAATATTGAACAGATACAACTAAAATTAAAGGTCCTTATGAGAACAATACATATAAAAATGTCCTCCTTCCAATATTCTGCAGTTAGTATATTATAATACATATCTGCTGGTGATTAATTAAATCAATAGATAAGTATATTTAGTACCTGCTAAGTTTGAAGCACTCTTCTATTTTGAGCATTAAACCAAAAAGACCACATATCAGCTTTTGTGAAGCCTGCAGTTTCATGTGGAAGGAGAGAGAAATGAACAATAAACAGATCAGCAATAAATGAATATAGTAATTGCAGATAGTGATAAGTTATAAGAAAATGAAACAGGATGAATTCAGGGCTGATGGTCTATTATTTTAATTTTAAAATATTAAACACAAAAAATGTTACTATGTAATACTTTTATTTATATTAGTTGTTCCATGTGTATGCCACATATGTAAAACTAAAACACATAGGTTCTTAAAATCAAGCTTAAGAAATAAAACATTTGAAGACTCTGTGTATCATTGTGATCTCAACATCTCTCTTACCCCCATCTCCAGAATTTGCCTCCATTTTTAGTTTTCCTAATGACTTTATCACACGCATATGTACGTGAAAAAAATTGTTTAGTTTTCCACGTTTAAAATGTTATATAAAGGAAATCATAGCCTTTTTTGGGTAACTGGCTTTTTTGGGTCTACATTATGTTTCTGATAGTCATTCATGCTGCATATTCATTCATTTCCAATGCTGTGTATAATATTCTAGTCTGTGAATTCATCACAGTGTATTTATCCAGTCTGCTATTGACAATTGGATTGTTTCCAGGGTGTTTGTTTTCCATTTGTTTACTATTACAGCTAACATAGCTCTGATCATTTATCATACTTTTACTCTGATGCATATGTGTTTCTCTAATGGTACGAGCCTAGATGTGGAATTTCGGAGTTCCAGGGTATGTTCCTGTTCAAATTTTCTAGAGACATTTTCTGTTTTTTCAAGTAATGATATCTACACACACTAGAAATGCGATTATTTGGAAGAAGAATGTTCTACACAAAGAGAAATACAAGTGGAGGCCCTAAGGTGCAAGGACCTTGGTTGTTCTAAGAAAAGAAAGAAGGGCCGAGAAGCTAAAACAAAGCAAGAGGTCTAAAAGTTAGAAAGAACCTTTTAAAATATTTGAAATAGTGAGTAGAATGAGGAGCACATGATTTTATGCACTACACCAAATTGTTCTCAACCTTCATACTTATATAAATTTATCTTGTATCAATAATATGATAAAATATAAATACATAATATATTACATTATGTATAACACATATTATTATATAATATATACCTAAAATAATAAAATAATTTTTATATATATATATAATATATATAATATATATATATAATGTGCAGACTGTTATAGACTACACAGAGCAGGGAGACAACTGAAGGCACCATTAACAACCAGGAAATTTGTGTTTTATGAAAAACTCCAAGTTTTGTAACCAAAATGAAGAGAACCAAAGAAAGTAAAGGTGCTGCAATTGGTGTTTGGCCATACCTTTACAATTATTATTCCTCCAACATAAGATGCAATTGATCTCCTTGAAGATGTCACCTCTAATAGTCTCCCTGACCCTAATGGACCCTGGCTGATTAGCCTGGATGAGAAGCAGCCAGCAGAAAAGGCGTGTGTTAGATTAAAACTCAGTTTTCTTTTTTAGGGTTAACTTTGTCAGGTGCTGATGAAGAATTGGAGTCTAAAGCCTCTCCCATAATATACTCCTTGGCATAATCACAGAGAAACAGTTTAAATATGAAATTACAGTCAGTTATTTCAGGATCCAATAAGTTTATTTTTCTCTATCAGAAACAAGTTTGGCATTTATTAACAAACTCTTTACAGCAGAAATTAATTACTGATTAGACAACATTTACAAAGGGAATAAAGCAGTGTCACCTGATTAATTAATGTGTCTACCTGTTTCTATTCACAGAAAAAATAAGGTGTTTAAGATAAAACAGAGAAAAAAGGCATTGATGAAACATATATATTACACTGCTTTTTTAAAATGAGTCTTCAGTCTTAAATCTCCAATATTGCTTGCATTTTGCAGCAAATTGATTCCATTCTAATAACATTCTCCATTTTAAGAGTATATAATGACTAAGAATAGTCTAAGATTCACTCGTAATTCTTAGTTTGTAAAATTATAATGCGTTTTAGTATTTTTTGACACTGTGAAGCTAAAGGAACATAATGTATTTTATAAAGATGTTTAAATCTAAATTTTACATCTACCTAAAGTATCAACAATTCTATTGAATATTATAAGCTCTATTAGAAGTCAGCATGCTATAGTACAGTGGCTTTAAATTTTTTGAATTTCACAATAAGAAAAATCTTTTACATTATTCCTAGTATATATGTACACACATGCACACCACATGCACACACACACATGCACAAACCTTTTAACTACATCAAAATTTTCAGAATCTAAATTTACCATTAAAATATTCCTATGCCTAGATATAACTTATTGTATTAGTCTTTTACTCTCTTCTACTCTACTCTTTTTCTCCTTCTCTCCTTCCCTCTTTCCTTTCCTCTTTCCCTTTCTTCCTTCCTTCCTCCCTCCCTTCCTTGCTTTATTCATTCTTTCCTGTCTCCCTTCCACACTGCTGTAGTGATAAAGAACATGACTTTGAAATCAAACGAAACTGATCTCAAGACTTAATTTCACCAGTCTGTGACCTTAGGAGCATTATCTAAATTTTAACAGTAAAATTGGAATAACAAAAGCACAAACTTCATATACCTTTTTTTGAGATTAAATAAAATATTAATGTATATAAATTTATCACCATAATTTTATAAACAATAAAACAGTAGAAGTTTTAGTAGTTTTAATTTTAAATCAAAGCAAATACTTTTGAATGTTTATAGATCATTCTAATGAAATTCATTATAAAAGAGCTGATGTGAATCTGAAATACAAAGTGGATCCTTATAAAAGTAATCTGTAATCTATAGTATAGCCATTTCCTTAATAAGGTTTACATAAAACAGGTTTATGAGAAAAAGAAAATTCAGTTCTTGAAAATTGCTTTAACGAGGGTGAAAAACACCATGTAAGCAAAATTAAAAACTTTTTTCTTCAAGATGGTTTATAGCTATAGACACCCAATGGGATGAATGGCAAAGCCAATATCTTTTATTCATGCCAAACTATAGCTAAAGCCATAGTCTATCAAACTGTAACATTGTAACTGTTCCCAATGCCTAGAGGAGTCCTCTTTAGATCACAGGAAGACAAGTCATGTGTGATGGGGTCCAAGTGGAATCAGAGCATGAGGGCCCACCTACAGATCTAACCAGGAAGCAAATTGTTGCCATGTAGAAGTGTAGGCTCCCTGTTGCCAGCTCTTCTGATTTTTTACAAAAGAGTTTCTACAAAATCTGGATTTTTGTATAATAGCTTCCTATTTTTAGATTCTGGCAAATAATTTTTTTAAAAAATTAAACACTGTGTGGGCAAAACAAAACATATTGCTGCCTGGATCTGGCCCAAGAGGTGCCAGTTTATAGCCTGTGATATAATTCATCCTGAAGATTCACACTTGCTGAAACCAGAGTAAGGGAGGGTGTGCGAATTAATTAGATTATTGTGAATAAGCGTTTCTTAATATATTTGGAAAGACTTCAACTTCAAACACTGCATATGAATAATACATGATAATGACATGAATATTATTGTACTTTGAACATAAATGTACCACCACATTAAAATAGCTTCTAAATCCTCCTCTTTTTCTTAGTTACAGAACAAATTTGCATGCCCCAATTACCAACATTCTGGTGTGCATTTAGCAAAAGAACATTCTACAAAAGAATATGTGTCATTCAATGAAGAACGTGACATAACAGGGTTTCATCCTACTAAACCGAACAATGAATTTTTAATTTTGTCAGTGACAAATATCAGCTATTCTTCGATTTGATTAAAGAGTTTGGTTGTTTTCCCACTTGTAGATGTTGCAACATTCTTCTGGTTAAAAAAAAAAAGAAAGAAAGAAAGAAAGAAAGAAAGCCTTAAAAAAATGTGCCACTTACGAATGTGTTGATTTTTTTGTTGTTGTTGTTCAGTTTCGCTAGTTTAGATTACATTCAAAAGTGACATAATATGCACTGGATAATACAGTCTTACACAAGCCATACATTACCTGTGGAAGTGGTAGGTTAAAAGTAATTATACCTAAATGATAGGTAATTTTTCGTTACTTAAGGTGCATAAATAAACGTAAATATGCAACAATTTCCCCTTACTAATTTAGAAATATATGCCAAATCACTATACTCCTATAGCTACATTTCATCTTTTTCTCTCCTTCCCGACTCTCTTACCTATATTGCTTTAAATCCATTTTTAGTAGCATATAATTAATACTCAGCAGTACAACAAAATTTACCAGCACTTAACTGTATCCTCCCTCTTAAGTATATAGATCTGTTTGATACAGACACCATTTATATTTACACATGTATTCTAAGAAATTTTACTTGTTATAAATCCAAGTAGTTTTATTAAATAAGGGTCAAAGATATTAAGCTATTAAGAATTATTGAAGACTCTATAATAACTATTTGTATGGTTTAATTCATTTGTTCATCAAATATTTACTTCGTACCTACTAGTATAAGTGTGGGTAATACAATAGTAAAGCATTTATTACTTTACTATACATTTCCACAATTATATTATTCTGCTATTATAGACCTTCTAGAGATTTACAATATGAAGTATAAGCTGCCACAGTATGCTATTCAAAACCTGTTACAATAGTACACAATCTCTTTCTAACATTGTTCCTTACTCTTTTTCTATGTGTAATATTTCAGTCACATCTGATGATATCATCAATTGGAATATTTCTATTTTCAAGGATCTGGTGAACAAGGAATATCTGAAGACTTGACTTCATCTAGGGGTCATGACCTCATCTAGCTCTCATACTTTTATATTTAATAAGAAGGCAAAACTTTCGTTAACTTCAACCTTGATGTTCCCCAGTGTTCCACTGGTCAGAATTAGATCACTGTCTTGTCCTAGCCTAAACTATTGACTAATCCACCAATAATGTCTATCACAAACACTTACTGTAATTTCCACTTAACCATTCTTTTTTAAATCTTTATCTTCCCTCATACCATTTCTTTGAAACATCTTCATCCTCTGACATCTCTACCTATTAAGAGCCACATTTCAATAACCAACTTTATCCTGAAGCCTTCATACTCCTCTCCTTCATGAAAAGGAGTGACTTCTGTGTTTTGAACATTTAGTCTGTCCTTCTCTAATTTTTTCTGCTTTGTTTGATACTTATCAGTATGCATCTCTTTATTTGCATATCAAATTGTAAACATCCTTGAATGTAAGTTAGGTTCTTATATTTTATGGCCTTGGAAACTTACATCACTTTCTTAAAGTGATATAGGTACTAAACAAATATTTGATAAACTGAATACCATTAAAAATTTTAACCCAAAGATCTCTAAAAATATTTAAAGTGGTTTACAACTCAAAACTAGAACAACCTATGATAAATAATAGTAAAACAGAATAGAGACCAGAGGTGACAAGAAACCTGGATAAGCAGATCACTGAGGTTGAATAATAAATTTGTAAGAGAGCTTTTGAATAGCTATGAAAAAAGAGAAAACTTGTTGAATTATACAGATGTTGCTTTCTGTCAAATGTGACTTACAAACTTATATTTTCTTATAAATAAACTTAAGACATGATTGTTCAATACCTGGAAAATTTTCAACCCCTGTTGATAGATAATCTCTATTCTTTTACCCATTTTGTCAAGGAAAACTTCAAAGCAGTATTTTTCCCTCTCTTCTTATACTCTGTAATAGAAGACTAGACAAATGGTCACAATGTAGTTAACATTATAGAAGAAGGAATACAGCTGGTAACTTGAACCATAGGTAGACTGGAAAATCCATCCAACAGAAACTTAGTTATTTCTCTAAAATATCAAAAAACAGGCCATATAGTGGACATTGTCAAATATTGTTAGTAAACATTTACTAACATCTACGAAAATGAATTCTGCCCCCTTCTCTTTTTTATATCAAAATTTATGTGCTTCGACAAAGCCAATTATAAAACAAATGCCCCTGGAACCGAGATTCTCCTCAAACTCGGCACTAATGACATCGTATGCTGACTTTATTTGTTGTGGCGGTGAGGGGAGGGCGGCGTCTGTACATTGCAGGATGTTTAATAGCATTCCTGACCGCTGCACTTTCTCAGTAGTGACAACTACAAATGTCCCTAGGCATTGCCAAATGTCTCCCACAGGGTAAAATACTCTTAGTTAAGAATCACTGTTCTAAAGCCAATTCGATATTCCCAGGGTTATGCTGGGAGCAAGGGCTGCAGGTAAGCCAGAAATAGGAAAGTCACACAACATAACATAATGTGACACTATATGAATACTGAAGCCTCATATAATTACTATTGACCCTATAGTGAAATGATAGAAGAGAATGAGGACGTTTATATTAGGAAGAGTTGGTAAATCACTCGTTTTATTTGGAGTGGAAAGTGTAGGGATGGAAGTGTAGAAAATGATGGCATAAGAAAAGATAAAATAATCAAGAACTAAATTCTAGATAATAAAAATGCTAAAACAAAAATTAATTCTGTAACATGCTGGCCATTAGTTATGTCATAAAACACAGTCCTCTCAAACTAGCAGGATTTGGTACAGAAGATCATATTTCTCTAATAGCATTTTCCCCTATTGAAGGCACTCTCCTCTGTCTTTGAATTCCCTGGGTCATAGTTTCCCCCCCCCCCCAAGTCTGGAAACATCTTTACAGCTCACATAATTCCCTCTTTCTTTTCTATCTAACAAAGCAAGGCTGCAATATCATACATTGACAAATAGTGGACTTTACACATAGAAAATAACAAAAATAATTTTTATTTGAAACACTGAGTTATATAATAGAAGTTAATTCTTCACTCTCACCTATAGAAGTTTTTTTTTTTTAAGTTTTTTATTATAACCTTGAAAGCAATGTTTATTAATAGGAAAGTTGCTCTCTAGTGATTGACCAATCAATCTATACTTATTAATATTCAAAATTTTACTTTCTACCCATATTACCTCCTAAGAACCTCTATGGGTGTTATAAATAGTTGCTGTTATTTGAACATGCTTGTCATGTGCACAATTTCTAAAACATTCTTCTGATATCTCTGCCATAGTTTGTGTTTGTTTGCATTTCTCTGGAATGTTGAATTGTCCTCAGGCCTTTAAGTGAGAATGTATTTATGTTCCCAAATAAATTTCTCGTAAGAACTATCACAAAGTTCCTATGAATCTCTAGAATAGTTCTTTGTAAACCATTACATAGCCTTCAGAAAACAAGCACAGCTTCATATAGATTTATTCAGATCATTGTGTTATGTTGATGGATTTCCTTTGTTCAACCTAGTACTATAAAGATTTTTGCATTAAGGACTGAGTAATTGATTTAGACCAAATATGCCGCCTGACCCATTTGTGTATTACACGAGATTCAGATATTCTTCAAGTCTTTGGAACAGCCAGAGTTCCTCTTCTGTTCTTTAACTGATTCCCACACTATAGCTGGACAAAAGATTTATTTCAAAAACCTATTTCCAAGTTAAAAGTTATCTGAGGAAAAAAAAATCTCTTGAACATTTATTAGCGTTTTTGAACCTCATAATGTGAATAGAATGAAAAACGGCTATGGGAGAAAAAATACAAGTACAAAAACACCTCTGTATGTCACTTCTCATATCAAAACATTATGAAAAAGCTTTAATCAGAAATCACAGAAAAGCAGCCAACAAAAATAGGTGTGATTTTTGTTGTTTTTCTGAATTGCAAAATACAATGATAGGAAATAAAAATTATTAACTAAAACTCTAAAATATATAAAGAAAAGTAGAAATAAACTTTTCATCTAGGATTATCCCAAATGTATCGTATACTATTCATATAGCAAAAATTATATATAATATGTTTATATGTTTATATCTATCAACCTACCTATCTGTCTGTCTGCCTATATGAATAAATATACCACCTGAACCATATTTAGCATGGATCCTTCACCAAGAAAAGAGAACAGATGTTCTCAATTTAAATGAAACAATAAAATAATTTAAAGATGAGTGATACTTTTGCTTATCAAATATATTATTTTAAAGAACATACTATTTAGGCTTGCCCATAGTATTCATTGAGCATTCATCTTTAAAATGGGCATTGTTTTCTTCTCAAACTAGAAGTCAGCAGAAGGCATCCTGGAAAAAAATGAATCACAAAAGAGATAGTTTATGCTTCATTTTATAAAGAAATTTAATGTTAAACTGATTTGAAATAAATTTATTTATTACAGTGATAGTATAAATACATTTAAGATGCTGTAATGGAAAAAAAAGAAATTGCATCTCTGTGAAGGCAAGTGGCAATCTTTCCCATTCAATTTAGGGCTCTTCGTTCTCAAATAAATTATTCTGTAGGTAATGTGAAGTAAGTGGTTTGGTTCTTTCTACACACAATTTTTCAGATCAAGCTTTTATGAAGAACTATTACTACAAGGAAGTAATAGTTTATTGAACCAGAAAGTATAAATGAAGGATCATTGAGAAAGTGTGTTGAGAGGAGAGCAAAATATGAAATCCTGCTGAACTAAAATGAACTTTGTTCTGTCTCCAGGGCATCCATGATTTAATGAAATACAGTTATGAACAGAATAAATCAGACTATCCATAGAAAACTGACAATGAAAGCAGTTTAAAAAAACCACAATGTACCCAAAATAGAATATGTGTGCATATGTTTGTGTATAAGTGTGTGTTTGTGTGTGTGTATATCTTTACATATATAGAGAGATTATTGATTTTGCTTCCTAAATACTTCTTATATATTTGGAACAGTTTTTTTCCCTCAATTATTGAAAGATCAAAAGCCTATCATTTTAACATCAAATAGCATAACTTGGATTTTTTTTATTAAAAAAAAAAAACTTGCCCTTACTATGTCTTTTCTCAAAGACAAGACGTTGGTACTCTTGGTGGAAGCTGTTTATGTTTCTTTCTTTCAAAAGATGCTTGACAGCTGCTCCCTGGGGAGGAGCTCAGACTTTAAATTTTTATTAGGCTATGGTATTTGAAATTTGGAGAGTAGACATTAGCCTTTGAGGTGTGGTGTTTGATGGTATGAATCTTTTAAGCTGTAGTACTGTGAGAGAAGATTTTAAAGATTTGCTACAGACCATTTGTCAGGGGACAATGAAGCATTTGTGAACAATGTATAGTGAAAATGTGCTTGCAAACTTTTCATTAGACAAAATAGGAAAATCTTACTGGTATGTTTTTCAGGTTTCAATGATATGTCAACCAAATAGCTACTAAGAGTGTACTGGTTGTTTTTTTTTTTTTCCAATTTGCTCTCATTTTCAGACAAAAGAAATGTCTCCTTGGCTAGAGTTGCTTTATATTACTGAAGTAGTATAGAGCATAAATTGAAATAAAAATATTCATAGTAAATAAAGAAGTATCAAAATGAATAAAGAAATAAGGTGGCAAAACTGGAGTGTGTGTGTGTGTGTGTGTGTGTGTGTGTGTGTGTGTTCACACTTTTTTTTTTCTTTTGGAATGAAAAAGAAGTCTTGCAGTGTTTCCGGAGAGCAAAGTAAGTCTTGGTAAAATCCCTTTTATAAGCCTTACAGAAAAGAAAGTTTTTCCTTTATTTTTTTTTCTTTAAGTGTTTCTGTCTTTATTTTTAATCTAGCTACAATACTTTGAAACACCTTTCCATGATAACATAAACTGGCAGGAAGCCAGAGTTAAGGCACACATTGATTATTTTAAGTAACATGGTACATAGGCAGTGAGAAGAAAACTAACCAGCTTTAACAAGTCAAGGCGTAAAGAGCAGTCGTAGGAGCTTTGGTGAAAAAAAGTTGTTTTTCTGTAATAAATAACATCATGCTGTGCTTCTTTTCTGCTCTAAGACCTATATGGGGTAAAGGCAGTTGAAACCCTTTGTTTGCTAGATAGTGACATTAGGAATACAATTTAAGCCAGTCAGCTGCCTTAATACTATAGTAAACCTTTTAAACTGACAGCTATTCCTAGAATAGTGTATTTTTTGGGAAATCTGTCTAAGAGATATTTCAATCAGGGCCAGCTGGGGTCCCAGAAATATGTTCACCTTATTGCTCTATATCTTAGTCAGCTTGGGCTACCATCACCGAATACCATGGACTGGGTAGGTTAAACAAAAGACATTTATTTCTCACAATTCTAAAGGCTAAGAAGTCCAAGATCAAGTTGCTGGCTGATATGGTTTTCGGATATGGGCCGCCTTGCTGGTTTGCAATTGGGCATTTTCTCATTGTGTTCCTTACATGCTCACATGTCAGGCATGTGGGGGTGGGATGGGCATAGGGGTAGGGGTATATAGAGGAGGTGGGAGTGAAAGGTGAGGAATGGAGTAAGTGAAGTGGGAGGGAGAGAGGGAGAAGGAGATAGAGAAGGGGGTAGAAGCTGTCTGATGTTTCTTCTTAAGAGACACTAATCTCATCATGAGGGCCCCACCCTCATGACCTCATCTTAACCTAATTATCTCTCAAAGTCCATCACATAGGGGGTTAGGGCTTTAACATTTGAATTTGGGGAAATGACACAATTTAGTCCATAGCAGTCAGATTTTCTTTTTGACATATTTTGTTTTGTATTATTCTTTTAATGCTCCTAGTTTTCTGGATAAAATTAAGATGATCTAATTTGAATCAAATATTTAGAAACCCATTTTATTCAATGACTTTATATAATTAATCATTTGTCAATGAGAAAGTGAGGTTTTTCTCTACAATTATGTTATAGGTCACATAGGTTTGATACCTGTGTATCAAAAGTAATCATTTTAAGAATGATCTTAATTAAGACATAGTTTGATATAAAGCATAAGGGGTACCACACTTAAGGAGGTCTTCTTATTTAAGAGGTAAATATAGTTTATAATATGCAAATTTGAAAAAGTATTATATTGATAATATTAATAAAGGTAATTTTTGCACAAAATTTGCAATTAATGCCAAAATTTAAAACAATAATCATTTAAAAATGTAATTATTAGCTGACCAAGTAATTATAAACTATGTATCACTCTATTTCTACATTATAATACCACTTGAGATGACAAATGAAAATATCTCACTGTCATCTGTAAGGATTTATTTTAAATCATTCAATCTTAAAAAAATAAATATATGTAATATATAAACACATATATTTCTTAAATAAAATGGAAATACCCTGTATTTGTATTTTAACTACTCATTACATTAACACAAGTACTTAAAAAGCAACTGGTGAGAGGTAGATCTGGAAATGTGTTGGAGAGAAATGAATGTTTTACCCCAAAGCCAATTTGACCAACTTGCTGTGAATAAGAATTTTAGACCACTTATGTCAGGATGTTTCTTAATGAGATGCTTATTTAACTAAAAACATAGATACAAGGAGCCAGTGCAATTAGTAACTTTAAAACACTTTTCTTTTTCTCTTTCACATTGTTGTTCATTAAAGTATTAAGTAAAATAAGTAGTATGTTTTTACATAATGCATATACTTTTGCTTATTAAAAAGTATTACAAGTCATATTACTAAATATGATTGATGAACATTAATTTCTTCCCTATCGCTAATACATTTAAATAACTTAGATATTCTTTAAAAAATATATGCTTTGGATTTTCCCACAAGCATTACTTAATATAACCCTCGTCCCTTCCAAAAAATCAGTAAATAAAAAGAGACAAAAAGCCTAATACACTGGCAGTGCTCAATAAATGTTAAATATTTATAAAAGCAGAGCAAGCTTTTATATGGCATGACATATAAATATGTGTATGTGTGTGTGTGTATTTCTACTTGCACGTTTATACATATTTCTACTAGCACTCGTGGTCGAGATTATTGCGAATGTCTCTTTAACCTCTAAGTGATCCTGAGAACTTTTACTTGCTAATCAAACCCCTCCCCTCCACAATTGAGGAAATAGATTGCCCTGGTCATGATTTCCTGTCATCTGTTCTCCAAGCACAGGGAGGAAGCAAAGAAAGAGTTCTGCAAGGAGATTAAAAACAGAAAGGGCGCAAGAAAGAAAGAAATGCTTTAGAAGAAACATCATAAACATTAGTAAGATATTTTCCTATATCACATCCTTTTTTCTTCTCCCCATTAGAACACTCTTACTCACTTCTACATAATTTTTTTCACTATCTTTTAGCCTTAAACAACAATCTAAGATTGTAACGCCACTCACTAAAATTGCTTCTTTGCCATTGCTCTAAGTAGAAAGAATATTTTCCAGTCCATTAGTTCTTCTATTGTGGGGATTCTGTAAGGTCATATGTGGGAGAGACTATCTGTGATAAATAAAATGCTATGCCTAGATGACATTAAGATTGTCAAAAGAACAGCAGTTTGTTTTGTGTTTACTTACCTTGCTAAGTGTATTTTTTCTCCTTAAATCAAATAATTATTCTGCTCTTATTTTGGGGTGCTAGCCAACAAAATTTCACACATGAGTTTCTCTTATGTGAAATAAAATTTACATTCAAAGATTATGTAAAGTGATACAATTTAAAATAGAATTTATTTGAGTATGTGTTCCTTTGAATGCCTACTGTATCCGGAGCTCTATATATTGTGTGGGGATAAAATATAAGTAGAAACCAAATCCAAAATAGTTTATAAATCTGAGGAGGTAAGGAGATAACATTTATAATTATATAAGCTTTAGAGACAATATAAGATAGAAAGTCATTAACATTCACCAGAGAGTCATTTTGATGTAAAGTCTCGCAGCTCGAATTGTGGTCTATGGACCAGAAGCCCCAGCTTAGAGACTTGTTATAAATATAAAGTATCAGACTCTATTTTATACCAACTGAGTCGGAATTTTCAAAATCTCCAAGTGATTTGTGTGCACATTAATATTTGAGAAACACTTATGTAGAACAACATTTCTTATATGGGTGTATATGTACTTTGTAAGGTAAGGGACTGAGGAGATGGGAGGGGAACGAGAAGAACCAGAGCAAGATATAAATACTGTGGTCTGAAAAACCATTAATCAAATTATCAAGGCTCACTTAGTACAGATACCAGTCTCATCACATCTGAGCTCCTAATTGCCACCTTATAAACCAACCTTCATTCTTCAGGCTTCTCACATCACGTTCTATGTTAATCCAGGCCACGGTAACAGCTGCTCACAACTACTGGATGTATGTCTTCATTTTTTTTTATGCTCTTTCTAAAACCTTGTTTCTGAGGTCTTTATAGTGCACATGAAAGATAAAATATTTTCTTTCTTCAGAGTAGAGAAGAATTCTTTACTGAGTAACCACTGAGCCAACTCAGAAATAGCCAGGCTGATATTCATTCAGTATGCACTAGATACCATTGTATCTGTTGTAAAATATCCTGACTAGCTCCCTAGGGAATGGCTGCTACAAAGAAGTAAGACTTCTTTTTCTTTATCTACAATTCTCTGAATTCATGACAAGTATGAAATAAGATATTTGAGAGATTTTCATCTTTGGTATCTATTCTTATGCGACTATAGTAAAATTTTGATCTATTTTTAAAAATGGTGTTGCTCAACCACCACCAAACAAACAAAATCAATAAAGGACCAAATCCAAGTAAATAGCAATTTGAGGATTTTTTTTTTTAATTAAGGGAAATATTTTTAAAATTTAGCTCTAAAATATAAGATAGCAAGGCTCACATTGTATTCACTAAATACAACAAAAATTGGATTTTTATAAAATCCAATTTGTTCTGATTACACAGATAGGAAAAGATAAGAAAAAGAAACAAGATATAGTGAAAAGTTGGGAGAGAGAAAAGAGAAGCCCAGTAAAGAAAGTTTCTCAAAGAGGTGGGAAGGCAAGAAATACTTATAAAGAAAAGGTCATGTAGGAGAAAAAATTAGTAAGGCAGCAAAAGACAAGTGCCTTAGGCTATGAGGGTGATGTGTTAATCAAGTTAGGCTACTGGTCGGATTTCACAGTTTATTTGTTCTATAGTCATCAAAGTAAGTTATCAGCTGTTATTCCTATCCTTTGAAATTCCAAGAGCTTTTCAGCAATTACCACTAGTCACTGCTCTTCAACTACTCTTATATCTTATATCTTAACCTTCGGTAGGCATTTAAGAAGATGCCATGAAGGCCTCTATGGGGAATTAGTTTCTTTCTCTTAAATGTAGTGTTAGAGCCATAAGTATTTGCAGTGGGCCAGATGAAATCAATTTTTTATCGAATTTTCTTTTTCATGCAAAAGATGTACTCTGTTCCCTGATTTTTGGCACAGATTTTTTTTTTGCCTTTCATCCAACTCAGAACCCCAAAACACACACACACATGAGTTCAACAAACGGTACTCACTTTTTTTCTGTTTTAGCTTGTATTCTAAAATAATTTCAAACATACAGAAGTTATAAGAATTATACAAAAAAATTTAGCTACAATTTTTCAAATGTTAATATTTTACATTTTAATTTTCTCTCTTATTTTTTTTCCTGAGCCATGTGTGAGGAAGTTGTGGACCTATAAATCCTAATGATCTTTGCTCCTAAATAATTCAGTATTTCCCCCTCTCTAAAAAAAAAAAAAAAAAAATAGGAAATTCTTTTACATTTAAACATAATAACCAATTAGTAAAATATTTTTTCTACTATTAAAACTGTTCAATATTCTCCACCACTAAATGCCTTATTTACAATAAAATTAGAGGTTAAATAATGTCTTTTTAATTCAGCATTTTGTTTTCCACAAGAGCATTTTTTTCAGTTGCTGATATCTCTTCATATTTATTTTTACACTTTTATGAAGTATTTTGGATGAGATGACTGCAAAGCACAAACTGTGAATGAACACTGCTTTTTCCTCTATATATTTATTTCTATCTCCTACTTAAACTCTAGGCTTGACTCTACAAATAGTGTAATGCTCTTTCATTTTAAAACATGCCAATGTAATATGCACCTTTAACGAAGGCATCGGAAGAACTGAAAGTGGTTTATTTTCATCAGCTAACATCAAATTCTGTAACAGCAATCTTTGCATCGCTAATTTTATTGAAGTCATGTCAAGCATAATATCTACCACATGAGGCTTTTGTGAGGATAGAGTGTGTTAATAAATGTAAAGCACTGAAGAACAATGTTTGCCAGGTAGTAAATGTTGTATGAGAGCTGCTAGTATTATTTTCTTATATCAAAATATTCTTCAAAACCATCTTTTCTCACTGTTAATTTTCCATTGTTATATCATATTTTTAACCACACAGGTTCAATTTCTTAGAGTGATCATCAACTTTCTCTACTTCTCCTTCCACCTCGTTTCTGCTTCTATCCCTAGGTAAACACATCTAATTATTCTCCCCTTTGTACTTTTTCCTGTCTTTACTGCCACTAGACTGGACCACATTATATCTCTACCGTAGTGATAGTACCCTAGTTCCAACTCATCCTCCCATTCCATTATTACCAGATCACCGTCTCCAAACACTATTTGAAAACAGCATCCTACTTCAGCCTTTTCACACCACAGTACTCCTGCTGACTATGTTATATTTCTTTTTTTTTTAATCTATCCATTAGTTAAGAATATTTATGAATGTTCGTTTTAGAGTATAAAGTCTTATGTGGGATGTTATTGTTATATTTTAACTTTAACATGTCTGGTTTTTAATCAGTTGTTAGGAGAAAATTCTTTCTGGTGTTATCTATAATTCCATTCTTGAATAAATGTAGCAGCACTGAAAATTAGTTTGTCCTTAAGTTGTTAACCTAACTAAATGTCAATTGTAACACTATATCTATAGTCACTTTCATTTTCATGGAAAAATAACGACCAATTTTTAAAACAACACGATAATGCAGATTTGTGTTTTCATTACCTTTTATCTACTCAGTTGAGTAAAACATTGTGAAATTAACTCTGAATCTGTGATGAAAAACTATATGAATAATATTCAGGGTAATAGATTATAACTTAGAAATACAATAACAACACAAAGAATCAACCTGAAAATCATTTCTCACTGTCAGACTTAGGAAGAAAAAGATTAGTTCATTTGGACTGCACATAGACTTAGGTAGTATCTACATAAAATTTCTAGAGGGAATCAAGGAAGGAAAATATTAATTGAGTACCTACTTTGTGCTCAATAAATATGGGTGCTTATATGTGCTTGTACAAAAAGCCATTTCAGTGTGACTCAAGATTTCATCATTGTGAGTCTCGGCTTCCATCTGCTCCCACAAAATCAGGAATTCTAGGGTTGAAAGAGGTTTAGATGGCTGGTCCAAATCTCCATGTAATACAGGAATCTTCCAGCATTTAGTTGAACAAACGTTCACAGTTGACCCCTCACTAATCACAGAAAAAAATCAGCCAAACCTACTTCTAGAAAATTTAATGTCTAAATTGAGGCACAGTCTGGCCCCTGAGTATCTTGTGCTTATGTGTCCTAGTTATGACTTTTTGAGCAACATAAACATGGCAATGTAAACATCATACCCCCTCATGCACAAATATAAATAAGAATTCTCATGTTACTCCTATGTTGTTTTTTCCCTTTTCCCAGCTCTACTTAGTCAATTCTTCTGTGCCTTACTAACTTGAAATGGTTTCCAGACTTTAATATAATTATTTAGTTTGTCAAAGTGAAACATTTAAAAACACATGTAGTAATCCAGGTATGGATTGAGTTTGATGGAATAATAAACTCTAATCAAAAACTATTGTCATTTGCTTAACTTCTAGAGAGCTGTCGCTTTACAGTTTTTCATTCATTAAGAAAATGATTAATAAAGCCATTATTTCTTGTTCTGCTTTTTAAAATCAACTATCAACTGAATTATGTCCATTTTTGTACTGTGTAATTGAATTCTTGAATTTATCCAAGGTTTTGTGTTTATTCTTCTAAATTTTACTTTGTTATTTTCTAAAGAAACTATTGAATTACCCTCAATGAGAGAATGGCTATGCATCCTGACTAATGATTTGCACTAAGAAATGTGGCAAGTTTAAGGTATTCTTATGGTTATTCTGACATTTTGCGAATTCATGAACTCTCCATGAGTTCACATCTAGGATGCTATAATAGCCTATAATTCAGGAAAGAGGGATCTGGTTAAATGAGGATGAGGGAAAGGAAAGAAAAAAAATCACTTTTTTTTTTTTCCTGTGGCTAGTCTCTTGTCAGGCACAGGATTAGGTGCACAAATTCTCACTTTTTATTTACACCTAATCCTAAGAGGACAACACACACAGATCTGTTCTCTTTGTACTTTACCACACTGAATTTAAAGTCCAGACACTTAGGCTCACATTTTTATCCACCATTTGCTAGCCATGGATCAAAAACATGTTCCTTGAATCTTCATCTTAAGGTACAAAACAGATGAGATTAAACTTTACAAAAAGAATTCTTATAAATAAGTGATGTTCATATTAAGGTTATTACTAACTATAGGACACTGCCGTCTGCTAGACTAGAATATTTTTTAGGTAGAACAGCGAGAAAAAGCAACAACTTTCTGTAGATTAGAAAGTTATGTTTTTCTTTTCTCTCCTTTCATGAGATCATCATTCACTACCCACGGGCATTTTTAAGCCTAATTTCTCTAGTGAAATTTATGTTGTTCCTTTAATTACAAAGTAAATTTCCATATGAATCAGAACCTAGAAAACTTTTTGTTTTCCCTTCTGTGACACCTTTAAATTTTGCTCAATTGATCCAGGATATTTCTCACCTTCGACAATATCTTTTAAATTGGGGGGAAAAAATCAAAACGGAACTTTTCCTAGAGCTTTTAGTTCTTTCAAGGCTACTTTGTTTTTGCACCCTGGTAATGGTATATTTCAGAGCACAGCAGCACGTGGATGAGCCACTGCCATATTCCATCAGCAAGGTTCCCTGGCTCCGTGATAGATTATTGTATTACATCATCAGCCCAAGGGCTGACAGGAAAGAAAGTGCTTCAAACAGGCCTCGTTCATAAATTGTTTTTGTCCTAATGAAAGAAAAAAATGGTTTGAAAGGGTATGGATGAGTTAGGAAGACTCACTATACTTTTCAGCTCTGTGAATTATATATATTTGAGAGCAGTCACCATATTTTCTTGGTTCACAAAATAGACTTTTCTTTTCATTTTAAAAGTTTGATTCCAGTTAATGTATGTAACAAAGACTGCATTATTTGACAACATCTTAAAGAGAATCAGAATCATATGAATTAAAGAAAATATTTAAGTGATATCAGTATAGTTTTCTAATATGTGCATTTTGATTCTTCGAAAAATGTTTAGACATGTATGCTATAGCTCAATTAACCCAAATGTTTAATTAATTACTCACTATATTATGTATTCTTATCGAATGACAGATTTATCACTGAATTTGAATATACATATTTACATATTTGTACATAAAAAATGTGAAACAAAAATTTGCATTCTTATGAAAGAAAAGCAATCATAAAACCTGTTATTTATTTACTCAATACTTGACATTTAGTAGGATTTTAATATGTTTGTTGAACGAATAGACGAATATATGATGAACTCTAAGTTAATTTCTTACTTAAATAAATTTGTTTGAAATGTACAGTAATATGTTTTTGAGAGTCATAAAACAATTCAAATATTTTTGCAAGCAAATTAGATTAACATTTTATGTAACTATGAAAAATAATTTAAAATCAGGTGTAAGTGTCTTTTTGTTTGTCAGAGAGTTGTACAGAGAACATGGGCTTTGCAAGACTTCATGTGTACATTAGTGTGCCTACACTGCTATTCTTTACTCCTAAATTAAATAATATCATGAACATAATGAATTTTAGGACAAAGTCTGTTATATCTATTATCCTGAATACACTCCCTCTGCATCCTTTTTCTAATGGTAGGATTTGCTTGTTAAAAATAAATAGTGGGACACCATGCTGTGGACAAAGAGAACCCTGCTCTAGAGTGAGCTTGTAAACTAGTTTCCACCTTTATCTAAAAACTCATTTAGTGCCGAAAAAAAGATCTTTTATGTTGAAGAATTAAATATTAAAGTCTTTAATTTCCTTCTGAGTCCACTAATAAAATTGACTAAAATGAGTTCATAAGCATTTTTATAGAGCTCGCATAATACCAGCGCCACAAATCGTATCATACTTTGGGATTTTTAATTTTCAGGTATTACATTACTCCCAAACTGTGAAACATTTAGTTACATCAACTGACCTCTTCTTTTACAATCTAAGACCCTCTCCTTATCACCAATTTTTCTACTTCTCCATCCAAATTTTGTGACCTTAAGTAGCTCATGTTCTACATGTCAGAGTCACCAGCTTCAGTGACAATAACTCAATTCTTTCACTCTTCTCCCAATTTTTATTTCTCTGGTAAATTATTCATCATTTTGTTTAATATAATAATCTTTCCCCCAATTTATTTGCTAACTGTGAAGTCTTAATGTAATCCTCAGATAGGATTTAAACTCAGATCTTTGAATTTTTAGATGCCAAGAGTTTTTCTCAAGGCTTTTCTATCATGACGAAAATCTCTTATGAAGTTCTCCTGACCTTTAAAATCTGCTACTTTAGTGGCATTGATAGTGCATGGAAAGTTATTAAAATTCCACTCCAAAACCCTATGGCATTTATTAACCCTTCCACTTCACATGGGCAAGGGACTGTAGCATTCATAAAGTGTCTCATATTTAATTATTTTAAAAGTTTTGTGAGGTACTACAGATTTATTCACCATTTTCAGAGTGAGGAAAACAAGACTCAGAGGAAGTTAAAAGACTTACTCAAAATAATGTAATCCAGACATAGTTAAAAGCCACACCAATCCATGCTAGAGATATCACAATGGCTTCTTAACAATGCCATAATCACCACTGGTGTGATTGCCATTGAGAATTTATTTGAGATAGTTCTCTCACCTGTAGTGAAAATAGTAGATTTGTTCTTCCTATTCATCACACTGAGTATATGTTTTTCATATTAACTCTACATCCATATCTACAAACAATTCAAGGCACACATTATTAGGAAGATTTTGCACTTAACACACATCCATGAATTCTATTTTCAGGTCAGATTTTTTGTTCTGAAATTAGGTTCATTGAATATTGTATTTAACTGTACAATTTACAAGTCATGTTGGGAAATGGGAACATACAATTGTTTATTTTTTAGTGTAAAATAACCTTCACTTTTTAGAATACTCAATTGGAGCCTCATTAAATATATTTAAATCAGTTAAATATAGGAAGTGGTCAATTAAGAATCTCTCAAATTCTTTTACATAATAAAACATTCAAGATTTTTGCAGTAAATTCTTCAAACAATGTTTAAAACTTTACTGTCTTAACTCTAGTCGTACATAGATATAAAGTAAATAAATCACCAGTGGCACTTTAAAAGTCTCACCCGTGATGTATGAACCAATAGAACTTTGCATTTACAGTGTACAACTTTTCTGCAGACCATCGAGTGTAACAGTCCCTTTGTCTACTAAATAGACAGCCCCCTTGAGAAGGAGAGAGCCAGGAGAGTTTAGTACTCTGAATTTTATTTTTTAAGAAGGATTATAAATTGTTTTATGTGCTCAAGTGCAGAACAGTAAAGGAACAGTGACTAATGACTTTGTAATATAGATTGCTATCCGAAGAGAAGCAGAGAGGCCAGTAACATCATTTAGCTGAACCTAAAATCAAAAGCATATATATATTTTTTATTTTATTTTATTTTTTTATGCCTACAGCACTAGGTCTTCCTAGGTGATCTCCCATCCAAGTACTAACCAGGCCCAGACCCTGCTTAACTTCTGAGATCAGATGGGACCAAACTTGCTCGGGGTAGCATGGCCATTGACCAAAAGCACATATTTTTAAATGCAAGTGTGTACATACACTCACACAGAGGCTCACACATACTCATAGTTAATACCATTTGACCATAATTTATATACATCACATATAGATAGAAAAGAGGGTTTTTAGTCATGTGTATAACTTGCCTCAACTAAAAGTTACCTCTGAGACTTATCAAAATTAATCCATGCAGGCTCCTAACTGTGCAGTTCTAAATTTTAGGAAAAACATCAAATAAAGAGTTGTCTGGCCATGCCTAGAGGAAAAGACAGTTATAATCTGAGAAGCTATAAATATTTAATTTAAAATAATGCTATTATAGAAGAGTTAGAGAGTATTCTATTAAAATTTTACTGTGCTCTTATCTATGCAATATATTGAAAATTTGGAAACTATTTCAACTTTTGACTGTATAGACATTCTACTTTAACAACAAATGATTCCTTAAAATATTCATGGAAAAAAAATTTGGAAGGAAACATACCTACCCATTAGTTTTCTCAAACTGAGGATATTACAGGTGATTTTTTCTTTCTTTTTTACTTTTCTCCAGTTTTTTATATTGAGTGAATATATTAGTTTTTGGTTTTGAAAAGCTACTTTAGAAAATCAGTCAATAGAATATTAAATTTTAATATTTACTGAAAACACTAATTAGTATTCTGATAGAAGCAATGACCACATTGGTGAAAAATTTTGTTTGATTCTGTGTTTACAAACTATATTATTGGTTTTATATATATATATATCACGTATGATAAATTGAAATAAATAACAAATTACAAGTCAGTGTCTTTAGCAAGGGAGAATGTTATTGAAATTTTTGGAACAAGAGTCTTTTCAGTCTTACAATCCTTAAGAGGGATAATCATTTGATATAAAGTAACAACACCGAGTAATAGCTTATTACTTGATTAGCCAACCTCAATATAAAGAAAAATGCAAGGTTTTAAAAATTCTATTATTCTTACATTCCATCAAAATATAATAATTTACCCATGATCTTTCACTGTGTTGTATTATCAAGAAATATGAGTTATTTTGACAATGGGAGTAAAAGCATAGTTGCAATTAGTAAACTTTCAATATATTCTTCATGGTGGAATCAACCTTTAACCATGACGTAATGACAACTTGAATAGCAATATTGCTCTATGATGCATTCGGCCCATTGTAGGAAAGTAGGAGTGAAGTGATGAGAACAAAGGCTCCAGAGTCAGGCCTAAAATGAATTCTTAGCTTGGTCACTCACCAGCTTTATAAATTTGGACAAGTTCTTTAATCTTCCTTGCCTGTTTTTTAACCTGTAAAATAGGGACAAAAAAGGTAAAGTGCTTAATATAGTGCTTGCCACAGCAGGAAATGTGTGATGAAGATTAACAATTATTATTGTTATAATTAGTGATTTCTACAAATTATGGTTGTTGAAAAAGAAAACATGCATACTGTGTGGGGTATTGACAAATTATTTATAAAGCATGCAGTGCATTATTTGCTTTATATCTGCCACATAAAATGCTGTCTCTGTACTCACAAGAATAAGTGGAAAGGAGAGCAAGCTAGCTAATCTAGGGCAAAAGCTTTTTCTCTTGATTTATTCAGATAACTGACCCCAGAAGTACGCTTTCTTTTTTTATTTGAATTATAGTTATAATTTTCTTCATTCTCCACACAGTATGTGTAGTCAGCCTAGGTGTTATTCAATAGACCTGTTCCAACATCTACTGTGATTGATTTATTTAGAAATACCTCCAGGCCAAAATGAGAATGAAAATAAATGGAACAGATGAAAGTGCCCTGCTGCAAGCAAGAACTACAAATTGAGGTTAAGAGTAATTGCTTTGGCATAATTGTTATTTGTAATCTTAGAACAAATGCAAATCTCCCATTAGGAGCAGTAAATCCGGTGCTTAAAGTAGAAGATGAGTAGTATTTCACTGCCTAGAAATGGGAAGCCATAGCTGAATGTTAAATGCAATGACATAAAATTTCCCTCAGGTCTTTCATTTGAACTAATAATGCAGGCGATATGGTGGACACAGGAGTAGCTCGGAAAATTAAATCAGCGTATAATTTATTTGTTTTATGTATTTTCTTCTTCCAAGACATTTTATTAAAACTCTGTATTTACAAACTCTGCATGTGCTGTTTTTCATAAATACTTTATATTTGTACTGTCTGGCTTCTAGAAAGCTTGATGTGCTTTTTATTGGTTATTAGCCTTAACACCTTCATCACTGAAGTAGATAATAAGGTGAAGTTATTATCTTTATTTTTAAGAGCTGAGAATAAAAGTATAAAGAGGTTCAGTGACTTTCCCAAGATTATAATATCATTTTGTAATGGATCTGGAAAGTACATAAAGAATATGTGATTCAACTCATTTTAACTATCACATCATTATTTTGCAGATTATTTTTTATCAATGAGTTATTATTACCAGTAGAAATTATGATAATTATAGTAATAAACCAAAGGTTGTCATTAGAATCTTCAAATATCCAACAATTACTGGGCCAAGATTGTGACATGAGAAACATCGTATTTATTTTAAAATAAATTACTTGCCTCACAAGAGAATAGTATTTTAAACTATTGAGTTATGGCCTAGGTATGATTAAATTGAGTTATTGGCTACATAGCAGGTTATTTTGTTGTCTTGATTTTGTAGAAAAAAGAGATTCTAAGGTCCATGTGTACCTGCAAGAATATTTAGAAACATGAGAAATTTCAGGGAAAGGGACTAAGTAAAATTGAATATGTGTCTTTGAGAAAGTGATGAGTGTGGTAGGAGAGAAAATGTATTGTATGTTGCAATAGAATAATGAAAAACATCAGTATTCAGACAGTTTCTGATGAATACATAGCCAGGGTCAAATATCAAGTAGATTTTTTTTAGTCTCCCCTTCTAGGATCACACCATCTTAATATTATTTTTCAGATGTTGGCAAGAAGAATGTTCAGTGTCATATAAATGTATTTTTAACTTAAGACACTTATTATGTAGATTTTTAAAGAATACCATATCTACCCTTGAGAAGAATGAGTTAGTCCATTGTAAAATCAAAATAGTATATATGCTTGAGTCAAATGAGTAAATTTCAATTCTAGAGAAACAGAACATTTCTGAGTGCTTTTACCCTAAAGACTGATATTTAAATGTGATCTCAGTTTCTAACGAGGACTTTAATAGTTTAAGAACAGAGTTTTAATTTGAAATTCATTTCTAATGGGTAAGGTCCTTGTGATACATTTTTTAACTTGTGTCCTCCTCCCATAGAACCCACACAGTGACAGCTTTTGATCTGTGCTTACAGTTAATCATTTACGGTGCCCTACATTGGAAGGGATGTTCTTTCCAAAACGGCGATAGAATTATAGTAATAGAATCACAAGCTGATTCAGTGAGACCATCTATTTTTCTTTAATAAAATAAAAGAAAAGAGCTGTCAAGCACAATTTATGCCCCCTGCTGCCATTTCTATATGAAAAGAATGAAACACCTTCTTTCAATTTAGTAAGGAGGCAAAAGAGTCACAGAAGAGTTAGAGATGAAAGAAAAATTAAACACAATGCAAAATAAGAGTGCCTTTTAGCATACATTAGAGAGATGAGAGTAAAATATCAAGGACACCAGTATCACTGGCAATGGGTCCCTTACAAAAAGAAACCTCCAGTGATTGAGGGAAAGTTTGTAGCTTTATTACTCTTATCTCTTTCCTGTGGCTACAAGGTGTTGTCCAATTTTAGTGTGAAATTGACTTAGCTGACTGACTGCATTTAGCTAACAAAGAAAATTAACAAATGCAAATTTATTTGTGAGATGTTTATAGAGAAATATCATACAAATATAACAAAAACAAATGTGAAGTCCAGAAATATTTTACGGTAAAAACAAATGGCTTTAATGAAGGGATGAAGTTTGCTAATCTTTTCCCTATTAAAGCCTAGTATTTAAGTTGCAAGTGATTTATACATATAAGGTAAATTTGGGGAAAAGCTCACTTTTGATTTTATTCTTATAAAGATGGTAATTTTCACTTCATCATTAATTATCCACCTAGTTCAATAATTAAGAATTTGGTTAATACATTTGAGGTGATAAATCTATTCCATGAGTGACTATTCTATACTAAACATGATATCAATTCTAGAGATGTTTATAAAAATAAATAAGATAATATTCTTTACTTCCTGGAGATCACAAGCAAGTAGAAGATTCAGACTATAAGACTGTAAGAAAGAGCAGCCTATGAATAATGAGGTACAAAAACTTTGAAACTAGATAAAAAAGAGAAAGAATATGAGTTAGCTTCTTTAAAAAAAGGAGGGTATTTAGATGGTATTTTGAAAGATCAGCAGGATTCTAAGAAGTGATTGGAGTGCGGAGAAAACATTTAAATTTGATTTACTTCATTGCACACAAGGAGCAAAGATAACACTAAGTTGCAGTGTTTGTTTTCCATTTGAGAGACAAGGTTGGCAAGAAATTGCTGTGTACCTTGATCTTCAAAAACCAACCAGATCAGTAACACTTTAAAACACCATTTACCTGTATTTTTTGATATAGCAAACCACCTATTGGTACTGCATACTGCTGCCACATGGAAAAACAAAAATTTACTGAATAAACTATCTATGCTCATTCTCCTAGGCCTTCTCTACATGGTTACCTTTTAGCCTGGAAGTCCGTCCACCCTCCTCCTTATCCACTGATCATATGCATATATACCTGGCTATTTATTAAGTCTTGAGGGCTCATTGTGGGAGCCCCTCTTCTAAAAAGCATTTTCTGAAAACGCCTAGCCCAAATCTTGATTATATACATCTCTTCAGGGCCACACAGCCCTTGATGTTACCTTAATCACAGCACTTTATTCTATTTCAGTTGCCAGTTTGTTTTTGTATCTCCTTCATTAGACTGTAGATTCCTTGAGGCAAAGTCCAAATAATATTAGATGAACCTTTTATCTATTGCACCTGCAACAGAGCCTACCCTATAGAAGGCACTGGCTCAATAAATATTGTCAACTGGGAAAAACAAAAGTAGAAAAATGTAGAATGAACATCTCTGAATAAACGTGGAATCTCATCCAAACTTCAGTTGGCCAGTAAAATTGGTATATGAATATACTCCTCCCACCCGTATACCCTATACTTTCTTTCACCATCACTGTCTGTAATTATCAGAACCTACTAATTTTCTCTTTTAAATATTTCTTTTCTTTGGCACTCTTTTTTATCTCTACTGTCATTGCCTTAATACAATGCCTCATTTTTCACCGAGACAATATTGCAATAAACTCATAACTGGTCTCCCAGTTGCAGTAAATGTCTATTAAATTGAAATGGTTGAATTGTTTAAAGTAACACTCTTTATTTTCAAAATAAATCAACTCACAAGTACCTGCTGCCCACCTACAATATGTGCTAATTTAGGGAGTGAGAAGAAGCAGAGCATAGAAATAACCACTCCACCCCAAAACACTATAATGTAGGCATGGAGAACTGCGAAAAAGTGCTTCTCAAAGTGCACGGTGCATACAAATCACCTGGGGATCTTACTAAAATACAAATTCAGTAGGTTTTAGGTGACACCTGAGATTTTGTGTTTTTAAAAGTTCCCAGGTAATGGAGATGCTGGTGGTCTGTAGTCCACTCTTTGAATAGAGAGATATTAAAACCCACTAAGTGCCTTAGAGGGACATCATAGTGACGATTCTAAGGGCAGGAAAGGCTCCATGGAGGCAATATGAGATATTAAAAAAAAAAAAAAAAACTTTTCATGTTGAGAGGAGAATGTAAGCTGCGAAGCTGTAAGTCCATGTCCTATTCCTAGTCAGTTTTTAAGACATGACTCACTTCTCATCTCATCTCTGAAGGCTTCCTGAATCTCCCTTGCATAACCACACTTCTGCTTTTTTTCCCAACCCCCTTCTTATCCGTTAACTGAAGTATACTCAGAAAGATCTTTCTAAAACACAAATCTGACTTTGATATTCCTAGGTTCAAAGCCTGTTAGTGTCTTTTTATCACCTGCTATACAGATTCCAGATTTGAAGGCCCTTCCCATCCAGCCTTGCCCAGCTCGGCAGCCTCACTTTCCACCACTTCCACCACATGTAATCCACCTTCACCTGGGCTTCACCACATTCTTTATTACCTCTGCTTTTCACAGGCTGATGCCTCTGCCTGGAAAGCCCAGTCCCCATTGTCTATTAGGCAAAATGTACCTATTCTTCTGAGGATGCTCCGTCCTCCCAAGGCCTGCCTTGACTGGCTAGACAGAGTTGGATATTTCGGTGCTCCTTTTATTTCCATAGCACGTAACGTATTATTACATTCTTCTATTTATTTTTATTTGTGCCACTACTCACATAAGAGCCTCTATTTGGAAGGATCTGAATCTCATCTTTCTTTACAGCTTCTACCCATAAGGCTATTTTCAAAACATAGAAGGTATTTCAATCAGTATTGGTTAAAAGAATGAATAAATGAATGAGTAAATTCTAACTAGTTACTTCCTCAAATATTTCTACTCACTAGAAAATAATTTAAGATAGAACTAATCAACAAAACCAATGCATATTGTGATATTTCAATATAATGAGGAGTAACAATCATTGAAGTAAAAATGCAGGAGAAAGAGAAGATAGAAGAGGAAAATGCTAAGAAACACTGCAAAGAGGAGGGGGAAAAACAGATATTTATTACTTACATGTTAAGTCCCTGCTCCTCTACATATGCATGTATGTGTGCACGTGCACACACACGCACACGACATTCATAATTAAAGCTGTCCTAAAATTCTACCAAATTTAGCCCATTTCCAGAAATCAGCAGAAAAGACAGAAAAGTGTGTGAATACTCCTTGTTTTTAAGTGACTTCATTATTTGCCTAGGTCCTGAAAGTTGTGTTTCAAGTAATGGATTGAACAGAAATGAAAGGTCTCATAGTGAGAGTGGTCAGTGTACCTCCTATTTATAGACGACATGGCTGTGCTTATAGACAACATATGTGAACGATTATTTTTAAGTGGAAATCAAAGCTCAACCTTGAAAGTTAGGGAGCAATTCAGAGATGATCCTTGAATAAAAATAAATCATGCCCCATAGCAACTCATGAGAAAGCCACATAAATGATTATATTGGTAAAAGAGAAGGATATCTTTAGCATCTTTTCTGGACCACTGCTCAGTAGAAAAATATAAAAGTCAAAAGCATTAGACAAAATGATAAGCCATCAAGCAGATGAAAAGTTTAAAAGATTACCTATCATTTATACTGAATAAATTATATTATCAGAATTATTGTTACACCAATAATGTAAAAGGAACTTGGCAATGAATAAAGTGATTTAGAAGTATTCAGTACATCTCACTCCAAACAAAAGCACTAAGCTTAAAATTAATGTAAATAGAAATATCAGTGAGCAATTATCCAAATTATGAAGAATAGTGTAACGTTACATAAAGATTAACCTCAGAGTTACTTCAAATAATTTTTCTGTAATAATTAAATGTATGTATTTTAACCTTCCTCTTTCATTATTATAGTATTTTCATATTTCATCTTTCATTTTCATCTTTTTATCCCCAGGACTTTAGAGTGCCTACCTGTTCATAAGTTTAATATATATTGAAGTTAAACAAAAATGAGTTATAATATCAATCAATTGACACATCTACTTTTATGCTGAGAATCGCACTGAAGAAACAGAGGATGTGGACTTTGCCTACCTTCCTTAGTGTTGAAATGTAGTCAGAAGACAATACTAACAGTGGGAACAGTGAGGAACCGTGGAATCCAGCATACAAACTCTATCACATAGCTCAGGATGAAATTGCTGTTGGGATTCAGTGTTGAGAAATTCTACATTTCAGGCATAGTCTTATGGATTGGAGATGGAAAGATCAAAAAGACTTCAGGAGTAACTAGACATGAAGTGAAGTCCAGGGTGAAGAGATATGCAAAGATCTAAAGCCCTCCAGATCCAAAAAAAGGACATTATCATAGATCGAGGCAGGAATGAGGATAGTACACAAACAATGAAGATATAAATGGAGCCCTTTAGATTTTCAACATGTACAACCTACCCAACTGTATTAAGAGACTCTGCTGTGTAGTTCTATGAACATGTTATGCTGTTTTAAACTGCCTTAAACACACTTGATTCCATCCTTTGAAATCTAAACGTTACTGCCTCTATAGAGCCTTTCTAGATCCTCAACCTTACATCACACTCTGTACATCAATTAAGTTTTCTCCATAGGCCATCATTATATACAATCATCCTATCAACTTTCATTACTACCCAACCCAAATAAATTCTAAATCTGCACTGTCCAATAGAACTTTCTGTGATGATGAAAATACATCTCCAATGTCCAATACAAGAGCCTTTAGCCACATTGGCTACTGAGCAGTTGAAATGTGGCTGATGTTACAGTAGAGCTGATTTTTTTTTATTTTATTGAATTTTAATAAATTTAAATTAAAATTTAGCCAGCCACATGTGGCTAGTGATTACTGTATCAAACAATGCAATTCTAGATTATGAGCTTCTTGAAGGAAAGAATTGTATATTATCATCCAAATACTTCAGCATATTCAATGTAGTATTCAATACAGTTTTGCTGAATGAATGAATGAATGAATGGTCAAATCTGAGTGGATCCTAGTGTGTATGTGACAAGGCAATGAATATAAATATAAGGCCCATGAAAAAGTTACAAATTTTAATGGCACTTAAAGATAAGTATTGAAAAATGAGTACAGAAAAAAATGTGGCATGAATAAAGTTTACTTAAAAAAAATTACTAGTCTGGTCTCAGAAGCTAAGCAGGGTCAAGCCTGGTTAGTACTTGGATGGGAGACCGCCTTGGAAGACCAGGTACTGTAGGTGTAAAAAATAAATAAATAATAAATAAATAAAAATAAGGGATTGTAAGCTGACAAGGTCCTTGCAATCTGTGAGGTAAACCAAGGGTTGCCTCCCCTAAAAAAAAAAATTACTGATACTGGTGGCCTAGAATAGAAATTAGCCCAAAACTCTGCTGAAATATAAAGTATAGATGCTCTATACTTTTTGCATATTTGTGTTTTACACTTAATTTACCCCCTTATAATGTACTGTCTTAATTAAATCTAAGTCTTCACACACTAGGCTGTGATCTCTTTGAGAGCAGGATCTTTTGTTCTCGCTGTATCTCCAGTTTCTAACATAAAGCCTAGAATATAGTAGGCACTCAATAATGTTTATTGGATAAGTGAAATGAATGAAAAAAAAAAACAGTAAATTAAGTATGTTAATAAAATTAGTAGAGTTGATGTTCAGGAAGGAAAGATAGCTATTGCAAAGGCCTTAAGTGTCTATCATCAATAGAGCATTGTGCAACATCTACTTATGTATTCATTTATACCTTAATGAACCTTAAAGTGCTATTTCAAATAACTTTTTCTGAAACAAAATCACATTTGTCTTCTTCTTTCTGTCGCCTTCCTGTTCTATATAGTCCCATTTCTTTTAGTTTTAAATTTGGTTTTAGCCTCTTTGGCCTTTTCATTTTTTTTTTAATATTTCCATGACCTTAAGAGAGTGGAATTGAGTTTCCTTTACTTTCTCGTGGTAGGTGGTTATGAGTATGCAAGGATGAAAATGTCACCAAAGACTAATCAGAACAAATTGCAGGAGTTTTGCCTAATGCTTCTGCTTCAGAACTAACATGTCGACTAGCATATCCCATTTATCATTTCTGATAGATTAAAGTTTGGTTTACATTTGCCAGCCAGTGCATAGTTTTTGGTCCTGACAAGTCAGGAGGGATTGTTTTTACTTTGCCCTTGGGAAGTGCAAAATTGGGCTACCATCTTTAGGTTTTGTTCCTTCATGCAGTTTAGGAATCATTAAAAAACAAAACAAAACAAAAGAAGCAGATCTTGATTTGATTGTTGATACTTTGAAAAGACATGTTAATTTCAAAGATATTTTTTAAGCACTTACTATACAAGACTGTGCTCTAAATGCTTTGAGGGCTATACAGGTAAATCATGCATGAAGCTGGCCTCAAACAATATGGTCTTTTCTGGAATATAACATATGTATATAGTACTTGCAAAGCAGAAATGGGTAAGTTTAGAACAATGGTTTAGAACACAACCATAAGAAAACTGCCTTGAATTTGTATCTTGGTTCCCATATTAAGAGCTGTGTGACATTAGACAAGATACTATAACATCTCTGAGCTTTACTTCTCTCATCTTTAATATTTTCTCAAATAATACTGATTTTTGTCTCTGAATTATTGAGCTATAATCTGAATAAAGCCAAATCCACTCCTCTGAGGGAGGATAAGAAAGGCCAAGCACGTGCATACCTTAACATTGCTCTGTGCCTGGCACACATATAAAACTCTTAGCCAGTACCTGGCACAAAGCATAATGTTTTCAGAGCTTAGAGAAATAATGCTTTTGCTGTACGATGACTTGAATTTTACTTGAGACTGTAAGATTAGTGAGATTTAGATGAAGAAAATTCAAAGGCAAAGTGTGAGGAGAAGGACATTAGCTATGCACAATAATTCAAAAGGCCAGGAGATTTGGTTTAGATTATTGATTTTCTTAATAATTATATTTATCTAAATATTGAGTGCCTACAGTGTATGATGCACCATGTTAGGTGTCTTTGGGGAGGAATGACACAAATATAAATGGTCCCCACTCTCACAGGAGTAACTGAACTGGTAGAAGAAAATATGGACAAACAGATCATGGTGAGGGTTAGAAAGAAAGAGAGCTACAACAGGACAAGTACTCAGAAAAGGCTAAGTGTGGAAGTAGCCATAGCCCTCCTTGATATCCCAAATCAAGTGAGTTTCTTCATGATGGATCCTATCTTAAATACTGCTCCAATAGTGTGGTTAATGATTGATTGTTTTATTCTCATCTATTTGCCATAGCAGAGGCCAGAGAAAACAACTTTAAATCCTATCCTAGTGACATACTTACTAACTCAGACCAGAAGGATGGGGATTTGTAAACACAGGGCTATTTAGGAAATTTGGCAACCATTACAAGGAGTCAACCAAACCCAACGGAGTCCCAGAAGAGCCTGCAGACTTTAGGGTGGGGCCTCTAACCTCATTGCTTCCTAAAAGTTAGGAATGATGACATTACTGTTCTTAGGCCCACCTTGACTTGATGGGCTCCTGGGAGAATCAGTCTCTATCTCTAACTTCCACCATGATTTTCTCCATGGTAGAAGTGATATTGTGGGTTTGCTGGAACAGTGGGCTCCTGGACGCCAGTGACTGTGCTTCAGTTACCTTTGTATCCTTCATACTAAGCACAGCTCTTACCACATGACAGTTATTCATTACATATTTATAGACTGAATCAAGCAATCAACATATTGAATGAATATATTCTAGTGTTTATCCAAAAGTGAAATAAAAAGACTTGTGAAATAATATTTTTACAAAGCTGTTTGAGTTCTAGTACATTCATATCTAGATGATATTTATAACAGAGAATAAAGTTTTGAAGGCAGAACTAAGAGCTGCCAAATATTTTAATAATTAGAATAACATTTATGATAACAGCATCACATTTTATGCTTTTCTAAAGTTCCTTTGGATATTTTTTCTGTTTTTTTTGTTTGGTATATTAATGAAATATGTAATATTTGAATTTGTGTAAAATAAGTTTCTGTTAACCCAGGATGTATTGAGAAGTGCAAAAGTATAAAATAATAACCAATAATAACAAAAATAATATCAATAATGACAAAACACACGCTACCATTCATTGAGTCGTTGCTATGTGCCAGCCAATACAAAAAATACTTTTCGCATGTCATCATTTAAGTTTTACAACAACCCTGTGAAGGAGGAACTACTGGAAACTCCCTGCTATACTGAAGGACACTGAGAGTTAGAAATCTTAACAAGAATGTCAAAGGTCATACAGTGGGGAAGAGCAAGACTAAGATTAGAACCCAAGTCTGTCTGGCCCTAAAGTCCATGCTCTTAACTACCCAATTAAATTGCCTCCTCAGTCTTAAATAACAACACTAAGAAGAACAACAACTAATACTATTAATACACCCATCATATGTTCTTTGTGCTGGATCTTCATTGCATCATTTATCCTGTAGTTTTGGTTATCCTGTTTTCCAGATGAGAAAACTGAGGCTTAAAGAATCTTGACTCCTTGCTCATGTTTATAAAGTTAGTCGGTGATAGAATAGAGAATGGACTCAAGTTCACTTTAAAGAGGCAGCAGTGTTCTTAATTGCCACCTTATACCAATGGTAATTAAATATTCTGGTGAGGAGAAAATTATTACATTTAGAGTATGTGAATTCTTACTACAGCTAGAATAAGATAATGTACATACACTTAACATTAAAATTATACGAAATATAAATTTCTCTTTCTACAATGATTAGAAAGGTGCTTTAGAATCTTGAAGGGCTCATCATCATGCACATAATTAGCATATAATAATATTTTTTAAATGTGAGCATTTGAACCTTTGGGCCATTTAGTTTCTGAATAGGTGGGAGTTTATATGTCTTCCTTTACTATAACAGTGTCTCGGTAAATTATTTTGAAATCAAATCCGAGTGGAAGACACAGAACACAGGGCACTTTTAATCCAAGCCATATATCCTCAGATGAGAGAAAAAAATGTAACCTTCCCTGGTGGAATGGAAGCATTATGGAGGAAGGGGAGCATAGCTCCAGTGTGTTCAACTTCCTGAATTACTCTTCGACACACATTTTATTTCACTAATAGTGCATTCAACCACCACCTTATTTGAGTAATTGTTAATAATCAAAAAAAAAAACAATTCTCCATCCTTCAAATTTATTTCATGAAAGAAAAATTTTCTTTAGCACCATAACTAAAGAAAAAAAAATCAAGTTATATAATGTAAAAATATTTGCTATTTTGTTTGAGGTACTGGAATTTAGATTATGTATATGTCCATCATTCTTCAGCATGTTTCAAAAACTGCTGTGTAGTATCCTTTTTACAACTGCTAGAACTCATTACACTAATAGTCTAGTATTATGTAAATGTGTTTTATCCAAATTTCTAGCATCCATAAGTAGTTTATTCTCTATATCCCTAATGTAATATATCAAACAATAACTCATTTGTCAGAGGGAGACAGTTCATTAAAGTTCAACGATCATTTGGTGAGAATAAAACAGCAACAGTATAAAAATTGATGTTGCAAAACTTAACAAATGAGGGAATAAGAAAACTGGGAATCAGGAAATTGTAGGCCTGTGCTCTAAGGCCATTTTGGGGTCTCTTGTCTGAATTTTAATATTACAATTGTTTTACAAAAAAAAATCTCTTAGTTATTAGACTGGGAAGGAAGCCAACTTACAGCTAGGTGACTTGAATATCAGGGGCATTCAATAAATGAGAACATGACGCCACTTGGGACTTAAGAGTAGAAAGGGTACAATACTTAAGCACTGTGCTACAACTCAGATTTTTAAAGTGAATTATTATATGATTTAGAAAACATATTTTCTACTTTTGAGTTGTATTTGAGTATCATGCTGAATAAGAACTTTAGACATTTTTGTTTATGATTTCAAATGCGATGTTTGTTCCATATTTAAAAAATATATATATCATGTGCAAGAATAGCATCTACCAGATTTTGTGCAATTTAAAAAGCAAAGAAAACGAACCTACTGATTAGTTGACGCTGATCCTATTGTAAATATAAATAGTATTAGAAAAGGTGACAAATAAGTGTCATTCATTTTCTTTTTTTCTAAAACATAACATTTTAAGGAACTCATAAAAGTACACTTGTCCTTTGTAACTATATATTAAATTAGTTTGACATTAACAATAAAAGATTTTTAATTATAAAAACATCAGAAAATTTTAATATAGATTGTGTTAACCAAATCATTTATTCTAATCAATATATTCATTTATGCATACCTACACATTTAAGAAGATATCTCTTTATGGTTCAATATAGGTGCTGGTTTGCACATGTATACACGATTTATTTGTTCACGACATATAACTGTTACCTAAATAAATCCCACCTTTGGTTCTCATCACTTCAATATTATCCACACTCTTCCAGAGTCCTTTTCCTTGTGTCCAAACAGGCTCTGCTCTACATACAGTCATCAGGAATGTCATATCTGACTCTTCATGTGGCCAAAAGCAACTGATTTTCCAGAAATCTTTCTTTCCAAAGGCAAATATTAAAGATTTGATTGGGGACAGAAATAGCTAGTATGTGAGATTTTATTCTATTCTCTCCTCTTTCTGTTGACAATGATATGTATGTCATATGTGTGTATATATACATAAAAAACTATATATGTATATTATTTTGTATATTACTCATACATTATATATTACATATATAATTTATAATATATTTTATATACATATATATTTTAATATATATAACCTTTATTTGCCCTCAGACACCCAGTATATTACATTAATGTTCTTTCAGTTAATAAAAGCTTTTGCACATGGTAAAAATAGCATAAATTGTGAAAGGAATCCGAAGTTGCCAGCTTTGTTTGGCCCATTCACAGATCATGTCTTCCTTAGAAATCTACTTGTTGGCCTCCACAAGTTTATTATAAGGGAATTTTTAATGCAAATAAACAGACCTGTATGGTGATCTCTCTAACATATTTTTACTCTATCAAAATTTTACCTGCTGTTAGAAAATAGCATTTGTTGTCAAAATCATTGCTCGTGATATGCATGTGAAAAGGAGTAATCAAAATACAGTGTATAGTTATTTACTAGTACATAGTGGAGTATTACAACTATGATTTTCTTTAAGTCATTAGTGCAATTATATAGCTAATAAGCAAAAGATAAATGAATAAAGCTATTTTTGTTCCACAGTTTGATATTAACAGATATCAAAGAGTGAGACTGGACTGCAACTTTATGACCTCTCATTATAGGAAAAGAGTGTCACTTGCCAGAAATGAAACTATGAATCACATTTCGTCTGGTAGTGTTCATATACTTGTTTGAACAGGCCATCTCATTCAAGCTATGAAGAGAGTGCTGACAGGTGTCGTCTGCTTAGCAAAGTTACAATTGCAACAAGTCTCAAGAAGTGAAACCATTAAGAATACTTAGATGCTGTCTCACAGGCTTTGGGGCTTGAACATGCACTTTCAGATCTTTTTAAATTGTGTTTTGCTTTTTGTTTTGTTTTGTTTTGGTTTAGTTTCAAAGGTCTACTTTCAAATAAATAATCTGGGTGTTTGAGTATTGTACCTTCTTATAAAATTTACCTCAAAAAGCGTTGCTTATTCAATTCTTCAGTGAGGTTTATTAGAACTTCTT
Organism: Eidolon dupreanum; assembly: GCA_028627145.1. Taxonomy (NCBI): domain Eukaryota; kingdom Metazoa; phylum Chordata; class Mammalia; order Chiroptera; family Pteropodidae; genus Eidolon; species Eidolon dupreanum. The sequence continues at coordinate 31,434,291 of CM053507.1, forward strand.
GCTTACGTATTTTGACAGAAGTTTATTAAAGCAAACAAACATGACTGTGGCTTATTCAAAGTCAATAATACTTACACTTCAAATAGTCTGTTGTGCCTAAATCCCTGAAATTCCATTGTGTGTTGACCATATCGCAGGATACTCAGGGCAGATGCTTGCTTGATAGTGTCAGAGGGTAAAAAAATATATTATTTTATTTGAAAAGATTATAAAAGGTATGATATAATAGAATTCTTTCTTAAGAAATTTTTAAATTAAAATTATAAGTATTGGGGTTATATTGGTTAATAAGCTGTAATAGAATTCCTGAAACATATTTGAGAAATTTTATCTTAAAAAATTTTAAATCTTAAACAGAAACCTTGTTTACTCTAAACTTAGTTTTTGGAAAATATTAAATTCAATCAAGAAAACCAGAATTTTTTGCTTCCTTGATGACAAATAATTTCTTCAGGTGACATTATCTTTTCAACTAGTTGCTTTGGTATTCTATCTAGATGCAATTTAAGAGAAGATTAAATTCATATGGAAATCACTGATACCGTGCAGATGTTATAACTCATGAATTTTATTCTCAACCTGTTACTAGGGCAAATATATTTATTTATGTATGCATCGGCCATTCATTAAGTGTCTGTTCTGAGCTTAGCATTGAACTAGGCTCCCAGAGAAGTGTAGACACTAGTTTCTGCCATGAAACTACATTATTTTATGTATTTTGGTCTTGGCTTCCCTCATTGGCTTATAAGGTCTTGGGAAAAGCTATACAGTTTTAAGCATTTCTCAGAGTGCTTCCACAGAGAAAGTGATTACTAAACTTTTTTTATTATTATTTGCTTATGAAAAACATGTGTTATGACCTTCCTTCATTCATTTTTTACCACTCTCTCCCCAGCCAGCAAGTCTGTCCACACAGAACTGCTCACTTTTCTTCAGACTGACTTGTATTTCCAAATATCTAGGCCTTTGCTATTGCTAATCTCCTGCTAAAAAAAAAAGTCCTGGACCCCTTTATTCACAAATGTAACTCCTCCTTTAAAATCCAGATGAAGTAGTTCCACATAAAACTTACTCTCATTGATGTTTAATTGTCTTTCCATCTCACTAAGCCACTGGAAGTTTAGTATCAGTTTTTTTTTTATCTCTTTATTTACAGTGCACAGAGAATGCCTAATCTTTAAGAGCTATTCAAAAAGTATGAGTTGAATTTAATTTAATTGGAGAGACACAGTTATTTTTCTATATTTTTTTAAAAAATATTTACTAAACATTTGTTATTTTCTAGCAACTGTGGGACACATGCTGTTTTGATGCCAGGGTCATTTGAAGCAATTTAATAAACAAACAAACAAATATCAGCTTTTTCAATTTACCTAGGGTCTATAAAATAAACATCCACATATGATTCCTGGCCCATACCCCTGTCTCAGCCAGATAGGATGAGAGATGGAAGAAGGTTCAATTGTAAAGTGAGAATCAGTGATGGGGTAGAGGTTAATGAGAAAGTGAGAGATATAAGATATATGAGATATCTATTGGCAAATTGCTGATTTTACATTTTGATACAGACTTATTAAAATTACTACTCCAAAATAACCTGCGGCATATGAATATACAAAAAGTAACATATAACAGTTGATACAAAGCAACAGATGGCATATTATAGTGAAAAGGGAGTTGGGTATATTTCAAACTTTGCCCAGGAATCAGTCATTGACATCACTGGCTAAATTAGCAAGTGGGATAATTCTATCTGTGGTTGCTTCTAACTCCTTCCCTTTTCTTTAGACTTCTCTGTTCTTTGATTCCCCAGAGTACCCTTCCCACAAATTCTTTACTTCAGAAGCCTCTCACTTTAAAATGTTCCACACTATAGTTGGGAAGGGGATCAACTGTGTAATGATGATATACTTTCCAGAAGTATTTGCATTTCAATGAGAGATAAATTACTTCAAACCAAAGAAGTAGACTTTTAATTATGAAGTTTCAAGCACTAAGAGAAATAAGAGTAGTAGGAGTTTTCTCAAAGACCCAATAACACAATCTAAAAACTTCTTAATATGCCACTGGTCTCAGTCCTGTGCTTCTTGATGCGGTTTTCATGAGAGATGGAGAAATTGCTATTATGTGGGAAATAAGTTATGACTAAGGTTATTCCATTCTGCCATGAAAAAATAGTGTAGATGGGCATATGGGGAGACTGAATGAATAATTGCTTTATAAAGAGAAAACCAAAAAGGTTATCCATCTCTCACTTCTAAAAGTAGCAATGCTGTGCTGTCTTGTATAAGATTACTTTTTTAAAGCTTTGGTTCAGAAAATGTGTATTAAAAATTCTTCTCTAGCATTATTTCGTAAAATTTTCTATTTGTTTTATCGATTTACTTTTAAAAAATAATTAAAAATCCAAGTTAACCCAGAGTTTAAAATAAATTTTATTTTGTTTATAATTTTTCTTTATTTACATTTACTCATGGGACTCCATATCTCACCATTTTTAAATGGTGTTTCTATTCATTGGATCATGATGCTTCTCTGCTTCTGTTATTGTTGTTGTTGTTATTTTACTAAAGAAAACAATATCCCTTAATATGATGTAAGATTCACTCTCTACAACTTTTCCCAAAATACCAAAAGCCCAGATTCTTAATTAAAACTTGAGAAACAATCTTTATTATTCTCTTTTATATCTTACCTATCCATTTTCAATGCTTTCAGCTAAATTAAGTTGTAGTATAGCCAGAGCTAAAGCAAACCAAGATGTACAAAATCACAAAGCTATTTTTAGAGAAAGAATTAAATTATTTTAAAAAATATTAGATAAATAATATACACATTGACATAGATACAGATATACATATATAGATATATACATAAATAGATATAGCATCACCTTTTAGAACTAAAAGTAAGGCCCAGAAATTTTTAGTAACCTACTCAAATTCATGTTTTTTATTCAAATTACAGCTGGACCAAACACAGAAGTCTTGACTTTTATACTATTTCTCTTCCCATTTTATATAATAATTTGGGGGATTTTATGTTTAAAATAGAGTATACAAAAAGTTTATGACCTCTCTTTTTCAGAAAATGCATTGTGTTCTGATGATAAACCAAAATGCTTTATATGTCTTGAAGACAACACTAATAAGTTAATGAGTTTTTATTTAGCTATTTCTTCAAGACTAGAGATGAAATACAAGTGAAGTGATCTCTGATTGTAAGCAACAGAAAACAAAGACTCTGAGCAAAAGGGAATGCATTGAAATGATAGCAGAAGGCATGGAATCGTGAGGAGGCTGGAGAACCACGCTTGGAAATTAGCAAGAACCAAGTCATCTTGGTGGAGAAGGACGGCAGAACTATAGGTCTTGCTGGTTGTATTCAGAAATTAAATGGCCCAAAGGTTCGAATGCTCGCATTTAAAAATATTATTATATGCTAATTATGTGCATGATGATGAGCCCTTCAAGATTCTAAAGCACCTTTCTAATCATTGTAGAAAGAGAAATTTATATTTCGTATAATTTTAATGTTAAGTGTATGTACATTATCTTATTCTAGCTGTAGTAAGAATTCACATACTCTAAATGTAATAATTTTCTCTTCACCAGAATATTTAATTCACCAATATGGGTGAATTTCAAATATTTTCAACCTGTTTGCTGTTCTAGTCACATTTTAGATTCAAATTCAATAAAGTAGGACCCAATTAACTTGGCTTTAAAAACATGACTATTCCTTCGCCAGAAGAGGGAGAGGACTAAATACCATCCTGCTAGACTGTTCTTCAGTGAGGACAACACACTTTCCCTAAAGACAACTGAGCTTACTATTAGAAAATAGAAATAGATATGGGCAGTCAAAATTCTACAAATATCCATGGTTGCAAGCTTCGAAATAATTACAACATTCTGAGTATGTTTGGGAGTGGATTAAAGCAATCTGTTGTGAAAATTGCTTTAAAATCATATTTTGTTAAAATATTTCTCTGATTATAAAAGTCAACACATATCTACGATAGAAAATTTGGAAAAAAAACACAAAAAGTCACCTGTAATCCCAAGCACAATCTAGTATTAACATTCTGGTGTTTTCTTTTTTTTCTTTCTACAAATAGTTACACATACATAAATGTATTTATACACTATATTCAAAAAAGTGATAATTCTTATAATTTTTCATCGTACATGTGTCACTTAGTTGATTATTATTATTTATATACATCATTAATCTTCAAAATGATTCAATTAAATAAATCATCATATACAATGCAACCATTCTACATTGTTGTACATTTAGGTTAATAAGTAATAATGGTGATAAAGAAAATAAAAATAAAATAGCTAATATTTATTGATTACATACTGTGTGTCAGGCATTCTGCAGAGTCCCATTTTACAGAAGTGAAAACTACAGCTTGAAGAGATAAACTTCCCAAGGGTCAAAGATCTAGTGACTACAGAGATGGAATTTAAACCCAGACAATCTTTTGAGCCTGTGTTTTTAGTTGCTAGCTACAACTTTGTGTGATTATTAAGCATATTATAATGTACATTCTTATATATAAATATTTTTACAACTTATTTATTTGAGATAAATTCTTAGATGGAGAATTATTAAATCAAAGAATGTAAATTTTGCAAAGCCCTTAATACATTTTGCCTATATGAGTATACTAAATTCACTCCTCCTGGCAGAACCATAAAATGATCATTTCGTTAACATTATTCCCAACATTGGACCTTATTACTTAAATGCTCAAATTTAAATAAATGGGATCTATTTTCATCTGTATTTTTAATTAATAACGAGACTGGCTATAGTTCCACTGGTTATTTTTATCTTTATTTTAATTAAGTAGCATTCACTGAGCCACATTTATCTAGTTCCCACCCACACTTTTCTCCCCTGAAGTATTATTTAATGATAAAGGTAATGTTCATGGGATCTCTTCTAATTCAGTCTTATGCTGGATTGCATTTTAATACTAATTTTATTTATCAGCTTTGTGGGGGTCAATTTAACCTCACAGTATTACACTGAATTATGTAATACTGTGACAAAGGATGTAAACTGTAGGTTCCTCATCTGTAAAATGATGATGATAAGAATAGTACACATCTTGTAGGTTTCTTTCTGAGGATTAAATGAAGGAGGACATAAAAAGCTAAGGACAATGAGTGACTCCTTCTAAGTGTTCATAAATGTTAACTACTATCAGTCATAACGGTAACAGTATAAAGAGTAAGGATAGATGCGTGGTCGAGGTTATCTTTTCTTAGAAGCATAGTATTCTAATTCTGAGAGATCTGATCTAATGTACAGAGGGAGGCAAGTCTGAACAGGGTCGAAGGGTTGCCCTAGAGTTCCAAATCTAGGAGAATCTGATTCCGCATGATTCTCTCCCTGGGCAGATACCTGCATCAGTGAATGCATATGACAGATGAGATTTGCCTTGAAGTCAGGGCCAGAGGTGGTAGAGCTCTCAAATATGTGTTCTGAAAGGCTCATGGAAAGAAAATGTCACATTATCATTGTGGTACCACAAATATCAACATTTTACTCCTTCTGCAGAAATTCAGATTCAAATGGCACTCACTGAGGTGCCCACCATGTGCCAATGCACTGTTCTAATTTTTCAAACTTCCCATTTCAACCTAACACAAAAATATACCCAACAGCTGTGAAGAACGTACTGTTATTTACAGAGTAGTAGTATCTGAAGAGAAGGAAGAAAATCCTACAGAAATTTAATGACTACTCAAAGCCCACAGTTACAGTCAAGTTAGTCTGGAATTGTTTTCCTTGTTAGTAACCTTTACTAGACATCTAGGCATGGAGAGCTCTCTCTGGAGACCAGATTTAATAGGGGAAGTTTTATAGTTCTGGTCTGACCAGCAGGGACTTAGGATCTTATATTAATGCACCAACAACCCTGAATTTGAATTCAGTCCTCCTGCTCCACCTTTTACTCATTGTGTCACCTTGGACAAATAATTCCCCATTTCCTCAACTGTAAAATGGAGATAACAATGGCTAACTTACAGTGTTAACACAAGGAGAAGTAACTGCTTTAAATTTCCTAATGCATAAATAATTTTTAGTTATTAGTGATAATTCAGACATTGGCTACTCAACTTGTAAGTCTTGACCACTGTGTTCTCAACTCAAATGCCTCAAAATTGGCACTAAGATAAACCCAAAGCTTAATTCTTCATATTCTGATCCAGAAACAGACTTCCTTCACTGTTTTTGTCACTTATATACTAAATGTAAACTGAGTGCTTACTGTGCATGAGACTATCTAGATGCCGTGGGAGGCGTTATGGTTAGTCAGACACAGATTCCGCATTGAAAGTCCTTACAATCTAGCATAGGAGTCTCCAACCCTCAGGCTGCGGACCAGTACCGGTCCATGGCCTGTTGGGAACCATGCAACACAGCATGACGTGAGAGGCAGGCAAGCTAAAGAACCATCATCTGTATTTGCAGCCACTCCCCAGCGCTAGCATCGTCCGCTCAGCTCCACCTCAGATTATCAAGTATTAGATTCTCATTGGAGTACCAGTGCCTGGGGCTGGAAAGGTTGAGGATCGCTTGTCTAGCAGATGAGATGAGGTGTGAACATCAACAACTGGTACACATAGTAAAATGTTGTAAATGTTTGAATAGGACAGATTTCAAAGGAAGTGTTATAAATGTTGAGGAAAGATTACTTTCAACTAATAAAGGGCACAAGGTAGTAATATTAACAACCCTTTCCTTTTAGATAGGCTTTTATCTGGGACTAAAATTTCACTCAAACCTCCCTTTTAGCCATTAAATTGGGCAACTTTATCTTATTTGACCCTAAACATACCAGTTAGTTCTCTTCTCAATATTTTTCTTGGCCAACAGGCACAAATATTCCAATTATATGGGGTACAAAGCACCGATAACCCTTTTCTCTCAACCTAGAAAAGTAGCATCCTCAAAATCTACAAGTGTGTCCTAAGAGCTGATATAAGCTCCCGTTAGTTCTTGTCTCTCTTAAAATCTCTTTTTTTTTTTTTTCCGTGACACTTCTGAGGTTGATTCCGGGTATTCCATCTCTCAGTTCTGCCTTCCCTCTATTGCACCACATCACTTCTCCTCAGCAATAGCAGGTTGCCGACAGCTTGCTCACCCTATGAATTGGCAGGTTAAAAATTGCAGCCTGGAGATCCAGAGATTGCAAGTTTGAATGGATGAGGTCCAACCAGAAGTAAGTTTCAAAATGTTAAAAAATCCTCAAGTTCTTAGAGCTAGGACTGTCATTCACTTCCAACTAAAGCTTGTGCTTAGGGTACGAGCAAAGGAAACCTCACTTTCCTGGACAAGATAATAAGTCAAGGATGATGGAAATATTTCATTATACTTGCCTCTTTCCATGCTTCTCTTTTACCTAATTTGCCCAGATATTTTAGGTGAAGTTTCTTGTTGCTGGCAGATTTTTTTCACTCTGTGTTCTCTTTTTCATTCAAATTTCTTCCCATTCATTTTACCTCTAACTCTCTCTGCTTCTTATTCTTTGTTCATTCCCTTTTTTTCTTATGATTCTTTCTCATCCCATTTCTCTATTATTTCCTTTTTCTTATACTCTCAATTCACTTCTTTATTCTTGTCTTACTATTTTGACATGTTCCTATCTCTCAATATCTCTCTTCCTTTTTTTCTTCTCTCTCTCTTGAAACATGTCTTCTGTACACAATAACCATGGAACTTGCAATAAAATAGCTTGGATCCAAACACAAACTCTCTTGCCTTACTAAGTTAAACACAGAGGGCTTGGTGTTTCTGTCCTATCCCCTGCTCCTCTTAAATAGCCACATCTATTTCCAAATGAAAAGACTGCTAATGATCTAGCAGCTCACAGCATAGATGGAATCCCAATTATCTGCTGGTTGGTGCACAGCGTCCTTTGTGTCTGCCAGCGTTGTACTAGATGCTGAAATAGTGTGCCTACTTCATTCCCAATCTTCAGGGTGTTTTTCTACTAAAACGAAAAACAAAAAATTAAAAAATATTTTGAAGCTCTAAGTATGTTAATAAAAGGTCAAAGACTCAATGTAATTCTACTTCTTTCTTTCTTTCTTTCTTTCTTTCTTTCTTTCTTTCTTTCTTTCTTTCTTTCTTTCTTTCTTTCTTTCTTTCTGTTACTTGAGTTGCCATTTTTCTGTAATATTAGCTGTGGTGCGTATATGTTTTCAACCTACGTTCTCTCTGTTCCCTACTATTAGACTTTGCCTTAAACTCATAATCCTGCCTGCTTTTCTGAATGTTCATTTTTCCATGGCAACAGAGATGCAAATGAAGATTTCTGGTGTTACTGTGGGGAAGAAGTAGAGGAGAATCTGAGTGTGACTCATCCAAAAATCTGTTATTCAAGAATAAATATCTGCAGTGATAATAATAGAGGTCAGCACTCACAAAAGTCAGTGAGTTGCACATGAGTGAATTTTAGCCCTCAGTGAATGCTGAAACATGTCAGTCGAGTAAATTGCTCTTATTTTTTGTTAGAAGTTCTGGATTCTTTTCTCTTTTTCTTATAAAAGAGAAAACACTTGCTTTACAGGTTTTTTTTTTTTTTTGACAGATTTTAACGTGTCACTGAACAGCTATGTCTGTATGAAGTCCTTGTTTACTGAAGCACACACTTAAGATCTCTTCTTTGCTTTTTAGAGTTCTTGGCCATGTTTACCCACCATCTCACATCCCTGAGTAGCAGAAATTCACTGATGCTACAGTGACCTAGACAAAAGGAGTAATTTTCTGCCCCTGTGCAGTCTAGCAAAGGTTACTATTTCAATTGCTACTAAGGATTTCCTTCATTGAGAAATGTTTAGAATTCTTTTTTGGAAGATCCTGGAGTGGGAAGAGTGGGGAAGCATGTAGGCATTCATGCCTACAGATTAGTTGGTTGAACATTTGTTCTTGAACAACTGGAATTGGATGGATCTTAAGAGAAAGAGAAGGCATTATAAACATGCTTTCCTGTGGCGTTTTGTCTCAGACTTTCTTCTCTTGCTGATGGCACAGCTATTTCATCATCAACCATATTGTTTCACCTGCAGAAGGCAGATATAGATCTGATACATCTGGGGTACCTAGATATTTGAAGGAAATATATGAAGGACCAGAAAACACTTTCCCATCTTCTCTTCTAGCATCACCAACATAGGATACCAACTTACATGAATTTAGACTAGGAGTTGTGAAATTGTGCCTCCTGAAGTAGATTTTTTGCTAAGTATATTTCCACAGAATTTCTAGACTTGAATGATAAAGCTGTGGCTATTCTGTTCTTATTAGAGACTTAATCCAATCATTTCTTATTATAAAAAGACAAACAACATTTCTATAGTAACTCAGACACAAAACACATTTCTTAGGTAGCCATTATAATTTGATTCAGATAATATAGAAGTACTATTGGAGTTGTTATTTTAAAATTACAATGATTGTACAGATACTTTTCTCAATGCATTAACATTTTTAGGGCAAGGAACTCATGCCCAAATTACATTTCTTATATCTTTCAATTAAACATAAGAGACAACAGACTTGTATCAACATAAGTAGAATTAAATCAGACAGTAAGTATTCATTAATTATTTCTCCAAATCTCTAACTTTTTAGTACAGAAGTAGGTTTTTAAAAAAATAAAATTAGTGTATCATTAGCTCAAATCTGTAATAACCTCTAATGCCAGAATAATTTTGCTTTTCTTAAAAGACAATGAATCAGAATATATTTTAACACTCCACAACACTCTAGACTTGTTTCCAGAAGGAAACATATTTTTTCTAAATCAAAAAATGTTTTTCACTTAAAATTTAATTAACCCAACCCAAAGTTTGGATTAATTGTGTTTCCACTAATGTAAAGAAATCTTCATTGAACGTTTCAGCTAATCAGTCACTGAATTAGTTCATGAGATAAACTCATCCACAAATGGTAACTAAAGTCCTTGTAGTGTTAGTGGAGTGTATCAAATTCTGTTCGCATTTTCTACACTAAACATTGTTTTTGTTTTTGTTTTGTTTTGCATTTCCTACAAATGAAGTTTGGGGTAAAAGTTCTAAGACAGCGTTAGCTCACAAAAAAGCAAAAATATAATCTGATTAGCAGTATTTGTATCTATGCATGGTAGATAATAGAAGATTATGGCATTTCCATGGCCAACGCCCTAGAATATTTTCATAGACTAAGACTTCAGTTGTTAACATCAGTAATGTTTCATTCTAAGACAGCTTAGTAGATCATCTACCAGAACTTTCCAACTTTTGAATTTCTAGGCAGTTAAAACCTTAAAATGCCTATTACCTAAACTTCAAACAGGTTTTTTTTAGATGCCACTTGAAAATCCTTCTGGATTACCCACCTCAAGATATCATATCTTAGGCTGCAGGGTTTATTAAATATGGATTTAAATATGATAGCCAGCAATGAGTTGAAAGTAATGGAACTTAGAAAACTAGTCATGTGATCATGTGGTTGCAATTTCTTGTTCCAGAAATTATAGCATTGTGCTTAACACAAATCATTAGCAAATTATTGTGACATTTTTATTAATCTCAATATGATTCAAAAATTAAAAACAAAAGTTTTATAGATTCAACAAATATCTCAAGTGATATTAAAATATAACTAGTAATTTTACCCTTAAGAATCCACTGAATTTCCCTCTGAAGAAAACTAACATATTCAAAACAAAGCACTTGAAGATTTAGCATTGATTTTGTCATGTATTTTCTAAATACAATTAGCCTGAGGTTAGAGCTAAATCTTATATCATTATAATTTTCAAAAAGAAAATGAAAAAAAAAATGGAGATGTTTAGAATTCGATTGCTCACTATCACTTTAGTACTTCTTCATGATTTGTTTGTACAACTCCAAATTTAAAATAAATAAAAGTTTTAACTTTAAGTAAAATTGAAAAATCAAAATAATTGCATTTTTATTACTGGAAATAATATTTTAATGCTTATTATGGCAGTCATTTTTAAAGTTCTCAACTATTCAGCACTTTTATAAGTTTTGCAGTTATAGTATCTGTATATGTGCAGTTTTATATTTCTTTTTAAATTGAATTAACACAGAAATTTGAAAATTAAGTTTTACAATAGCATAATATTGAACTAAATCACCTGAAGATATGCCCTTCTTTCTAATTTCTGTGATTTGGCTTTTAAAAAGAAAATACTGATATAGATGACTATAAGTTATATATTTTTTTAGTAAAAAATATAGTAGCACTTAAATTCTGATTAAAAAATGTGTGTTCTTTTAATTTTAATGTCTTTCTACAATATATTCCAAAGGATTGTTTTAAATATTGTGTTCCAGAACTTCTAAGTTTGACCTTAGAAGGTTCTTGTGAGGATTACTGAGGTAACTGCATGTAAAGTGCTTCAATGCAGTGCCTGTACTTAGCATCCAATAGTCAATGGCCATGATTGTTTTTATTAAATATTTTAGTCAACATAGATGAAGTGGATATGGAACTTATGCAGTTAATTTGGCCAATCCAGAACCCAAAAACAAATGGAGCAATTGAGCAAACACCTCAATGGTTAAAGCCTAAACAAATCCACCTAAACTCCCCAGTTATGATGGCCATATTTGTTCCAAACCAAAAGTAAAAACATGTGATTTGATTGCAAATCAAGAAAATGTAGCATGTGCTCTCTCAAAATAATCAAAGATCATCTCCTGAGCAGTAACCTCTGAAGGCCTTGAAGAGGCAACATGTTCTTTTCTTCATTTGATTTCTTCTGTCTCTCCAGTGAAAAGAGAGAAATTGGGTAGTATGCTCAGGGCTCACATTAGCTTTCAGCTACCAAGGTCAAGGAGGCAATATCGGGCATCAGGGTTGCAAAGCCACTCCTTGGCAAAACTGTGAATTGTGTTTCCATTTTTCCAGATAAAGCCCCTCTTTTACCTCATACTACTTCCCTTTATTTGCTTAATACCTTTCATTGCTTACCTCCAAGCTCTCCTTCTCCCAGACAAGGAGGAGTGCCTTGTGTTCTAGACTCATCCCCTCTCTGCTCTTCATTTCTAACTGTTTTGGAAACTTGTTGGCGCTTTATAGAAGTTACCTCCTGGAATTTCCCAGGCTTTCTTTGTAGCTCTTAGTGAAATAATGCATACAAAGATTTTTGCTGAGAGCTGCTTGCTGTACTTCTCATCTTAACTGACATTCTAAAAGACCTGTGTGGAATGGGAGGAAGATCATTAGAACCCAGACAGCACTGTATGTTCCTATCCTTGTGAAATTGATAGGCTTTAGAAGGCAGAGATGTGCCTTTATTTACTCAGCAAGACCTAATACCTGGTCTGACAAAAAAAAAAAATTATAGTCAATTGGCATGAGCCTCCTAGACTATCCAAGATAATCTATTTCTGGTTGGGAGTGTGAAGTATGATCTCCTGCGTACTTACTTGCCTTATCCTTTCAGAGTTACAACGGAAATGCACATATCAAAGCCTCACAATGGGTAAGACAACTCTGCCCAGTCCTAAGTGCTACTGGTTTAGCCTTTTATGGGACAAGTAAAAGGATGTCAATACTTTTCTCTTCCAGAGTGATGAGATTTTCAAACTAAATGGTGCTTATGTTTATACCTTTGGAGAACTAAGTGGGGTCTGAAAAAAAAGTAGAAAGAAAAATAAAAAGAACTATCTGGGTGCTCAGGCCTGGTAGGTTAATGTTTAGATCTGAGAGATGTATGGGGTACATGAAGACTCTACATAGTTTTTTTAAGTTCATCCATGATTAAAAGTAATAATAAAAGGCAAGATTTGGCAACAAAAAAAATGATAATAAGAACTGAAGATAACATACTTGGCCAGTCTACCCCCCTATAACAGCTACTGGTATAATGGCTCTGCCCAAATCCTACCTAGGGTGAGACCCCAACAGGTTCTTTAGCCTGGGCACAGGGCTTAGTACATATCTGTCCAACAAATAGACCTGTACAAGGATATAGACAGCCTGCAGTTCTGTTCTCAGCTCAATTAGAAGTAAATGAATATTTTTTCTATTACAAAGAAATTGATACATATTATCTTGCCAAGCTAAGTGTGTGAACTGAATAAATTTTATTATAGTTCAAATGTATATGGCTCCTATATGTGGATGCCACAGGCTATGAGAAATTTGCACTATAAAGATGCTTTTGTACTCTAGGATACTTTTTAAATCCCATTCTTTAAGTAAGATAGTCAGAAATAACTGTCCCCAAAGACATTTGCTTGTACTTTGTCATAACTATTAATAATTCTTTATGTGTATATCTTGCTGCCTCACCAAACTATCATCTTTTATTTTCTTTGAACCCCTCAGAGTGCCAAGCATAGAAATTCACACATTCTTGGCCTTCAATGAAAATTGAATTAATATTCTTGTTAGAAAAGTGCAAACGAATTTCTCTTAATTCAAATTTATGCAAATTAGAACTGCTTGCCAAATTCTAATTGGTAAATAATGTAAACACTGCATGTGTTTGCTTTCTTTGAAAATTGCCTATATTTTTCAAACCCCTTAACACCTGATAAAACAAAGCTTTAGCAAAAGGCATATCAATTATTTTAACAAAGACTTTTAACGAATGTCTTTTGGGGACATGAATGAATGATATAAAAAGGGTGTCCTTTCCCCATTACTTCCAGATCATGAAAGTATCATTCATTTCCTATTCTATGCTTCCTGCATGACCAACCAAAGGAAAGCAGCAGTATGACTACATTCTCATTTTAAACAGAAGTCTGTGGAAGGTAAGGAGAGAGTTGAATTTGGTCAGGTCAAACTTTATTTCTCTTAGCAAAGCTTGTACTAAATCTGTGCAGCAAAGAGCAGGGGTGGGAGTGATCCAATTTGCTACCACAGCATAACAGTGAGTTTATTCAGACAAGAGGAAACAAACAGTAGGTCAAGACAGATGCTTCACCATTACTGTGGCTGGTGTGACCCCCCATTTCTAACACCTAATTTAAATCTGACCAGTATTACTTCAGAGAGCGAGGTTTGGGATCAGATACAGTCTAAGCCCTTACTGAAAGTTCTCTAACCCTCTCTAGTATTGCTAGCACATAGTTTGCCTTAAGTAGCTTGCATTTATAAATCTGACAGCCTATCCATTTGTTGCTTTCAAAGGTGTACCATTATTGCGAGATAGTGCTGTTACAGAGGAAAAAAAGAATGATAATTTATCAATCATGAGAGCCAAGAAAATAAGCACAGTGCTTACAACTTCAATTCAATCAGCAAAGGCCCAAAGGAAATCAACAGCAAACCTTAAAGAACAGAATACTTATTTTTTTTTTCTTTTTCTGTGTTTGTGAGGATTCTTAGTATATTTGTGGCAGGGAGCAATGTGTGTTTCTTAGCCTAGTGATTTAGGCAAGTAGGAATTCTATGTTTTTAACTGAGATGCTGCTACTTTTATTTTGATGATTTGTTAAACCCTTTCTCCATACTTCCCTGTGACTGCACCATTACTCTATTTCTTTCTTATTGCAGTCATTAGTATTGTGGTTTATTTATACGTTAGATCAGAGTATGGAAGAACATCAGAAAGTTTGTTGTTTTTCAGTACTTGTCAACATTAAAATAGTATTAATTCTGTATTTTCCAGTGATCTTTTCTCCACACAGTGGTAGACATATTCCCGCAGATAAATGCCAAATGAAGTGGTTAGGCCAGATGAGAATGAATATGTGTTTATTTGAGTAGTTATACTGTCACTCTGGAGAAAGGGTGATGCTCACCATACTGGTATATCCCCACTGGCTACTCTGGCATTTGTCTACCTTTATCCCCTACAAACCTCACCCAGATCACCATGTCACAGGTACTTGGCATTGTCTCTCTTTCGAGAACCACAAGGTCATTCTTATCTTAGGTAGTTGCAATTACCCCTTCCTGGAACGTTCTTCTTCCAGATCATCACATAGAATTCATGTAATTTATATTCCCCAACTGCTTCTGCACACACTAGCACCAGTTTTTACCTGTCACATTCCCTTGTTTGATATTCTTTATTTCACTTATCACTGTCTAAATACATCATATTTATTTTCTTATTTTTCCCTGTGTATTTATCTCTTCCCCACTGCAAAAGATTTATGAGATTTAGGACCTTGTCTTTATTGCCCACTATTGTATCTCCAAGCACTTTGAGAAGTACCTAGCACACAGTAGATATACAACAAATATTTGTTGAATAAATTATTGTACCATTCAAAGAGTATCGTAGACCAGATCAATAAAGGTGATTGATATGTAAAGGTGATGGGAGGAATCACTGCATATTTTTCCCAATGACTAAATTGTCTGAGACCCTAAAATGTCATAAAATTTTGAACCGGGAAAGGACTTGAGACCCAAAAAGAACAAGATCCTCAGTTTCACATCTAATAACTGGCATAACAGACTAAGTCCAAAATTTTTGCATTGCTTTCCTTCTTCCTACCAACCCCTACCATCAGACCTGATGCTCCTAGTAGCTCTATTATAAATGGCATTGTTCAAAATAGAGAAGTTTATCAGTTATCCATAGCTATTACAACTAGTTACCTCGAACTCAGTGGATGAAAACAACACAAGGTTATCTGACACGGGTGTCCTGCTTTAAAATTAAAGTGTCAGCAGGATGGCATTTCCTTCTGGAGGATCTGGTGGGGAATCGATTTCCTTGCCATTTTGGTTTGTAGAAGCTGCCATGTTTCCTAGGTTATGGCCTCTTCTTCCGTCTTCCAAGGCAGCGATGGCTGGTCAAGTCTCTCTTGCATTGCATCACTCTGACCTTCTTCTGCCTCCCTCTTCCACATTTAAAGACCCTGTAATTACACTGGTAATATGCATAATCCAGGATAATTTTTTTTAAAGATCCTAAAATTAGCCATTTTAATGTCACCTGAAACTTTCCCCTGCATAAGGTAGCATGTTCACAAATTCTGGGGAATAAGCTGTGGATATTTTTGGGTTGCATTATTTACCCTATAAGAAGCAACGTGAAGCAAAAATTTTGATGTATCCTTCTTCCAAAATAATTACAATTTACATTTTGGGGTATGTGGATCTATTTGAGTTGTACACAGTTTTTGGTGTTGATAAATTCTGCTGATATAATTGCTCAAATCTATATTTAATTTTTATGTTAAAGTATAATTTTCCAAACACTAAAAATTGGACCCTCATGTAATTTTAAAATAAACACATGTCAAATATTTTATTTACCCTATTAACTAATAAAGGAACCATGATTGTGAGACTGGTTCAAAGGAGTATGTGGGGAAGAGAGATGCATATAATCAATAAAAGAAATACTGAATTTTAAGAAACAAAACTGTTTAACATCCTCTGTGACCATTAAGTTATAAACTTTGCAGTTATTCTTTTCTACCAGATAGAAATCTACTAGTGAAGATTTAACTTCACAACGTCTGCACTGTCATCAAATATCTAAGTGTATTCTCTTAAATAATTTTTTAGTCCTTGGGTGCACCTGTTTAAAACAATGACACTGAAAAGAACTGCAGTCATTCTCCTACTTACTTCTAAGATTTGGATATTTTTTCTTAACAAGTTAGAATGAATTTCTTTAGAAAATTATTAAAAGTTATGCATAATTTTAAGGTTACAATGTACTTTTGAAACTATTAAGTTTGTAGGTGATGATTCCTAAAGTTTGTCTCCCTTGAATTTAAATTTCAAGATGAAGCGATAGCTTTGAAATGCTGTCTCACCATATCTTATTTACAATTATTTGTCTTAAAGGGCTTTTTTAAAGGATTATCAGGATAATATCCATGAAGCACTGTTTTAATAACAACAACAGTATTGTTCTTGATGTTACTCTATTAGCAAGAAGTGTTTATTTGATCTTAAAAAGAGTTGCAATCTGGGGGCATAGATTATGTCCTGATTATGGGATGAAGGCAACAGGTTTTACTGAGAAAGAGAAATAATTACATGAATATAAGGAAGGAATCTCTATTGGTGCCAATAAGCTAAGTTCTTCTTTGACTATACATGGCTATTTACTGATCCTAAAGGATGTCTTTAATTTTCAGTCTTTTTAGTCATAATGCCTGCTTTCCTGTTATACCTGCTGTTTGGAAGGCAATGTTAGTTTAGCCCAGTCTAAAGTTTCTTTTGCCCAGTTCAAACATTCCAAAGGTTCAAAAAGAACTGCAAAGTGGCTCCTCTGGAATGGCTGCTCCAGTTCTATTTTAAGTGGTTCCACTTATGCCGACTTTTCACAACCTGGACTTACATTAGCTATTTTGAAATGTTTAGTAAATTGCTGTAAAACTACTTCATGGAAACAGATGGTAATGAGTGACTTCTTAGCCTTCTTTGTCTTGAAGCAACAATGATCCCTATTAAAACTGTTTATGGGCAAACATTTTAGTGTTATCTTCTGAGATAATGCTTATGTCTTTAAGAATAGACCCACATGCACATGTCCCTTTCGTACTCCTTTGGGTTATCCATGATGGTAGATTCTAACACATATAGTTACAGAGATTTTAAAAAGCTTTTTATTTTGTTGTTTTTTAAGTATAGCAATTACTTAGTGAATAGTTAGAATTCGTCTTAGCTACATATAGTATAGAAAACCCGAAATAATATTGGCTTATGAAATAGGTGTTTCTCAAGTAAAAGACGATCACAGATGGTCAGTAAGGCAAATTGATGATTATCAGGTACTCAGAGTTCAGAGTTCTAATCTTTGCCTAGGTTCCCCCTTAAAGGTCATCTTATAATATAAATGGCAGCTTTTGAGAAATTGCACCAAATCCTTGCACTTAAATGTCCTTGTCCAAAACTTACCTGGGGAATGCAGCTTTTGGTTGAGTGCAATGATGCCTGGGATAAAATCAGAAAAGGAAGGGAAAAATGAATGTTCAGTGGTAATGAGCAGTTTCTGCCACACTTAATTAATTATTTAAATTAATTATTAGAATCTGATGGAATTGACAGAGAGCTCAAATCAAAATCAAGACTTCTGAATTTCAGGCCCAATTATTATCAATTAGGAGTTTTCCCTGATTAAATTATCTAAACTTTGAACCTCGTATCATTATCTGACTTAACAGGAATCATATCTTAGGTTTCTTTCAGTTCAAAAATTCAATGATTTTATAATATACTTCAATTTACATTTTTCTCTTTTTAAAATACTTTTTTTCTTGGCCTAAGAAACAAACTATGGTTGGATTTAACTAATATGTAGGCTTCCAGTATGCTCAAGACATAAATTAAGAACTTTGGGGAGAAATATTTAAGCACACAGAGTGCCACTTGCTGTCCCACTAATAAAAAATGTGACACTTCCAGAAGCCTGTGGATAAGCCTTAAAGCAGAAATACTTATTTAAAATTGTATCTCCTGCCTATGATTGAGGCAAGACACTGAATGCTTTTATTCATCTAAAATTTTGAGGGTTGTTTGCATATTAGGAATATAAATCTTAGCTAATCCAGCAGGAGGGAAAGTATTTATTTTGTACTGAGAAAATTTTGTTTCAGGCAGAGTGAAGATATGTGACTGATGATTGTCATCTTTTATATGCCTTATAACTGTGATAGATGGTCTTGAGCTTCAGTGATTCATAATGGCATTTGGAGGCATGTAAAAAAAAGCAGATAATTCAAATGAAGGAGTCAGTAAAACATCACAGCCAATGTAGGTCATAGAAAACCATGGAAATCTAACAGAAGGGCAGTGTGTTGTCAATGAATATACTTGAGGACAGTAAAAGAAAACTATTTCTACACTCATCACTGGCTCTAAATAAAATGATGTTTTTATCTTTTCTGCTGCAGCCTCCCAGTGTGACAACCTTCTTCCCACTATTCCTTTTACTCTTCCAAACTCCCTCACCCCACAGAGCCAAATAGTTTTATGCTTGCTTCCTTTTAAATAGTCAAATCTCCTTAATATTCAGAGGAGAAAAATATGACCCAGAGGAGATTCATAACAACCCCACAAGTGAGTTTTTAGCAGTACAGAGATTAGAAATCCAATTTTAGTGGATTTCCAATCCACTTTCAATTGCATTACTGTGTTCTTTAATAATTTCCATTAAATTGTACCCTGTTCAGGTTTGGGTTGTCTGGTCAGTAGCTGAGCTAAGACCAGAATCTGGACTCCTCCCACTGATTCCCTAATACCTCCTTCTGTACACCCTTTTGTCATCAGTAAATGGATTTGCATCCTAAGATTTTTAAAAAGGCTTCATGGAACCAGTGAGAAAGATAAACAGAAGGGCATAATGCTCCCCCAGCAAAGCATCCATGAAACCACAAAAAATAGTGACTTCCTATCATGAGGATAAGCTTGTTCAGGCTTTCTAAACTGATTATTATTTCATCCTTTCTTTTGGATAGTTTTTGAATGCACATTATACACCATGCACTATTCAAGGTGCTCAGGATTCAAGGGAAAAAATCTCTGTTCTTTTATCTTTGTTATGTTAGCCTTGAGCAACTGGGTAGATAGAAGCATCCCTTACTGATAAGAAAACTTTGAGTAACAAAATTGCAGGGAAAGAGCAAGGATATACCAAAGTCCCTGATACTTTAGGCTCTCAACCAATGATAGCTATCTCTTTTTCTATGTCCCTCTCTGTATTTGCAATATTTAGGAACTGAAGTTCCACAGGGTAGTTTAGATATCAGGTTGTCAGAGAATCCTGAAATCAAGATCTATTTTGTGTAGTTGGTGAATGCCACACATCCCTTTCCATCTTAAAATACCTTTCTCATTGACCTGTCAGGTACCTGAGTCACATCATTAGTAGCATTGCTTGTGTTATGTCATTGTCTACTGAAGGCCTTATTGTAATAGACATAAGTAAGTTATGTCTATTACAGAAATAAAATTTATTCTCTCACATTTCTGGAGCTTAGAATCTGAATACAAGGTGTTGGTTGGCAAGATCATGCTCCTTCCAGAGCTTCCAGATGAGAACCCTTTCTTGCCTTTTCCAGTTCTTGGTAGCTTTGGGTATTCTTTAGCTTGTGGCAACATAAATCCAATTCCTGCCTCTGACATCTCATGATGTTTTCCTCTTGTGTGTCTGCTTCTTATTAGGACCTCAGTTATGTTGAATTTAGGACCCACTCTAATCCAGTGTGACCTCATTAACCAAATACATATGCAATGATCTGCTTTTCAAATAGGGTTGTATTCT
This sequence comes from Eidolon dupreanum, assembly GCA_028627145.1. Classification (NCBI taxonomy): domain Eukaryota; kingdom Metazoa; phylum Chordata; class Mammalia; order Chiroptera; family Pteropodidae; genus Eidolon; species Eidolon dupreanum. The sequence goes on from CM053507.1 coordinate 31,454,524, forward strand.
GAGATAAAGACAGTAAAGATTTCAACATATCTGTTGCTGGGGACACAATTCAAATCATGACAATTTCCATTAACACATGAAGTTGCTTATGGTGTTAGTCAGACCTCACCTAACAGAAAGCAAGAATTCTGAAAAAAAAAGTATAAACGAGGTAGATAAGTTTTTATGAAGAGAAGGGAGAGAGAGAGAGGGCTGGGAAGAAATATGAGTCAACATGGAATGAGGCCAGTTCCAAATAGGTGTGAAGACAGGCAATCCTTGGTCAAGCAGAAAACCAGATACCCAGTATTAAAGGGGGGCACAAAAGGATTATGCCAGCTAAAGGAGTAAGGGAAATGAGGAAGACAAACTTTACTTACTTCGTAAGTTTGGCTGGGCCAGAAGATCAATGAACTTTAAAAGCAGAGTTTTACAATTTAAAGTAAATTAAGTCAATGAATAATTTCCTTAGAAAATTGTTTTTGGTCCTCTCACAGCTCTTTTATGGCTTACATAATTTTTTCCTGGGAAAAATTAATGCTTTAGATAAGTTGAATCCATACCACTTAAGTTCCCTTTAAATAATCAAGAAAAGTTAAAATGAGAATATTCATGGTAATAGAATCTGCCACCAGGGAAATGTAGCTTACCAGGAAAACTATGACTAAGCCATTCAATGACCACCCCTTACCTTCCTGAGAGTAATAAGGTAAAATTGCATTAGAGAGGATTTAAGACAGATAATAAAAATGCTCCCAATACAGGTTTGTTTTTTTTTTCTTCAGTATTGCTGCATTGTCTTTCATTGAGAGAGATTAAGGAATAGGAAGGAGATTATCAGAAATGATTTGAGCGCAATGCCGCCTTACTTCACTCAGTCTTATAAATTTTTCTTAGTTTAACCAAAATCTTTCCTAGCATAAATATTCTTTTTCTTTACCTCTTAGCACAGAGTTGCTTTTTTAATAAACAGTGCTTATGTCCTTACCTCATAATAGTATTGCAGCCAAGGTCCACACTATGAACCCTCTTCAGAATGAGTATCCTCACACTCATTCTTATTAGGATTGGGTGGGGCTAATATGACCCTTATTAGAATTGGATGGGGCTAATATGACCCTTCAAGAAAAGACCACTCTGAAGATAAATACATCGAAACAGAATAATCAAGGTGCTGTTTATTGAGCTTTGTATCAGATAAGTCACCTACATTTCTCAAGCTTTGTTTTCCTCTATGGGCTTATATTAATTATAGTTTCTTGATTCTTGACATTCTCTAAGTTTCCTACTCTGTTTGGGGATCCAGCTGACAACCCATTTTCTATTGCTTGAAAATATTTCATCAGTTGCCTAAAGTGGAAAGATTGCCTCCAGGCTGTTACTGCCATTTATCGAAATTGGGATGATGCTCTAGTTCTGACAGACAATCCTAGTTCATGTTCAGCTGATGATTCATTCTGCCCCTGACCTAGATCATTTTCTGCCATATTTGTTCATACTCAGTATTTCCTGTTTAAAACAAGTACAAAATATCTAAGTTTATTTCAGGCAACTTGTCAAGATATCTCCTCCCCCCACCACCCGCAAATTCCCTATTTTCTAAAATGCTAACAAATGCTGTTATGTTAGTCGGGATTCTTCAGAGAAACAGAATCAACATAATGGAGATATATATTGTTATAAGGAATTGATTCATGTGTTCCAAGATCTTCAATCTGCAAGCTAGAAACCCAGGAAAACTGACATATAATTCCACTCTAAAAACCAGCAGACCAAAGATCAGAAAGGTGTTTCAGTCCAAGTTCAAAGACCAAAAAAGACCAGCACCTGAGCTCAATAATCAGGCCTTCTTACTTGGCCTTTTTATTCTGTACTGGTCTTCAGTTGGTTGGATAAGACCTACTCATATTGGGGAGGGCAATCTGCTCTTCTTAGTCTACTGATTCAAATGCAAATCTCATCCAGCTACATAATTTTCCACTCTGCAGTATCTTTACTATAAATGGAGATTATCAAACTTATTCCATAGAGTTGATATGAAACCAGACCTCAACACAGGATCCTCAGATTATCCACAGCATAACCACATAATAACAGGGGTTGCTTGCTTAGGCAGATACCTAGACCCCATCCCTGAAGATTCTGATTCAATAAATCTGGAATGCAACCCAAATCTCTGACATTTTAGCGAGCATCCCAGATGACTACCTAGAGAACCACAGCTGCGAGATTTAAGTGTAAGCCACCTGGTTTGCAGTAGGAGTACAAAAAAAACAGATCTACCCTGGACAAATTATCAGCTACTCAAAAACAGGGATAGCGTCTGTTCACCCTTGTAATCCCAATAGTACAGTGCCTTGGCACATAGCAGATACTCAGTAAATGTTTATTGATGTAGGTGATTAGAAATCACCAGTCAGAGTTGAAAGCAAAGATCAGGAGAATCAGTGAAGTTTTGGTTCAAGTGAAACAGCACAGAAGCAAGATATAACATCAGGGAATAAACAGGATTTCTGACTGCAGTTTATTTTTTCCAAATATCAGCGTTAGGACAGAAGGGCAACCACCAGGTATCACACAAGTAGAAGCTATCAGAAAGACAATGAAAGGAAGAAGTTAGGAAAATAATGGATATTATGTAGGAAAAGACCAAGCAGGGAAATGATGCAAACTCATTGACAATCAGGACCAAGGTGTCAAACGAAGTCAGAAGGGCAAGGCATCACAAGCTGAAGAACAGATTTCGCCTTTAGAGTCTGAAGCAGAAAATACAGGCTCCTCCCTGATTTGGAAAATTTGCAGGGAAATAAGCAAATCACCAGAGGTAGATAGTTTCAGGGGTGGTACCAGATGAAATCAAAACTAGAACTATACTTAAAGAAACATCACTAGTTCTATGATAAAATCAAACAAATTGAGCAGACCTACATAATCAAAAATTTTGGTTCTAAGTCAGTATAGAGATCTTCTGCAGAGATGCACCTATTGGGACACTCTCCATCTCTGATCTAGATCAAGGAATATATAATTAATTTGTATAACTGGAGCTAACCTGGTTGTTATTAGAATCATAACCAAACAGTGATTAGACCTTTATGTACGGAATATCCTGACGAAAGGATTGTTTTGCTATATACATACTTGAAGACAAATTTATACAAAGACAGCATTATTTTACAAATAAGAACAAATTCACCATGTGAAAATGATCTAACAGATTTGAGAAATATACCTGGCATGTATATACATAAAATTTTACTTCTCTTTCATTTTACATTTGACTACCTCAAATATTATTCATAATGATATATGGATTTATTTTCCTAGTCTTAACATAATATAGTTTTCCAGGGCATCTCTTGAGCCATGCTTATGCTTTCCCAGTACCTGAGTTATAGCCTTATATCTTATTATGTATATAAAATATTTAGGCAGCAATTAGCCCAGTGCCTCAGTGTATTAATTGCTTGCTTTTTAGAAAGTAACAGCCTGCAAAGAAAACCACAAAAAAAAATTCTATGGCAATACAAGTGTTTTTGTGTTTTAACAGAGAAGTCCATTACATAGAATCATTCATGGGGAATAAATGGCAAGCAAAAATAGGATTTATCAGTGTAGAGCCCCAAGGGTTGTAGAAAACACAGGAAAATCCAATTAGAACTGCAGGGAGTTGGTTCAATCTCTTAATCGGCACTGCAGCACAGCAGATTAATATTATTGCCTACTATTTAAACTTTATTACTCCATTTTTCTGTCTTTGGTCCTCTGCTTTGCTAGCCCACCTTGAAAAGATGGCAGGCAGAGCCATATAATACTTTTTATGGCCTTGGTGTCAGCACTGTTTTGTGGCTTGAAAGATAAGTAGCATTCAAGAAATGATGAGGTGAGGAAGCAGGCGACACTTAAGCTTGTTTTATAAGCCAGAGTGTGGGTCTGTTTGCCCTGCATTCTAATCACAAAAGGCATCAGCGAGAGCATCTTGCCAGCTCCCACTGACTGACAGCAGAATTTACAGGAGTCATTTTTCTACAGAATGATCCTCATAAAGTCAGAGGCAGCAAGGGACTGTGACTGGAGCAAAGACTCGTAATAAATGGTGGTCTTGGGTTCCAATTATAACAAAGACACAGATTTACCAAATGACCTTGGACCAGTCTCTCAACTTCTTGGTGTTGTGAGCAATCCTTGAATGTCATCAAAAGCCAGATTCTTGAGTAAGCAGTACTTACATAAACATACTTAAACATTTTCTTTTCTAAAAGAAAAAGAGTGGAATATTAGTTTCCTCAGGCTGCCACAACAAATTCCCACAAACTGGGTGGTTTAAAACAAGAGAAAATTATCCTCTCAAAGTTCTGGAGGCTAGAAATCCAAATCAAGTTGTCAGCAGGGCCATGCACCCTCTTAAATTTCTAGGGAAAAACCTTACTTGCCTCTTCTGTGGCCCCAGCAATCTTTGGTGTTTCTTGGCTTATACTGGCATCATTCCAGTCTCTGCCTCCAACATCACATGGCCTTCTCCCCTGTGTGTCCATGTCTTAAATGTCTCTCTCTTCTTTTATGAAGACACTAGTCATTGGAATTAGGGCCATCCAAATCCTGTATGACCTTATCGTAACTAATTATATCTGCAGAGATTGTATTTCTAAATAAATTCACCTTCTGAGGTTCTAGGTGAACATAAATTTTGGGGAGACACTATGCAACCCTGTTCAGTAGGAAAATTAAATTTATAGCCCTAAATCTTTTAATATTTTGAGATGAGTAGACATGAGTGTTTAAGTAATTTGAATCATAAGTCTTTTCAGTGATGGGTTATTGCATGTATGTGTATGTATCAACACAGTCTGCTTGATTTTCTGGTATGTTAACTTACATATTTATTTAAAACCTCTTAGCTGTAATAAAAAAAATTGTTTAATTCTTTCTTGTACTTTATTTGCAAACACTTTAACTAATAGAAGACTTCTAGTGTTAAGAATTCATTCTTTTGCTCTATATAGAGAGTTGGTAGACAAAAGATAATCTGATTTCAAAGTTCAGGAAACTGATAAATCAGAGCCTTTCCCCTGCCCAGATTCAATGCACACATTATTTCAAATAGTAAATAGATGTAATATGTGGCTTACAAAGTAAATATTTTATTATTTTACAATCAACATGGTTCTCTCTCACTTAATCATTTTTAGAATAAAAGTTTCCTAGGTTAGGTTCGGGGTCCATTTTGCATGGGCACAAAAACTCATTAGATTGAGCTCAGAAAATATATCTGGCCAAATAAGATTCCTGTTTGGGCAAGCAATGTTTTCTTTTCTCTGAGTTTGCAATTCTCTTCCATTTTTCAGGTTCACAAGACACATGCAAATGTAATCTCCCTTCTGTACGCCACTGGTTCATTTCTTTCATCCATTGCTTCCTAAGTGTTGATTAGACTATCCCAGTGCCTGTTTGTATCTATTTTACCATATGAATTTGTTGAATTGATATAAATGGAAGTATTTATTTGAAAAATATAACTTTCCCCCTCATATATCTACTATTCTAAGATTCTACTTTACTTTTGAAAGCATACCACTAATATTTTTTTCACTTTTTCAAAATCAATTCTTACATTTCATCTAATTTATATGCTGAGATTCTTACACGTGTTGTGCCACCAGAGAGGGGAGCAGCTGATTTGGACTCCACAGATATGTTATATATCTCTTCTGTAAATCACTGAGAATCTTTTACCTTCTCCTAACAGGGTTCTCAGCATCGATCAGAGGAGAGCTGATGACTTTACATTGTTCTTATCCTTCTCAGCACCTCCCACCTCTCCTCTGACTCTTGCTTTATCTAGCTTACTCTCTGTTTGTGCCCAATCAGTGTGCCACTTCTGCTTTTTGTATTTGTTGTTCATGTGGTCAGTGTCATCTTGGTCCTTGATGACAAGTTCCTACAGGGAAACCTCACATCTGTGTTATTTTCTTGGCGCTACACCAAAGTATCACACACAACGAAGTTCCTAATAAGCATGGTTTTCTCCCTTAGCTTTCAGAACACTTTTTCAGTCTCTTTTCCTGTCTCCTTTTCCTGTCTGTCCCTGAACATTGACATTCTCCAGGCTTTCTTCTTTCTCACTTTTTCTTTCTCTAATCTCATCCACTCACCTGCCTTCAACTAAGCTGCCCACTGGCAACTCTCAAATCAGTATGTGCAGCCGGCTCTCTCTTGCTGACTTCTAAGTATGAATTCTAGATCCAGGACAATACTTTGTCAACAATTCAATGTCTCATGCGCACTTCATTAAGAAATGTTTTTTAAACTTTGTTGACTGCTGCCCGCAGAAGTAGATGCATTTTGCATCTTAAATCACCAAGTATCACTAAACATACAAAAGGGAGACATGACTTGTTGTCCCGAGGAACATGATCATGTTTAACAAATCAGTATTACCTTCCAGATTACTCCTCCTTCTGTATTATCTCTCTTGGTTAATGTGATCCCAGTACAGAAATCTGAAAGTTATTTTGGACTCTCCCTGCCCCATATGTCTTAGCAAGTTGGCCACAAAGTCATAAGCATTCTATTTCTTAAATATCTCTCAAATTTAACCACAAGTCTCCATCCCACTGGATGGACTATTATTGTATGACAATCCTGATAGTTCTCCCTGTCTTTTATCTGTCTCATGAATGCTTAATTCACCTTAAAATTCACTGCCACATAAATCATTTTCCTTCACCTTCTATTTGCTTATCTTTCTCTTTCCATGTAGCAAACTTACTAGATTCTAGAGATGGACAAGAAATAATGCTTCTCCTGAGTTATGTACAATTCAGTGAGTGGAGGAAAAAGAATTGTAAACTAATAATCACCATACCACATATAAAATGTTCTCCTAGAAAAATGAGCAATGTCAACACCTCAAAAAAGATGTGGGAATCTAAAGACACGACCTAATGTAACTTAAAGTTGTGATCTTGAGGAAATGAATCCACACATTTGCCTGGCATCTTCCACCGCTACCTTTCTTTCTGTTAGCTGCATGAAGCTAACAGAATTTATTCCTACCAGTCCTTCATCTTGGAATGGTGATTGAAATGCCTTTTCAGAACTTGCAGGGCATCAAGGAACATGTTTTGAACATCACTGATGTAGCCTAACACATTCTGTTTAGAGATAAGGAATCTGAGGCCAAGAAGGAAAAACTGATAGGTCCAAATTCAGAGAGCTTCCCAAGGGTTAACTCAAAAGGAAAATCCAAACCTTCTAAGTTATATAGCTCATGTTTTTGTTTTTGTTTTTTTTTTTTTTTTTTAATTTTAAGTTTAATATGGGCTCTTCCTTTGTCTCTCCTGCCCTTATCTTATCTCCCAGGAAATAAAAAGTCAGCTGTCCTCAGTATCTCAGTTTCATGCCTGGATTAGAAATGTTTGTCTGTGTAGTTTGAGATGTTAGTTACAATATAATATTCTCAAAATATCTCAAGATAGAAGTTTTTAATCTTGTTTAAAATTTTAACAAAAAAAAATATCCTTTTTCTACAAACAAAAATATGCCTGAAATTTTCAGGGCTTGGGGATCTCACTAAACACATCCATGGATCCCATGTAAAGAATCTCTGCCCTGGGACCTAATGGACATTTATTTTGTATGGTGAGCAAGGGGAGGAGAAAGTTTAACAACCAACATATGGTCCAACCAAGTTGTAACATGAATACCCAAAGGGACACAATATGCAATGCACTATTGGTTTATCCCTGTACTATTCAATTATTCTTGCAAGTCAGAAATATACGGATGGAGAAAAATAAGGTTTATAATTAGGAATATAAGTATCTTCACTTTAGGGGGTTTTGGGATTGTTTTTGTTTTGTATCAGTACAATTAAACCCTGGAGTAGCAAGGCATATTAAACAAGTCAGTAAAAAGATTTCTAGAGCAGGAGAACCAACAGAAAATATAGTAAAAGAACAGAAATATTATTTTATTAGAAGACAAATTTTTATATAGTCTTCTCCTTTGTACTGAATGTCATGTTTCTTATATGAAACAAAATTGAAACTCATTAATGGCCACCAAGACTTAATTTTCCCCTGACTCATCAAAATCTGGTCAAAGAGATGATTAAGAGACAGATGACTGGAATTGTCTCAGCTATGAAAGAAGCATGGAAGTTCTTTATGAGCACAGCTAGGAAATAATTATAGATGCCAAGAAAGTATATGGTTTCTAATTAAAGGCACATACTGCATCATAGAAGGATGAGATGGACCATTAGGTGCTTTCTCTGGGTTATCTAGGTGTATCTGTGACCATCAATCTCTCATACAATCCAAGAGCCTGGCCTAGCTCAGTGTGAAGAACTAAACAGGTCACGGTTTAACAGGGATTTTTTTTCTTGTTTAATTAACATGACACATAAGTGGTAATTTTAAGTTCCAGTTCATATATGACTTTCTATATTGCTGTATAAAGACAATACACAAGACACTTCTAAGCTAGTTTTTGTTGAGCTCAGCTTTTACTAGCCTCATGATGCATCAAATTTTATTGTTGCTTTCTCTACTTTTAAAGTATCTTACAACATAAGAACCAGGTGCTATATGTCTGTTACTCAATTAAAAAGGGTGATATACCATCTACTAAAATTTTTTTAAAAACTCTAAAAGGAAGATATGACTTGCTGAAATGTTCCTTTGTGAGTATTACTCCCATTTCTCAAGCTGCCTGATTATGGCCATTTTATCCAAATTGGCAGTTCAGGGAATTACTCACTTCTGGAGGTGATGACATTTTCCATTTGTTCCAGCTGTAAAGGAGCAAATATGTTTTAAAGATGTTATATCTTAAAGACCTGGTTATTTATTACTGGTGTACAAGAAATGAAAGCAAGTAATGATCCTTGACTTTTAACTATTCAAATATTAAAAATAATTCTAGGCCTGGTCCAATAAGGTTTGTAATAAGCAAGTTGATAAAAAAAAAAAAAAACAATAAGGATTAACTACATAGGTTTTACCTGAATTTATAAATTGAAACAAGCAATCATTGTACCTACCTGCCAGAAGCCATATTTATTACCTTTGCAATTAGCTAATTGAACATTTAGGTAATTTTAAAAAGTGTGGACTTGTTACGTTAATCAAATTCCTATAAAATTGTAAGACTAAAACATATTAGGAACATATTGTTACTTATTAGGAAAAAAGTAAGATTTTTACTATCATCATTTTATAGATGAGGAATTAAAAGCTCAGAAAGATTAATAAGGTCAAAAAGTTCATCAGACTTACAGCAAAGATTCACAAAATTCTCTTTAATTCCTTAATTTCTCCTTGATTTTTCTATAACACAAAGTAGTCACACCACTTAATATAATTATTTTATTTTTAATTGGAGTTATTTCATAATTCATCAGTGCAGTCATATTTTTAAGAGAGTATAGATTTCATAATAGAAAAGGAGTCTCAGAATTTATCTAGTTCAACATGTTTGTTTTGCAGATGAGAAAATTCTGACCAAAAAAGACAAAGAAAATTTCCTAAAGACAAATAGATATCTGGTGGCAAATGTGTCAGGTGTTAGAACCTAGATCTCCAACAGTCTTTCAAAATATTTATTAAACAACATAATTTAATTAATTCAAGGGAAATTGTATATGAAGTACAGAAATGCAAAAATAATGTCAGCATAAGCTAATATTTATTTGCCTTATATAGATATACTAATTGTATTAAAAATATAATTTGGCTAGTTGCCTTCAAATTCGGCCATTATATGAGCACACATAACAGATTCTAATCTGACATAATATCCATGTTATATATACTTAAGTGTTCTTTTTTAGATATATTTGTACATATACTTAGGAAAGTTCCTATATCACTTTTGATGGTGGTGAGAAAGTTTATTATTAACTCAGAATTACTTGTTTTTATATTTCTACATCCTTATTTTTAAATCAGTTCTCAATTGGTTTTTCCAAAGAAATTCCTCAGTTGATTATATAGGTATTTATTAAGATAATTGATTCATGAAATTAGGATTACCTTTGTTCATTAGATTTTGAAGAAGCATTACTACAACAAATAAACAACCTTGTCATTTGCCACTTTTTTTTTCCAGTGAGTGCTCACGAAAGAAATTAAAATGATACATCATCAGTGTATCTCCTGTAAAGTCAGATGGAACAATTCTGCAAATCAAATGATATGCAGTTCTACATATTTGACACAATTATGAGTCTAATCATGGTTTTGTTAAAATAAATCATTTACCTTCATTCCCAAAGGCACATATTTTCAAGAAATCTACTACATAGTAGAGACTAAGGAAACAAAACTAGAGACATCGATATATTTCTTTCATTATGCATATAAGGAGAAAGGAACATTAGCTATAAATACTATTCAGTGTAAGGGTAACTATATAGTTGCCAGTTTAATCCCATAAAGATATGCTCTTGCAAATAAAATTTCGTTACATCAGGTAAAAAAAAATTTATTTCAAAATACAGCATAAAATATTTCCTTTCTTTCCACAGCTCTTCTTTACAGTATGGTCTGTCCCCAAAAAAGCATTTTCATACATATACTAGTGACAAGATAATAACATAGTGTTTCTAGTCTACTAGCTTTCTGTAAAAACCAAGAAATAGTACAAATATTGATCATGATGTAGATTATTGTATTATATTAGACTATTAGATTATAAAGCAGACATTAGTGATTTCCTTGAGGGTGCTACCTTCCAGAAATTATGGTGGAAAGTAATATTCCCACTCGAAATCAGTTATTCCATCTATTTCCACACTATTGCCAGTAGGTAATGTGATGTCGTGGTTCGGTGTACCAACTCTGGTGTCAGGGTGCCTGGATTTGATTTTTAGCTCTGCCACTTACTAGCTCTGTGACCTTGGGCAAATTCTTTACCTCCCTATGTTTTAGTTTCCCCACAGTAAAATAAGAGTAATTGTAGTTCCCGTCAAGAAAATTAAATTAGCTACCTTTTCTATAGGACTTATAAGAGGACCTGTGAGACAGAAGGTGACATAGAAAGGACTTGGGCTTTACTGCCAGGCAGAAGTAGGTTATAATTATAAGCCTACCTTTATTGACTGTGTGACCTTTCTAAAATTTGTGTCTCAGTTTCCTCATCTGAAAATAGGACTGAGATTATACATCAAGTCTGGTTTGTAATATACATACACCCTGTTCCATTTCCCCTTCTCTTCTAACTCCCAGTTTGCAATCTTATAACAAAATCAGATTAGATAATCTCAAAATTAATACAATTGAAATGATGTTTGTTTTAGTAGCTTTTATTAAAGCATAATATATTTTTTTCAGGTTTTTGTCTTAGGCAAAGTTCTTCTGCCTAATGGATGGTTAAAAAACTGTTGCAGATATCTACAGGATTTACTAAATGTTTTTAAAATATGATTGAAATTTTGGTGAATTAATTTAAGAATGTTTTTAATAAGAAGAAAGCAAAAGAATATAATAAAATTTCATTTCATTGTAATTGTGATGTGATAATTTCTGAGGCCTGCCTGGTTTACAAAAATCTGTTATTGTTGTTGTTTAGTGCCTGCATTGATAATCTATCCACTCCTATCTATTCAGAATATACTTTTTTTTCTTTTTGTATTTTTCAAAATATACTTGAACCTCCAATTCTTGTGATATTAATTTGAAAAGAAAACATACAACTTGAATTGAGAAATTAAAAGTTCAGAAAAATCCTTAAATTTCTTCTCATCAAAACTTTTTTTTTCCATTTCACTATAGTCTTCAGATACATTTTTCCAGAAAATTTTTCTACAAGCAAAAGCTTACATGTCTATACCTAGCAACATAGTGAGGTGCAAATAAGGTTTTCAGCCTAATATATATTTAACACCCATTATACACACAACACCTCCATAGGGACTTTATGCAACCCTGTCATTGGAGAAAGAATATAAAATTGAAAAAGCACTACATTTAACTTCAAAAAATGACTATGAATGAAGATGAGTATTTTCCTGAGAAAATTTCAATCAGGAAAGCTTAAATGTACTTGTAAAAACATGAGAAAACTTACAGCCTTGGTTAAAAAAAAAGCAAAGATTTAATTTTACAAATTAAAAGAAAATGTGATATCATTTCCCTCATGAAATTATCAGAGGTTATTACAAAAATAATACCTAATGCTAAGAGTAATATAATGATATAGATTCAACATTCACTATTACTGATGTATAAGTGATATAAACTTTGTTTAAAGGTATTTATAATATATATCTACTTTAAAATATGAATCAAATTCTCCCCAGTGTTTTCACTATTAAAAATATACAATTGATCAGAATATAGGAAAAAAAAATTATGCACAAAGGTGTGCACTTCAGCATTATTTGTTTTAGTAAAATTTAGCACCAATCTAAATGTTTAAATATAGAGAAATGATTACCAGTTCATTTATAAGACAAAATATTATCTTATTATTACATATTATATTTTGGAGTGCCTTTAATGGCATAAAAAATTATTTCTGGTACAATTTTAAGTGAGAAAGACAAATAAAAGTTGTATATATTGTATAAAGAAATGTAAGAAATTCTCTTATTTAATAGTAGATATTCAGGTGAAGAAATTATGGGTGATAATTATTTTCATTTGTATAGTTTTCTTTTTCCAAATTCATTAACAATGACATGTATCACTATTACAGCCTCTTAAATGTCTCTTAAAACTATGGAAATATGATTACAAATGACATGAAATACAGCAAAGGATTCTAAAATGTTAACACACAATTGGTTTATGGAAATCGATTTAATCCCTAATGCACATGTTAGAAAGTTTTCTAATGAATTAAAAAAAAAAATTTATCCCTTGATGCAGAAGGTCTTCTGATATTCTCTCCTTTTATTTCAGTGTCAACTTACTACTGTCCAGCAGCAACATCCAAAAAAACAACTGACCCATTGCAAACTTTATACTGCTCAAACTCTAAGGAGCATTGTGAAACCCTCTGCCATCTCAATCACAGCACAGCTAGGTTAACAGAATATCCTGCCCATGGAGCGCTGTCCCTCAAAGGAACTAAGAGAGAATCAGCAACCATCCAAAGGAAGTGCAAACTAGAGCCATGGGGGAGTGCATGGTACTGAGAAATCACCTCAGTGCAAAATTAGTTGTCGCTGAGTTTGGAAGCTTCTAAATGTCAGGTAGCTTTGTATCTGAAGTTAGTAATGGTGTCACTCTTCAGGGTTTGGTAGTCACTAAATACCATCTTCAGTGCACAGCTATCTTTGTGGAAGTTTCCACATTTACAAATCATTTCTTTGGATTAAGAGGACAATCATCTAAAAATTCAGCTATCATTATGCCATAAAGTCAAAGAATGTTCAATTTCATAATTTTTATGGAGGATTAACCCAGACTTAGAAAGGCAGAGGCATTTCTCTACATAACTACCAGGAAAAAGAACCTTGTGGGGTGGAGCCAAGATGAGAAAAGAGACAAGTATGAGCAGGCCAACACTGGCCAGGCCAGCTTGACTTATAAATGGCATCCACAGTTAAGGTTCTGGGTTGACAGTAGGGCATGAGAGCCCTGGAAATCAGGAATCAAGAGTCTGGTGAAACCTAGATTGGGGAGAGTGCTACCATGCAGAGAAGATGAAAACTATGAAAGGCAGAGCCCACCTATTTTACCACTCGTCTAATACCAGTCCTGTTGGCAGTTTGCAATCTTAAACATTGCAGAAACACTGCTTTGGAAAACTGTGGTGAGGTCTGTTGTCCAGACTACTTATGCCCCATCACTTCCACTATCAGCATTTCTTTCATGAATTAGTTGTCCACATCTTAGACTCCTAAGACTCAAATTTTCTCCATTCCCCTTTGTAAATTTGTTCTCAGCAAGCTGATCCATAAGAAAGACTCTGATAAACATCAGTCAAAAATTAAATTTTATTTAACTAAATACATATTTTTGAGCACCTACTCCTAGGCATGCACTCTGGAAACACAGAGACAAGATCTAGTCTTCGCAGGTCAATAAAGAACACAGACATATAATAAAAAATAGTATGAAAAGTAATTGGTAGAGGATGTAGAAACAGAGGTAGCACAAAATATTATAGGGAAGGCTTCCTAGAAGAAATGATACAGCTGTTTTTTGCAGGATAATAATAACAAACAGTAGCATTTATTGAGTATTTTCTATTCTATTGGTAGGAGCTAAATTATGAGGATCATACGTGCCAAACTAAAAATCTTATCTTCTAACCTTACACCATGGGAAATCAATGAAGGTCTTTAACATGAAGAGGGGAAAAAAAGTGGTTATATGGATCTTCTATTAATTTGGCAGCAGTATAGAAAGTATATTGGAGAAGTGTAAGGCTGAAGGGAGGGAATTTATTTTAAAGCGATAGGATTATTCTTAGTGTGGAACCATGTCACCTAAAACTAAAGCCATAATAATGAGAAGGGAAAAGAGCAGATGGTTTGGAACAATTAAATAACAGTTCAAACTGTAACTCTTTGAGGTGTATTTGCATGGATTACATCTTCACCAAACCAGGACATTTTTGAGAGTAAAAGGAGACACTATTAACAATTATATCTAGAAAGGAGGTATAAACCAAGGCTATTCTAGGTAGCCTGTTTAAATTAGTTTTATGATACTAGTGATACACTGACAGGTTATTTGCGAGTGGAAAGGAGAGAGACATCTCAGAATGCCCGAGAAACAAGTGGTCAGCTCTTCAGAATCGCCCTGCTAAATCCTAACTCAACCTATTTTTTTGAAAACAAGGGGAAAATGTGCATAACTTTTCAGCTATTACTATCAGATATAAAGCTACCCGATATTTAGAAGCTTCCAGACTCACAAGGACAACTAACTTTGCACTTGAGGTGATTTCTCAATAGCATGGCTCTAGTTTGCACTACCTTTGGATGGTCCCTGATTCTCTCTGAGTTCCTTTGAGGGACAGAGCTCCAGGGGCAGGATAGTCTGTTAACCTATCTGTGCTGTGATTGAGATGGCAGAGTGTTTCACAATGCTCCTTAGAGTTTGAGCAGCATAAAGTTAGCAAGGGGTCAGTTGTTTTTTTGGATGTTGCTGCTGGACAGCAAGTTGACACTAAAATAAAAGAAGAGGACATCAGGATGAAATTCAATATTTATCATATTCAGCATTATATGCTAATTTCTAGATTATTTTTGGTTGTGGCTATTATGTTGACATATAGTTTCATTTTCTTTTTATTGTTTATGTGGGGATTTAAAGTTTAATATTCCATAGTTCTCTTTAGTAACCTACTTTAATTCCTTGTGAATAAAAGAATATGAAATTAAGTCATTTCACACTAAACCGCTCAACTTTTAGTACCAAACTAATGTAAAATAAAAATCGTGAAGTTTGTAACATCAATTTAAAAATACATGAGAAAATCTTTCCAAAATTATCTTGTATCTTGAATTTTTAAATACTTTCTCTTTACATTTCTTCCCTTTGGTACATGTTTTTATATCTCATCCTTTGGGCTTTATTTAAAAAAAAGTGAATCATTTCTCTCACTAGTCTGATGATGGCTAGATTTTTTGTTTGTTTGTCTATTCGTTTGGTTTATGTGTGTGTGGTTTTTTTTTGTTGTTGTTGGTTGGTTGGTTGGTTGGCTGGTTTTTTAGTTTTTACACAGTCTCAAATCAACACATAGAGCATTTGACATGTATTTTCTCAACTTTGTCACTGACTTGGGCTGAAAACTCAGATTTCATATGTCTGAATTTTAAGGATTCATTTAGACATCTACTCTTAAGAATATTTAACCCAGTTAAATAGGGAATTAGATAAGAATCATCCCTCTTTGGTACACATAAAGTATCTAACATCCATTCTTTCCATCTCTCTTTCCCTGACCTTTCTGTCGAGACCTCAATCCAAGGCAGTGATTAACTTCAGTGAGCCTGGCACGAGGAAAAGAGAAGAGCAGAGAGTACATACTTCTTAATAAAGTTTCTTATTCACACTCCAGTACTTTTCTGTATTCTTTTGAGATAATGTGACTCTCGCTCAATGATTAACAAAACTTTTCTAGTACATGTTACCAAATTATTCTCTTATAATATCCTGGTCAAAAGAATCATAAGTTCAGATTCCTAAGAACCAGAAAAAATAAAATAGGAACTTAGTTTAATTAAATATGGAAAATCTTCCTTTCTAGGCTTGATATTTTATAAATTTATGCTGTTTGTCCTTACAAATAGGATTTATAGTTGCTACTTTTATATTAAAAGTGTGGATTTGTTAATTTACTCTGTGTGTTATTGTCATATAGCTTATGTAAAATTATAAAAAGCTTAATTCTAAATAGAACAGTGTTTCCTTAAAAAGTAGAACTAAGAAAAGCCCAAATTCCCAGTAGGTTTGAGAAAGACCTCCCAAAAGCAAAAAATAAAATCTCTTCCAAAACCATCACCCCTGGTTACCCTTGCCCATCATTACTTAACTGTATATATTAACTGGCTTATTTGTTTATTCCCATCTTTCCCAACACCTAGTATTAAAATCCAAGAAGGCAGGGAGTTGATTTGTGTCATTCATTTCTTTATCTCAGAAGAGTGGTGGCTCATAGTGAATCAATAAATAATAACAAATAAATGATTGACTAACTATTACTAATATTTTTGAAATCTATAAAGGTTTGAGGACCGGTGTATAATCAATTTTCAAAAATATGACATAGGTGCTTGAAAAGAACTTGTGACTTCTATAGCTTGCTCATGGTTCAATACAGGCATATTAATTCAATGCATAATCCAAACAACATGGAATTAAAACCATGTAATTGAAATTCTCATATATGTATATGTGTCCCATGTAATCTCTCAAATGCTCAGAGTTACATAAAAGTCTTCTAAATTAGTTGGGCTTCTATTAATGTTTATCTTATTAATTTTTTAAATTGTTATATTTGTAAGAGGTTTGTTTTACATATTTTAGTGTTCTTCTCTTTGTTATGTAAAGATTCATGACAACTATTTTCATTGCAGGTTGTAACTCTGATCCAAAAAAAAGTCTCTTTAAAAAAAATAAGTTGTTTAATATTTTTTCTTGACTTCGACTCTTATATGGTTTTCAATTCCTGTGGTAATTTTTAGAGCTAAGCACTCACTCTTATTTATGCAGGTAATTTTCTCTCTCTCTTTTTCAATCTCTTAATTTTTCTTACTTATCCTTAAATGAAATGTTAACACTGACTACTCAACAGAGTGGATAGAATGTTTGGCTTTGATCAGGGACTACCCACTTGGGAGCTGGTTAGATGCCTAATTCCTTCCTACAGCTAAAAGGCAGAATGGTATGTTACCTAAATCTAAGAACCCACATTTTTCCATCTATCATGTGTGTACTATACAGATGTTCTTTTGGTCCCTTGTATCTAGAACTTATGCAAAAAGGAGTCTTGATGGTAGGGGTTAAACCCTTGGATTCAGACATTCCTGATGACAATTTCTTTTTAGTTATTTCATCATATGATGCAATAAATGCATTTTAGTTTTGTTGCTCTTTTTGCTTGGCTCTTCTTGAAATTTTCCCATTGTATTAATTAAAAGAACCCTGGCTAGTAAAATAGCTATTATTTCATTATGTGTTTTAGCATGTTAGAGAGTCCATAAAATTGTAGATGCTAAAAACTGGGTCAAGGAGAGTGTACATAAACCAGCTATTCAGTCTTAAATCTAAGAAGAGAATTTTGCCAGTTAAAAATTTACTAAGTAGGGCAAGTAAAAGCTCATAATTTTATCAACTCCATGTCTGGATATCATGTTCAAAAAGAAGAAAGAAAATATAAAAAATAAAAATATACAAATTTCTATTTAAAAATATTATCAAATAAGAGAGAAATATCACCATACTAAAAAATAAAGACTCAGGGAATAATACAGGATCCAGAATATAGTTTTAGAAACTTGACACTTCCCTAAAATGTATAATACATTACCTCTGAAACAGGTATAAATCAACTTGGAGAAAACAGATTGAAATAAAAGACATCAGGCTGATATTAAAAAATGGGTGGTAAGATAAGGCAGGATATTAAGAGATTTAATAGTAACGGCAAATTTTAAATCCACAATTACTGATGTTAGTAAAGAGTAGAATCGATACAGTAGAAAACTGATTCATTGATGTGGACTTCGTATTTTAAAACCTCACTAATAATATTTTAAAAAGGAAAATAGAATTGAAATGAGGAGGGAGAAAATCGTAGATATGATATTAAAAATATGAAAAACTAACTTTAGAATAGTGAGTTTTCTAAGAAATATATACAAATTAGAATAGAAGCATAATAAAATGTATTATGGAAGAATTTTCTGGAGTCTAAAAAAATATCCAGTGTATCCCAATTAAAAGAGCTTTCCTTATTATAAACAAAGACAAAAAAGAGATACCCACATTTAGACAAATCCTGAAACATTTTTTGAATTACAATGAATGAAAGATACATACTCTCATTATCCAGCTGCCTCTTTCCCACTCCCCAAAAAAGACCATAAAGAAAGCAATAAAACCAACAAACGCCAGGCCACTTAGAAAGGAATAAAAATCATACTGGCCCTAACCCTCTCCACTACTTCATTTCAAAAGAAGACAGAGCAGCATCCATAGAGTTTGAAGCAAAAACATCGTGACTCAAAGATATTACAGGCAACAAATTCTATTCTCATATATTTAAGGGCTCAGAATATATACCACAATTTCATTTATCTTGAAATGAAAGTAAGGATTCAAGCACAGGGAATATGTAAGAGAATTTTCTTTTCATACTCTGACCCCAACTCAGGAATCCAGGTGGATTATGACTTGCCACAGGAATGCTGCAACCTAGGGTGAATGCCAGGCTTTACCCTTTTTCCTCAGTTGTTAATCTTCTTCTTCCATACATCCACCTCCATCAGTTTCCAGAATGTATTCTTTGTGCCACATCTTCCATTTTACAACTGAGACAGCCTATCTTAACTTATTTAATGACAATTTAAAATAACAGGCATTGTCCTAGTCCAACACTTGCTAACAATGACAAAACATAGTTTCAAGAGTTGTACATCGCTTTGAACACTATGTAATTTTTCTTCTCCTTTATTTCTCTCCTAGAAAATCAGAGGTAATCAAAGTCACATTATAATTATTTCAATCACTAGAAATTTGATCATACCTCTCTATATCTTTTTAAAATTTCATAATCTAAGTCACTATTTTTCTATTTTTCTAACGTATTTTTCTCTAGTTTATACTTTAATTTTTGTTTTCTTTTTTTGGTTTCAAGTTTTCTTTAGTATACTGCTTTCATCATAAAAAAAATAGACGATTAAAAATTTTAAAAAGCATTTTTCACGCAGTACAGAGACAGATGCCCCACGAGGTTTTGACCTTGGACTTCTGAGCCAGGACTCTTAGATACAGTTTTCTAGCCATCGTTCAGTCATATACTTATTCACAAATAAAAAAAATATTAACACGTTCCCAGTACTTAGCATACACAAAAGGACAAAATTATCATAGTCTTTGTCCTTTATCATTTTACAGTTTGGGAGGGCGACAGGTAGTAAACCAATAAACCCAATCACCTACCTATCCTTGCCAATTTGGTATATGCTAACAAAGCATAGCAACTCTGTTCTCTGAAGAAGTCCTTAGTCTGGCTTCTCACTGCAGCAGAGAATATTGGTTTTGAGCATGGACTTTGGAGTCAGAGCATCCAGGTTCAAAACCAGACTCTACTATTGCCAACTGTGTGATTTTGAGCTGATGGTTATAATACTGGGTAATCAAGACATAATGAGTCAACATTTGTAAATTGCTCAGACTGTAATACATCATAAATGAACTTCAGTGTTAAATAAAAAAAATCCACCTTGATCAACTTTATGATCAGTTCCAAGTCCTCCAAGATGCTTATCATAGTTTAACTCCCAGCCTTGATTTTCACTATTTCAAGCTTTAAATTCTTTATGTCTTTTTTATTATTTGAGGGAAAGTTGAGAGAGGTTTTTATTATTTGAGGGAAAGTTGAGAGAGGGTATGTTGGGGTTGTTCAATCACATACCATTTTTAATCCTAAATCTTGCAATGCTGAATAGAATATCTAAACAGGCCTAAGCCACTGGTGTATTCAAACGTTAACTTACAGACATTTCTTATATTCAAAAAAAAAAAAGTATACCCTTTGCCTCCTGCTTTGATAACCCTTTGATTCAAGGAAGTGGATATCATATTTAAATTCCTCTTTTCAAACATATCTGTCTTCATCAATCTAAGGCTAATAAAATGACTTAACTTGGCTTTTCAAGCTTATGGGTGGACAGCCAGGAGACTTTGTCACTATGGCAATGACAAGTTTAAATAAACAGTGTCAGCAATATAAATAAGCTGCTGCCACAAAGCAAGACTTCTAAACCAAGCACAGAACCACATTTTAATGACTATAAGCTCAGAAATTTTTACCTGATATTACATTAGCTAAGTCCCTATCATGGGCCTTTTCTTTCTTGAAATCTCTTTAATCTCCCTCTGTAACTCTTTTTTTATTCTAATTTCTTTTTAAACTTTCTTAATATGTTCTCTGAAAGTTATATTTGGTTGATGATATTGCAGGTTCTTACTAACAACAGTATATGAAATTCCTTACTCTTGGAAAAAGGATCATGGAAAAATTGTTACAGATAGAGATAACATTCCAAAAGTTCTGGTGTTCTTTCAGAAAAGTACCCTACGAAAATGACAACTGAGTACACAGAGTGAACATACTTTAATATATTTAGTTCTCACAACAACTAATTGAAGAATTGCCTCATTTTTTAGAGAACACTTCACGGAAGTCAAAATGTTCGTTTAAAATTCACGCCAATAGTAAGTTGCAGAACTCACCTTAGGACCCAGATTTTCTGACTTTCATTATTAGGTCCAAGCTCTCTGACACTTCCATCATCACAAGAAAAGAACAAAAGTCAATTCACTTCACTTGTGTTTAATTTCGGTCTTTTATCTCTAAGAATAAATTACTAATAACTGACAATAGGCCATGTTCTTCCCTAATAAAATAAATATAGGTTTTCTTTAAGTTTCAGTTTGGTTTTCTTCAAATAATAACTGAAGAGGAAAAGGGAAATAATGATTTCAATAATGCTAATTTTAGTCTTTTTATTTTAATTTAATGTTTCTTAACCATATTTTTTAGACACTTAAGGAAAAAAGTACTGATTTGAAAACAGTTAATCAAGTGATAATCCTCCTGTTTAATTTGTGGGGAGTTTATAAAGGTCAAATATTATGCACAAAATTTTCTCCATGATGATCCTCATCTACTAAGACTTAAAATTTTAGTTTGGGGAAAACAGTAATTAAGAATCTGGTCTCTACTACAAGCATTATATTTTCTAGTTGAGAGTAGTTATGTATGCTCATTGAGGTGGAAATACAATGCAGAACATTTGAATAACAATGTTATCTGAAACGATGTCTTTTTATTGTTACATTATAGAAGAAAATATGCCTTTAATGCTAAGTAAAACAAGAATTGAAATAAAAGGGGAAAATTGTAGGTGAAATAGTAGAAAATAGGAGATGATTAAAATTGAGTATTACTGCAAAACCGTTGTGGTTTAGAGAATTATAAAAGGGGAAGAGTTAGGTGTGTAAAACATGTATATTGTCTCTTTTAAAAGGCAAATTTAGAGTGTTGCTAGTTTCTGACCAGATATTAGGACAAGAGGTGACAGAGAGACCCCCATTAAAATGCTTTGTGAGCACTCCAGAGGCTGCCTTTGAGTTAATCGGTAATTTTTCACAGACGACATCTAATCTATGGGTATAAATTACTTTGCACTCTTATTATTCCTTAATTGAAGTGCACCAATGTGAAATTGCCATAGTTGTTGCAGGAATGATTCTAGCCTCAATTAACTTGGGTAGAATTGAAGCCCTTTTTTCCCTGAACTAAGACTATTGTCTGACATCTTGTATTTATTTAAATTGTTGCTAGAAAATTAGAGGGAGACTCTGTGCAACTAGGTCTTTCATAAGGATATCTAGAGCCAAAAGAGCATCTATGCAATGTATTTCTATTTTAATCTATATCCTCTGATGCAGCTGTTTTGTGTAACAGATGTGCAGCCAGCAGTAGTTTAATCTCCCCAGATTCCATTTGGGAAGAGTAGATTAATAGCACTCATTTTTTTCAAAGTGGCATTTAGAGTCTCTGTGATTTTTAATTCAAAAGGCAACCACCTCTATTATTTTTTAAACTAATTCTCCTACATAGCTGCTGCTTAATATATAAAACATGACTTAAGCTTTTTGTCTGGAATGTGTGGGAGGTCAACATGAATGAACTCAATACTAAGCATTTCATTCCACCAATTTTTAAAACTGTTAGAAGGACATATGCCAATACCTGCTGAATATTAATAGGTTACTGATTTTAAAATACAGTCTCTGTTTTTTCCTAACTAGTTATCATTTGGGGAAAAAGTATTACTGGTTTATCAGTTTTTACCTGGAATTAAAAACCATAAAGAAAATAAATCTGACCTTTAATTATAGTAACTAAATAGATATGGATGCAATTAACTAGACAAAGACTAAAAGTGATAATAAAATTGCTTCCCAATTCTCAATATTATGAGTAAATATTATGATACCAAGGATTATACCACTAGGTGTTTGCTAAAAGTAAGTTTTATAATTTCTCTATATGATCGATGTAATCAATTTATGTTTTGATTCAAATATTTCGCCCAATTACTTTTCTCATTCTTAAGACATAACTAGCTCTGAATTTTTTCTCCGAAAATTGCCTAATATGGAACCTGATTGGCATAACTTGGAGACTAATATCAAAAGAATTATGCTTATTTTCCATTTAGTTCTATGTATATTTATTGAGCTCCAATTATGTGACAAGCCCTAGGGATACACATTAAGTGATTCTTACACGTTCGATAGCCATTCATCAGATTATTTAGCTTGTCCCAAAACAAGTATTTCAGGAATGAGGATGGTAGAGCTGGCCCTGGATAGCACTGGATTCCTACTGAGGCTAGAAGAAAGCAGACAGATCTAAAAGAAATGCAGAATTGGCAATATTCCTACCATAATCTTACCTATCTATTTTGCAAGTCAAGTTTAATGAAAATGAAATCATTGGCCTTTCAATATATTGGTTGCTCTGTATATGATCTTATCTCAAAATCCAACTGGTTATTAATGCAAAACCAGCTTTCCACGGGGATAAGCCTAGTTCTATTTTTAATAAGGCTATTTTCTGGATCATAGAGGAAATACATTCATGAATGAATGGGTGGTTAAGTCCTTTGCAGTGAGGGAAAAAATAGCTCTTGATAATCAGCAGCTGGCCACACAAATGGATGGAATTTTAGTAGGAACCAAAGGCAGCACAGATAGTCTGCTGTAGGACAGTGACTAGTATATTGAGCTATTCCAACTTCAATTCCCATTGATCCTTAACCTTGTTATATTATGGGCCACATACACACATGGAATAAAATAGAATAATTTTTAGGAACCGAAAGCACAAGAGCCTATTTAATTGGAGCATTTCCAGTTCTGAAGACTAATACATTTTAAGTATTCTCTAAATTGCTGTAAATCAATCATACATTGAGGAAGATTGCTCATGCCTCTTTAAAATGCCAATAAAATTTATGAGTCATCATTGTTTTTTGCCATTAGTTAGAGACCAACATCAAAGGTGATTTTCTGGTCTTAACAGAACTGTGTCCATTTTCAGTTCACGTCCATGTACATTTATTGAATGTCTATTATGTGTCAAGCTCTAAGGATACTGTAAAAATAATTCTTGATCTCCACAGGCTTACCACTCAGCTGGTTCTTAATATGGGTTCTCCATCTTTAACTGGCAGATGTCTTTGAGAGAAAAACCCACCTTCATTTCTCTGTTAAGAGTCCATCTCTAAAAAAACCCTTAAACAGGGTTCTGTGACAGGTCTCTCTTGTCCTGGCTCTCTTTCACAACTCTACCTCTTATTCAGACCTTTTATCTGGATGATTTTATCAGTGCAGCCAAGAAGTCTCTCCAGTCTTCTAACTTTACTTACAGTTATCTATAGCCCCTTGGTAGTAGACAGCTGTCACCGAAACCAACTTACATTCATCATTCACCAATCAAGAGGCTCAGCTCGACGATGAGATAGAGAACCTAAGCCAACAGTCCATTATAGCTATCTCAGGAAGCCAATAACAGCCATCTCAGCTGGAAACCTCCCTGGCTGTGAAAAACTAAATATATCAAGCTTCACGGTAATGTTCACTGCTCCGCTTTGCTCCAATGTTTGATCTCATCTGAATAAAGACTGAGAGTGTCTGTAAAACTGCCTGAAAATTTGCAGATGTGTGATGTATGTAAATTACAGATTCTTAAAAAAATAATAATCCACAGGACATGTTTTAGTCCATGACTGTACACAAGAAATAAGGAGACCGGACCTGACTAATTCACTCATATTGGCTATGTTAGCGAGTGATGTGGATCACTGCACAATCAGTTCAGCTTCCGAAGCTGTAGGTGCCAGACTTCAAGCTCCACCTTCAGATTTGCAAGTGGAGCTCAGCTTGATCTTTAGCAAGTGAGGGAATGTGCAGTAGGGACAGCAGAGCCAAGACCTCTTTTTAGCTTAGGAAAATGATGCCTAAATTTATTTATATATTCTTTCATTCTATAAATTTTTACATATGGCGTATTATGTACTGGAGGCTGGCAGAGCATACAAAGATGTATTCTCGTTATCTCCCCTCAAGTTCTTCCAGTATTTATAGTCTAATATGGAAAAGAGTCATGCACATAATAACTATTTATAAAGATTATCTTTAATAAATTTGTATAGTTCAGCAAACATTTATTGACTACTTACTATTTTCTAGGAAGTATTCTAGAGACATATTACATAACACAGAATTCTAATGTAAAGATTGTGTATTGGATTATAGTGTGGAAGGTTAGAACCAAAAATGGACACACAATCCAGTTTATAGTCTTTACATTAGAACTCTTTACATCACTTCCACACTCTCATTTTCCCACCTTTGCTTCCCTGCTCCCTCCTCTGTGGCTTCTCCATGTGTAGGAAATTTGTGATGGCCCTTTATACAATTAAAAGTTTCAGATAAGAGTTTTAAAGAACCATAAAGGGACTGTAACAATTGCATTAGTGCCCATATATTTGTCTCTTAATGGTACAGTTTTAGACTCTGAATAAAATGATATGCACACAAAATCCTGTTTTCTCAATGTTAAAAAACATATCTATTATAGGTAGTGTCTTTCCCCACCTTTTATATTATGTCACTGCTCCATTTACAGATAGCAATAAGCTGTGACAGTTCTAATTCACATGTTGCTTATTTCCCATGCCTCTCTAAACTCAGTTTCTGTCACATGCTCCAATAAATATTTTACTGAACCAAACTACAAGATATATTCTGAATGTAATTATGAGAGCTTTTATCCCTTTCTTAAAACCATATAGTACTAGATAAAAGATATAAAGAATAGAGCAGTCAAGGCAAAGATCCAATGCCAGTCTCTTCAAGTTGCACGACTGAGGAACGTGGCCCTTTCTTGAAACAAGACTAGTCCTGTCCCCAGGAACTTTACTGACAGCCAGCTTTTGTTGAGATGAGTGCTCACATCAAGTGAAGGTAGTTCACATTCCCTTTAAAATTAATGTAGAATTGAACAAGTACTTTATCCACTTACCACTTTATGAAAAGTGAGCCCCATTCTACTTAAATGAAGGCTGAAGAAACCATAAGTTATTAGCCTGGAAATACTTTTGATGAAAGACAAATTTTCTATTGAGTTATGTTTAAAACCAGAGGAGTTTTCTCTCACTTTTCTTTTTTGCTTAGTTATTTTTCTCCTCTCTGATTGTGCCTTTGTATTCTAAGAAGGAGGCTGCTGTGTTTCATTGTCACAAATGGATCATACATTTGTTCCAGTGTGTGACCTATGGAAGGAGAGATTATATTATCAAAGAAGAAAAGAGGGTTATGTAGGCTAGATGATTTGTTAAGGGAGAAAAAAAGCTAAGTGTTCAGAAGATAAATGCTTAGAAGCCCAGGAAAAGTCATCTCTTGGGCTGCTACAGCAGATGAATATTTTGCTTAAAAAAGATCATACATAAAGGCACACTTCATTATCAAAATATTAAGAGCATACTCTTTTTTTTCAGGACAAAGCTTTCATGTCTTCCTCTGTCATTATCTCACTAGGTAACCTCAATCTCTTATCTACTATTCAGGGTTATTATATAGATTAAATAAAACATGGTATGCAAAGTATTAACCAAGTGCCTAATATAGTGTAAGTTTCTCAACAAATTCCAGTTGTATTATATAGGACTAATCATAATTATTTGCTATATAATAGACTAAGCACTACTAAAGTCATGAAATTAGGTTATATTCTGGAAAGACCAAATATATATATTAAAACTGGTTTTTTTACTTGGTTTGAATTAAGGAGTTTATTTGTGTTCAGGGGAAAGGGTTATAAAAGAGGAGTGAGAATCTCCTGCAGAGATCCTTTAAGATGGCAAAGGAAATGCAAGTAGAAAGACCCTAGCATAACTGAAAGCCTGGAGGAAGACACTGAGAAAAAAAAGAAATAAAAGTCTGTCCCGGCCAAATCAAAGAGGCTGAGGAAAAGAGAGGGAGACGTAGGTCATATGGAGGTCATATTAGTGGAGATGGTTTGGGGCCTTGAAGCTGACTTTGAGAAGTTAACATTCTTTAATTCTGATCATGAATAAGGTAAGAGGAACTATGGCCTAGCTAGAGGAAAGGAGCAGCTCTGACCTAGGATATATAGATAATCAAATACGGATCATGCCTCTACTCCCAGAACTGCACTTGTTCCTTTGCATGAGGTTTCCCTAGGCAGAATCTGATATGCTGTTTTTAAAAAGGAAAGAACTTTTAGTTTTACCATTGAGCACAGTATGACTATATCAGCTCACTTCAGTGGGATATCAAGGCTTGCTCTATTGCCAAACTTGCTCCCATAACCGGTGCTGCCCAGTTTTCATGAGTCAGCCCACAACATATACTTCGGTGGAATTAATTTTTCACCTTCCATGATAGCAATATTAACCAACTCTAATTTTGAAAAACCAAAAGGAAACTACAAAATTGGTCACTAAGAAATGAAAACTTTTTGAATAATATTCGTTTTATATGGAACCAATTTGCAGTGTACAATTTACTGGTAGTCTTTTCTTTCATGTAAGAATGGTGGGATAGACTTCTCTCAACATCTGGGCAGCATCTAAGACGGTTTACATGCAAACATTATGCTGAACAATTGGTGAAAGCTTGTTATGAACCTCTTGGACCAGCTGTCACTAACTCATGACACCTTCATGTAAGTAAAAAAAAACAAAAACAAAAACAAAAACCCTGCAGGCCAACTCTTTTGTGCCGTAATTTCTTCACCTTGAGGTGGCCCTGTTTATGGGCAACCCAACCCTATAACATCTGGGCTATACTGGTCAAGTGCAGAGTAACAGTGGGTCTTTTCTATTACATAAACTCAAGAAAAATTCTTAGCATGCTGTATAATATTTCTTTT
Source organism: Eidolon dupreanum (assembly GCA_028627145.1). Taxonomy (NCBI): domain Eukaryota; kingdom Metazoa; phylum Chordata; class Mammalia; order Chiroptera; family Pteropodidae; genus Eidolon; species Eidolon dupreanum. Next base: position 31,482,166 of record CM053507.1, read on the forward strand.
GGCATGGGCAACAGGTGAAAAGCTTAAAGAGCAAATTATTTTTGGTAGAATTTATAACACTGGTTTTGTTATAATTGACATTATTCAAATAAATTGCAAATTAAACTACTATAACTTGGCTCTGATCAATAAATATCCATCAACATTATATATTTATCTATTTATATGAGTTGGAGAATAAGTTCCATACAATGTAGACAAAAAAATTTGGATAATTTTGCCTGATGAGTAAAGATTTTCCTTGAATATCCTGCCAGAAGAACCTGCCAGATGTTTCCCATCTTCTCTGCACACAGAACAAAAGGAAACTGGCTTAAAATATATAGATATTTCAGCTCTGAAAATAATCTCCTTGCAAAGAGAATGATAAAATTAGTCTATAAGAAAACCCTTTCCACCAAGGTAAATAGAATCTTAAAAGTAAGACTAAGGATTTTATTGCCCTACATTTTAAAATCCAGTTTTTCATTTCCATTGGAAATATAAGGATAATTTGTAGATTTGAAAAAATCAGTATTTTTAAATGTGAGAAAAATTAATAAAGGTATATAGAACAGACTTCACACATTCAATTTTTGTTGTGGGAGAACTGGTATTTTTCATGGGAAAATACCCCTGCTTGTCTAAAATAACTAAGGCTGAATGAAAGGTAGTCTGGAGAAAAGGTTAACAGAGTAGATAGTGCCATATATCAAACTTTTGCCATTATAGTTTTATAATAGAAAACACTGTTACATAACACTCGGTGATGTTACATAAAGCAAAAAGAAGGGGGGACATTTGCAACATAGTGAATTTTTTGAGTTAAAAAAAAAATCCACAACTTACTTTTTACTCTTTACAAGTACTGGACTTAGAAGCCAGGAAAAGGGGGGTTCTGACCATTGGTGTGACATGGGGCAATTGTTATTCACTCTCTGATCCTCAGTCTTCTCATCTGTAAAATTATGTGATTGCACTAATGACTAAAGTTCTTTCCAGCCCTAATATTTTCAGTAGGAATTTCTTACATTCTTTATATTTAACACATCAGAGCTCTAAAATTTTAGTGTACATCAAAATCACCTGGGAACTTGCTAAAAGTGCAGATTCCACCCCCAGGGATTCTGGGCCTCTCCCCCAGACATTCTAATTCTATAGGTAGAGTCCAAAACCTCTTTTTCAATTAATTTCTCCTTGATGAGATTGCCAGAAGGCCAAGGAATATATTCAAGAAACATTCAAATAAAACCTAGCTTTCTAAAGAACTAGGAATGTGTCTTACTAGACTTTGTATATTGAGTAACTAGCATTGTGCATGGCAAAGAGTACATGCCCTGCAAATGCTGGTTTAATGAACTGTTTTTATTAAAAGATTCATATTTGCGATATTAAGTTATCTTCATGACTATCTGAAGCTCTAAGAGAAGGAAAGGGCATTTCTAACAGAGGGAAGGTGGACTATATTCAGTTTCCTCAGTAGCTACAAATTGATGTAAAGTGGTTTGTAAGTTAGCAAATTAAAATATATATGTATATCTTCTCTCCACTATAGCTCCCCTTCAATCCTCAATGCAAAAAAAAAAAAAAAAAAAAAAGAATTCTGCCCTTGTATGCTTTTTACTCAGTGGCATGATAACAAGATGCTCTTTTTATTCTGGAAAAGGACTACTTCTTTATATTAAGTACTAGAAAATCAAGCTGTCACTTCAACCCACAGCAGCTGTCTCTTGTACCACCTCTGCCAAATGTCACCCTTCCTTTCTGGGGTTTGATTCTGCCACTGGATCTGGGGGAGTATGCCTCGCTGCACAGCTTGTAACATCAGTCTCTGTGCCTTCGAGTTTCAGATTCTTTCTCATTTCACCTCATGTATATTAATACAGAGATTAGTTTCACTTTTTCTTGACTAGCTAATCACTTGGCAGCCAACATCCTACTGTGGCATTGCAGGTCAAATCAGCTGAAAAGGACAACGACTTCAAGCTGGAAAATATAATGCTTAGTGAAAACTGCACCCAGGACAGGACCTCAGACTTGTCACCCACACATGAAAGATTTATTTTCAATTACAAATCCAAGTTTAACGTGAGGGCACCCTGGGGGAGATTCAGATCACTGCTTCTTCTACATTGACCTTCTACATGTTTCAATATTTCCTTCGCTATTGAACAGCATTCCATGACCCTCTGAGCTGAAGATCCATATTAGCTACTGTGGGAATTGCTGTGCTAGGAAAACTTTTGAAAAATCTCTCTAAATGAAGGCCAAGTTACATGAATAATGTCCTCCTTGGTGAGCCCTCACTGGTTAACACAGCAGTAAATCTGGGGCTTCGGCAATACTTCCGATGGTTTGCAGGGCCAATAATGCCATGTTACATAGGCTTGAGTAAAACCCAAAAAGCAACAAAAATTTATTCCAATTTTTATTATTTAGGTGGATTTGTTGTTAACATCTAATTAAGACTTATCTTATATCCCTTTGGCATTAGTAAATAAGATGACCTGAGGCAAGCTGCTGGTGCTGCTATGTTGGTCTCTGGACTGCCTCAGGATATTGCGGCTCCCTATTCTAATGCCTTTACGTACACCAGCAGCTGCTCCATAATGCCTACCATATGGCCCTGATCTAGGGTTCAGAAGCTTATCTTTTAAGAATCAGTAATTGAAAGTTCCCAAGAAAAGTTGAGTTTTAAAAAATATATCTTTCTAATTTAAAATTTGGGAGAATGAGATTTTTGGATTTTCATTCCAGTTTTATTTGAGATCTCATTAGTGGGAAGTAGCTTAAGTTTAATTTTCTTTCAATTGCAGCTTTCACTACTTCTAACCTGAGACTTTTCTCTTGCTACATATATTCCTAAACCATTTATTGTAGAATACTTACATCATTCTTGTTTTCACCTTTGCATATAACTATTATCCCTATAATCATGGATAATTATATTAGATAAAAATAAATATTTTACCTTCATTAGGTTTATATATATATATATATATATATATATATATATATATACACATATATATATTAAAATATATATAGTAATATATATATATGTGTGTGTATATATATATATATATATATATATATATATATATATATTTTAACCACCTTTGCTGGAATCAAAAGTACCTAGAAATAGTCACCTTTAACTCCGTAAGCATTTACTGTATACCTACTGTATGGGTGGCAGTGTGCCCCATCTGGAGATAGAATCCAACAAATAATTACAATTCAGTGTCAGTACATACTCACAAAAGAATGTCCAGAGTAAACTGAGCATTTAGAGGACATGGATTAACTATGTTTGAAGTTCTTCCAGCAACATTTGAGCTGAGCTTTGGAGATAGAATAGAAGTTGACCATTTAAACAAGACAAAGAGCAGCGGTCCTCTGCAGAAAAGAATCAGTAGAGGAAGGTAATGAAGTGATCGAATCAAAGCCAGTCTCCTCTTGCTGCAGTGACTAAAGTATTTTGATGAATTTTGAGATTTAAAAAGAATATTTGACAATCAAGGGAAAGACTGAGTTCATTTAGCTACATGTTTCATCAGGCAAGACAGCATAGTGATAGAATGTCCTATCAGGACATTCACTTATTTGTTATTTATTTATTGAATACTATATGGAATATTATTCAATGATAATCAAGTTAAGTATCAGGAACACAAAGATGTTCTCTGTTTGTTCAGGAAGATAAACTGATACACCAGTGACAATACAGTGTGGCAAGAGCTCAGATGGAGGTAACCCAGAAACTGGGTGTTAAATAATCTTATGTGCATCTTTCCTATTGTTTACAGTTTCCAAAGTGCATTTACAGTGCTCAAGGAAGAAGTTGTTCCCCTGCCCTCCTCCTCACTTTTATTTTATTCTAGTAGTATCGTCTAGGTTACTCATACTGCCATAATCTTTCCACAATCCATAGACTTAAGTCATTAAAAATATTTTTAGCTAGGGTCAGTTATAGATTTGTTATTGCTATCTGTTTTTGGTGTGTGCATGTGTGTTTGTGTGTGCATAGAGGTGTGTTGGTACACCTATATATGCTATTTGTGAGATTATTTAGTGTTGTTTCAGATTAGTGTTTTTACCTCATTGTATGCCACTTTTTCACTATTGAGATATCTTTATATTCCAAAATACAGGAATGAGCTTCATTTCTGTTTTTCGCAATTACTAATCTTTTGTAATTACTTTTCATAATTTTAATTTACTTTTACTAAATTACTTTGTAAATCTAATTCATTTTTAATTGTTGAAAAATTTTTAAGTGCTTTATATATGAAAGACTATTTGAAAATTTTAACCAAAGGGAAGACCAAGACCACACTACTAGTTAAAAGCTTCTTGCAAAACTGTTATTTTTATTGTGCCAAAGAGAAGTAAAGATGTGCTCAATGATGATAAGGACATGTGAAAATGAGAAAGAAGACATCATGGAGAGACTCCCACTGGCCAAATATGGAACAATTTGAGCACCAAAGTAAAAGATAGTAAAAGATTATAAACTCTAGAATAAAATAGGAACCCATGAATTCATAATGATATGAATAAATTAATGAGTGAATAAATGAATAGATACAAACTAGGAAGAAGGGAAAGCTTTTTTTACTGCCAATTTCTATTAATAATAAATGATGAAATTAATATTTGTTTCACATAAGAATCATGAACACATGCTAAAATTAGTGGATGAATGTGTAACAAGAAGCAGGATATTTACATAGTCCCAGCATAGTCTGACCATGTTGTATTTATTAATCGTAAAGAAAAATAGTAACAATAAGTGAAATCTGGAAAATTATCACCTGAAATTAACCAAGTAGCCATGGAACAAATCAACATTGTCTACCTCCTGCTATGATGCTTTGAGATGAACACAATATTACTTCTACGATCTTTCCTCCAAAATTCATAACCTGAGGAAATGTAATTATGTAAAATATCAAACACTACTTGAGAGACTTTCTATACAATAATTGACCTGTATCCCTCAAAAAAGGTCAAGGTCAAGAAAAAACAAAGACCAACAAAATGTTCAAAATTAAAGAGATTAAATAGAAAACTATTTAATAAATAAAAATTCAACATGTGATTCCAGAGAGAGGAAAAAAGGAAGAAAGGAAGATTTTAGTGTGTGGGAAATCTGGGTGAAGGGTACTCATAATTTTTTGTATTATTTTTGAAATGTTTCTGTAATATTAAAATTATTTTAAAATAAATAAGTTTTTAAATCACTAAATCAGTCTGAATTGCTTTTAATAGAGAAGGAATAATAAAAACAGCACTTGATGAATACCAGATTTCACTATTTATACATTAGGGTGAAATTTTTTTCTCAAAAAATCCTATGATGGTAGAAACAAATAAGTAAAATAATCTGGCTTAGTCAATATTTATATGAAATTAGTTGTCTTGTCAGCTTTATTCATTATTCAGACCTTATTTTCTGTTCTTCTTTCTTTATTACTGTGTCTCCACAGGGGTCAGCTAGTGTGAGATTAAATAACACAATATCCCTTCTTCCCACTCAGGTCTCAGCTTTATCCAGTTTACTACTACTAACTATATTATAATAGTCAAAATTACTCATATATTACTTGTCTTATCTTTTTTCTGCTATTTTTCTCTTACAGTCTAAAAATATGTACTACTAACATGTTTTAGCAATTTTGCTAACTATATAAAATGAGTGATCAGCAAAGCAAGATACAATGTCTTCTATTTGATCATCAAAACTGTTCTCATTCAATATAACCCAATTAAATGTTTGAGTTGAAATCTAAGGAAATACCCACAGTAAATACAAATCTGTCCTTTGCCCTTAATAGGATTCTTTAAATGTTTTTATGTCATAACAAATACCCTTACTACTTCATTAAACCTTACAGCAAGTGTCTGCAACCCTGGGCCGGGGACTGGTCTTGGTCCACGGCCTGTTAGGAAACAGGCGGCACAACAGAAGGTGAGCAGTGGGTAGGTGAGCTACCAAAGCTTCATCTGTATTTGCAGCCACTCTCCAGCGTTAGCATCACCACCCCGCTCCACCTCAGATCATCAGGCATTAGATTCTCATAGGAGCACCGGTCCCTGGTGCCAAAAAGGTTTGGGACTGCAGACTTAGAGGGCAACATATGCATTTTCAATTGCCTTGCCAACTATGGTCTGTAGAACAATTTAAACAACTCTGTGATAAATTTAACCTCTTGTCTACATGCATATGTTTAACATTTTTCATAATATTTTGATCTTTTTCTTCTAATTTTTTCGAAATTTATAGTTCTTTTTAAAAAATAGATTTTTTTAATAAGCAGGTGATAATGAGAAAAAAAATGTCAAATTTAGTTAATTAATGCATTTTTACCCAAAATATATTAAACCTTCCTGTGTGCCAAAACATTATCTTTTAATAATGATAACTCTGTGGGCTAAGTACTACTATTAATATTGTTTATTAGAAAACTGAGACTCATAGGGGCTAACTGGCTCACACAGTCACTTGCTTAAATACCCAAGTTGTCCTACTAAACCTGATGCTCTATTCAAAACACTAATTTTTGAGCGAATCTCAAATGTCTCTCCAATTTCATATCTTCAGGCCTATAACATGGGCCAATACCTGGGCTAGCCTGCAGGACCACATGTCATCATCTTTTTTCTTCAGGTAGGGTCTACCCAGTACTGTTCTATTTTTCTTCCTTTAGAGCTATTGGCACACACTCTGTATCTAAGATCATTTTCCCCACAGACTGGCTGCTGAGAGGGTTATCTCCTAAATTCCCACTCCACTGCTGCCATCAAAGAAAAAAACATAGACCTTTTTTGTATTTTGAGAGTTTAATTGTTTGTCCCCACACAGTAACAGAATTGTAATATATTAATTCCTGCCTTTATTCAGCAAACATGAATAGCGCAGGCACACAGTCCAGAGAAAATACAGAATATGAACAAATTATAAATACAATTTATAAATTACAAGGTACATACACACACACACAGACACACATTCACATTACAATGGGAGCACATAAAAGAGACCAAAATATGCATTAGACAGAAATTTACACAAGTTTTATAGTCATTATTGTTCCTGATGCTATATAGTATATTTCTAAACTATACAGTTCCTGAAAGCTTTTCTTATATGTTAGTCATTGTAGCTCCCTCAATGTCATGCTTTGTTGTAAATTATGAATTTAAATCATTAGACACATTCCTGCATAATAAGAACAATTAGAAATGAACAATGTGATTTCTTTAAATAGCCTTTTTCATGTCTTTGTGAGAGCAGTTATTCATAAAACACAGCAATTTTGTCATTTTTGATATCAGGTTTGTTGTCCAGATTCAAACAGGCTTAAACTACACAATAGCCTGCTTCAGGGAGTATTGGATAAGCTTCTTTTGACATGCAAACCAACAAGTGTGAACATTTAACACCCTTAGGCTGCGGTAGAGAATAAAGGGGATGGCATGACAGCTGGGGCTGTGGGTTCCTTTTTTCCCCAGTATTTGGGGCCATTTTGATATGGGAATAGTGTACATAAATCAGAGCTAAGCAAATCAGGGCCTTTTCCTCTTCATTACTTTCTATATTCAGAATAAATTAGTTAAAATAAATATTTTAGTTCCATTTGGAAGAAGGAGTCACACATGTTAAAACTAAATATTATATAGGAGGAGCAGTCTCAGCTCATTACCTTAAAGATGGTGGAAGTGTTGGGCATTTAAGACTGAAAAATAGATAAACATCTTCAGGTGTTTTCTTTCCAGGCATCTTTTGGCAGTCACCTTCTTTCTCATTGTATGCTTCTGTGTCCAGCTGTCAGGAATCAGAAGATTTGGCCAGTAATACATTTTGATCTTCCCAAAGATGAGCCATTAAAAATCATATTATCTCACAACAAACAAATAAATGTATCAAAATATAAAATTTTGAAAATACCAATATATGGTATTAAGAAATCAGTCTCATTTCAGAGCAACCTTTTTCCAGAAGATATATACAAAAAGAAAATTATTTTGAAGTTATTCTTTGTTGTTTTCTAAGAAGAATTTAGATGGTAGCTCTCAAGAGAACACAAGGAGTCTAGCTAGAGGTGATGGGTAATTAAACAGTATTGTGTGTCTTCTTTTTCCCTATGCAGATTCCGTATTTTCCAATTGGGGGAATTTTAAGCCATCAAATTTTAAACAATCTTGACTTAAAGAAAAAGAAAAGAAAAACTATCCCATTATGTTTTAACATAAGAATTTTATTTTGATACAATAGTGTCTCCCCATTAGAACAGAGTATTTTTCAAAAGCAAGTCTGATGACAGAACAGAAGGTAAATACTTGTTTGCTGGGAGCTTGGAGGTTTGGAGGTTGAGTGACTAATGAAAAGATTGTCATGAGTCTCAGAGGAGAAGAGGAGGACCTAAAGTAAGTCAGTGAAATGAGTGGAAAGCGGGAGGCAGAGACAATGCAGAGGCAAAACTGATGACTTGGCAACTAAAAAGGTAGGGAGAACTAGCACTTGGGGTTTCCAGTTGCATGTTCAGTTGGGAAGATTTGAAATATTAATCCCACAGTTTTAAATCTTTTTAAGATGCAAAATCCTTAATGAGTTATTTTTCTGATCCATATTCCAAAGTTCCTAGAAGGATGTCTTGCTATCATTTAAAGTCTCAGGTCTGCAAGGCTGGCTCTTTAATGCTCAGTATGGTCTCTATTTTGAAGTACTTACCAATTTGACTCAAAAAGCCAACTACAGTCATCTGTATCCAGGCAATAACATTGATAAACACGGAAGAGTTCTCTTCTACTTCTTTATAGCATGAACTACATACTGTGGACTCTAAATATATATACATTCTATTTAACACTTCCAGAAAATAAACATCATAAGCATAGTCATTTAAATTTGCCCCTCCTTCAAAAAAAAAAAAAAAAAAACGCAACTACTGTATAGAATCACCAACATCTTAAATCTCCAACATTCTAGTGTCACCATAAATATAAACAATCTGCATTTTTCCTAGTCCAACTTCTTTCTTCAATATGTTTAGATCTTTTTTTCCCCCTCCCTACGGCGAAGCACCCTGCTTTCCTTTTGTTTTACATTCTAAAGACAATACCTATATGGTTGTATGTAAGAGACCGTGGGGCTGCTACCGGACAACTTAGCTTCTTATGCTCCGTCAGGTCTGCCTATCAGGGAGATATCTGAGTTCTGTAAACATTATTAATCTAAGTCAATACTTTGGTTGCAGTACTTATCTGTCTTTATTTCTTTTCCCCTTACCCAATTTATTTTTCCATTCTAAGGGCCTATGGATCTATGTTAAATTGCCTGGTTTCTCTCTAACAACTGAAAGTAATCCTACTTGCTAGATCAGGTGAACATCAAACTGAGGCCAAACTCACTCAGTAAATTTAATAAGATCAGTAGAACTAGTAGTTGCATGTAGGAACAATAGTTGGAGATTTTTTTTTAATAGAATGGGAAAAATAGTATTAAATTATTCTATCACATAGTTGAAGACTAATTGTAGTAGATACGTAAACCACTACATAGGTCTTTACAAATTCAGGTGTTGGGTTTTTTTGGCTAAATACCCAAAAGTACAATTGCTGGGTCAAAAGGTAGTTCTATTTGTAATTTTTTGAGGAACCTCCAAACTGTTTTCCATAGTGACTGTACCAATTTGCAAACACACCAACAGTGTATGAGGGTTCCTTTTTCTACAAATCTTTGCCAACACTTGTGAAATAATTCTTGGCATAATAGTAATCTTAAATTTTTAAAGTTTGCTTTAAGTGAAATGTAATAATTTTTCAAGGTTTTATACTTATGAGTCAATTAAATTAAATAGTTGAATTTTTTTCTGAAAAATTCTACTGCTTTCCCTACACACACACCACCATTCCCCTCTAAAAAGGAGAAGAGCATGTTGCTTGTTTTTTTTTTCCAAAATTTGAACTTTTTATATTTTTAATAATACATGCACATGTAATAAAAGGCAAAAGCTATCAAAGGTTATACACTGAAGAATAAATTGTTCTTTCCCACCAACCTCAGTCCCGCAGTCACCCTCCTTAGAAGTAACCACTACAATCAATTTTGAGTGTCTGTCAAGAGATATACTGTGCATATACAAACATATGTGTATATTTTTATCTCCCTGCTTATTTTCACAAACATATTCTATCTACACATTGTATTTTTTTCTAACTTCACATTTTTTAATGTTCTTATTTTTTTTTATTTTAATTAGTTTCAAGTACACCGTACATTGATTAGACGTCTATATAGTTTATAGAATGATCCCCTGAATTGCTCCCTCCCTCCCCTGACCCTCTACCTAGCCAACATATTAATGCTAACTGCATTCCCTATGCTGTACTCCCTATGCCCATGACCATCCATCAGCTACTAATTTGTAGTTTTTTAACTCTTCCCCGCATTCTCCCAGCCCCTCAAACCCCCATCCCCTCTGTCCGTCACCAAATTGTCCACTATATTTGTGAGTCTGTTTTTGATTGGTTTGTTCTTTTATGCCTTAAATTCCGCATGCAAGTGATATCATATAAATGTGTTCATCTTTCTCTATCTGACTTAAATACCTTCTAGGTTCATCAAAGCAATATCTTTTTCCATCCCCTTCCTTTTCATATGTAGGGGTCTTGTTTTTCTTTTCTTTCAGCCACTCTATCTTTTGGTTGGAGCACTTAATTCTTTTCCATTTGAGGTACTTATTGATAGGAATGTAGTTGTTGCCATTCTTTATTTCTGTTTTTGATACATGTTTTTTCTTCTTAAAGAAGTCCCTCCAACATTTCCTATAATACTGGCTAGGTGGTGATAAATTCTTTTAGTTTATTTTTGTCTGGGAAGCTCTTTTTCTGTCCATCAACTCTAAATGATAGCTTTGCTAGATAAATTATTCTTGGTTATATATCCTGGATCTTCATCCTTTGGAATATTTTTTGCAAAGCCCTTCTGTCCTGCATAGGTTCTTTTGAGAAATCAGCTGTCAGTCATATGGGTGTTCCCTTATATGTAATTTTTTTTTCCTTGCTGCTTTTAATATTCTTTCTTTAGTATTTTAATTATGATGTGTCTTGGTGTGGGCCTCTTTGGATCCCTGATTTTTGGAATTCTGTGAGCTGCCTGGGGTTTTATGTCCATTTCCTTCACCAGGTTAGGGAAGTTTTCCATCATTATTTCTTCAAACAGCTGTTCAACATCTTGATTTTCTTCTGTTATACAGATCAGATGAATATTTAGAGCATTAATAGTGTCCCATATCCTCCTTAAATTATTTTTATAGTCTTGGCATCTTTTTTTGCCATTCTGATTGAGTGTCCTGATTGGCTGTCCTGTCCTCTAGATAGGGCATGTGATCCTCTTATTTATTCACTTTGTTTCTTCTTTTGTTTATTCCATTTAATATACTTCTCATCTCAGATAATGTGTTCTTCATTTCGGACTGGTTCCCTTTCATAATTTCTACTTCCATTTTTATGTTTTTTTTATCTCTTTGCTGAAGTTCTCACTGAATTTATCTACACTTCCGAAAAGTTCACTGAGCATCTTTACAACCAGGGTTTTGAACTCTTCACCTGTTAGATTACTTGACTCTATTATATCTGGATCTCCATCCTATTCTGTCATATGGTTTCTGCTTCCTTGTCTTCCCATTTTTGGCTGCCTTTCTGTATCTATTTCTATGTACGAAGCAAAACTCCTAAGTCTCCTGATCTTCCTAGTGTGGATTTGTGAAGTAGGTGTCCAGTGGCACAGCCCTAAGAGGGGTTCAGCTGCAGGCCAAATTTAGCCCAAGCCTCTGTCCCTCCAGGGCCACCTGTTAAGATTCAGCAAGCAATCCACAGATGTTGTGCTTATAGTTGCCTCAAAAGGCCACACCATAAACCCAGGTCAGCTGCCTCCACCAGTGTGAGTCTCAGCAAGGAGCACCTGACTTGCTGAGGATATACCCAGATGTGGCTTGGGTGGGGCTGAGAGTTGGGGGAGGCAGGGTTTCAGGGAATCCCCTGGGTGGAGTGACCTCTGTTATCCAGTTTGATGACATCACGGCTATGGAGGTGCTGTGTCCTGAGCACTGGTAGGGGATAAGGCTCAACAGGAAACAATGGATACTGCCAGCACTTCTGTACCTAGCAAGTCTTGCCTCGGCCCTCACTCTGACAATGTCTCCTTGTAAGTCCCTGGTGCCCCCTGCGTGCAGCCAAATCACCACTGGTGCTCAGAGTGAGCAGGTCCGTCACTGCGAAAATCCGCTTGTGAATGTGGCCCCTTTAAGAGGCGTCTGCTGCTGCCACAGCCTCTGTCTCAGCCGCTGGAGACCAGGCAGCCCTGTGTCCTCGCCCCATCCTACCTTCTGCCATTTGCAAGGTAACTTCTTAGATTTCTTGGATTTCTCCCTAGTTGTAGATCCTAGGCAATTTTACCTTGCTGCTGCTCCTTGTTTCCATCACAATTTTGATTTGGTCACCAGAGGGGATGAATAGACCCTCTATCATCTACACCATTATTTTCTCTCTCCATGTTGCTTGTTTTTTTAATTATTATTGTTCTAGCTTACAAAAATAATAATCAACATAGTAGGACATCAATTAGTTACACTACCTAAGAGCTTATAAATGAAGGCCAGGAATGGACAAATAAAGTGAATGACTGTTAAGAATTATTTAAGTGACACGAAGAGAAAGAAGGTAAGCAACACATTCAGATCTTCATAAAATAGAGTTTGTCATGCTGTACTGTAGTCAAGCAGTTCAGCATAAAGCTCCAACTAGAATATTCTGAAATGATTCTACTATTAAGGATAGAGCACCTAACAATTTTTTAAAAAGAACTTGAAATAAATAAAATACTTTGTTAGATGGCAAGGTCTAAAGATTGCTGCCAATGCATATCATTTGTATAATTAGAAAATTGTGCCTCTTTTAAAATTGTTATTTTATATTAGTTTCAGGTATATAGCACATTGGCTAGACATTTATATAGTTTATAAAGTGATCCCCTGTTCACTCTAGCACCCATCTGGTTCTACACACTGCCATCACAATACTATTGACTATATTCCCAATGCTGTACTCTATGTCCCTGTGACTATTTTGTAACTATTAATTTGTCCTTCTTCATCCTTTCGCCTTTTTAACCCAGTCCCCCAATACTTCTCTGCTCTGGCAATCACCAGATTGTCTTGTGAATATATTTTTATTTTAAATTTTATTTTAGTTTGTTCCTTTTGTTCCCTAGATTTCCTATGTAAGTAAAATCATATGCTATTTATCTTTCTCTATCTGACTTATTTCACTCAGCATAATAACCTTTGGGTTCATGCATGTCGTTGCAAATGGTAGGATTTCATTTTTTTCTGGCTGAGTAATATTGCATTGTGTATTGACGATAACTTCTTTATCCAATCATCTATTGAGGAGCACTTACGTTGCTTCCATATCTTGGCTATTGTGAATAGTACAGCTATGAACACAGGGGTTCATAGATCTTTACAAATCAGAGTTTTGGGTTTCTTTAGATAAATACCCAAATACCCAGGAGTGCAATTGCTGGGTCAAAAGGTAGTCCTATGTGTAATTTTTTTGAGGAAAGTCTAAACTGTTTTCCACAGTGACTGTACCAGTTTGCAATCCCACCAACAGTGTACGAGAGTTCCCTTTTCTCGTTGCCAACACTTGTTTTGTTTTGTTTGTTTAATTTATTGATGATAACCATTTGACAGGTATGGAGTGATATCACATTGTGGTTTTAATTCGCATTTTATTTGATTATTAATGATGTTGAACATATTTTCATATATGTTTATTGGCCATTTTTAATTGGATTATTTGTTTTTTGTTGTTGTTGAGTCATATGAATTCTTTATAAGTTTTGGATATAAACTTCTTATCAAATCTATCATAGGTGAATATCTTCTCCCATTCAGTAGGTTGTCTTTTCATTTCGTTGATGGTTTTATTTGCTGTGTAAATTTTTTTAGTTTGATGTAGTCCCATTTTTAAAAAATTTTTTCTATTGTTTCCTTTGCCTGAGAAGATACCTAAGAAAAAAAATATATCACTAATATTAATATCAGAGAATTTACTGCCTATGTTTTCTTCTAGGATTTTTTGGTTTTGAGTCTTACACTTAAGTCTTTAATCCATTTTGAGTTTATTCTTGTATATAGTGTAAGAAGTTTCAATTTCTTTCTTTCTTTTTTTCTTTGTATGTATCTATCCAAGCTGTGTCTCTTTTGAATCAACAGTTTATCTACCTTTCCTTGTTTTGTGTCTTTGGCTGAGCTACGAAGTTTTGTTTTAATATAGTATCAGAAATTTAAGAATTCATGCAAGTATGCAGTATCACTTTATCAGTTCTAAAGAAAGATGATTTGACTGGTTGGCTGGCTTTAATAAAGGCAACAGCTATCTATAATTTTTTCCCAATATAAATTTTATAGTGGCTGTCTGCATTCACTCTCTTTTAGTTGGAAATTAGATGACAGATGATAGATAGGTAGATAATTGATAGATAGATAGATAGATAGATAGATAGATAGATAGATAGATGATAATAGATAGAAAGATGATAGAGAGATAGAAAATAGATAAACTACAGCATACAAATTATACAGAAATCAAGAATGAGGTCAATGCAGTACTGAAGGGTTAAAATGAAGCTTGACAGAGTATCTTGTACATTCCAAGCCTAGGAAACTATATTTTATGCAATAATTTACTGTTTTCCAAGCAATGACTTAACAGTGCAAATTTGGAATTTAATTAATTTTGTTTAATTTTTATTTTGAAGATGCTACAAGATTTCTTTAAACTATAAATAAGGTAGAAGTTGTTCTTCAAAAAACTGACATGTTCTTACAATATTGTTATGTAAACACAAAACTATTTACCAATCTACCAGAGTGGTTAAAATGATGCTACTAAAACTGGAATTATAAAGGGGATACTATTTAGTTAATGTGATGGTAATAATTTTATTACTATGATTCTCTACATGTTCTATATTCAATGATTATTTTATTAGTGAGTCATTTTTGTACAAATGTAGAGATTCATTTGAATGTTAATTGGAGTTATTCAATATTATTTCAAGAGGAATTAAATACAAATCTTGGGTTTTGGGCTGAGTGGCATAAGCTATATGCAGAAATCAAATTTCTACTTGAATATATTTGTGACATAGAATTATATGTAATAAACTACCTAGAGTGTGCTTTCATTCTTTCATTCATTCTTTTCCTTTCTCTCTAACACACACATATACACACATACTCCCTCACTCATGCCTCCTTTATCCTTCAAGAGTCTTTCTATCTAATGCACAGTAATCTTTCCATAATGTTTTTTTCAATGTTTGAGCCAACAGTCTATTTATATAGGTCAAAACATTTGTAACAAATTCCTTCAGGAACTTAAGCTAATGGTTAGGTTTTATACCAAAGTGTACTTAATAGCAAATAAGGTTAAAAAGAATTCCCTGCCATGTTTTTGTTTTGTATTTTTACATGCTCTTATTTATCTGACTATTGAGTATCTGAAAGTGTTTCTAGGTAAGCAGATTCTATAAAAATTTTCTTAAATTATGTAGATTCAGTAAGAGGTAATAAGTATGAATGGAAAGATATGTTTATTTGGAACCTAATTTTTGAAAGTTAACCTCTATCTCAAAAATGATTTAATATTTTCAGAGTTATACTCACACATATAAACATGCACACACACATATACACACACAATGGAGTAAATAGTCTTTCTGTTTCTTTTTGTTCTTGTAGGAAAAGGACTAATCGTGCATTTTTTCATATTTTTCAAAATTATTCAAGAAAATTTGTCTTTATCTATTGCTTCCTATAATGATCCTAAAGAATTTTTGTCCATATTTTCATTTTGGGCATAGATTGATATACTCATAGGTATTGTCATCACAGTTTAGTTTTCACAAATGTAATTGTAAATTATGTTTTTACAAGTTAAATAAAATAATTTTAACCACAAATATTGACCCATTATATTGAGTTTCTATAATGGGTCTTCAGTAGAGGATAATATAATTTAAAAAAATATTTCTATAAACTTGTCAAGTTTGAAAATTATATCCCTGAATATAATTAATTAATGTATATGTAGTATAATTAATTAATGTATATGTAATACTCTAAATATTTTATGTAATATATGAATTGTCTATAAAATAAAATATTTTATGAAATACATTCTACTTTTTTTATTTCTACCAACTACAGATATATATTAGAGTAGACATTTATTTTATAAGTTATAATAAACTTATTATAAAATTTATTGCCAGTATAAATAATAAATATGTTCAAAGTATTATTAAAGTAATATATTTGACTCTTCTCTCTACAACTTCCAAATACAGTTAAGTCCTCACTTAACGTTATTGATAGGTTCTGCGACTTTAAGCGAAATGATGTATACTGAAACCAATTTTACATCAAGCTAATTGATTTAAACAAGAGTTCAGTACCTACGGCATCTATTCTTTATGATGAAATGACATTGCATGAAATGTTATTTGAGAACCTACTGTGTAACAAAGTCACTCAGCTCTTACTGCCATTTTTTCTATCTCTTTTTTTCAAATGCCTTTGCCATTCTGTCAATTCAGATTCCTATAACCTCTCCCCTACTTCTATTCTTTCTATTGTGCAACATGTTTCTCTATTATCAGATTTACTTTAAAGCAGAGCTTTAAACATTCTAGAAATACGAGTCAGACTTTTTAAAAATCTTCAGTTATTCTACACTGTTTTCTAATTGAACAAATCTCAGTTTAGCATTTAAGGTATTACAAAATGTGGTCTCAGATTTCCTACCTCTAACACAGTGATTCTTTCTTAACCATGCACCATCAGTAAAAATGTATATATACATATATATGCAAAGAGTTGTATATTTTTTTATGCACAAGTTTTAGAAAAATACACATGCTCTTCACCGTTGCATCCTGCCTCTCTGCTACACATACCTTAATTAAATTTCAATGAGGACCAACACAGTGTTCTATGCAAAATCACATTCTCATATCCTCCATGACACTATCTCAAATATCTCCACCTAGTAACTTGGCCTCTAGAATGTCTCCCTTGAGGATTTCAAAATGTTTTCATTCTCTTTCTCTGCCCCCTATAACTTATGACCTGGATAACTTAGAGAAGATAAAGTTCATTTTTCAGAATTTAGTCTCTACTATTCTTCCTAAAGGAAATCCATTTATTCTCATGGGAAATAATTTTTTACTAAAGGATTTGTTCTTATCTTGATGAACTCAGGCTTCAGTGGCATTTAAATGTAATGCCTATTTGATTCATGTCAGCTCAAAACAGTGTTCTAAGGTATCTTTTCATTTTGATTTTCCAGGTTTCTTGAGCACAGGAGATCAAGCTGCAAAAGGAAACTATGGACTCCTTGATCTCATACAGGCTTTAAGATGGACTAGTGAGAACATTGGATTCTTTGGTGGTGACCCTTTAAGAATCACTGTTTTTGGATCTGGCGCTGGGGGTTCATGTGTCAATCTGCTGACTTTATCCCATTATTCTGAAGGTAACCGTTGGAGCAATTCAACCAAAGGTATTATGCAGGTTGCAAATTTTGACAATTTTGGTGTCTGCATGCCACCACCATCAATAGTATGTGATGCTCTGTATATATTTCTCTGTTCAAACTGAGTTTTAGTTTGAATTCAATAACTGTTAGAAATGTTGTTTCTTTAGCTTTGGTATGCATGTTTAGATTTTTGTCAAACTCTTTTCTTTGTCTCCTATGGAGCTTAGTAAGTATGCCCTTTCAAGCACACTTCAGGATAGTTAGCATTACCATTACTTTTCATTCTTCTAGAGAGTAATTTTTTGAAAAATCAAAGGCGTTCACAGTTCTGTCATCTCTGTTTATTCAGTAATCAAAATCAAAGACGAGGTTTATTTTAATGCAAGGCTTGTGTATAATCTATTTTCAAGACAATAGACATTTAAAACCTTTTGCTAGAAAGAAGGAAGCAGTTATAAGCTAGTTTGTCTGAAAATGAGATTTTCACTTGTGTGAGTAGAGAATGGATGTTTGATTATTTTGCATGCATGATCCAAAATTGTCAAACCATCGAGGTCACTAGTAGAGCTTTTGATTAAAAAGAAAAATAGGTTCAAATTTGATTTTTTTTTCAATTTTCGACTCCAAAAATGTTATTTTTCCCCCTCAAAGCTTGGCAAATCGACATGGAGCACTGTGGCTGCTTAAACCCATAAGATATTTTTCATATCTCCATTTTCTGGCCATGACACCTTTTTTCCAAAGTGCCTGCCCAAGGATTATCATGTTGTTCTTTTTTATGGACTCCCACCTTACCATGAGTTTGGTCACTCATTCGATTGCATTTATTAACTTGAAATATCCACAAGAACAGAAGTGTTTTGTTGGAGAAGTCTGTAAATGTAAATATTTTCTCTCCATTATACATACATAAAAGATAGGAAGATAGAGGATACACATCAACATAGGTCATCTTATATTTTTTGCTTTTTTATTTTTATTTTATATACATTAAGAAAGATACACTATCATTTTCATAAAACATCTTAATTTTAAGTCTGAGTTTTATCATATAAGCACCCAATAGAATATTTGTTTTTGGTATCAAAGACAAATTAATGTGGAATTTCAAAAGGACAGCCAGTAATTAAATGAGTATATATATTTGGAGAAACATATATTATTATAAACATAATTTATAGAAATAGTTTCTATAACAACTTATTTAAATTAGTTGAGTTCTGATTCTAGATGATAAAATGTTACACCTGAGAAAATTTCCAATCGAACAGAGATTTTGGTCTCTAATGAAATGGCTCATTTCAAAATAACAAATTTTCATGTTTTTTTAATTGAACATATTAGATTATTCTAGCCTGAGGACTATAGTCATGCCAGTATTTATGTAGATTAACATTAAACAATTCGTTTAGACTTCTTAGGGTCATTTGATCTCAAATGTTATTTCCTTCTATGTTTCCTAAAACTTTTTTTACATGAAAGCAAAAATGAGCACCAAAGCCAGTTTCAGCCAGTCCAAAACTAGCATTCAGTAAATGCTAGATGAATTAATAAATTCACTGGCTAGCATTGCTATTTATCAATTGATGATATGGTAAACAGTGGCAAATGGCTATGCAAACAGTTCGAAATATAGCATTTTATCGCCCTCTTCAAGGAAATCTGTCCATGCTTGGCCGCACAAATGGACTTACGTTTGCTCTAGTCCTAAGCTTATTTCCACAAAGAACGTTGCCTGATTTGACCAGGAGATACTTAAGACATGTCTTGAAGTCATCGGGCCAATTTTGTCTCCAGTAAGGCAAAACTTTAATGTCTGTTAACTTCTCGGGTCTACTGCAACGGTTAGGCCTGTATCATTAGGAATCAACCACAGCTTTCATACACAAAGCAAGGACTCTCACTAATGATATGGTTTTCCCAACACCATCTAGATGGCATATTTCAGACTATATTTGACATGTATTTTCTTTAAAATCTTTTCTCATATATTTAGTTAATGTCATCGAACCCCTGAAATTGAAAAGCAAATTATAGAAATAACCAGGTTTATTTTAGATGTTAAGTTTTTAATTAGTAAAATATTTTTGTGAGCAAATGTTGACAAACACATAGCCTATATAATTTTTTAGTGTAGCAGTCAGCACATCTACTTTACATGCAAAAGGTCCTGGGTTTGTGCCCCATTGGAGCCATAGTCCATAGTCTATGGCCATGCCACCCTGAACAAGCCTAATGTCTTATCTTAGAAGCTAAGCAGGGTCAGACCTGGCTAGTGCTTGGATGGGAGACCACCTAGGAAGACCAAGTGCTATAGGCATAAACAATAATAATAAAAAAATTTATCTATATTTATATAATTTACTCTAGCATACTTTGCTCCTGCAAAATAAAAATATGTTCATAAAGATGTAAGAAACCAAAACAAATTAAATTAGCATTGTTTGACTTTTTAAATATTTTTAGAATTATCTAAGAACATATAAAGACTGAATTTTGAATACATATTCATTTTTGTAAAAACTGTTCTTATCACATTAACATTAATAATTGAGCATGTGTTTAAATAACTACAAAGCTATATTTGGAAATTGATAACAAATGTAATTTTCAGAAGAAAATAAATTATATTTTTAAAACAAGAATTTTATTTGAAAATACCTTAATGGATAGATAACATGCATTTGTAAATTTGAACAGCATGCAGCTCTAATCAAACTACATATTGGACCATAATTTCTAATTCTTAAATGCAATTTAGTGAAAAGCAGTGGACCATGTACTTTCCATCTTTTATGAAAAAATGTAGCAGAGCACATTCAACAGTGGAAAAAAGTTAAATCACCCCTACTAAATCCTTCTGCTGATAGTTTTTTCTTTAACCTAGTGAAAACACTTCAAATGTTATGTCTGCTTCTGAAAGATGAATATTCAGCATACTATATCTGACATGAAGAGCTGGAAAGAGTATGTCTAAAGTGATATTCTGTTTTGTGTGCCTTCAGGGCCATCCCCAGGGTATTAGCAAATCCCCAGCCCCAGTATTTGTGTGAGCTTTCAACAATTCTTTTCCAAATAAAATCTGATTAAATCAAACATACAGAGTCATTTTGAAGGAAGACACAGGGAGCCAAATTGGAGGAAATATCCTCAAAAGACAACACAGAATCTGATGAAGTGTTCAAGTGGAAAGAGTTGGCCCTATCTAGTTAGCTTTGATAATAATATAGATATTCACATGCAAAACAAAAACATATTTGGGACTTTTTACCACTAGTATTTACACATTCTCTTTCCTTGCTTACTGCCTCTTTGAGACATGGAATAATTTATACCTCTTGATCCATAAAGTGGTTGACTTAGTCCACCTCTCTGATGCATTATACCCTGGGGATGACTTTACGTACCTTAAGAAAAAAAATGTCTCTATCTTCCTGTTTCTCGAGTTGTATCTGGGTTTTTATATACATATATTAAATATCTAATGTTATTGTTTTATCAGAACATTATTCAAAGGTCACCTGAAACTCTTGTTGTTTTTCCCATAGGACTTTTTCAACGAGCAATAGCTCAAAGTGGAACAGCCCTTTCCAGCTGGGCTGTTAGTTTTCAACCTGCAAAATATGCTAGAATGTTGGCCACAAAAGTTGGTTGCAATGTTTCAGATACGGTAGAATTAGTGGAATGCCTACAGAAGAAGCCTTACAAAGAACTTGTTGATCAAGATATTCAACCAGCACGATACCACATAGCCTTTGGACCTGTGATTGATGGTGATGTAATACCAGATGACCCTCAGATATTAATGGAGCAAGGAGAGTTTCTCAACTATGATATAATGTTAGGAGTTAACCAAGGGGAAGGATTAAAATTTGTTGAAAATATAGTAGATAGCGATGATGGTATATCAGCTAGTGATTTTGACTTTGCTGTTTCCAATTTTGTTGATAATTTATATGGCTATCCTGAAGGAAAAGATGTTTTGAGAGAAACCATTAAATTTATGTACACTGACTGGGCTGACCGTCATAACCCTGAGACTCGGAGGAAGACATTATTGGCTTTGTTTACAGACCATCAGTGGGTGGCACCGGCTGTAGCTACAGCAGATCTTCACTCAAACTTTGGTTCACCTACATATTTCTATGCCTTTTACCATCATTGCCAAACTGATCAAGTCCCAGCTTGGGCTGATGCAGCTCATGGAGATGAGGTTCCCTACGTATTAGGAATCCCCATGATTGGGCCTACAGAGTTATTTCCTTGCAATTTCTCCAAAAATGATGTGATGCTGAGTGCAGTTGTAATGACATACTGGACAAACTTTGCTAAAACTGGGTATGTACCTAAAGAATAAAGTTTTCTATAACTTAATAGAAATACTTTTAAACATTTAAAGATAATATATATTCTGTACCCAAATGGTTTAATTTAATAGATTAATACCAGTAATTACATATTAAGTTTTTTTCCAAAATGTTATATTGTGGTTATATTTCAAAAATCATTGCTTGATTAGTTCTGACTTTTTAGAAATTTATTAAGAAAGGCTTATATTTCTATTATATTATTTGATAATTAAATTTATTTTGGTATTTTAATTACACATGGCTTATTATTGTTATTAAATAGTGATCAATATTATTTTATAGTGCTTTCCAATTTATAGTACTATATACCCTTTGATGCTCCCAACTGTCTTGTGAGGTGGACAGGTCCAGCACTATTAATCCCATTTTATAAAAAAGAGGCCTAAAGCTATGAGAATCCCATATAAATATTCATATGTCTAATATATAGCAGTCCTAGAATTCAAATCCTCATCCGTCTATTCCAAATCCTGTCTTTCCCACTATTCTATGCTGTTTCTGCTTTTATGCCTATAAGACAATGCATGAGTATATGAATTTTAAAGCCTTTTGTAGACAGCATCTCATCTCCAAACAGGCTGAGAACAAGAATGTGAGGCTTACTCATATTACATTGTCATCTATCTAACAATCTTCCTGTGACGCTATTTATATTTCTAACTTGACCCAAGTTGTTAAAAGACAATCTAAAGCCTTGCTGAATTATCTCTTCAATTACATGTTAAACCAGTACTATTTCTATTAAGAAAAACAGTAAAATAATTTTGTTGTCTTAATTGCCTTTTTCTGTTCTAGTGACCCAAATCAACCTGTCCCTCAAGACACAAAATTCATCCATACCAAACCCAACCGTTTTGAAGAAGTAGCATGGACCAGATATTCCCAGAAAGATCAACTTTATCTCCATATTGGATTAAAACCAAGAGTTAAAGAACATTATAGAGCCAATAAAGTGAACCTCTGGTTGGAGCTGGTACCTCACCTGCATAATCTCAATGATATTTCTCAGTATACCTCGACAACAACTAAAGTGCCATCAACTGACATCACTTTCAGACCTACAAGAAAAAATTCTGTACCTGTCACATCAGCCTTTCCCACTGCCAAGCAAGATGATCCCAAACAACAACCAAGTCCATTTTCAGTGGATCAAAGGGACTACTCAACAGAGCTGAGTGTCACTATAGCAGTTGGAGCATCACTGCTATTTCTGAACATCTTGGCCTTTGCAGCGCTATACTACAAAAAGGATAAAAGGAGACATGATGTTCATAGGAGATGTAGCCCTCAGCGTGCTACTACCAACGATCTGACCCATGCACAAGAAGAGGAGATCATGTCCCTCCAAATGAAGCACACTGATTTGGATCATGAATGTGAGTCCATCCATCCACATGAGGTGGTTCTTCGGACCTCCTGCCCCCCAGATTACACACTAGCTATGAGGAGGTCACCTGATGATGTTCCTTTAATGACACCCAACACCATTACAATGATTCCCAACACTATACCAGGGATCCAACCCTTACACACATTCAATACATTTACCGGAGGACAGAACAATACTCTGCCCCACCCCCATCCCCACCCCCATTCACATTCAACAACCAGGGTATAGCCAGACAAGAGAAACAAACTCTATTTTTGATGGATTGTGGTAAAAGATTACTGAAGATTCTTTGGCTTTCAACCTACAAGACTCTTAATATTTAAATAAGGAGGAATATTATGTGAATATACATATCAAGAACTTTGGGGGTTTTGAAAAATTGAATTGTACATATATACACAAATCAACTCTAAAAATGAATTTCAATTGCTTGAAGCAGTTGTTCTGAATGATACTTTTTCATTCACATTCAAGAATTAATTTTTTGAAGATTTATGTTACATAGTGGAAGTAGGCATGTGGAACACCAAACAGGAAAGAACTATGTCTGAAATATAAAAAATAAAAATAAAAAACAACCATGAATATGCACAAGGGACACACCAATGGAATGTCAGATAATTTTCACCAGTTTTTATTTGGAGCTGTTTTATTCCGTAGACCATATTTACATATTTGGATAAGTACACAAAGCACCAATGCTGTTAATGGCCTTAGCAGAGGCTCATGCTGAAATTTGCCAGTAAAACAAAGAAGTTTAAAGACTGGCAGGTACAACATTATCACATAAGTGCTGTCAGTATAAAGTTGTGGGGATAAAGGAAACTGGATATTTTTAGCACGATGTGCATGATAATTTATATGCTTGGTGGCTGTGCTGCTGATTAAGCCGTAATTAAAATTCTTCTCATCCCATTGGAGTTTTTAATAGAAGCTTCCTCCATCAATTGGCAGAACCTAAAGAAGATTTTAAGGGGCAAAATTAATTACAATTAAATAATTTACAGTAGTTTCGATAATAGCAGGAGTTAGTTATTAAAGGTATTTGAAGAAACTATAGGTATAGTGGTGAATACTTGCTGATATGAATCCCAGAAAAAAAAAAAAACAGTTTTCTGTGTTTTTAATGTTCTTTTTGTTTCCATCTAAATAATTTATAGAAATATAACCCTAACTGGACATGTGTTACAGGATCTATAATTTGCTGTGGTTTTTGTTACTCTGTATTTTGTTCCTTTTGGTAAGGTGAAATGTGTCCAAAGAGTTACTTGCAACAGTCTTCTATGATATGAGGATGCCCCATATTACCACTCTGATTACAGTTCTCAGTTAATTAATTTACTCATGTTGCATGACAAAATGTTTACTAATAATATTTCAATATAAAGTTATGTCCCTCGTCACATCACTTACCTTTCTCACTGAGGTTCATTCACTGGAATTTACTCACGCAATCTCAGTAGAGTACAACGTAGATACAGAACCTAGAAGGAGAGTCAACACCTGGAGGATTTTAGTCTTACACATATGTGTGATTTTAAATGAATACTCTAAGACCACAGGAAACTCTTCATCCTCCTGTTGTTTACCAGTAATGGTATATCACAGACCTTTCCAAATGTTTGTATATGTAATCAGATGTACATTTATATTAAAAAAAATTGAGATGGACTTAAAGAGCACATCCTGATAAATACTTTCTCTCTTACCTGTACTATATTTCTATTAGACTAAAGTTATGTGATTTTTTTTTACATTTTTTCAGATGACTAGCAATTTTGATAGTTTGTAAGATAATGCAAAGAACTTTCTCTGACAAACTAACTGCAGTAACAGAAACCTTTCTTTTCAGTTACTCTTTTTCAAGAATGAAAGCTTATTATACAAAAAAAATTGTATACTACTTGATGGAAGCAACTTTGTACATCTTGGCCATGTCATTGGTCATTGCGTGAAATAAAGATAATCTGGATAATGACTATTAGTCCAATGCTAAGAGACATGATCTTTGCTCATTAAAGAGCTAAAATGTTTGTTGCTGTTTTGTCTTTTTTTAAAAAAAGAAAGAAAGAAAGAAACATGACTGTCTCAGAGTCATTTTTCTAGACCAATTGAATTTTTGAAGACGTATAGGTAACTTCTACAGAAAACACACCGTGTATTTATAGGCAAGTCTCATCTAAGATGAAACTGATGAAACTTTAATGTTATGAATTAATAAACACAGGAACTCATGAAAAAATATCAATTTTGTATTTTTAAATACCTCTTATGTGAAAATGTTATAGAAATAAAATGTGTCGATTGTTTTCAGTTACAAACACAAGTTCTAATTCTGATCATTGAGGGAAAGATCAATTGGAAGTAAATGTGCTGTATTTCACGGAATGAGAATAGCTAGGGCCATAATGTAAGGGTGATTGAACTATCATAAAGTAATGGATAGAAAGTTATCCTTCAAAGAGAATTTAAAAGTGCTGAGCAAGATATTAAGCTTACACTAAAAGATAAAATTCTATTTCAAGGAATTCCTTTGCCTATAATTCCCCCTTTCAATTATTAACTGTCAGTAAAATGTAGATATTGCTCCATAACTTGAAATAAAAATCTGTTAGAAACAAAAAGTCTTCAAAATCCAGAGCAATCCACATGTAGTTTTTGCCCGACGTGGTCGTACTTTTAAACTGTGAGCTGCCAATGTAAACCAATAAAGAATTGTTTAGCATCTGAAATATTGTTTAATTAGAAAACTTTTTTTTACTATATTGATCAAACAAAAAATCAAAATAAAAATAGAAATGAACACAAAATAAGATATGAATGAAACCTTTCATATGCATTACTTTACTTGGCAAAACCAAACATTCTATTTCAATGATGGCCACATTTATATCTACCTATTTGTTACTCTAAATTTATCTGTCAACCAATATACCTAATTATACCATAACTGGCATTTATTCTATATTAATTTCAGGAAATTATTTAGGAAAACAAAACATAACCATATTCTTTTTTCTAAATTAATGTAGTATCAACTTCGTGGGTGATTAACCAGTTCTAGGTTTTATTACTGTTGTGATAAAGTCATTGCAAATGAGTGTTAATTGAAGTTTTATAATTACGGCAACTAGTTTTCTGAATGTAAACTGATGTTCCCACAATAAACAGAACATTAAGAACTGTTATTAAAGCTGAAACATAATTTCTAAATGCAAGAAATAGTTTGAAAATTGTTTTTAATTTTTAACCAATATGTTTAAAATGTATTATTTAGATAATTTTCTTTAGAAAAATGTGAGTCACAAAATTCAAAAATATTTTTCACATTACTTATTAATTCAGATTTTCCTGCCTCAGATTAAATTACAAATAGTCCAAGCTGTTTAAAATTTATACAAACATTAAGCCAAATGGACTTTATTTAACTATTTTGCTATTTTATAAAATTATTGCCAAATGTTATCAACAGATTAATGTTATTTTAGAATATAGAATTAAAAATATGAAGTGACATATTTCATAGTTTTAAATTTCTATTGAATATGTTCACTATGAATAAAATCTAGTTGAGTACTACAAATGTGTCATGAGGTTCATCCCTACCTTCATGGAAATTAAAAAGTCATTTGCTAAAGCATTAAAAATACTCAATTTTAATTGGAAAGATCATGCTAGCAACTCAAGGCAGAAGATCTGAGTAAAGTATACAGTATTTTGTTCATTTCAAATTTAAAAGTTCACTATAATAATGCTTTAATTTAGATTTTTTTATCTGTACAATATGAAAACAGCCAAAAATTTTTAAAAATCAATAATTATGTATAACACTTAAGAGGAAAACAGAATGGCATTAACTTTCTTGCAGAAAAGAAATGCCAAAACTCATTTGAGATGTATATATATTATATATATATATATGTAACATAACATATATATGATATATATATATACATATATATATGTGTGTGTGTATATATATATATATATATATATATATATATATATATATATATATAACATAACCTTCTCAGTTATTTCACCTGTTGGCATACTCATACTGATACACATATTAACATCATGAAAAGATAAAAAGAATGTGGTAAATGTGTTCCAACTTTAAAGACATTACTATATAGAAATTACTGGGATTCTTTTCTTTGGTGAGTTTCACAGAAACATTTCACAGGGCAAAATAATGAATGGAATTTTCAGGAAGCTGTCAAATATAATGGCAGTCCTTTGATAATTTTCTTCTGTTTTATTGGTTCAAAGTACTGGCCTTTTTTTTCATTTCTAGTAATTAGTTGTTATAGACTATCACTTTTTAATGTGAGTGAAAATTAAATAATTTGGTTATCCTTGTGAAACATGCTCTCAAATAAATTTAATTAATGGGCACTTCTCTGCTGAGATTTTGTTATCATTCATTAATTATTTTGTCAAGCTTTACTGTTAATGACAATTGTTTTGGCTTTTTAGTTAATAAACTAAGGACATTTTTCCAACAAACTTATACCTCTCCTGCACTTGATATAACAACATACACTTTAAATTTTCATCAGAAGTCTCTAAAGAAATTTCCTACTGATGTAAAACATTTGATAGCCAACTTTTTCTTAAGCATTCTGATTTGATTTTATCCTAGCACTTTGCTATATTTGTATGCAGTCCAGAAATGAATTCCATTTGGTAAGTGTCGTGGAGTATACAGACTGCAAAAACGGTGTGCAGAGCATAAGTGCCTTTCTTCCTGGGATTTTATTTATAAACTTTATCAACCTTTTTTTTTAATTTTCAGAGCCTGATAATTCAATTTAAAAGTTATAATAGGGTGACCATATTATAAATTTCCACTAAGAAAGTTTTATTTAGGAAGGTCTTTTCTTACATATAATTTGATTTTTGTATAATATCAAATGCATCCAAATGCATCCAGATGACTCCTGGAAAAGAGTGAGGTGAATTTTTGGAAAGCAACAGTTATTTACACATCTGATTTATTGGTACTTACGGGTAAAAATTTAAATCTCTAACTAACTTTAATTTCTTCTCAAATACTAGGTAAGTTCAATTTAAAAGAAGTCAAGTTGTTAGGGACAAACACAAATTAGACATATAATTTTTTCTAGTCAACTATTATGTATACCACATGGTATATATATTCTAAATACTATATGGTTTATAGGATATTTATGATGGTCTTTTCAGAATCACATATTTACAAATAACTTTGTGTATCTTCCTATATATGTACAAATGCCATAAAATTTAGTCCTCTCTGTAAAGTCAAGCCAAAGTGCTAGCAGTCCTGTGTTGAAATGAACTATAACAACTAGAGCTTTAAAGAAAATCATTAAAAGTACAGTAACAAAAACTCAGCAGATTAAGTTAAGGCAAAGGGACTATTTTTGAATGCCATGTCCAGGGTTGATATCTATATTAGACCAGGTGTGTTTAAAACAATTTTAGTGTTTTTAATTCATATTTTCTTGCACTCATATCATTTAGCACATTAATTGGGCATATGTCATGGTTTTTGTAAAAAAGGCCACTGGGTTGTCACGATTCAGTTTGTGTTTGGATATCCGTGGCTTTCATTAAAAACGTTTTTATTATCATGAATAAATATTACTGTGTTTTCCAAGTTGTGTTGACTTTTCTTAAACTCAGAAATAATTTCTTCTCTGTTTGACACACACAAAAACATTTCCAAGATAAATGTTGCCTTGCAATCTCTTTGCATTGCCCACACACATGCTGACAGTTTTGATTTGATAAGAACAATGATATTTTATGGTCTGTTCATCTCTTGGTGAATGCATGGAAAAAATTTGGAAAGTAAAGTTTGGGAACTTCAATACAGTTGTTACACAGTTTGTTATAAAAGAAATGATAAAGAAAGAAGAAAGAATAAAATAGAGTGAGAAAATGATGGAGGGAAAAGGGGAGAAAATCTCAATTTTAAATTAATGACTTTTTACCTTGGAGGAGTTTTTGTTTGTTTGTTTGTTTTTTAATGAGACTTGACAATTTGTTTTTAAAAGAGCAGATTTAAATAAATCTCTTTAAAACATAATCTATTATCTTTTCAAAATAAAGAATATTTAGGAAGAAACAGTAAATTTAATCCTTGATCCAAGTCTTGGTCAAATATGTTACTGGAAATAAACAAAAATAAAATTTTAGAGTAATGTATTTCTAACCTTGGAATATCTAATCAGTAATGATCTTGGTAGAGAAGATGAAGTATGGGCAACTCTTATCTGACTATAGCCCAAGATAAGAATACAGCAAAAAAAAAAAAAAAAGGACATTAAAGAATTTCCCCATACATGGCCTACAGATCCATATTTCCAAATTGCTAAATAAAAAAGTTGACATAGTTTTGCAGGTTTTTGTGGCCACATGTAGACATCAGTACCAAATAAACATTTCAAAAACATTTTTCAAGAGTGTCACTTTCCATAAAAAAGTTTTGATGTTTTATGGGTTTAAACGTTGTTTTATATACTTACATTTTTTTACTCCATTTTTATATTTCTTTTCAGGTTACAGAATATTATTTCTGTGATAAAAAAAAAAGGAATTTCAAATATATCCTGTAAATGTTCATTGAAAGCAGTATTTCCAGTGGAGTACTATAATTTAAAATATTTCCTACTTCCCCAATCCTGGACTTAAATATCCCCTTAAAACATTTCTATCTCTCTTCTGAAAATAATTTCACTCTCAGAACTGACTTTCTCTGCTCTAGAAAAGATCTTCCCACCAGCTACTACCAATTCTATTTTTATGCCCTTTCCCATTAAAATTTTACCTTTTCCTCCAAGGGTGTGGAATATGTTGGAAAAGTCTTAAGGGGAAATAAATAAGTGGTGATTCAAGCTGGTAGAAGCTAATGAACATTAATCAAGCCGTGATAGAAATTAGTCATTCATTCACTCAACAAATGGTGCCCACTATTGCCAGATGATGTGTTGACTGTTAGATACATGGGCCAACTCTATGAATTACCTATTAACATATGACTATAGCTGAGTTAGAAATAGGTTTAAACACAAACTACTCAAAGCACCTTTTGTGCTACCCACTGTGCTAAATCATTACACAATAACTTGTTTTATCTGTCTTATATGAGTCAAAATTATAAATATAAAACATTATTTGTTGAGTTCACAGCAATATTAATTGAATTCTACTTAGCAAGTCTATCAATAAAGGCAGGTGTGGAGCAGTCCTTCCCAATAATAAATATGGCCATATCTGAACCTACACAGTGCTATGCCAAAATAGATCATGGAATATAAAATATCAATCTTAAAGATCATCCGATCTAACCACTTAACTAATTCTTTAATCCTCTATCTAAATATGTGGTGATGAACCCTAATATTGCATAACACCACGAGTCTGGAATTCTAAAAATGGTGGCATATTTGAGACCATTTGGAATTTCTTCCTTATATTAATATACTGTTCTATTTTTTTTCTAAAGGTCCTAAAGCCTTCATCATCCGCCTTCTTTTCAAATACTTAAAAACAGCTATCATATCTTTTATAAGTCATTTTCTTCTCATAGCAAAATTTCCCATTTTTATTACAAAACAATTTAATCTTTCTATCATTCTGACCATTGTGGTTTTTTTTTTTTTTTTAATATTTCCCAAGCCTAAGTTTCTTAGAAAGTGTGATGTCTGGGATTGAATATAATAAATATTTTAAGTATAGACAGATCTTAACCTAATATAGACTACTACGAATACCCCATTGTAGAATGTATTAATATTACTTATGGTAGTATCATTTTCTTTAGTGGCTACGGCACATTGACAATTCCAATTAAGACCTACTTACTATTAAAACTCCTTAAGATTTCTACATGTCTGCTTTTAGGCAAAGTCTGCCTTCATCCTGTCCTTAATGATTTGAGTTTCACTTCATCTTCAATATATTGAATACTATTATATTCTACCTCATTAGATTGAGCACTTTGTTCTAGCCTATGAATATCTTTCTATCCATCCCAGTGCCATGAAATCCAATAAAGTGACAAACATATCTTCTATCTTCACTCAGATCATTTACAAAAAATATTGTTCAAAATCAGGTTGAAACAAAGCTGTGGGGTAATATTAATAGAGATAGTATGTACAGTATTGAGAAAAGCAACGGCTGTCATTTACTGAGCACTTACTATATTCTAGATTCTATATCACATCTCACAATATACCACTGCATACCACCCTCAAAGTACATATCAATGCTTTTGGACATACTTATTCAGTAATTCATTCTTTAAAAAATATTTATTAAGGACTTATGATATGCGAGTCACTGAACTACTGGTGATAAAAAAAGTGAATAAAACATAGATGTTGTTCTCCCATTACTAGATACAAACTGATGAACTCTTCATCTTGTCTATATACATAGTACAAGAGCATTACCAGATATATTTGAAAAATCTACTTTCTTCCATTTAAAGTATTTGACAGCATAGTCAACTTTAGTAAGAAAATTGGGATAATTACTTTAAGCTTTCTATATGGAGATTTCTAAATTGCTGGTGCCTTATATTAAATGGTGAAGAAATCATTTTAAAAAATGTGATTCTTCCACTATGATATTTTCTCAAAGTCTCGCACCAATTACCCATTATAATTAAGATGTTGATTTAGGCCAGTCTAGTAGAGTCTTCAAATAAGATTTCTTAACAGAAAAAGAAATACATGTACAAAGTTAAAAAAAAAGAAAAGAAAATCCAGATAAAATATTTGACAGTTACTAATTTGTATACATTTCTACAAATATTCCATTCATATAAAAATATGTGCAAATGTTTATTATCTATGTATATATGTGGGGCACATTATACGTGTATATATTTTTTAACTCATCTGGATATGTTCTGTGGACGCACACATTACGTGCTTTATGAGAAAATTGAAGTAAATAAAAATAAGTCTTAAAATGATTCATAAATCCAAAGCTATTCCAATAAAAACTACAACAGAGTATATTTGCTTGTTTGTTTCTAGTTCTTAGATGGGCTAAGATTAAGAATGGCCAAGATCATTTTGAAGCAAAACAATAAGGATCAACTATTTCACCTAACATATTTCAAGAGTTACTATTAAGATGTTATAATTAAAACAGTATAGTATCAATGCAGAGAGAAATGAATGGAAAATAACACTGAACTCACAAGCAGACCTATGAAAATAAACTTTGGTGTATGGTAGTGTAACATTATAAATCAGAAGAAAAAAGAAACTGTTCAGCTAAAAACAACAATCTATTTAGGAGAAAATTATCTCTGTGTCATACTACTCACAAACATTAACATCACATAAATTAAATATAAAAATTTGAAAAGCAAATTTTAAATGTTATAGAAGAACATATAGGAAAACACTGTCATGTCCTTGAAGTAGAAAATTTACTAATCAAAACACAAAACATAAACCATGAAGGAAAGGATAAAAAACTGAACTTAAAAATTTAAATATATTAGATAAGATTTTTAAAATGATGACAATTACATAATGAAAGTAAATATTTACAACACACATAAGTGATGAAAGATGAATTAAGGAATTGGACAGAAAAAGCATGTAAATCAATAAGGAAAAGAACTCATGAGAAAAAAATGGGGCTGATTAAGTACTGTGAATTGAAAATATCTTTGTTTCTTTTCTAATCTTCACAAAAAATATATATACACAAAAGAAGTAAAAAATACATAAACCCATCAGAATAAGAATAATAGAAGAGATAACAGATGAGGAATTCTAAAAAGCTTTTGGAAGATAAAAATTGGATAAACTAAATTATAGTGAGGAAATAATACAACCTAAAAATAATAACATAAATTTGAATTAGAAAAGTTAAGAGATGCTTTAGAAGAACTCAAGAAAGAATTATAAATTAAAAACAATGATTGAAAAATTAAGATTTTAATTTTAAGATTACACCAAAAGAAACATAAGACCAAAGAATGTTTTAAGAAACACACACACAAACACACACACACACACAACACACACACACACACACACACACCTAAAGAGAAATAGAACGTAAAAGGAAGAAAAGTGCAAAAAGAAAAAAGAAAAGGAGGAGGGAGAAAAAGGTTTCAAAACTTAAGAAAAAGGAAGAGAGACAAAGACTCAACATATGTATACATGGTATCTCCAAAAAAAAAAAAAAAAAAAACTAAAACAGAATAGAATAAATATAATAAAAAACAAAAACTATAATTCAAGAAAACTTTCTCAATATAATAGAAAAAGATTTGAAATTACATTTGAAAGGATAGACTGATTATCTGAGAATACTGGTCAAAAAATAATAAATGTTAAGACATAGTCTAGTAAGATTACTGAATATAAAAGAAAACAATCTTTAGTCATTTACACCTAGGTAAAAAGACCAAGTCACTTATGATGGAGCCTCTTATTATATAATTAGATTATCATCGGACTTTTTAAAAGTGATGCTTTATGCTAGAAGAAAATAGACTAGCATATGCAAGACACTGAAAGAAAGAAAATGTGAGCTACTGATTTTTATATTCAGCTATAAACTAACTTTACTTAAGATGCAAGTATGAAGGTCATAGACAAAATGTTATTGACATTGAAGAACTCAGAGAATATTGTTCCCATAAACACTTCTTAAGAAAAATATCAGAAAATGACCTTCAAACAGAAAGGTGACATTGATGTAAGGACAAATAATGGGCACTAAATATATAGGTCCAATTAGCAAAAAAGCAAGTTAAAATACATGATGGAGATGAAAGCAGCAAAATTCATACTACAGAAAATATTATTAATTAAACTTCCTAGTTCCTTCAATGAATATGTTACAAGGAAAAAATATGGTGAAATAGCATGAAGATTAAAAGAAACTTACAAAAGATTTTTAAAAAATACCGCTTAGTAGGTAACAAGCCCTCAAGTTGATGATTATTTGTAGGAGAGGAGAGAAGTTGTGACTGAGATGGAGCATGTGGAAGACTGGCGGTGGTTTGGGAAGGTGTATTTCTTAACCTGGTGTTCTTTTTTTATAGAATATATCTCTTACAATGATGTATTAAACCAAACATATTTTATGAGGTTTTCCTTGTGTTATATTGTACAATAAAAGAAAATGTAATAAAAGAGTTAATATATAAAAAGATTTCAGACTTAAAAAATACAGGTTTATTAATTGAAAGAGCCTACCAGCTGCCTAGTATAAAAATGGAAAAAGCACCCCATCAAGGCACACCAGCATGAGTTGTCAGGACATCAGAATACAAGTTTCTAAAGCTTCCAGCAAGGAAGAAAAGGGATTCTCATCTCAAAAGCAGCTCCAGAAGCTAGAAGACATCGAATAAATGCCTTCACACTTTTAGGGAAAATTATGATCAACCTAGAATTTTATATCTAAACAATATATTAGCCTAGTATATCAATCCAAGAAGGCATGGATCCAGGAGAACAATCGAGGGAATCCAGGATGGCTGCTACAAGGCCATAGTACAATAAGTCTGGCTCAGAGTGTGATTCTGGGAACCTGGGTAGAAATGTCCCTAGAATAAAATTGAAACTGTTGGAGTATCTGATGTGTTTTATTATGTGAAAAAAAATATTATTTCTATGGTTTTATAATTCTTTGCTGAATTTGGAAAGGGTATAAAAAACTAAGCAACAAATGAAATGACCATGCAAATACAGAGAAAAACAAAAATTACTATAAGAAATGGAATGTAATCCTTGAAAGTATAATTGTGCACATGAATAAAAGTACACTTAACTGATAATTCTTACAAATAGAAA
This sequence comes from Eidolon dupreanum, assembly GCA_028627145.1. Lineage (NCBI taxonomy): Eukaryota > Metazoa > Chordata > Mammalia > Chiroptera > Pteropodidae > Eidolon > Eidolon dupreanum. The sequence continues at coordinate 31,517,349 of CM053507.1, forward strand.
GGTTGAATCAAAGGATATTTTCTCTCTCTCTCTCTCTTTTTTTTTTTTACTATTTCCTGATTGATTTTCAAAGATGTTATACAAATTTACCGTGTCCTCCCCACCCCCACAACAATGTATTAGAGTACCTGTTTCCCTACACTCTGGCCAAAAATGCAATTAAAAATTTCTTAACTTTTTTATTTTAATATAAATGAATTGTGTTAATTTGCATTCTTAAATTAAGGTAAAGCATCTTTTTATGCTAAAAGCCACTGTATTTCTTTTTATATTAAATGCCTTCCTTTATTTTGTATATATTTTTATTTGTTTATTAAATCTCTTCTTATGGAATTATAAGAGATTTCTAGATAAATAAAATCAGTACTTTTTGTCATGTGTGTTGTAAATAATTTTACTCAATATTTCCTTTAATTTTATGTTATTTTATGCTAGGCAGAAATGTTTGCATTTTATTATTTAAATGTATCGGTATTTCCTTTATGTTTTCTGGAATTTGTGTCTTGTGTAGAAAGACATTCCTCATTCCAAGATTTTTTTTTATTTGGTCATATTTTCTTCTGTAGCCTCATTGTTTACAGTTAAATCATTGATCCATCTGAAATATACGTTGAAGTAACAGGTAAGGAGAAATTTACTTTTATTTTTTCCTAGATAAATCAAGATTTAATACTTCTCAGACGAGGAAAATGGATTGTGTTTTATTGTAAAGCTAACTTTCATTTTCAGCCACTGAAATTTACATGACTGTAGAAGAGCAAGATGCTAGCTAAACCACGTATGGATTGTTATTACTTCTGGATTCTCCTTATATGCCTATGACAGAAATCTACCTACTTCCTTAGTATGTGACATCTGATTTTCAAATAGAAAACTCCCAGAGTTTAAAACTATCCAGCCAGTGAAGGGAAGGTCCTCTGGCTTATGATCCCAGTCTACACATGGATGTTGTCATGGAGCTTTGGATTATGAAGTATATTCACATCTACACCATGTTTTCTAATTGCCACTCAACATGAAATAGCTTAAGTATAACAATTTTACTGAGCCATTAAATCAGAAGATAATCAATGACAAGAGGAGAACTGTAATGGGTAAGTATTTTGATTTAGGTTGGAGTCAGGAAAGAGCAAAACAACAAAAAGTATACCTCCACCTGCCCTTGGACCAACAGACCTAAACCAAATGTTTCATAGATGCTGTCCGAGGATTGCTAGGGATTTCTACCAAGTAGAGCATTTTAAAGACAACAGTGATAGTCTTGGCATCTTTAAGTACCCTACTGGTGGTCTTTAGTTTTTTCCTAAATTGTACAATAGAATAGATAGTCTTCTGATCACTTTTTTCCTGCTACTGAGAAAAACCTAATTTATTTGTTTGCATAATTTCTTTACCCATTGCCCAAGATATCTATTGCACTATTGCATCTCTGATTCTCTGGACATCATTTTTTGAGGTTGATTCTCAGGGCCCACACTTTGCTATGTGACTTTTTTAACCCTAAGCTTTAACAAGTCTAAGAACAGTTATTTAAAAAAAGAAGAAGGAGGAGGAGGAGGAGGAAGAGGAGGAGGAGGAGGAGAAAAAAAGGAACGGGAAAAAAAAAAACTGAAAGGAAGCAATGACAGGCTCCATATTAGAGTTGAAGAATATTTAATGAAAACTACTTTTGTTCAAATATCTATGAAGTCTTTTAGTGAAGATGAATAAGCTCATGCCATAAAGCTATGTTTTTGAAAGTGATAAAAGGTTAATTGGTTGCATGTGAGCAAGACTGAAAAACCCTTTAGTTAATGGTTGGTATCCTTAATATTCATATATCCTACGTCTACATCAGGTTACCATTCTATACGTATGTACATAAAGTTTTGGGACACAAAAAAGCTTAGCAATGTGTGCATAGTTTTAAATAAATTTAAATTTTTTGGAGAGTTAGGTGAGAAAGGAAAGAAAAAAAGAGCTGGGCTGTCCAACACACGTGAAAAGATGTGTTAAAGAGGGAGAACTATAAGCAATTTTCTCCTCTGGCAACTGAAAAGTTTCTTTGAAGTTGAAGAACCTGAAGTTGAAATCATTATTTATAGAGGGAAGAAGCAGTCATCAAGATAATATTCATAAATTGGAGTTAGTCTTGTCAATTTCCCTTTGACTTTCCCACAGTTTAAATCCACTGTTAAATATTTTCTTTCCTTGTTCTAAATCAGAAAGTTATTTTCACCAAGAAACAAGAAATACAAACCTATAGATTTATATACATTTGACATGAAGGTAACTACACCCATCTATCAGGAGATATTATGTCCTGTCTTTGCTATGTAAACCAGCAAAACAGTAAAGTGAAAAGGTGATTTGAGACTCACAAGGTTGTTTTTTTTTTTATTATGAGGATTCAGCTTTAAATATCTTGGCCAAATCATCTGACCATTCTTCTATACATTATGTAAAAAAATCCATCAAGTTGCATTTAACCAGCTAAGGTGATTTTATCACAAAGGCAATCTTCTACCTAGTTTTATCTACAGTGACCTGTATATAAAAAGAACTTATTGCGAACCCTGAATATCCTTAATTCTTCCCTCACTTCTCCTGCCCTCTATAACCCCTGAATTTTCTTTTCTTGTTTGCAAACTTATTTTTGTCTTTTTTCCCTGAATGGAGCACCTGGTCTTTCTCACCTTGGCTTGACTCCTGAGTGTGTTTTCTTCACAGTTCTCTATAGCAGTACATGCATAGATACTTCTTATGGTAAAACTCCTCCCAGTTAGAGTTATTAGTCCCCATTGCCATTTCATAGCTTTGACCCTTAACTACTCTAATCTGATTGATAAAACAGCCTCCTATGTAGTCTCCAAAATCCTGTATGACCCAGTTGCTATTAAATCAATAAGCTTCCCTATTCTTTTTCCATATAGCTTAGATTTCAACCACAAATAAACTTTCCAAAGTTCCTCAAATACACTGTGCCCTTGGTGTCTCTGCTCTGGGTCTTTGCACAGACTCTTCCATCTCCCCTGTCTTTGCTTGGCCAAACTCAAAGTCATTCCTCAGGATTAAGCTCAAATGGCACCTCCTCTGCATAAGTCTCCCTGGTCTTTGTGACTTCTAGCCTACATAAAAACCGAGCTCTCTGTTTTATCTCTGCAACAGCATAAATTACACTTCAGTTGTCTGCTTCTCTGCACCTTCCTCAAGGCTATAAACTTTTTAAAGTCAAAGACTGTCTTATTTGCAGTTGTGCTCCCTATATTTACTGCTCAGTTCAGATTTTTTTGTGTGTGGGGGGTGGGTAGGGAATGGCATGTACAGTTCCTAAAAATGCCCTTACTTTACTATCTCCGTGATTTTTTAAATATTCTTTTTTTGCTTGAATTTCATCCCTACCAATTTGCCCTCCCTCCAGCCCTATGTACATGCCTTGGTCTATTGTAATTTTGCTTATTCTTCCAGATCAGTCTCAGGTGTTCTCTCTCATGAGCATTCCCTGATCAGACACACTAGAATTAATCTGCTCTGTATTCAAATCATGTAACATGAATCACACACTGTTTTGTAGTATACTCAATCTCTATTTTTCCTCCCAAAACAGATGGATTAAAAGTAAGGACTATGTCTTGAAATGTTTATATTTTCCACATAATCTGTCAGTGTTTTGCAGAGAGTCAGTGCTTAATATGTATTGAATGAATTATTGTGAAATCATTTTCCAAAACTATGAACTTTTCTGTGTTTTCTCTAGAAAATGTTCAGTAATAGCACTTTTCCCACTTATGAATTTCTTAATCTTTTTCATTCTAATTAGGAACTACCTGATTTATTTCTAAATATTTCTCTTACCAAACTGTAGCAGAAATCTTTCCAAAGGTTCAGCAGGAGCAATAGAAGTACATGAATAATTCTGTTTGGTACAAGTGAAATTGCAATTAGAACTCACATTTCTTCAACCGATGTTTCAAAGATTCAAATATCTCCCTCTAGCAGAAACTTTTTTCTCCTGTACCTAAGAGCAATGTAGAATACACGCCTTTTTTCACATTTTCTTTTATCACCAACATGACCAAAGCACAATCATCCATATTGAGACACCCCAGCTCAAATCTGACATTATTCATGAAGTCTTTCCTGCTTCCTCTAGCTGAAAATATTTCCTTCCAGTCCTCTATACACAAAATACAGTAGCTGTATCTCTCTATGACAATGATCCCTTTTTGCCTCATATTTTCATGAATATTTATGCTCATTTCTTGTATTCCTTCTAGAATGTGAGTTCTCAGAGAGCAGAATTTGTGCCTAATTTTGCTATTCCCCTTTACACAGAGAAAAGTGCCTTGCACATATGTTTTTGTTCTATTACTTATATTTCTTGTTAAATGGTATAAAACATACATAAAGAATATGTATATGAACAGGGCATGTACATACAGTGCCCGTATTTGGAATAGAACTAATATCTATATTAAGCCCATTCGCTCACCAATGTAAATGTGAAAAAATCAGATTGATTGATGTTGTTAGAGCCTAAATTGCAATATCGAACTTATCATGGTGCCATTATTCTCCCTTCTAAAATGTAACAAGAACCTCAAATAGAATTTTAATCATATATCTCAGATATCACGTATTTCCAAAGACATCTCTGATCTCCAAAGGTTTCTTATTGTTTTTTATTGTAATTTCATAGCAATAATTTCAGCATATTATAGCCACCCACTCATTTAACTGATTTGCTTTTGATTTCCTTGAGGAAGGGACCATATCATCATATTGATTTTTCTGTTTATACTGCTTAGGAAGCTAGGCAGAATAATGTCCCTCCTCCAAAGATGTCCATGTCCTAATCCCCAGAACCTATACACATGTTATCTAATATGTCAATAGGGACTTTGCAGATATGACTAAGTTAAGAATTTTGAAATGGAAAGATCATCCTGGATTATTCAGGTGGAACCTAAATGTAATTGCTAGGATCCTTATAAGTGAAAGACAGAAGCAGAAGAGGCAAAGTCAGAGAAGATATGACAACAGAAGCACAGTTTGGATGGATACAATCAGTAGCCTTGAATATGGAAGATGGTCACAAGCCAAGGAATGCCAATAGCCTGTAGAAGCTGGAAAAGGCAAGGAAATAGAGTCCCCCCTCCCTTGAGTGTGAGGAAGGAGCACAGCTTTGCTTACTTCTTCATTTTAGCCCAGTGAAATCTTTTTGGGACTTGTGACTTCCAGAATAATAAAATAGAAAATCTGTTGTTTTAAGCAACTATGTTCATAGTAATATATTACAGCAATGAAATGAAACTGATACAATAGTCAACACATGGCAGGTGATTTATAAATATTTGTTTACTAAAAGAACCACAGGATATTAGGCCTGATATTAGGCCATATCTGATAGAATAAATGATTGTGAGTAACAGCTGAAGGTAGGCCTGAAGAAGAGCTGGTAAAGAAAAATTCCCCATTACTAACTGAAGTTGGGCTTGATAGAGAGGTGCAGGTAGAAAACAAAACAAAACAACAATAACTCTCCATTTTCTGGCCTAGGCAACTGAATGTGTAATAGGAAATATATAAAGAAAACTTATGCTATTAGTTTTGGTCACGTTCGGTTTTCAGGTGGCTATGAACAACCAGATGGATAAGTCCAGAAGACAATGGAAAATTTGATCCAGGAACTCAAAGTAGATCTCATGTAACCAAAGAACTTTGGAATTGAGGTTAGCTTAGAAAAGTAACTAAGGATAAGGCTAGAAAGGCAGCACGAAATTCTTAAATGCCTAGGGAAGCCAAACCTAATTCATCAGAAGTTGGGATGGGCATCTAAGGTACTTAAACTGAGAAATAATGTAATCAAAGTGAGGCTTTAAGATTAATCTGGTTGACTTATGTAAAACAGTGGTAGGAGGGGAGACCAGACAACAATGCCGTTTAGACTTTACAGATCACTTTCAGAGACACTATTTTATTTAATCCTCAGCAATCTTGTGAGGCAGGTAAGACAAAACATTATCAAAAACCAACTTTTAAAAAAATTATTATAAAATTGCTTGAATCATATTGATGATTATTTCAATTCATTTTAAAATTTTTATACATAATTTGCAATGAGCTTAATTTCTTACTATTTTAATTAGTGTATTATTATCAGCCTATAATTTAAGGTCTATGTATTAATTGAAATCAACATATATGAATGGAATTCTTCTATACAAAATATTTTGATTCTTATATATAAGTCAAATTATCCTAAGGGGTAAAAGGAATAACATTGTATTATTAGATGCAATAACAAAATATTCCTAAAAATGAGTTGGACCAGGTGATTTTATCACAATTAACCATTGTTATGAATGAGTTATATTAATCCAACATTGTTAACCAAGAAAAAGCATTTGGTTGAACCACTGCAAACTTCCTCTAGGTCTCCCGCATGGCACTATGAGATTTCAGTTTTGACTCTAATATCCATTTAACAAGGCTTTAAAAATCACAGACCTTAAAAATCACATATGGCAATGAAAGAGTCTCTGTGGCTATATTTAGGTGCTGTTAAATCACCTGGAATGATTTGGTCAGAACAAGAGAAAAATAATTGAAGAGAATGCCCAGGTAAATCAGGTTGGGAGCTCAAACTCTCTCACCATTGCAATTCCCAATTCAATTCTTTTCGTTTGATTTATCAAAGGCTGCTCTGAAGCATTCATATGAATAATTCAGTACTTACAGACCTGAGAAACAATGTAGGTCTATCTTCATATGGATTGAAACAGGTACAGAAGCTGATTTCACTGTGACCTAAACTCATCCTGAGGCTCACTTTTGACTCATGATTTGGCTTTCCACCATCATTAGTCCAGATAAAGCTACTATTTTTTTAACATGTTTACTGCTAGCAATGCATTTTTTTCAAAATGTAAATATTACAGCAATTATTTAGGGAATCTCAGTGTTTCAATATCCCAGAAATGATCGACATGGTCTAAGGATTTACTGCTCAGTGTATGGTCCCTCAGCACACACAGAAGCTTGTTAGAGACCTAGAGACCTCCAAGGGGCCTACTGAATCAGAATCTGAATTCTCACACAATCACCAGGTAATTAATTTAGACATTACAAATTTGGTAAGCTCCGATCTAAAGCTCATAATTTCAGAAATTTGATTTAATTTTATTTCTTAAAATCTTCCCAGCAAATACTTGATATTATGACATCACAGGAGCTCCACGTCCTTCTAAGTTTTCACATTTAGTTGCCAAGTCCTTCGTTTTACTTCTTCTGATCAGTTCCCATGAGATCATAAAAGGTTTTCAGGCTCCTTATACTAAAGCATAGTGGTTGAATGCATGTGAGGGTTTATTCTTTTCGTTAAAAACCCTTCTTGCTTCACTATGCACATGCCATATTTTTTTTTCTGAATTAATTTGTAGAAATCTTAGTAAGGGAAGAAGAGGAAGCACAGTTGACAGAAAGAATGTGTTGGAAATGTGAGTTTCACTCATTATAGCTCAATAGCTATTTCTCCCTGGTTCCACTTCATGGGTAGTAATTTCAATTACTGGATGTATAATTTTAGCCAATTTATGTTAACTAGATACTCATTCATGGGAAACAGATAAACCTCCACAGTTTAATAAATTACTGACAATTTTACTATCTGTATTTCCTTACTTGGAGATGGGTTGGGTATGACATTTTCTTAAGGGTAGCCCAAGTGAGAAGAAGTCTTTCTTGCTGTCTTGTTTTTGTTTTCCTAAATAGCCATCAGCTGGTTCTGAAGGGAGTATAAAGCATGTTGGGCTGTCCTGGAATCTTCCTGAAGCCACCTTGCCTGTCTACCTAAATTATCTGTTTTGTACTGGTCTCAGCCTAACAATAACCAATGTTGTTGCTGGACAAGACTTATGATTCTTATAATTGTAAGACACCCTTCAGCAATAACCATGATAAAACTTTGAAAAGTTTCAAAAACTCTGTTACTTACAAGTTTGGAGATTACACAGTATATCTGGGGTCACAGAGTGAGGTCAAAGGTAGAAAGAGTGGCCGCATATTGGCCTGGGGTTCTGCTTTTATTAGGGTTCAAGGTGGGGGCCTAGGGTTTCACATGCTCACTGAATATTGGTGAGTTTAAAACATAATGCAGGAATTTAAAGCACAAGAAGAGAATACAAACCAGTAGCCCAGTGGTTAGTTATTGAAACCAACCAAGGTCTCTAAAAAAGAAAAATATTAGTTGGGGAGGTGACCTGGCTCTTTATCTGGGCATGTGGCTAGCAATGTATTCATTATAGATAGCTGTCTTTGAAGCAAAGGCTGCTTTGAAATGAATGCCTTGGCAACAAACTTAGTCAGGCTCTTGTATTATATAAAGAAAAACATAAACAAATGTTAGGGCTTATACTACATTATCCACTGGTCCTGATCTTGTTCATTGCCTTCCATGTCTACTTCAATGACCTCTCCATCATCAGGCTACGAACTGTAATCACACATCTCATCCATGTCCTGCATGTCCCCATCATCCTCTGAGTCTTCACTATCTTTCGCATCTTAATCATCCTCCTCTTTCATGCTATCATATTGCTCTGAGGCTGTCTTGAAAAGAAATACCAAGTTTTTGTCTTTTTCCATGATGCTCTGGAGCTAGGCCTGATGCTGCTGTTACTGTCAATGTAGCTGTCTCCACACAGGGTCCATCCAGATTAAACCACAATGTTTCAGTCACACAGGCAAGAGTGAGGGCAGCAAGGGGGACATGGCTCTAAACAGCTATTTGACCTTGACCAAGTCATTTAACCTCTAAACCTCAGTTTTCTCATCATACCAGGAGACGGCAGTCTTCAGTGGTATCTTAGGAAATGGAGTGTACATGGTAGCAGGATGATAGCAAAGGCAAGTTGTTTTCAGCTTCTTGCAGAATGTTCAGTCTCAGCCTAGAGTTTAGACACAAGGGACAGGCATGTACATACACATAAATTCAAAAGACTTGGATGCTAGTCCTGGCTCTGCATTTGAAGCTCTACCAGCAACATGGCCTTAGACAATCATTTAGCCTATGTAAGGTTCTATTTCCTAAGGAGGGTGGTAAGGGGGTTTCTTTACTTAAATTTAATGTCAAATATGTATCACATATCACACATTCCTCTCAACAATTCTATAACACTAACCTTTGGTCTTAATATGAGTAAACTGAGGCTTATCGAAGTTAAAGAAGTTACCAAAAATTTCATGCCTGCAAATAGCTGAGAAGGAATTCAAACTCAGGCCTAGCTAATTCCAAAGACTATGTATTGTTTTTCCCTAGACCAGTGCAGCCTAATAATATAGAATGTTGTGAAGTTCAAAGAAATTTTTATAAATTAAAGAACTTTATTTAAAAAACAAAGCATTACAGAAAGTTGCTATTATAATATTTTAATTAATGTCATTTTTATTGTATTACAAAAGCAAAAAGCTTCAGCCTTTGCCCTAAAGATGTTAACAGTCTGGCTGTGACAAAGCCTCAAAGAATGGATAATGAATATATTATATTATATACATTTAATCCGATCAAGTAAATATGTAGTAAGAGTGGCTAGGTTAGATTTTGTAAGAGAAACAAAATTGAATAAATGTGCTCTTTCCCTTAAGGAAAGAATATCATACTATAGGGAAACTGATAGATTAAGAGCTTTTTACTAAACAGGACAGAATGAATGAATGTCAAATAGTACAAGCATCATATTGAGTGAGTACAGAGAACACAATGCTGAATGCTGACTGAAAGTATCAAGAAAGAGTTTACAGAGCATGTCACTTTTAAGAGTCTTGAAATATGGGCAGAGAATGTGAGAACGCATTCCAGGCCGAGAAACAATGACAGGCAAAGGCACGAAAGCATGAAGAAGCACTTGTGAAAAAGTGTTGAATGAGATGGTTACATCTGGGAGGGAAATGGCCCTGGGGAAGAAAAGTGGAAAAACTTGCCCTTTAAACTATAACTATTTAGTATTATTTGAGTTTTTCTCAATGCCTGCTCTCCTGATTTTTTTCCAATTTAAAAAAAAATGTCACATATAAAGAGAAAAAAAAAAGTGTTAGGTTGTGCAGTTTTCTCATTACAAAAAAAAAAAAAAAAAAAAAAAAAGGAGTAAAATTTCCCACTGTGTGAAATGTTAACTGTAGGAACCAACAATATAACCAAACAGGTTAGGAATAAGCAGAGGGCTTCCAAATAAAAAAATCTTTACAAAGGAAGAAAGATTTGAATTGGGCTTAAATGACAGGTTAGAGATGACTAGATACAAAGGAGAAAGAATTGAAAGAGAACTGGAATAATCTGTCATTTCAGTCATGTCTCCTTGCCTGACCCAGTTTGCTTGAGTAGAATTGTACAAACAATCCTGGAACGTCTCTGCCACCATGAGTACACATCACCTTGGTTAAGTTTTAAAAAGCATGAAATGAAGCATGTTACAATGAAATAGAGTGTTTTTCCATTTGGTCTTTAAAGTTCCTCCTTAGCAATTTATAGCTTCTCTCCAAAAGCTTAGAACTAATTTAAGTTAATGGCATTTAAGTTCACCTTTCTTTTCTTTTTCTCTCACATTTCAGTGTGAATAGTGAACTTATGAGTAGAAAAACTGAGAACTTATATTTGAATGTTTTTAAGGATATTATTATGGCATTATTAGTCTTTATGAACACATACATGCACTTAAAATAATAATAATAAGTAATATTAGAAGACTTGAGTAGAAATATAATGAATCCAATTAAACTAGTTCCTAAGTGACTGCTCAAAAATCATACTGAAACACTAACTAAATAGTTCACAAATAAAGGCGTATTAGTTAAGTCTAACTAAGTACTCTTGGCAGGACATAGAACATTTTTATGTTTGATCAATAGTTAAGTTGATAAACTTTTAATGTATTAATAGGCAGTGTTAATTATATTTAACTTTTAAATAAAACTGTAATGTGTTGAGAATAAATATTAATTTAATTATTTTAAGTCTCTATTTTTTACTTTAAATATTGCATTTGTGAACCTGAATCCAAGTTTTAAAGCATTGGCATGGTTTAATGCCTGTACTAGCAAGTGAGTCAAAAACTACATAAGGGCCTTATCACCTGCAAAAGGCAAACCATCCAGATGGAAGAGAAAGTTTACCTAAGAAAACCAGCTTAGACATCTCAAAAACAATTTGTCTGTATTACTGAAGTCTAGGTCTTCCCTCAGACACCAGGAGAGATAGTGAGTGTAGTTGTTCATTGGAAGAAAAATGCAGATTCAGGTCCTGATAATGAGCTAGCAGAAGAGAAGTTAGATGCTCTGAGGATTTCCTAAGTACAGCCACTCAAAACTGAGAGACTAAAACATAGCTAATGGGATGCGAAATATGCATTCTTTACCTAACAGCACCAATAGAGGAACCCCATAAAAGATGCCTTCCTCCTTCAATGTCCCATTCTGCCAAGAATCTTTTCCAAATCACCCCACAAATCCAAGAGCATCACCATCTATCTTTTGCATCTATAGGTCCATTCCCATGCACTACTTCATCTAAACCTGGCTCCTGTGATCTCGGTGAGGTCCACAGCCCAAGTCGGCTAGGTCTAATAAGGAAAATAGAGCCCCTGAAAGGTAGTTCAAAAGGGACCTTAAATATAGGGAACAGTTACAAAGGTATTTGAAGAGATGTGAAACCAAAAGGGGTGATAAAAAGAGTCCGGTCAAGATGGCAGAGCAGGTAAGCACTGTGCTCGCTTCCTCTCATGACCACATCAAAATTACAACACAACTACAGATAATTATTTCACACCCCTCTCTCTAGGGGTTTTCAAAAAGACATCTGGGACCAACATACAAGAACACCTTGGACTAATATCTTTCATGAGCCTCTCTGTTTCTTTAAGTGACTGGTTTTTCTCTCTCTAAGCAGCAACTGAGATTTGCTGCAGAGCTTGACTCATGGCAGCTGCTGAAGGCTCCCACTTAATTCTGCCAACCAGGAACCATGATCTAATCACAGATGTGGAATCTACTCTCTTTAGAACTCAGTACCCTTATCCCAGGAATGCCTCTAAAGTACCTGATGCCAATGTACTGATTCACTGTGGAACTGGAGGTCTTCCAGTTCTTTCTCCAAATCATATTACATTTAATGAGGATGATCATTTCTGGCCTAATATAATAAAGGCTATTTCTCATTGCACAAAGACTGATGTGGGTCTGAATCTCTCTTCTATCATGCAGCAGAGTCATTTGGATCACATGGCCTCCAAGACAGCTCAGCACTGAGTTGTAACTTCTTACATTTTATAATGAGACAGCCACAAAGGTTATTTACCAGCTTTGAAAGGAGGCAAGATCAATTACCAATGAAGCTGTGCAGTTCTTGCACCTCACTCAGGAGCAAAAATGGAATAACAGAGCAGAGAAAAAGGACTGGCAGCACAGGTTAACCTGTGCCAAGATTCAGAAATATTGAACAGCATCATGGTCCAAACCTTGGTCCTGAATCTCTTGTTGGAACACAGAAGTATCATTAAGGTTCTCCCTCCCCTTAGGCACCCTGATGTTCTTGTTAAACAAACAAAAATAAAATAAAAACATGAACATCGGATTGGTGAACTCTTTCCCCATTACAATCATAAAATATGAAGTAGCTCCTTGTATTCCTCTACCGATGATGATCTCTGACCTCTTGAACAAGAACCCATAGTTAGTAAATTAGTTTTCTAGGGCACCTATAACCTACCCATGAAGCTGAGGTATAGACAATGACCTTTGAGATGTAGTGAGACAATAAAAGCATCTAGTGATTCCATTTGATCTATGAAATGACCAAGGTCATGTAATTCTTCATGAATAAATTATCTTGTATCATTTATTAAGAAAGACTAAATTAAGTGGGCACAGAGAATGTTGTCTCTTCTCCTGACACTCAGATTCCTTTATTTCATCTTTGACTTGCTCCCTCATATGGCTATACCATCTTCTTCCTGGGGTGATTGTAGTCTTCATCAAGATGGTGCACTTTTTCTTTATACATGTTCCAGCATATTTATCGATAAATTTTCTGAGTCCATGAAGCACGTAACAATATGATTTCCCAGTTTGTCTATTTGATTTTTTTTCTTTTAAAGCCAGTGTTTAGTTTCCATCAAAGTAATGCATTCATAGGGTTTAAAGACTCAAATAGTTATAAAAGTCATATTATGAAAATGAGTAGTCAGCTACTATTATCAGATTTTTCTCTCCAGAGGAAATAAATTTCAACTCTTTTGATTATTTTATGTGGTATTTACCTTTATATTTATAAATATACTTGTATGGTTTCTTTTAGTTTCCAACTTTTATTTTCAAAATTTTCAAAGCTTCAGAAGCATTGGAAGAATGATACCTTCTAATAAGATTCACCAAGTGTTAACATTTTGCTACATTTGTTTTATCCTTCTCTCTCTTTTGACTGAACTATTTGGATATAAATCAACCATAGTATGACACTTTACAACCAAATACTTAAGCGCATATCATTTAAAATAAGGGTGTTCTTCCCCAAATGTCTCCTAGTTTTTGATGACACCATTTAAGGAACTCACGGGCTATAAATCCCCAACTCAGAAATCAAACTGATGGCCCAGTGGAACATATCAATTGATCATTAGAGGGTCTGTATTTCTATATTGCCTACTAGCACATTCCTGGTGCATTTACCAGGACACCATAAAATTTTAATATAACTCCCTGCATTTCTCTACCTATAATATTCTCTCACATCGAAGTTATGAATTCCATTTCCGTTGCTTTACTTCAACCCTCAGAATCATATCTGCCTTTTATATCTATTAATAACGTTCAGCTGATTTGTACAACTGGTGACCTATATGGACTTCAAATATTTTTGTAACTGTACAAGAATTGAAGTAAGCAGAACCAGGCCCTGGTGTGAGATGCTCTTTGTTCTTTCCTGCAACATCCACACTTACCTTTATCCTAAAAGTAGAAGAAACTGAAAATGATGGAAGTTATCAGTCTCTATCTTAATAACTCTTCTTCCATAGGCATAGTCGTATCATCATTCATAAGTATGCCCATATCCCAGGTTCTAGAACCCCTATTAAATAATGCAAGAAGAGAAACCAACATACGTTACACAGAAAACAGTGCTTCTTTACAATCTATTATTCCTAAGGGACCAGTAGTAAGAGTCTTTTTCCTTCCACAATTTAGAACACCTCTTAAGAGATTAAAACACTCCATAAAGAAATCTGACTTCTGTTGCATCTGGGAAAGAGTGTGGGGACATGGAATATGGACACTGAGCTTTTACTTCACGGGACAGAGATCCAGCTGCCTCCTCAACACCCATTTCTCGACATACTCAGGAATCAAAGCAAGAGAGAGGAACTACAGAATAGTGATCCCAAGAGTCTGAAATACATTCTCACTGAAGGCATAAACAAGGACTTACCTAGATCTGGTCTGAGGCCAGAGAAGAGACCAAGAAGAGTGAGAGATGCAATGTGCACTTTTTGGATGTTTAGGAAAATAAATTGAAAATTTCAGTCTCAGTGTAAAGGCCCTATTCTGGTAGCCAAAACAAGGACAAATCCTTGAGGATGTTATATGGGCAGGAAAGTTGATCTTTGATTTTCATTTTTCTTTTGGAATATTTGGTGACCACGTATCTCTTCTTGTTAGACTTGCCTTTTTGGCCAATAGAGATACAAATCATTTATATTAATGTTTGACGAGAGTGTTTTTCAATGTCTATACTTTTTTAACGTGGAAAGTTTTTGTTTGTCTCTCTAGTGAGAACCCCTGCTTACTGACAACTTATAAAAGAGCAATCATTAACTTTTCCTCACAACGATCCTTCTACTCCAAGAATTTTGGCCAAATGTTAGCTTGGCTTTTAAGTCTCTCAACTCATGTGTCAATTTTCTTTTTATTATTATTATTTTTTATTAATTATTTTTATAGTGACATTGGTTAATGAAATCCAGTAAATTTCAAGCTTACAATTCAACAGTAAGATATATATATATATATGTGTGTGTGTGTGTGTGTGTGTGTGTGTGTGTGTGTGTGTGTGTGTATTGCATTGTGTGTTCACTTCCCATAGTTAGATTTCTTTCTGCCACCATATATTTGACTCCTTTTGCCCCATTTACCTCTCTCCTTCCCCCTCCTCCCCCACCCTCTGTTACCACTAGTCTATTGTCCATGTCTATGAGTCTCTCTTTGTCCCATTCATTTGTTGCTTTTAGGTTTACATCACACATATAAGTGAAATCATGTGATTTTCAACTTTTTCTTTCTGGCTTATTTTTCTTAGCATGATTATCTCGAGGCCTATCCATGTTGTCACAAATGGCAGTATTTCATCTCTTCTTATGGCTGAGTAATATTCCATTGCATATATGTACCACAGCTTCTTTATCCAATCATCTATCATGGGACACTTTGGTTGCTTCCATGTACTGGCCACTGTGAATAATGCTGCTATGAACATCAGTGTGCAAATATCTTTTGGGGTATGAGTTTTCAAGTCTCTGGGGTAAATACCCAGTAGAGGGATTGCTGGATCATATGGTAGATCAATTCTTAGCCTCCATGGGCAGAGTCAAAAAGAGAAATCCCAAGCTTTCTCCACTAGAATGATTTTCTAACTTTTTTTTAACTAATAAGAGGAATGCCAATTTTTATTTAGCTATTGTTTTCTTATTTCTAAGAAAAATCCAAATTTATGTCTTTCTTCCTAAAGAGAACTTCAGCTGTGCAATTTATCAAGTTAAGTATTTAATATTTTCCACAGCAAATATTGTAGACAGGATCAGAAACTATTTTCTAAAACAAATACCTCCTAAAAGTGATAAAATCCCAATTTATTTGAGAGTGTAACATCTATATTTTACTTACTTAAACTTAAACATACTTAAACAGAAAACAAATATATAATCTTAATTAACTTACTTAAACAGAAAACAAAACATAAAATCATCATAAGGGAAATAGCAAAAAGTTTTATATTGATGAGTTCTAAATACTTACAATGGACATGGAGTAAAAAAAAAAACTTTAAAGGTGGTCTTCACATGAAACGTTATTCTTTTAACTTCACTGAATTATTTTGAAGCTCTAGTATGAAATTCTACAGTTATGTTTCTCAAAGTGTGTTCCGTAGACCGACAGTATCAAAATTTCCAATATGCTTGTTCAAAATGCACATTATTGAGCTCTATCTTAGGTACTCTCCTAATAATCTTCACTCACACTAATGTTTGAAAACTTTTATGAAGGAAAAGAAAAAGTAAAGTAATTCTTTGAGAAGAGATTTTACAAACATAAAACAACGATAACTGTAAAAATAACAGTAAATGTCCATGAATTTGGAGATAAGTGCTGAAATGTTATTTACTAATGAAATGACATGGTGTCCAGGTGATCCTGAGTTAATCATTGCTGAAGCTGGGTGATAGAAACATAGAGTTATTATTCTAGTTTCACATATATTTTAAATTTCCCATACTGTAAAGTCTTCTAACATGTTGTTATATACTGTTCCCATTGGGCATAGGTTGACTTATCATTTTGCACATGAGGAACTAAGAGAGATTAATTCTACATGCCCTGAAATAATTTAGTTTACATCTGGTATTTAATCTAATTGTGTCTTAGCTTGATCTGATTAAACACATACAAATTTGTATTTGCAAGTATTTTTTAAACAAAATTCTAAGTTACAACAGTCACTTAAAATTATGTTTTTTACCTTCTTGACATTTATCATAACATTTCCAATAGCACTTATTAATTATAACTGCTCTGATGTGACATCACCTTTCATTTTCTGATCTTTTTCTTTCCCGCATGACCCTGTATCTCTTGAAAAATAAAACTCTTACTTTGGAAAAGCAGCTTTAATATCTGGGATCAGTGGGAAGGGTCATGTCTCATTTATTAATGTATTGGAGTCTTTGTCCCTTTAGTCTTTTTTGAACTGAAGAAAAATAACTTCATTTTTTTTCTGCTAGTCTCAAATACTCTGAGGCATTGAACTCTTAGCCTCTCTATGCCCGGCAACTGCCTTTTAAAGGGCTAAACTCTTCTTCGATTGGTTTATACAAGTAAAACAATTTGAAGTACATCCATAAGTTTTATGAGATCAATAGACTGGTCTACACAGGAGATGGCAGAATGGTACTAAGAACTGCCTAAGCCACAACTTTCTTTAAACGACTCAGCAGTCTTTATAGACATCAGCAAGACTGAACTAATCAATACCAATCATACTGTTGATTAGACAAATGGTAGCTGATTAGCTTAATCAAATTTAAAGTTGGAACAGTCTATAGTCATGAGTATAGAAATAGCCTAAGATACTTTTTAATGTATTATAAAATGGTGTTTTAACATTTACATCCAGTGACATTTTTAAGGGAATAGGAGGAATATTAAAAAGGAGAAATCAAGAGGACGAGAGCTTAAATGGAAGAAAATATTGTTTAAAAACCAATTAACTTCTTATGAATATAGGCATAACTAGGCTGTTTAGGG
Organism: Eidolon dupreanum; assembly: GCA_028627145.1. NCBI lineage: Eukaryota > Metazoa > Chordata > Mammalia > Chiroptera > Pteropodidae > Eidolon > Eidolon dupreanum. The sequence continues at coordinate 31,534,893 of CM053507.1, forward strand.
GAAACACACTTTGCCTCCTGCTGTGATTGGATCACGTTGACTGTGCTTAATCAGTAACGAGTGGTGATGACCTGGGCTTCTGCATATATCAAATAATTTCTAGTCAAAAATATATTGTCTTCATAAACAAGCAAAACTAAATTCTATTGCTTAGAAATGCAGTCTTTTGTGTCATAATTATAAAGCAACACAAAAATAGTGATTCCCATAAATGCTAGATTAGTGGTTACTTCTAACGGGAGATAGACAGTTGTAATAGGAAAGTGGTGCCCTGGGGGCTTTCGGGTGCTGATAACATTTTCCTTCTTGAATTGAGAGGTGGCTACTCAGGCGTTTGTGTTTATAAAATTCACTAAGCTATGTATTTATGTCATATGCCCTTTAAAATGTTATATTTTACAATTAAAAAATTTAAATGAAACAAACAACTATATGTCTGGTTTGCTAACCATGGTTCTGACCAATCTGGAACATTAACTAAACCAGAATTCCAAATAGGAATTTCCATGGTTAAAAGTATTATACATATAGAAATATTACATATTTATATTTATATATATGTATACACACACATTTTTGTACATTATTTTATTTCTTCAGTACAAATGTACCTGAAGCAACAGTTCTGGCATCTGGTTAAATCTAGAGGAGCTCTCTTTCGGCTAATATTCCAGACTGAACTTTTTGGTTTGAGTAGCATTAGATTCCAAAGCTTTATATTCTTTTAAAATCTGACCTCACATTTCCTAATTAGCCCCTTTAGGCTGTCTTCTATAAGGTCTCTCAATCAAATTACCAAGAATATTTGATGTTTTCTCACCAAACATGAGGTAATATTACTTCTAGAAGTCTCCCCAGGTGCTCCTCAGCCCATGCTAAAACAGAGCCAAACTAAAGATTAAATAGCATAAGTGACTCATATGTCACTACAAAGCTGGTGAAGGATTTTGAGGCCAAAAGTAGTACTCATTTCCTATTACAACCTAAAATAATGCCTATTTGAATATTTATATAATTTGTTTAATTTTAGGCTCTAACATTTGCTAATAATCAATATTCATAAATTCAGTTCAATAGAATTATAAGAACTCTTAACACTCTTAAATTTGAGCCCAGATGCTGCTAGAGAAATCCTATCTCACCAAATCACACCAAATAAGAAACATAAAATGATGAAAGCAGTGGAGAAAAAAAATTAATGCTACATTTGTAAATGAAGTAGGAGGTAACCAAAATAAAATAGAAGCCATGTTGTATTAGCTAAACTTGACTCAGTGGCAAGTTACCACTTAATTACTACTCACTACCTTAGCAACATCTCCCAAACATCTAACTTGATCATGGTTTTCAGGCTGTCACCAAGTTTCCCCAGCCTCTTTAGTCCATCCTGGCCTCTCTTAGTCAACTTCTCTCAATTTTCTCCAATGCTAACTCCCAACATCTAGTGTTTAGTGTTCTTTCATTCGGAGCTACCTCTGGCCTAAAAAATAAAATGTTTCTGGAGCCTAGATTCAGTTTACACAAGAAAATAGTGAAAATGTGGAGATTTTAGGGTAGGTAGTGTGACCAGGCAGAAGAGTAGTTGCCTCAGTCCCATTATGGAGGTGCTGGTTGCTCTGTATGTACATGTAGATGTGTGGATTGGCACAAGAAAGTCTAAATTTTTGGAATCCTAACACCCAAGAGGCAGCCACAGAAGTCTCAAACTAATTTAAATATTTGAAAAATTCTTAGGAAAAAATTCTATTTCCCCAAGATAAGACCACAATAAACTGTTGTAAACTGTTTGCTTAGAAGACAAAATATTTGTCCAAACCATCAGACAAATTATAGCTAAATTATAAAAAGCAACTTTGGTGGTATATAAGATTGGAAACTACTGGTCCAGGGAATAAGGATTTAGGCTATTTATATTCTGAACTGAATCTAACATATACAAGAACTCTATAAATATTAAACAACTACCTTTCAGAAGTGACATTGTGGTGAGTAGCTGATTCTTTGAAAACGATTAACAGGGAGTCTTAAAAGAAATTGTTGATCTTGTACCATTACAGAATGCTACTTCAGGTAGACTCCATATAATGTCAACAGAAACATTATAATGCTACTGTTACAAGCTTTACAAGATTTGCAGCAAACCGAAGTCCCAATTACTTTAGTACTGGCAATAAATTTTGTTTATGCATGTATATATTTGTTTATTGTTGTTAAGAATTGATTGGTTTATTCCAGGAAGTAAAATACTTTTGCTTTTCTTCTCGAAGCTGAATAAGATGTTTTATAAAACAGACACTGAACAGACATGTTCTAAACAGGTTGTCTGTAAAATATGCCCTTTGATAACCTCATTCAACTGGCATTTCTGCCATACCGTTGAAATGGTTAATGTCAGAGAAGTTGTTTAACTTCTCTGAACCTCTGACTGATGAAAATGATAATATGAAGTTGAAGATTAAATAATACATGTGAAAAATACATGTAAAATCATTTTGCAAACTGTAAAGACAAAATTTTTATAAAGAGCCAAAAGAATTCCTTTGTTTTGATACTTTATGGAACCATTGTTTCTCCATGAACTTCTATTATATTATTAGATATGCTATAATTCTGATCAGGTACAAGAGAGAATTATCAGCATGATTTGTCACCAAACCAATATGTGTCAGTTACATCAGAGTCAAAACAAATTTAAATTCCATGGATAGAGCTTGGAATCTTTATTTATAATTAGCAGGACCGAAGCCTTGCCAAGTTAAACATGTAAAACTTAAATGTAAAGCAAAGAATATAGAGGTATAGACAAAAAACTTTTTTGGTAACAAATAAACTCTTTCATATAAATGTATTTATGATAGTTTTAGCATGTAAATATTAGATGAAATGTTCAAAAACTTAAAAATTACCATTAAAATAAATTATCTTTGACATCTGTTTAAATTAAGTCAAAAACATAGTATATATTGGTTTTAAAAGTTTAAAACTGCTTTGATTGCTCTAGGCTGAGCAGTATCAGTGAGAGATTGATATATTTGAATTTTTCAGACTTCTTCCTTTTATTTTTTTTCTATGGCTCACTATCTGCTCCTAAACTTTTTCTAAAAATTGTTCTAGTCTTTTATCTCACCGAGGGAAACAACGACACTGCAATATAACATTGAGAGAATTAAAGGGTCAGCTACCTGCTTTATTAAAACAGAGGCTTGTGCTCAAATGTGTTGCTTCTCTAGAGCACTAAAATTACTAAAATTCATATTGTCCTTGAAGAGAAAAATAAACTACAGCAGTTGCAAATAAGTTGAAAACCGACAATTCCTATGTTAGCTGCTCCAGGGATATAGTAGGAAATTGACTTTTGTAATGAAGTGTTACTCATGCCTTCAAACACAGGATTACTTGTTGTGCCTCCTGGGGTTAAGACATGGATGTCACCCTCTCTTTCAAAAACTCATGCTTCTTAAAATTGTGCTGGCTTTCTGAAATCAATATTTACCGCATAAAATTAATCCTGGTGCATATGTTTATTGTTTGGGGGATGGTAGAATACATCTGACACCACAGATATTTAAACCTATTGATTTATTCACTGGTTCAGCAAACATTTACTTGCATATATAAACCACTAGACACTGAAAAGGCACTCTGAACACTAGATAAGAATGTACCTTTAATGTATTTACAGCATGATGTGCTATGTGCAAATGTGTAACCAACTCTTAGAATGGAACGTAAAATGTATAATAATAGAGACAGTTACAAAATGTTGCAGAGAAGAGAGGAGTTACTCCATGTCACACAGGCATATAATTTTTTAAAAAAATTTATCATGAAAGCCATATACACACCAAAACTTTTTATTTAAAGATCTATCACAAATATGTGGAAATTAAACAACATACTCTTAAATAATCAGGGGATAAAAAAAAGAAATCAAAAGAAAAATGAGAAATATCTTGAGAAAAATAAAAATAAAAATACAATATATTCAAACTTATGGGATGCAGCAAAAGTGGTATTAAGAGGGAAGTTTACAGTAGTAAACACCTACATTAAAAAAAGAGAAAAATAAAAATAGAGAACCTAACTTTATCCCTCAATGAACTAAAACGAGAAAAACAACCTTACCCCAGGTTAGCAGAAGAAAAAAATAATAATAAAAATTGGAGCAGGAATAAATGAAATAAGGAATAGAAAAACAATTAAAAAAATCAATGAAACTGAGTTAATTTTTTGAAAAGATAAACAAAGTTGACAACCTTTAACTAGACTTATTAAGAAAAAAAAGACAAATAAAATTAGAAATAAAGGAGGAGACTTAACCAATGCTACAGAAGTGAAAATGATCATAAGAGGAAATTAGAAATAATTATACATCAATAAATTAATAACTATTTAAAATGGAAATTAGAAAAACAATCCCATTTACAATAATACCAAAAAGAATAAAATACTAAGGAATAAACCTAGCTAAGGAAGTGAAAGACTTACACTGAAAACTATAAGACTAATTAAAGAAATTAATAAGATACAAACAAATAGGGAGACATTACATGTTCACAATCTGGAATATTTAATATTGTAAACATGTTCATATTACCTCAAAGCAAGCTATAAATGCAATGCAATCCCTTTTGAAATCCTAATAACAATTTTTACAGGAATAGAAAAAAATTCTAAAATGTATATGAAACCACAAAAGATCCCAAGTAGTCAAATCAAAGTCAAGAAAAAAGAAAAAAGCAGATATCACAATTCCTGATTTCAAAATATATTACAATGCTATAGCAATTAAAACAGTATGGTACTGACATAAACACAGACATGTAAACCAATGGAACAAAATAGAGAGCCTAGAAATAAATCTGAACGTACATGGTCAACTGATCTTCACCAGTGTGCCAAGAATACACATGGGGAAAGGTTAGTTTCTCCAATAAATGGTGTTGGGAAAACTCCGTATTCACATATAAATAAGATTGAATTCTTATCTTAAGAACAACACAAAGATTGAGTCAAATGGATTAAGGATTTAAATGCAAAATAAAAAACTGTAAAACTTCTAGAAAAAAATGAGGAAATCTTTATGACATTGGTCTCGGCAATGATATCATAGATATGACACCAAAAGCAAAAACAAAAATACACCAATAATATTGCAACTAACTAAAAAGCTTACACAGCAAAGGAAACAAACAACAGATTCAAAAGGCAATTTGCAGAAAATGAGAAAATATTTGTAAACTATATATCTGAGTTAATTTCCAAACTATATAAGAAATATCTGTAATTCGATAGCTAAAAAAAAAGTTTTTTTTAATTCAATAGCTAAAAAAAAAGTTTTTTTAAAAGTTTTTTTTAAACACATGTCTGTGTTTATGATCACATGTATATGAAAAGATACTCTGAGTCACTAATCATCTGGGAAATTAAAATCAAAATCACAATGATATATCACCTCAAACCTGTCAGGATTGTTATCATAAAAAATATATAAAATAAAATAAAAAAACAACCAACAGTGTTGGCAAGGATGTGGAGAAGTTGGAAGTCTTGTACACTGTTTCTGGGAATACAAAATGGTATAGCTGCTATGGAAGACAGTATGAAGTCTGCTTAAAAATTAAAAATAGAACCACTAGATAACCACTTTGGATATTTATCTAAAAGAACTGAAATCAAGATCTCAAAGAGATATTAAAACTTTCATGTTCATTGCAACACTATTGAAAGTAGCCCTACATAGAAACAATCTAAATTTTCATTGATGAATGAATGGATAAAGGAATATATATATATATATATTCATCATATATATATACATATATATATATGTATATATATATGATGGAATATTATTCAGCCTTAACAAAGAAGGAACTTCTGCAATATGTGATAACATGGATGAACCTTAAGAACATAATACTAAGTGAAATAAGTCAATTTTATCTCTTAGGACAGTATAGCAGCCACCCATCACCCACCTTCAGTCCCATGGCAGGCAGCTGTGCACATGTTCCTAGAGCAACCTGCACACAGCTTATAGAAACCAGGAAGGCAAAAAGGACTCTGTCCTCCAAATACATTTGATCTATGCTATGATTCCTGATTGCTGCTTTCAATCACAGAAGTGCAGAAAAAGAGGAAGGCGACCCTTACCAATGCAACTCCCTGTATTGTTGAAAGCTCCTTGCCCTCTATCCTAACTGATTTCCAGAGGATTTTAAAAGCCAACACTCTTTTCCCCCTCCATATATCTCTTTGGGAGCCTTTAGAGTCTAGGACATTCAAAAATAATTATATAGCAAGAAAAATTATAAAGCGACTGTGCATGTCCAGGAAAAGGCTCAGCGAAGACCTGAGCAAACCTTAAATTTATACTTCAAGCTAATTCTTGGCACAGAAACAACCTACAACAATGTAAAAAAACAAAAACCATAAATGAAATTTTTAAAAAATGAATTATGAGAAGGGAGGGGGGTCTGACTTCTAGAGTTTGCCACATATTAGATTAAAATGTTCAGTTTTCAACAACAAAAAAAAAAATCAAAAGGCATACAAAGAAACAAGAAAGTGTGGCTCGTAAAGGAAAAAATAAATAATTCTACAGAAACTGTCCCTGAAAAAAGGTCTGATGGCAAATATACTAAACAAAAACATTAAAGCAACTGTCTTGAAAATGCTGAAAGAACTCAAGGAAGATATGGAAAAAGTCAAGAAAATTATGCTTGAACAAAATGGAAACATCAGTAAAGAGACAAAATCTTTAAAAAATCTGGAAACTAAATGTACAATAACTGCAATGAAAAGAACAGATAAAAGAAAGAATTAACAAACTTGAAGACAAGACAACAGAAAGTATTGAGTCTGTGAAACAGAAAGAGAAAAGATTGGAGACAGAAGAAAACAAAGCCTAAGAGACCTGTGGGACACCATTGAGAAAAGCAACATATGTTTTGTTAAAGTCCCAGAAGGAGCAGAGAGAAAGAAATAATGCCTGAAACTTTGGCAAATTTGACAAAAAACAAAAACAAAACAAAACAAAACAAAAAAAGCCATGAATATAATCATCCAAAGAGCTCAACAATCTCCAGGGATAAGTTCAAAAGGACACACACCAAGATACATTATAATCCAGCTTTCAAAAGACAAGAGATTAGTGAAAGCAGCAAAAGAAAAGTGACATCATATGAAATACATTTAACAGCAGATTTCTTGTCACAAACTTTGGAGGCCAGAAGGCAGTGGATTTGTATATTCAAAGTGCTAAAAGAAAAACTTAACCAAGAATCCAGTATTTGGCAAAACTATCCTTCAAAAGTGAGGGATAAATTAAGACGTTCTCAGACAAACAAAAATTGAGAGAGTTCTTTAACACTAAAACTACCCTGCAATAAATGCTCAACAGAGTCCTGAAGAATAAAATGAAAGTACACTAAACAGTAACTCAAACCCATTTGATGAAATAAAAATCTTAATACAGGTTATAGAGCAGTTATAAAAATAGTATTATCATAGCAACATTTATAAATCCACTTTTTGTTTTCTACATAATTTAAGAGACTGATATATCTTTTAGAAACAGTCTAAATCTAGTGTTATTTTAACTTTAGTTTGTAAGTCTGCATTTTATTTTATTTTCTACACAATTTCAGAGGTTAATGCATTTAAAAGAAAGATTAGTGTATGTTTTTAGGCATGCAATGTATATATATGTAATTTTATGACATCAACAACCAAAAAGAGGTTGAGATAGAGCTGTAAAGATGCATAGTTTTTGTTAAAGTTTTAGATCAAGTTATTGAAGTTTATTTTATTGAAGTTAAGTTGGTATAAATTCAAATGAGAGTGTTTTAACTTTAGGATGTTAAATGTAATCTCCATGGTACCACACATATCCTCCCCCCCAAAAAAAACAGTTATAGAATATACACAAAAGGAAATGAAGAAAGGATTTAAACATTTTATTACAAAACAAAATCAATTAAACTAAACACAAAAGATAGTAATGCAAAAAATGAGCAACAAAAATGTTATTAAGGCAAATAGAAAACAAATAACAAAATGATAGAAGTAAATACCACCTTATCAGCAATTACCTTAAATGTAAAAGACAGAGATTGGCAGAATGTATAAAAACATATGATTTAACTGTATGCTGTCAATAAAAGACTCACTTTTCATCAAAGACACAAATGTATTAAAAGTAAGAGTGAAAAAAAATATTCTATGCAAAGAGTAACCAAAAATAGCAGGGGTGACATTAAAGAAATTGGCTCTAAATTTCAAAAGTTTACAAGAGACAAAGAAGAACAATATATATTAGTAAAAGGTTCAAAACATTCAGAATATCAAATACATGAAGCAATACATGGTCAAAGAGAGAAATAGACATTTCTAAAAAAATAAATGGAGACTTCACTACCTGCTCTTAATAATAGAACAACCATACAGAAGATAAGAAAATAGAGATCTTAAACAAAACAATAAACCAACTAAGTCTAACAGATGCATAGAACACTCTATCCAACAACAATGGCAGACACATTCTTCTCAAGAATATTTGGAACATTTTCCAGGATAGATAATATGCTAGGTCACAGTAGATTTTAAAAAGTATCATACAAAATATCTTCTCCAATCAAAGTGGGATGAAGTTAAAAAGAAATGATCTATCAATCCATAAAGACATGGAAGAACGTTAAATGCATATTGCTAAATAAAAGAAGCCAGTCTGAAAAGCTACATACATATTTTATGATTCTAACTATATGACATTCTGAAAAAGGCAAAACTAAGGAGAGTGTAAAAAGATCAGTGGTTGCCAGGAGCTGGGAGAAGGGAGGGATAAATACATAGGACACAGGGAATTTTTACAGCAGAGAAAGTATCCTGTATGTTACCATTATGATGGACACATGATATTATGCATTGGTCAAAATTCACAGAATGTACAACACCGAGTAAATTTTAATGTAAACTATGAACTTTAGTTAATAATAATGAATTAATATTGGTTCATCAGTTGTAACAAATATAGCACACTAATGCAAGATAATCATTATAGGGGAAACTGGAAGGAAATGAATTACAAATAACTATATGTACTTTCTGAGAAATTTTTTATAAAACTATATTGGCTTAAAAAAATAAAGTCTATTAAAAAAAGAAAGAAAATGGGTAAAATTAATTTTAATAATATGCTCAATTTAATAGATCCAAAATATTATTTTAACATGGAATCAATATTCTTAAAATTTGATCTAAAAATTTTATACTTTGGTCATACTAAATGTTTGCAATTCAGTGTTTATTTTACACTTAGCTACATCTTAATTACATTAGCCACATTTTAAGGGCGCAATAGCCATGTCTGGCTAGTGGCTACCATATTAAATAGTACAGACAAGGATAAGTAGAGAGTCTTGTTAGAATAAAGGTGTATACAGAATATAATAAAAGTAGAGGAGTGGATATTCTGTCCTAAGACAGCCTATGGGACAGAAGAATCTTCAGAGTGAGGAGAGAGCTGAGTTGACACTTGAAGGAATCATGGGAATTATTTGTTAGGAACAAAACATCAGGAAGAGCCAAGGCAAGAAAAGTTTAAGGCCAAGATCTGACTGACTCAGTCAGTAAAGATATAATGAGCCACTATTAAATCCAGAGAGTTTATTACTTGTATTGACAGTGAAAGGAAGAATAGCTAAAAGTGCCAACTCCTTGAATCGTCCTACATACCAAAAAGGGTGACACAAAACAAAAAGGCATTAGTTGACAGCAATGAGGGTTGTACAATACCCTATTGCTGAGGAGTCTGTTCTAGACTCCTGCTGAGTGGTTTTATGGTCTGCAGCTATACTCTGAGGGTGATAGGACAGATGGCCAAATACCTCATTAGTACTTGAAAGAAAGATCAAATAAATTCATTTAATTTATTTCTAGATTTGATACATTTCTGTTTGTTTCTTACTCAACTTGCTTCAGAAAGTATTCAAGGTAGATTGAGTTTTACTTGTAATATGTACATCTCTCCCACAGAAAATTAACTTCTGAGCCATTGGCATAATTTTATATGATTGAGAGTTTAATTTTGCATTTGTCTTTCCAAGGACTAAAGTGTAAGAGGGAATGAGAACATTTCAACTCCCCTTTACAGATTAAATCTTGTGACATTCATTCTCAATCATGTTTTCTTCCTTGAGTTAACCCAACGTATTTGTAAATTTATAGTCTTTTCTAGCTGTTTTCCCCTTTTGAGGATTATTCCTAAAAACTGCCTGCACATTCACGAGAATTATTTTAGTTTTTTTCTTCTAGCCCCAAAGTCATTTATAAATGCTGTTTGATGTTTTTCAGAAGCCAGCGAAATATTTCAAGTGACCTTATTCCACCTTATATATTGAGACTAGTAGTCCACACCTAGACTATTCCCAATTCTCAAAATATTACTGGCTCTGTTGTCCTACTACACTAATGGTACACTGTGTTTTATAGCTAATAATGATTAATTGCTATGTGTCAAGCATTATGCTGAGTACTTTGACAGACATTAATCCATTTGATCCTTATATATAACCCTATTTAGTAGATGCTACTTGTATTCTCATTTTATAAATTAGAAAACACATAGGTTAAATAACTCCAGTTAATTCATCCAGTAAGTGAAGGGATTAGAATCCATGCAGTCTGACTCCATAAAGAAAGTGCTTCCCCTCTACCCTATCTCTGCCTCAAAAGTAATATCATCTGTATAATAATGTAATACTATATAGAATTCCTCAACATTTACTCCATTCCATAAAATTTAAAGCTTCAAACCCTATCTAATGTTCAAGCCAGATAAGTCACTCAATCTATCTTTTTCAGTTAACTAACTATACATAAGCCAACCCACTCCCAATTTTCTTCATATTCTCTTGAGTCTTGCTCAGAGAGTCACTGGTTGGAGTCTGGATTTCTCATTCAGCAGCTATGGCTGGGACACTTTTCCACAACCTTCAAAATTGTATATAACTTCAGCTCCAAGACTTTCCTATCAACCTTCTGTTTTCCAGTCAATTACATAAGAATATGTTATCACCACACCCACAGACTTTCAAAAACAAAATCAGTTCCAGAACAAAAGTAACTTTAACTACTATTACTCTATGTACTTTTCTCTTTACAATAATATTTCTCATTCCAAAGTTGAGTAATAGAATATAGCATAGGTATATAGTCAATATTATGGTAATGGTTGTATATAGTACCAGAGTAATTGGAGAGATCACTTAATGGATTGTATAAATGTCTAAGTTTTTAAACTTTAAAATAATTTTTTTAAAAAGATGCAGTATGATCACATATAAGTAAAGAAAAATGTTTTAAAAATTTCGAGTAACAGATTCCAAAACAGTTCTTAATTTCTAGGCCATTATTCTCAAACAATTTTTCAACATCAGTATACTCACAGGATAGTATCTTCCACCAGTAGAGTGGTTCAATACAACAGTGATTTGAGGATATGGATATGAGTAAGGGGTAAACAAAGAAAATTCCTTCTTAAAATGTGTAACTACAAAGAAAGGATTGAAAAAAAAATGTGCTCTACTTGAAACATACTTCCTTTCAATCTAAGAATCACCATTCTGAATACTAAATTAGAGAATTAGTGATTGAGTGAATCAGAGGACAACACAGATGATTAAAGAAAAAGAAGGAAGGTTTCAAGTTCTGAGTTTCAGCTTGTGTCAGGCATTTTGTGCCAATTTTTCAGAAACTAACAAAAGTAAACTTCATAACACTTAGAAGATATAGCTCTCGAGGAGATGTTATAAAACTAAAATTTCCATAGCCTTTGATTAAAAACAACAGCAGCTCAAGTTAAGAAAACATTCTCCTCTCTCAGAGAACAATGCCTGTAATATTTCTCTCATTAAAGGAAAACAAAAAATTTTTAGAAATGGACTCTCCAACACTCAGCTTTTTTTTTATATCCACTTCCACAGCTCTATAGGGAATACCTGGAGCATGATGAAATAAACTGCCTTTCAGGAAGTTACATTAAAATTTGATAGACCAAACCAGAGATAACTGAAGCCTTCTCAGGAAAACAGACCGGCTCTAGGACCAGCAACACTTGAGTTTGAAAAAAAAAAAAAAAAAAACTTTGAAGAATATGTCCCTCAGAAGAGGATGTGGTCATGAACGATGTATAAAGAAAAGACAAAGCACCCAACACAGATGCAAGCAATGTCCAGTGTGGTGGTACTAGACACACACAACAGTTGCTCTATTAAGTAATGGCAATAAAAGGGAAAACAATGTAGTGTAGAGTGAAGCAAACTGACTTTGCATTTTGGGTCCTTCAAACCCAAGTTCAAATCTGGCTCAGCAATTGCTGCTTGTGATAATACAAGCAGGTTGTTCTGGGACATTCATTTTTTTCATCTCTAAAATAAGACTAATAATAACTACTTCACATGATTTTGTGAAATAAAATAATGAAATAGGGAATATAAAATGCTTATCATAATGTCTAACACAAAGTATGCACTCAATAAATATTATGAGTGTAGTAAGATGAATTCAGACATGGCTCCAGAGTCCCTCCTCTTATGTACACATTCCATATAATCACCTCTCCTGAGTGTGACAAGAATATGATAGGGTATCACTTCCATGTTTAAGATTCCTAAACAGTTGGGGACTTCTGGTGAAGATGGAGTAGTGGTAGACCCTGGACTACATAAAAATTATAACTACATAATAATCATCATTGGGAATTACCTGAGTTCTGGCCACCTTGAGACTGCTAGGAGGGGCAGAAACACAAAACAGGTTGGTCCCATAACTGCATGTGGTGGTTGAGAATCGGGAGGGATATCTTGGCTGCAGAGGTTGCCCCGGAGGAGCGAGTCGTTCCATCCCCACACTGGGCTCCGCAGCTCATGATTCCAGTGCCAGGAAGAAAAGCCCCACAACTTCTGACTGTGAGAACCAGTGGAGATTGTGGCTGAGTAAGATAGAGGGCTCTGGGTATTGCAGATATTTTTCTTAAAAGGCCAGCACGCAGACTTACTGACAGATTTAATTGCTCTGAGCTCCAATGCTGGAGCAGCTGCTCAAAAAAACACCAGGGCCATATGAGGAGGAGCTGTATTATCTGGCTTAAGGGCAAATGCTGGAAAAGTAACTTTTTCCCACACAAAATGCTGGCAGAATCCTTTCTTTATTGAGCCCTCCCCTGCCCAGTGTGCAGATACTGGCAGCTGCCATAGATATCTGAGTCTCCATCAACCCAGCTAACATCACTCTACCCAGGTTATTCCCTGAGACCCTGCCCCTCTCAACTTGCAGGCACATCCAAGCCACCTCCAGTGGCTTTTCCATACAAACAGTTGCTCTTGGCACATGCTTCAGACTTCCCTAAAATTTCAAAACCCCAAACAAGCAGCATCTTGGCCTCAGCATGCCCTGTACCTCTTGTTGAGCAGCCTTAAGCCCAGCACTAGTGTCAGCAGCCTCAGTTCACAGCCTGTCCTCTCGAGACAGCTCTAAGGCTAGCATGAGTGGCAGTCAATTGCAAATTGCATGGTGACTCTTGCCAGGTGGCCCCAGGCAGGGCACAGGTTGCAGCCAAAGTTGACCTGTGGCTGGGCCCCTCCCAGGAGACAAGCTATCTACCAGATTCAGAGTTCAAAACACTGGTATAAAGATGTTCAATAAACTTAGAGGAAGAGTTGATAAACTCAGTGAGAACTTAAACAGAGATAGAAAATATAAAAATGGAGATAGAAAACTTAAAAAAAGAACCAGTTAGAAATGAAGAATACAATAACTGAAATGAAGAAGAATACATTAGAGGGAATCGACAATAGATTAGATGAATCAGAGGATCACATCAGCAGTTTGAAAGAGAAGGTAGCAGTAAACACCCAATCAGAAACTATGTTTAAATGTTTATTTAAAGAGCAAAAAGAAAAAAAATCCATAAAAATGAGGATAGTTTAAGGGCCCTCTGAAATAATACCAAAATTTGCATCATAGGGATACCAGAAGAAGAAAGAACAAGGAATTGAAATTCTATTTGAAAAAATGATGAGAAACTTCCCTTCCCTGGCAAAAGAAATGACATACAAGCCCAAGAAGCACAAAGAGTCCCAAACAAGATGAACCCGAAGAGCCTCACACCAAGACACATCACAATAAAAGGTCAAAGTTTAAAGACAATCTTAAAAGCAGAAGGAGAAAAACAATTAGTTACCTTACAAAAGAGGTCCCATAAGACTATAGGCTGATTTTTCAACAGAAACTGCCAGCCAGCCGAAAGTAACACAAAATATTCAAAGTGATAAAAGACAAGGACCTACAACCAAGATTACTCTACCCAGCAAAACTATCATTTAGAATTGAAAGACAAAGATCTTCTCAGACAATAAAAAGTTAAAGGAGTTCATTAACACTAAACCAGTCTTACGAGAAATGTTAAAGGGGCTTCTTTAAGAAGAAGAAAAGAAAGATCAAAATATTAATAATAAAATGGCAATAATTACATATTTATCAACAAATGCTTCAAATGAAAAAGGATTAAATGCTTCAGTCAAAAGATAGAGTAGCTGAATGGATAAGAAAGCGAGATCTCTATATATGCTTCCTACAAGAGATTCACTTCAGATTGAAAGATGTACACAAACTGAAACAAAAGAAATAGGAAAATATATTATTTCATGAAAATGAAAAGAAAAATCTGGGTTAGCAATATTTATACTAGACAAAATGGACTTTAAAACAAAGGCTATAACAAGAGACTAAGAAGGACTCAGTAATCCCACATTTGGGTATTTATTTGAAGAAACCCAAAACACTGCTTTGAAGGGACATGTGCATCTGTACATTCATTGCAACATTATTTACAATAACCAAATATAGAGACAACCTGGTGTTGTCCATCAACAGGTGAATGAATAAAAAAGAGGTAGTACATATATACAATGGAATGTTACTCAGCCATAAAAAAGTTTTTTTAAATGAAATCTTGCCATCTCCAAGAACATAGATGAACCTAGAGGGTATTGTGCTGAGTAGAGTAAGTCAGACAGAGAAAGACAAATGCCATATGATTTCACTTACATGTGGAATTTAAAGCGCAAAATGAACAAACAAATTAACCAGAAACAAACTCATAGATACGAAAACATTTTGACATTTGCCAAATGGGAGGCTGTTGAGGGAAGTGAGTGAAAAAGGGGAAGGTATTAAGAAATACAAATTGGTAGTTACAAAATAATCATGGGAATATAAAGTATAGCATAAGGAATATAGTCAATAATATTGTAATAACTGTGTATAGTGTCAGATGGGTACTAGATTTATCAGGGCAATCACTTTGTAAATTATATAAATTTATCTAATCCCTATGCTGTATGCCTGAAACTAATATAATATTGTATGCCAACTATAATTGAAGAATAAAATAATTATTTTAAAAAAGTAAAGAGCCCTAATCAGTTGACTAAAATTAATCAAAAAGGAGATTATCCTCAGTAGGCCAAGCATAATCAGGTGAGTCTTTTAAGATTAGAAGGATTCTCTTGCTGACTTCAAAGACATAATAAACTGCAATTTTGTGAGAAGAGGTGGCCATAAGCAAGGATCTTTAGTTGCTGAGATTAGTCCCCAGCTGAAAACCAGTAAGAAAATGGGACTTCATAGAGCAGCACGGAAATAAATTCTACCAATAACCAGTGAGACTGGAAATTCTCACCTCAAATTACAGGTGAGACTGGCTGATATCATAATTTTATCATAGTGAGATCCTGAGCAGAGACCCAGGTAAGCCAATTCAGACTCCTGATCTATGGAAACAGTAAGATAATAGATTTGTGTTGTTTTAAGCCACTGAATTTATGGCAATTTGTTATGCAACTTTAGAAGATTAATACAGGTAGTAACTGCTGTTCTTGTGATATTGTTACTATAAATTAATATTATGTAACTATATTCCTCTTTCTAAGCTAAGATCACCTCAACTCTCTGATAATGTTGACATTCCATATAGCTTGCTTATAAGCACATAGTACTGGTCAAGCTAACAATTATAAAATATATTTGGTATTTACAGTTCACATTAATTTCCTGGTAACACCTGGAAGGTCACAGCTACTTAGAGTAAGAAATAATTAAATTAATAGTCAGTCCATTTTTCTTATTTTTTCCATCCCAGCCAGTGGATTTTATTCAGATATTGGTTAGAGGGCCCCCAAGAAGGATTCGTTTTGATCTTTGTGTTAGACAGTAATGTAGATAGCTTAACAACATTGAGACTGATAGGATTCCTGCATGGCTGACTTCCTTCCCACTGATAGGTAAACCACACACCAGGCTAACTTATTCAGATTCATGCATCCTCCATGATAGCATGTACTGAAGCTATAGCACAAAAGAAAAGGCATCAGTTTGGCTATCATATTTTATGTGTACAAACTAAAGGTAGGCGAGAACAGCTATATGAGCAACTGATGATTGAAAGAGATTAGAAGATTTAGGGATCCTAACTACATTTCCTTTAGAAATGACAACCAGAATCCATTCTTATCTAGTTCATGATTTTTAAAAGCAATCTTCTAAAGTTTCACCATTAAGTATGACGTGAGCTATTTATCAAAACAGATATTATTTATGATTTTAAACAAATATTTTTTCTAAATTTTCTTAGAGATATTCCCAGGATTTGATTTAGATTTGATTGGTATGATTTTAAAACTTTTCTGCCTTGACAGTTTGAAGTAATGAATTATATTAATAGATTTTCTAGGCTTGAATTATCTATACTTTCTGGAATAAACATTACTTGGTCATAATAGGTGATAGTTTTTAGTGTAAAATTAAATTTGAGATGCTATTTATTTATAATTTATTTTTATTTATAATTTATAATTAGACATATTAATATTCTATTTATAATTTAATATTTATTTATAGTTTTGTTACTAAATATTAATCTAAAATTTGTTTTGTTTTTTGTCAAGTTTTGACATCAAGATTTTCGAGTTTTAAAAATCAATTTCGATGGTTTTGTCCTTTTTGATATAGTGTATAACGTATTATATGTCTTTTAAAGTTTAAATAATTAACCAACAAGCCATCTTGCTCTAGAGATATTCTAGAAATAATTATTTTATACTATTATCCATTTCCCTGTTATTCTAATTATATTTTTAAATTATTCATCATTCAAATTTGGCAATTTATACTTTTCCAGAAAATAATTCATTCATTAGGTTTTTTCAATGTAAACACTTCATCTTTTTGTTCTCTCTTAATTTTAATTTTATTGACTTTTTTTCTGAACTAGATTGTTAAGTAACTCACCATAGTAGTTAATGTATCAAGTCAGAGTTAACACATGTAAACTATTACATCTGTGGTAATACAGGTGATGGCTGTCAATGATGTAAGAGCTCAATTTGCAAAACTATCTATTGATAACATTCTAATCCAAGCTTTCTGCAAACAACTGCAGGTAACGACAAAGCAACACCTTGAGCTGTTAAATTGCAATTAAACTATTAAACTCCATGTGTAAAGGAAATTGTCTTTGGGTTTTTTGTAACATGTGGGAAATCAAATATCATGCAGTTATAGTTGAAATATGGGAGAGAAACATATTCTTCTAATTGACCAAAAAATTCTATTCCATGAGAATGAAATGAAATAGATACAGAAACATGGCTCTAAAAATTGATGTCCATTTTATATGTATCTTTTTCCAAACACAGATCTAGAACATAAGGTCAACATCTAACCATATATTTATAAAGCTAATTAAAAGATAATGTTTTACATTAATATTATATAATGCAAAGGTATAATGCAAAGACCGAAATGAGAAATAATCTAGCTAATCTGATTAAAGTATAATATAAATGGATTGGCAACTCGGATTTAGAAAATAATTTATTTTTCTTAGGAGAACTACTCATAAGAAGACAACATGATGTCTCTACATTGTCTGGAAGTATCATGTATGGAATATTATCTTCTCAATATATTAAGTTAATAATTTCTAATTAGATTTAAATGAGCTTCTTGACTCCATCCCACTTTTTCCACATCAGAGAGGTAGAGACATAGTCTTATAGGTATATTATAAAAGCTTGATAAGCTATCAAAGCTAGTTTCTGATATTAAGTTAAAACTTTGAAAAAAAAATCAAGCCAACTAAAAGATACAGGGATACCTCAGCAAAGGCCTAGACTGTCTGCTTTCAAATTAAGAGATATTCAAGAATTTCTGGATGGTGATTACAGTGAACTAGAAATTGTGATATTTGATGTAAAATGGTCATATACATAGATACTGAAGTAATCTCAGTGATGGAAGAATTTGAAATGGAAAAGAAAAATGTGTTTTATGCACTCAAAGCTTGGACAGGTGTTGGAGAATAACTGGGAGATTGGTCAATGATAGCTATGAGGTAGAATAGAGTGCCATATACTTCAAAGAAGTTAGAATTTTTACACCAAGACAAAGGACACGATAATACATAAATGACAGTGATGTGCAGGATAGATTAAAGAAATGACCAGGCACAGAGAATTCTGGTGGAAGTCTATCATAATAGTCCATGCAAAAAAACAAACTAACAAACAAAAACAAAAACCAATGAACCCTTGATTCAATTCAATTCTATAAATATTTTTTGAGCACTGACTATATACCAAGTACTCTTCTAGGTGCTTAGACTAAAATTGTGAACAAAACAGTCTAACATCCTTGCCCTCTTGTGACTCACATTTTAATAATTAAATACAAAAGCAATAGGGAAAAAAAGACTATGATAGCAAGAGATATTGCAAAGATTGACTTGACAGAAACTTCTTGATACTGATGGTCAAGGAAAAAAAGAATTAAAAAAAAAAATTCTATGGCCTTAAAGCTAAGTAACAGGAAAAAATAGAAAGGCCATTGATAGAGATGGAACAACTTATTCAGCATATATTGTAAAAAGGAGAAAATTCTAAGATGTCCTAACTTGATTATAGCAGGCCAGAGGGTAAAAGAAAGAGACAAGAGAGGTTAATTAGTTAACTGCAGGGCAAAATCAACAAAAGACTGCTGACATTTCTGAATGTATGCTGAAACCTATATCCAGGTGCCATAGACCACCAGGAGCCTCTGCTTCTTGTTTCCACAAGAACTTTCCAGACAGTTACCCATTACCGGTCCAAAGAAGCAAACACTTCTTCCTTACCAACACTGCACCTATCTCAGAACCAGTTTTGCTTCACCTTCTCCTGTCCGCTATTCCTATAGTCAATGAAATTCTTTCAAAACAGCAAATATCTTTGTTCCCAAAACTATTTCCATAAAAAATCTCAACTTCAGTATGGATGACATGTTTGTCCCTACTAACTAGCCCTGCTGCTATTGGTTCAGATCACATGCCCCAGGACCTGGTCCTTTCTTTTTTTGGTGAGCATATGACTCCCTTTCTTTCAGAAAAGCAGCCTTTCCATGTGTTTTGTTTAACTGTCAAATCCTTTCCAGTGCCAAACACTAGTGATATAAAGATGAACAGGAAGGAGCACCATTCTGAAAAAATGACTGGTGTGATAATGGTGACAGTTCTGGATAAGCTGAAAGTTTGATTCGGGTAGGACATTCTTGTGAAATATTGCAACAAAAAATTGAAAAGTTGGTTTTGAAATTCAAGAGAGAAGTTAAGGTAAGAGAAATTTTGTTAGGAGTAATTTTTCCAGTTATCATCATATATGAAATCACCAAGAAAAAGAAAATAGATTAAGAGGCAACACCCAGAGATGAAAACCAGAACATTGATATTTATAAGTATGAATTGTAAAAATAAACAAAGAAGACTATGTTAGAATAGTGATAGAGATAGATATAAATAATAGGAAACAAAATGCTAGAATATCATCGAAGTGATATTAATGTATAAAAGCAGTTTCCGAAAAGTTGAAGTCATCAATCAAAAGAAAGAGAGGTTGACTAGAAAGAGAAAAGACCAGAAAGAAAAATGTTTCAGAAGGAAAATGTGAGTTTAACAGAGGAAAAGCCAGAATACAAGAGATTGTCAATTAAAGATCAGAAATAGAAAAAGTTCATGTAGACTACGCTATTAGAAAATATAATTGGTGAAATGAGTAGTTAGCAGGTCAAGATAATCTTGTTTGTTTTTGTTTGTTTGTTTTGTTTTGTGTGGGGAGTGGAGAAGAGGTTAATTAAGAGAGAGTTGATTGTGTTTATAAGCTGAAGAGGAGCAGAATGTGCCACACCAAAATATATGTCTTTGGCAAAGAATTATTTTGAGCTGATTATTTTAAGAAACCACAGACATAAAGATGCCCTGAAAACAATAGAAATTCCCCTTTTGTAAGGGAAATTTACATCAGAAAAGGGGCCTGTACCAGGAAGGGAGCCATTACTAGAGAACAAATACTATTCTACTTGAGAGACATATGCATGGCAGGGCAACTTTTGTTTACCAAATATTTCCTCTCCTCACCTTTTCATGATTTAACGTTTCTCCTTTTGAAGCCATAGACCCCTATCCCTCTTCTTTGCTCAGGTTGATATGTAAGCCTCAATCATCTGGCTGCCTTTTGAGTCTCATGTCTTTGTAGGTTTCCTGTACATAAATATGTAATTAAATTTTTTCTCCTGTTAATCTGTTATTTTTTAAAGGGTTTCTCAGCCAAGTACCTAGAATGACAATTGTTTTTCCTCCCTTACATATCTAAAGAGAAAAAGTTAGTGGTTAAACTGAAAAACCAAAAACAGACAGTGATAAAACAGTTCTCATAAGAGACATGATAATTTGGAGTCTGGAACAGAGACAAATGAATTAATAGTAATACAATAAGGCATTTCTTTTGTCAGGCAAGCAGGGGACGCTATATGAATATACTTTGAATTTCAGAGAAGAAATTAGAAGGAGTTTATGTGCGAGAGCTTATATTTTACTCAATAAAATAGGAGGAGGGTCATATGTCATGTCTTTAGGTGATAAGGGTGATGAGAAAGGTGATGGAGATTATGCCAGTTATTGAAATTACCACCTCCATCTTCCAACACATTAGTGAAAATTAAGATCCTATGAATTCAAACCGAGGAAAAAAGGAGAGAATATAAAAAAGAAAGGGAGATATCAAGGAAAGATCTGAACTCGAGGGAGGAAAAAAACTGCCTTTCAATTCTTTGAGGGATGACTTTGGAGGGTATAAATTTCAAATAAAAAAAAAAAGAAAAAAATATTTCCCCAAAGAAAAACGTATATGAAAAGGCACTGCTAAGAAAAAAAACAGAAAAATAAAAAAACGCTGATATATACTACATTTTCAACATATTAGATGACTTATGTTCTAGAATACTTGTTTTGTTAGTCATCATATGTAATCATCACATATATTTTTAAATCAATAAATTTCAGTAACATTATCATAAAAATGTTTCAATAGCAAATGAAAATCTGCTTTTAAAAAGCCAAGATTTTTACCTAATAGAATTAGCGAGCATGAAAATGTGATAAATGTATATTATACTGGTTTATGTGAATGGACAAGCAGAAGTGAAGCTGGATATTCATATTCATTTATTACCATAATCATTACTACTAGTGGCAACTGAAAAGATTTATTTGCATCTCACAAGTAGGACAAGGTAAGTATTGTATATGTATTAAAATTCCTAAAGAGAGTATCTGCATTTGTATCTACTACATTGTTTTTCAGAGCAGCATAATCATGAGAGAAATTCACTGTATACCTGATGCAAATGACTTAGCTGAAATGTACAAATTTCTTCTTTAAAGTATTTAATATTTTACTGAGACAAAAAGATTTTAATTTAATGATGGAGGAAAGGTCTGCAAAATAAAATATGAATTAACTGAAGTCATTGAAACTAAGAAAAAAATGAAGGAATCTTATTTCAGAATAACTCTAAAAATTATTATCTAAAGGAAAGCATTTTTTTTTAGTGTGTTCCTTATTACAATGTTTTTCACATCTTTTATTTCTCTTCATAAATCAAGTCTTTGACTCTGTATTTAGGAATTAACTAATGATCCCAAAATACGTTTATTTCAGTATAGGTGCATTCCTCAGCACTTTTTTCCTGTTTTGTTCCATGATTGTTAACATGTTTGAATAAAAGCAAAATGCAGTCAATATTAATGCCATGTCATCTTAATAAAGAATGACTAATGTAAATCCAACAAAACATAGGACAGATTTAAAAGATGACAATTTTAATAATGACCTTCAAAGAAACAACATTAAAACTCTTTAATTCTGTAATACTTGTCTTTTTTCCTTTTTTATGTTTCATATTCAAAGTTCCTTTACATTAAAAAAAAGTTGCCACTTTTTAAAACTAGATAAAATAAATCTCAAATTTAGTTCTTAAATATTTTCAGAAATCTCAGTCGTCGAATTTGAACAATGCTATGTACATCAGGCTATGATTAGCCTATGTGGCCATACCAGACTGCCAGGATCACTACATGGATTCTGAAGCCATAGTGTTTCTTGAACTGTGTTCTGCTGATTGTATACATCAGAATCACATTAAAATGCATATTCCTGGGCTCTCTCTCTCTGAGACCTATTGAGCCAGAATTTCTTAAGAGGGGTAGCCAGAAGTTTGCATATTTAACAATTTCCCATGAGGTTCATGCACATTAATATTGGGAATCACTGCCTATTGTTGTGTCAGTTTGACAATTTTCACGGCTGGGATAGAGATATATAGAAACAAGTTGAAAACTGGAGTGATGATTTTTTTGCAGATCATTGTAGACTTAGCCACCTCCATTTAGGTTAAAAATATTGCCTTACCTGTAGTAGGTAGAATGCTAAGATGACCCACAAAATGCCTGCTCCCTGGTATACATAGCCTGCATAATCTCTGAAACTGTGTTTATGATGGATTTTCCTCCCATTATCAGGTTATATTATATGGACAGTTGATTTTAAGAGAGATAATCCTGGGTGAGCCAGATCTAATTAGGTGAGACCTTAAAGGGAACTGGGGCTCTTCCTGAAGTCTAAGATTCAACACATAAGAAAGATTTGCAAGATCCGCATTGCTGGATTTGCAGATAAAAGGGGTCATGTTGCAAGGTATGCTGGCAGTCTCCAGTAGTAAAGAGTAGCCCTCAGAAAACAGCCAGGAAATGAAAAATACTGCCGGCCAATGCTTTGTTTTAAGCTCTGCAAAACCCTAAGCAGAGAATTCAGCAATCCCATATCTGAACTTCTGGATTACAGAGCTGTGGGCTAACAAATGGGTGTTATTTTAAGCTGTTATATTTATACTGATTTGTTTCACAGCGATAGAAAACTAAACATACCCACTTTATATAAAAGTATACCTGGCCTGTGGTTAATAGGTGTTATCTTAGCACAGCCATTCAGATTCACACTTGGACTTCTCTCATCCATGCATATGAATGAGATTGGTGTTATGAATCAGCAGATTTTACATATCAAAGTTAAGTTTATAGAATCACCAAGATTTGTTGTGTCAAGTTAAAAATATTTGGTAAGAAATCATCTGTCAGAAAAACAGAATCCCAAATAGTTCAAAACTTCTCTATCAGAAGTGATTTTTAAAAACTTTGTCCAAGTTTATCTGTTACAATCAACATTATAAGGTAGATTAATATTTTAATCACTATAACCAAAGAGGCATAAGAACTTAATTGGAGTCGATGGTCCAAGATTGTGCCCTAAAGCTGCCAGCATAAGTCTTCATTCTCAGTACAATTTTTTTTTTCACCAGAATCTCATGAGTCCATCTATTCAGCCAAAATAAATCAAAAATTTTTTTTCTCTTAATGTGTTCATGAGCTACATCTACTTGCCATTATTTCTTGTGGTCACACAAGCATTTCATTGAATATTTCTATTAATAGTTCCCACATGCCCATGCCTCCTTTAATGACTTTGGGATTCTAATAAAGTGATTAGAACTCCTTATCCCTGCTGTGGCCTCTGCTAAACGATGTGAAAATACCCCTCCTGCTGGGATTACCCCGCCAGCAAAATTCATATGAACCACCAACAAGTACATCTATTGTAATTTGACTTTCTTTGCCCTTGTTACTTTTTCCTGCTATCCTATAAAAGCTTTAATTTTTCCCTTGAGTCTCTAAATTCCTTTTTAATTATTTATTTGTGAAGAATTTCTTCTACTGACAAAATCAGGTTGATTGGTAATCTGTTTTTCCTCTAACTATGGAGATTTTAATGTGTTACTTGCTCTCTGAAACCTCACGGCTTTCTAATTAATGTGTTCAAACATGACTGAGTCATCTGATTAGCCTTGTTCAGTTATGGGTCCCAAATATCCAGATTAACACATGTAAAGTTGTGATCTCTCTGAGGAAAAATGTGGCAGTGAATCTCCGAAGCACAGAATAAATAAGATTTTGACAAGGAGTTTTGCTAAACCCAGGAGGTAATTCAGAGTGACAGAATATTTAGATACAAACTGTTAAATATTTTAACAATATTCAAGAAATGTTAAAAACGAAATTGGATTTAGTGGAAGAATTTCTCTTTTTACATTTTCTGATTTACACATTTCACACTGATGAAAGGAATCTTGGTCCTTTGCCGATTTTGCTTTGAGCCTTTGGTCCTTTGCCCTCCTGATCTTCCCTTGGGCAGCCAGCCCTTTCCCCCTCTGTCTATGGGTCAGGGAATACTAACACTACTGACCCATGATCCAGTCTTGGCTAACAGAGGCCGCATCTCACTGACCACAGTAGGGAATGCATCGTTATTGTGGGCCACTAATAGTCTGGAGAATTTCATAAGACTGCTGGGGAAAATAAGCTGTCCTTTTTCTCTGGAGTGTCCAAATAGATTGAGAAACCTCTGAAGTCTGATATTGATGAAATTTTTTCTTACATAGAAGAATCTGTCCAAGAACTTAGGAGAAAGCAAAACTGAGAAAAGAGCGTGACCATTACATTATTCTATCCTTTGAGACTACACCTAGCTATGCCCGAGGATATATAACCCCCACTCAACCTTTTCAATTACTAGAGCCCATCAATTCCATTCAATAGTTAAGCTCCTTAGGGCTGGGTTTTCAGACTTGCAACTGAGAGAATCCTGCCTTACAGAAAAGGTCTCTCTCACAAAAGTTAAATCAATTCAATACTCTACCTTTGGAATTTAGTAAAAATGACATTATAAAGCTAATTTATTGACTTAATAATTTTTGAATGGAATACAATCAAACTTCCAAAATATACCTTTGGTGATCACTTAAAGTCATAACCATTTACATAGCTTGAATTTTTCCAGTATTTAAAGGTACTTCAATGATATAATTTCATTAATTCTTACAATGTCCTTTTGAACTAACCAGGGGACAGGTATGCTTATCTAATAATATAATAGTCATACATTTTGTGACACATTTCAGTGAAGGTTGAATAACAAAGCACTAGGTCACCTATATAAGCATCTAGGGAAAACAGTAATTACTTCCCTAATGGTATAGGTAGGCTATCACTGTGGAAATCAGAATAAAAATTAGTGCACAAATTCATCACCTGGATGGAACTGTGTGGCCAATAGAACTTTTAACAATGTAGATAGATGAATATAAAATGTATGTAATACATACATACACTTAATCAACACATTTTAATAAAAGTCCTTCTACTTGTACTTCATAATATGTATATTATATAATTCATTATTATATAATTATGAATTATATAATTATAAAATAATTATATAATTCATAATTATAAGAATGCATTTATTAAATGATTACTACATATTAGTCTTATAAAATGTATTTAAAGCATATGAAAATGTGAAATTGAAATATGCTGAAAAGTACATTTAAGGGTTCCCCACTATATTTTTCTTCACTATATAAAAAGTGTTTTTTCCCTTCTCAATAAAATAGCAGCTTTGAGACTCCTTAATAAAGCAAGATTTGGGTAGAAGATATTCCCATGTTGTAAATATTTTTCTTATTAAGATCCAAATTATATTTTTATTTTTAATAGAGATTTTTCTAAAATATATTATACAACCCTGACAATTTAATTTGCTCTTGATAAATTAGTGGCCTCCTTGTGAGCATTCTTTGGTATTCTAAAATTTAAAATGTTTCTGGATCTATTAAAATATATAGAGTGTTTAAACCCAAATGCTGTGCTTTATGAATTCATATGTCTGTTTTTGATAGTTTCCTTTTTTTTTTTTTTAATTCTGTGGAATTTGTGTACCTTTCAATAAAATCCTTTTTCTTGGGTGAGTTTCTATTCCTTATTAGTTGTTTTAGGAGTGTTTACAGGAAGCATTTTAATACATAGCCTTAAAGGATCAACTATGTGACCCAGCAATTTCACTCCTTGATATAATCCACCATAACACATGTTCAAAAACATTCAGAGAAGCACTATTCATAGTAGCCAAAAACCAGAGATAACTATTAAGGATGGAAAATTTTCAAGTGAGCCAACTAGCTAAGTCAGCTACAGGGAAGAAATATCTTTAGATACCAGAAGTTGTCCTACTTGCTTGGGTGTGGTTTTAGGAGATATACTGTATGAAATATGAAGATGGCCAATGTCTGTTTCTGTAATCTGCTTACTTGTGATGGTAACCAGAATGGTAATCCACTCAAAGATATGCTAATGGCCAACTTTTGCTTCTGTACTCTGCTTGCTTGTTCTAGGCTTTATAAACTGCCTCTTTTGGGAGCTCAAGGCTGATCTCCTCTAAACCTACGTGGTAGAGAGTCAGTTGCCGGCCGGCTAATAAAGGCTCATAATTAACCTCAATTGGCTCCATGGGTCTTAGATTCAGTCACGCCACAACAATAACCTTAATGTCCATCAATAATAGAGTTGATAAATAAATTTTAGTATATACATATAAAAAAATATTACATAGCCATGAGAATGATTAACTGCACAAAATAATATGGCTGAAATTCCCAAACAAAAAATTGAGTCAGTGAAGCTGAATACCAGAAAACTTAGTATATGGAGGATTATAGTGACTGGAAGTGAACTAGAAAGGGAACTCAGAAGTATCTGGGATTAGTAATATTCTGTTCCTAAATCTTGGTCATGGCTACACAAGCATGGATACTTTATAAAGTCATTGAGTTGTGCCATGATGTGTGTACTTTTCAGCATGTGTTTTATAGTTCAATAAAAGTTAAGTCAAAAAGAAGATAAAAATTAGTTGACATATGCCTTTATATTTGTGTTGAAAATCATTTTCAAAGCATGTGTATTATCTTTCAAAAAGCACATGTGTTATTCCATTCATCCATTCAATAACTGTTTATTCATTTGTTTGTTTTCTGTCATGATCCAGGTAACAGGCAAGTGGCTAAGGATGTAGCACAGATTAAGTTAGACATAGTCTTTGCTTGCATGAAGTTCACAGTCAAGTCAGCTTCATTCCCATCTATAACATTCCTGTGAGGCAGGTAAAGAAGTTATTATGCTCTTTTGAGTCTTTTTGTTTATTTGTTTGTTTGTTTAGATGGGAGACAAGTAAGAATGCTTATCTGCTTCAGAGAAAAACTCATTTGAGAGGCAGTAGATCTTGTATGTGAGAAGGAGGGAAAGATTTAAAAGTGAGACCCCCTGAAGAGTACAAGAGAAAGGAACCAAAAATGCAGGAGAAAGGAAGAAAAACTTCAAACTGGGAATTATCACGGGTCACATGCTATTCGTTAGCAGAATATGCACTAGAGCCCAAGAACCTGACACCTCGACCACATCGAATCTAATTTTTCTTCATTGCTCTCATTTCTAGAGTGCCAAATCTTTTTATACACACACATGTGCATTTACACACACACACACACACACACACACACTTTAAATAATAAACTTTGGTCCTATGTGCATCATCTGGTAGTGATGTGTTGTATTTTTCTCAAACAAGGAGGTATGCAGGCAAAGAAGAGAAGGGAAGGGAAGAGAGGGAAATATAAGAAGTATGAAGGATCAGAAAATAGAATAAATGGCATTAACTGAAAATATGGGAGGAAATTCATCTTTGGAACCCATTGATTTGGATAGTAAATTTCTAAATATCCTGTGGATTTGTTATCAAAATACTTTCTAGGAAAGCAAAGACCTGAGCAAGAGACAATATCATGTGCCTTGGGCCCTAGAGAGAAGTTTTATGTATGTTTTAGTCCAGTTCTGCAAGAAACAGACAAGAAGGCAGAATTAAATGTGGAATTAAAAAAGATTAACCAGGAGGAGTGTCTAGGAGGGACAATGAGGAGGAAGCCACCGGAGCTTGAAGCAGCCAAGAGACTGCAATGTAAGTACAATTCTTATAAACAGAGAAGGAAAGAAGGGCGGGTAGGAAAGTCTTAGACTACAGGTACTTCTAAAAGACTTTAGCAATGTCAACAGGGAATCCTCGGACGAAAGTTACTCGTCATACAAGTGTCACGTTCTCAAGGAATGGGCCTCCCCTAGTACCCCTGCTGCACTGTTGTGGGATGGCAGCAGCCCCCAGAAAGTGCTAAGTTGTCATGACTGTGGTGTTGACTTCACAGTGCAGCAGCTGTGGACATACATGAATTATATTCTTCACAGTTAGAGATCTGAGAGAGGCGTTTTTACAGGCACCACACCTTATAAATCCTAAAGCCATTCTTCGGGTAAAAATGGGACTATACTTACACTGAGGATAGTAGAGTCTGGGAATTTCTAATATTGCAAATCTTCGACTGGGGGAACACCATTCAGACCAAGCAAAAGCTACTTATGTGTCTGACTCACATATCCAGTTTATAACCTCTGTTCTACATACATTTCTGATGATGTCAAAAGTAACTTAGAATCAGTGGTAACTTGTTTCATGGACCACCTGAGTTTTTAGATCTAGATATGTAGAAAGAACATCGTAATGAACAATCACGCATGCCTACCCACAGGAATATCAAGCTTCATATATCAAATATTAAATTCAGCACTTTCCATCAGTAAACCTGCCTCTCCCTCATAGTTTCTTTTTCAGAGAATGGTAAAGTCGGAAATCTGAGAGTCATCTTGGATTCTTCACTATAGTACATCTAACCATGTTATGCTTGTCTAGTACCCTAAAAAATACTCAGGTGACTCCCCTAAAAGGGTCCACTTCTCTCCATCTCTATAAACACCGCCCTGATTTAGGTCCTTTTCTAATGACCTTTATATATTAAGAACTAAATTTCTTTTAAGTAAATATGTTATCTCACTTACTCTTCGTATAAGAATGTGGTAGTTTAACTTCTAACATAGAACATAAGAAAGGTCTGGTAGAAAGCAGAAGTAAGGGAATGGGGAGGAAAGGCTAATATAAGGTACATTATCATGGTTGCTATTATAGGCAACAGGAGCTGGGATATCTGAGAAATGAAGAAAATGCCTCCAATAAATGGCCATTCAAAAGATAAAAGTTTGGGGCATTTACCACAGCTCCTGTTCCCATTGGTAGAGGGCCTAGGCCCTGGGCCATATTTGCATTGACTAAGAAACTCCTGCAGCCCTGGGACAAAAAGTGGAAAAATGCACAGCACACTCTTGAGATACACAACACACACTATTACCAGGGCAAGGCGAGCCTGAGTTCACATGGAACTATCAAGTATAGCTGCAGCTAATTCCAAGGTAAGCCAAGGGAAGGTGGCAGAGCACCAATTTTGCCATTAATTTGAAGTTTGAGGAGGGAGGTTCTCAAAGCCACCCTAATTTTCAGTAATTCACTAAAAGGGCTCATAAAACTCACTGAAATCTATTATACTTACGGTTATAATTTATTGTAGGGAAGATATAGAGATTGAAATCAGAAAATAAAAGAGATACATAGTGCAGAGTCAAGGAGATATTCAAGGGTAAGCTTCCTTGGTCCACTCCCCATGATTCAGGATGCATTACTCTTCCAGCATCGACATGTGACAGTACTCATGGTATACTGCTAATCAAAGAAGCTGCAAAAGATCAGAATTCAAAGTCTTTATTGGAGCTGCATTACTTAGGATTGACTGAGTGGTTCATCCCTGCCTCCAAAATGACTGCTACCACATGACCCCACTATAAATCACAGGGTTGCTCTCTCTGGCATGACTGATCTCTACCATAAGATTATCAGGTGTGATTTGCCCCATCCTAAGATTTGGTGTGGATACCTGCCACCCTAAACAAAGATACTCCTCACAGGTTTGGCATAGATTACCTCCCAGAAGCTAAAGGTAAAGATAAGACCTCTCTTTGGTCAATGCCAAATTCTTGACTATACACTATGGAATATGATTAATTATGTTCATTATAAAATATAAGTCTGATGGCATCTTTTCCCTCTTTGAATGTCTTCTGTTCCTTTATACCCTTCAGGGTAAGATCTGTGCCAGGCACCTCAAGGTCTGACCCCTGTCTACCTTTCCAATCTCAATCCTTGTACTCTTTTCTTTTTTGTACCCAATAGCCCCATCCAGTCGACTGGCACTTCCCTTTATGACCCTGTCCTGTTCTCATCAGCATCCTGACTAATTAAAATGAGTGACAGCACATAGACACTTATTCTACAACAACAATAACAAAAGTGACTTTTCTTCTTTTTCTTTTGAGCCATTCAAATAGATTAAGACAAAGTCCTGGGAACTATGGTTATGTGTGGAGGAGGTGTGCCTTGATGAAATGTCATTTGAAGAGGAGAGAAGATGTAATAGGATAGGAGAGAAGGAGGGAAATCCTCTAGTTTGGCAGGTGAGTAGCAGAAGTAGGATTCTGCTGACTTCTTCCAAATTTTATTCCAACATATGGAGAAGAAATAGAATACAAGACCGCCATCAAACTCTCTGCCTTTCTTGCCTCAGGTCTTCTGCTCATTCAATAACTTCTCTCCAGAAAGTAAATGCAAACACACAGATGCACACACATCTATGTTTTAAAACTCAACTCAGAATGTCTTCCCTGACTATTATCCCTTTCTCTCTTCTCTAGATGTATCACTCCTCTTTTGCTTTATTGAACAATACTCCCAAAAAAACAGTTATCAAGGTGTATTATTACTGTTTGTTTATATTCTTCCCCTGACTATGAACTCTATGACAGAAATTATACTTTTTATCTTTGCATCCTCATCAGCACAGGGCCCAATGAAATTAGAATAAAAATGTGTATAAATACAAATTTATATATGCATGGGCAAATCAAGGAGAGAGAGAGAGAGAGAGAGAAAGGAAAGAAGAGAGGGAAGAAAAGAGGTAGGGAGGGAGAGAAGAAGGGAAGAAAGGAGTGTTAGAAATTCACTTGGTTTGCAGATATGCAGAGAACAAGTTAATGCCAAGTTTAATAGAATATTGTTCCTTGAATCCCCCAATCCCCAGCCCCCAAGCTGCAACCCTGATTCTGATGGCAGAGTTTAGTTAGCTCAAGGATAACACATGACATCAGCTGAATGACATTAAACTGCTCATGGGTTCATGCCCAAACCAATTCCCTCTGCAGGGAGGTAACATTTCTGTAGTCTTCTGTGGTACTTTTAGAATCTCTCCAGGCTATGGTGGCAACAGATTTAGTAGACAAGAGGGAACTAGCAGCATATCACATGAACTGAACTGGAAAATGTCCTGGCCAATTAACAGCAAATGTCTGTGGCAATTAACAAACAGCCTGGGAACAAAGACTATCTATGTTGTTATGCTTGGTCCTGGAATGTTTATTGTCTCTTCATGTCTTCAGTTTTATAGTTTCAACATTTCAAAGATGTATATTCCACTCTTTCACTAGTTTGTAAGCTCGCTCGAGGACTCAAATCCATCTAATAAATCTTTTTATTCACACGACACCTAGCACAATGTTTGACTCAAAGTAGAAATGCCATAAATATTTTTGAAATAAATTTAAAATTCTACCCCAAACCTGAAGCTATAGTTTAAGTCTCCTGCTACCAGGTGTCCACAGCATGGCATGGGTATATAAATTAAATAGTGTGGCTTAAACATTTCTCCATACTTTTTAGCTGCCTTTATGAAAATTAAAATGAATAAAGTTAGGTTTGTATCAGGAAGGACATTTAGAGGTCATTTACTTTAATTCTCCCTTTTCAGATGAGAAACTGATTTCTCTAACATAATGGAGTTGGAAATATGGCAAGACTGGTATCGGAAGCCAATCTCCAGATTCTCAGTCCAGGGCTTCTTTTACAGCAAGTTTTTCTCATTTCTTCTTTCTGGTAATCAAAACAATAAAGTGTTTTTATAAAATTGCTTAAGAAAGCATAAAGCACTTTGGTACATTTGGGTAGTTTTCTCACTAACACACATTAATGAGCCTTGAATCTCTGTTAGTTTATATTCAAGAGCCACATGGTTTGTCATCAACCCTTCCCTCTTATTTCCTTGAAAGAATAGAGGCCATCAGCCAAGGTCACTTTTTATTTCTGTTCCCTTTGGATCTACTTCTAATTACTCTGATCTAGAAATTTAGCCTAATTTCCTCTTGATTAACCTAAGAAAAAAGATGTTCTTCCTCCTTTCAAGGCCACACCTGCCATCCTGGCACTTGGTCTAATTTTCATCAATATCCAAGAGATTTATTCTATAACCTATCTTCTCTCTCTCCTGAGGCTTAGATCTCTCTCCAGCTGCTGGCACCACAAACATCCCTAAGTCTCTTCCATCTTAAAGCCTTCTGACCCTATGTAATTGAAATACTACCTCCAAATTCTATCCTCTCCTTCTCATTCAAACACTTTGAAAGAATACACTCATCTCAACTTGTTTGTTAGCATCATTCATTTTTCATCTCCCTACAGTCTGCCCTCCACCTCCAGAGTGCTACCAAAATGGCTCAAACCAAGGGCGCAAATTGCTTCCTAATTACCAAATGCAGAGAAAATTTCCAGTTTTATGTTACTGCCTCATTTTGTTTTTCTCAAAACAACTCCCTTTTATTTCGATTTCCATGATGATGTACTCATTTGATCACCTGAAATATTTTTGATCATGATCATTTTTTCTGTTTTCTGTGTGGTTTTCTCTTCTTCTGCCTACAGTTAAAATATCTGTTTCCCTCAAGAAATATAATCATAATTTCAAGTATCAATATACTAATGGCCTTCAAATCTGTATTTCCATCTCAAACAGTTTTGATATTCAAATATATGTGTTTATATACTTGTTTAATGGGTTTCATGCTCATGCACAATAAGCACTATTAACTCAATAGCAAAATTCAACTCTATATCTTTGATCCTATCTCCTTCCTATACAGTAGAATCTCACAAAAATTCTTTAAGTGGGGTTCAAAAAATTGTGTCAGCTAAAATTCGAGGTTACTTTATTGCAAGGTTAATTTTAAAATCTTGCTATAAAATTATAATAGTCACAAAAGTAAAGATAGTGAAATATGTTGAGTGTAAATAATCATACACTCATTGAGTAAATCTCAAAGATCACAAGACACTCGCTTCCCAACTACTCCTTGCTCATATCCCTCCCCCTGCCTTTTCTTTTGCTCATTCTTATCTTTCCTGTTTGAAAACTAGGAATGCAAGGAGGATTGGAATGAATCACAAATTCCATTATATCTACATTTGTGTTTAGGAGCCATTTTACAAAATTTTCTATCTTACCTAGTGGTATCACAATCAACCTAAGAGGTATCACTTAAAATAAAACTTGCAGCTGATTCTTCTATCCTCTTTTCATTACTTTCTACATACAATTAATCAACAGTTCTTGAAAATTGTAGTTTTCTCAAATTGGCTTCTTTAGAAGTTCTCAAATTTGCATAGTGTTTTCATGTTCTTTAATCCATACCTTAATCTTTTCTGGACTACCCAAACAATCTTCTATCAGATCACTCTGCCCCCAGGCTTCTTCTACTCAAATTTTAAAATCAAGATGCCAGAGAAAATGTCAGGTACTAAGGCACCCTCCCTGTCCTATATCCCAAATACTGTTTGTGATTTCAAAATATGCCAAGGTTTTTCACACCTCAGTGTTTGCATCTTCTCTGCCTAGAATCTGGGGTCACCATATTATTCACTTGGCAATTAATCGCCCATTGGTCTGTTAAGACTCACCCTTAATTTCACCTATGAAGCCATCCCTGTTCTTCCCCTCCTCTGTCCAGCAAATATAATTGACCATGTCCCATTTTGGGTGTCCCCATTATTTCCATGCATGCATTTTTTTAATTATCTATATTATAATATAGATAATTTTATTTTACTTAGTCAGTGTCAGTACTGAGCTGATCAAGAAGGCAAGGTTCGATGGTGAGAATCCTAACTGGAAGAATGCACAAGAGACAGACATGAGAATGAAATGGCAGGCATCAACTTTATTGTGTAGAAAACAGTTATGTTTCTGGAAGTGCAGTTTTATTGAAGGGAGCACGAAATTGTACACACTTCTCTTGCTCCCTTTCTACTTTCCAGGGGACTGCATGGCTCCACACAGATCAGAGTACAATAGTGGCCTTCAGCCACACATGCATGATAATAAGCTGAAGTATGTTTACATATTTTAGGCACAGGCGCCCGACTACGCTAATGCTAAAAATGGGGCCCTATTCCTAGCCAGGAGCCTGGATCACAGCCAGGCTTTGGACCAGCCAGACCTTGAGCCAGTCAGGCCTCGGATCAGATAGCCTTGGATAACAGCCAGACCTTGGATCACAGACAGACCTTGGGCCAACCAGGCCTTGCGCCCACACTTCACCCCTGAAGGGTTGTGGCTCAGGATCTGGCACGGAGGGTGCTACCTTGGGCCCACAATTCACTTGCCATTCTTGGAGCATCTTAGCCCTGTGGAGCATCACCCTTGGGGTATTCTTTACCCACCATGTCTCTGGATGCTGTTCAGCAAACCAAGGGTATTGTGACGCAGCAATTTGTGCTTGTGCCCACATCAATGATAGTCCCCATCATTTCACTACCTATTCCATGGTATGAGCCATCTGTTTACCAGACATCCTCAGGGATGGTATTCTGACCCTTTGCATAGGGACTCGGTATGTCTCCCATCTCAGCAGGCTCCGCCAGGAGCTCTGCTTGGAACTGCACTTGTCCCAATAGGGGGTGCAGTTGACTGGACAGGGAGCTCACAGAGAACTGCGCCCACTGCTCCAGGTAAGCCCCCATTTCGTCAGCATGGGGATCTGTGCAATTCCCATACAAAGAGTTTTCCTTAAGACTTCAGCCATCCTTCCATGGGGTACAGAATTATGGTCAGCGATGGCCTCACTGGCCAAGAGAGCTGCATATGGCAGCCAATTGCTTCTCTATCAGAGAATACCAGTGTTTCTGCGCTTTTCCATAACTGAGACCAGAAGCCGATCAGTACACTCCAAGATCCATGCTTCTGCCACAAGCCTCATCCAAACCCTGCATCATCCACCTGCTCCATAAGCAGAAATGGGAGGGCTGGATCTATGACATGTAGAGTTTGGGGTTATGCTACAGCTCACTTTGTAGCCAGCTTTAAAAGGCCTCTTCTATCTTGGGAGTCCAATCCCATTGTGCACCCCATCATATTAGATGGTACAAGTGTCAAAATCTCAGCAGTCCCAATTAGGTTTGGAGCTGCTTCACAGTCTCAGATCAGGGATATGCCTGTATCGTATCAATTACCACCTCCAGTATTACTTTTGTCTTACCTGACCAGACAACCCCCAAGAATTTGACAGAGAACCCAGGTCCCTGGACCTTGTCCTCACTGACTGCCCAAACCCAGTCAGCAAGAGCTTCTCACAGGCTGGTTGCTGTTGATTCTCTGTAAGAGAATCAGAGGTTAGCATTAACACCATCAATGCAATGATACAAGTGCACTATGGGTGGTTGTTTCCATGTGGCTAAGTCTTGAGCCACGAGACCATGGCACAGGGGAGGGCTAGAGAAGAAGGCATTTGCCAAGTCCATCACATAGTATCATCCAAGTTCATGTGACAACAGGTCCATATTGTCTGTGACATTCGGCTTGGTAGCACGCAGGGGCGGCATAACTTTATTCAGCTCCCGATAGTCAGTCATCATGTGCTAGGAGCCGTCAGGCTTCTTCACTGGCCACAAGTTCAACTGCCTTCCCCGCCAACCTGTTGCCCTGGCCTGATCCCTAATCAGGGAGATTATCGGCCAGCCACACATCACCGGTTGTGGTTTTCTCGGAAATAAGAGTGAATTGCTGGTCAGCGTGAAGCTGATTCCACAGTGCCAGCAGCACTTCATTAGGTTGCTTCTTAATCTTTCCTACAGCAACCCCTCCCGCTTTCGGCCACGCCTCTGTCCATGCACTGGCCGGTCTGGGAGTGCAGCAGGCAGTAGGATGCGTACTTAGGTAGAACACTCCTTGTGTTTCACTTCCATATCTCCCAATCTAGCCATAGTTATGTCGTGGATCTGCCTATCCATGTAAGAGGCCAGCAGTGCCGCAATGGTGCCAAAAGTACCGACATGGCCAGCAGTCAAAATCAAGTTCTTCATATGGGTTTTAAATACCTCTTCATCAAAGCTTATATACTAGGTGCGAAACATCATCTGTTGCATGCCCATTTCCTGAATTATCTGCACCAAATATAAGTACGTGGCCCAACTGTTCACTGTCTCTGGAAGCTCCCTGAAGTCTTCCCACACTGTTGGTGCAGTGGACATGAGCCAGTTAATCAAGAAGTGGTTGTCTACACCCAGTGCTGAATGTGCCATATTCTGGAGGGACAGTATCACTGTACTGTGATTCGATGGAATCTAAAACCCACAGAGCCAATTGAGATGAATTGTGAGCCTTTATTAGCCGGCCGGCGACTGACTCTCTACCACGCAGGGTTAGAGGAGATCAGCCTCAAGCTCCCAAAAGAGGCAGCTTATAAAGCCTAGAACAAGCAAGCAGAGTACAGAAGCAGAAGTTGGCCGTTAGCAGATTACCACTCTGGTTACCATCAAACAAGTTAAGCAGACTACAGAAGCAGAAGTTGACTCACTTAAAAATTTCCCACCCTTAACAATCATTATGGAGGCCAGCTAAGCAATCTCTTCTGAAGATAATTCAGTCCCTTCACCCCATCATCCCACAGCCGAAGCAGCCACCCCAAAACTGTTTCTCCCACTCTCTGCTATACCTATTTCATGAGATCCCAAAGTTCCACAGGGGTGTGCTGGATCAAGGTGGTTTGCTTTTTAACCTGGGGGACATAGACAACTTGCTTCCCTAGGGGCCAATGGCTGTTCCACTTCAACCTGCTGCCACATTACCGGCCTCACCTGTCTCTGGTGGCTCCCAGACCCAGACAATGGCAGCAAACCTGTCAGGACCCCGCAGCATATGTTCCGCTGCCGCCAGCTGCTTTTCCAGCACTTCTTCCTGGCATTGTAACTGCTGCCCCCACTGAGCCTGATCCTCAGCCTCTAGGCTGGCCTGCCACAGCATCGCCAGGAACATCTTGGTGCATAGTTGGAACATTCGGCTCCAATATCTCCAAGGCTTTCTGGACTTCCTCCAACACAGCTTGACTCCATCCTCAATCCTCTGTGGGCATTCATGTAGCCAGATAGGCAGCCATGGGGTACCACTTGGAGGCAGAGGGCCACATATCCTCCACCTGGGTCTCCTCCACCTGGGAACCGTCCGGAGCACTTAGGGCCATACACACCTTATCCTGCAGACTATACCAAGTGTCAGAGCCGAGCCGATGGAAAAGGGAAGGTTTGATGGTGAGATACCCAGTTGGAAGAATGCACAAGGGGCTGTTATTTCTCAGATCATGACCTCTCTTTTGATATGGATCTTTTGCTTTGTTTCCTATTCTTTTTTCTTATTTCATGAATGAGAGAAAGCCCCCATTGACCAGCATCATACACCAACATTGATTACTCTCATTCAACATACAGATAATCTACTAAACACTTGAAACACGAAGTAAAAGAATTTTCCCCTAAAACAAGTTTATAAAACCCTCTAAAATTAATTCAAGTATTATTATTACATACAAAGAACCTTATCCATCCTTTTATTCTCTTTCAATAGTCTTTATTCTCGATCTCTTAGGGTACTAATAGAATTAAACTTTACTGTTTTGTCATAATTTAAATAATAAGTTATTACAAATAATACATACCCAGACTTATTTTTCTCATCCTCTGCAAGCATTTGAAGAAGCATAAAGTGTTTATGGGAGCTAGGTGTGCCAATAAAAATAATGTAACCAGTGACAACTTGAGGATTTTTGTATAGAAAGAACTTGGAGGTAATCATTTGGCAGAAATTGGAGGCTTAGAGACTCATCTGAGTGATGTGCTGGCCATACATACTCACTGATTTCTCGGAGCATGTGTTTCCTTTTGGAAAAGCTTAAGGAGAGAAGCGTGACTGATGGAGGAGATAAATCTTCTCAAGCCATCCATGTCTACTGATACTAACACCACATGTACCTTGGTTGTTGGGATTCTTGGTTTTGTTTTTTCACTTTATGAACACACCAAAAATAACAAAGCAAAGGATTAGAATTAAAGTGTCTAAAAATTAATGAGTAATCATGGTTATGACTATTTCTCAAGTGGAAAAATTAAAAATACATAAAATGACAATGATGGGAATCAGTGTAAAAGTTTTCCTTATACTATTTTTTAAAGCATCAAAAAATTAGTAAAGGAGCCCCACCTCTACCTCCATCTATATTCAAGTTTTATGTATAATGATTGGGCAGCATGTCTTACTTCATATCACTTGACTTGCATGAAGGACGCTATTACATGTATTGCCTAAGGAAACATTATGAAATTGTAGATTCAATGTCTTAGATTTTATTGAAGTCTCAATAGAATGAGTGGACTCTCTCACTTGTCTTAGCTTTTATTCGAACAGAATTTGAAGTGTGTGCCATCAGACAACCACACATTTTCCCTAAACAATAGTTTTTATTCCCTAAACTCTTTTTAGTTGTAGGGTGGCAAAGTGTGACAGTAAGTGTCTCCAAGCACTAGTCGAACCAAATTACACTCTTGAGCCTGTGCGTGCTCTGCCTGTTGATGGCAATGTGCCTGTTCTATCATTCTTCCTCATCAGCTGTCTTGCTAAAGTGTGCAATGAGTAATGACTCCAGGGTGATATTTAATAAAAACACTACCTAAGACTCTGAGCCAAATGTGATCCCTACTATTCTTCTACTATTAAAGAATAATTACCCATTCCCTATGCAATTGCAATTGCAAGTGGCAGAGATTTTGAGTTGCCAAAATGTCAGTAAACTATTTAACTTTTAAAAATTCTCAATGTACAAAGTGCTAATATTAATACAGAAATGCAAAGGAAGTAAAAAAAGTCTACCTCTTGGGAAAATTAAATATAAATAGCCTTGTATCCACTAATTTGGGTAAGAGTTGGAACATCTTTTTAAACTAGCTTTTATAAAGGAGATAAAATGAAGATGCCAAAGATTAATGCTGTCAATTAAAGTGGTCAGCATGCATCCAAAAGGCAAACAATAAATCTAAAGCAAATAGAAGTGTATTGCTTAAATTCTGCTTATCATTCATTACATAATTGCCAGGAAGTTAACCATTATATTTTGCAAATCCATCACATCTTAAATTCATCTTGGAAAATGTCCTTCTTCCATTATTGTATTGGGCTTTTATGGACCTTTGATGGCTCTCACTGTAATCAGCATGGATTATCTACAAGATTAACATAGTCTATAGTTCTGAGAGAAAGAAGATGAATATATTCTACATTATTCTTTAATTTTTTTTTACAATGCCTCAAAACAAAGAAGATGAGCTCTTAATCTGAGCTATGGCACTTTGCTTCCAGTGATTATAATTCTAGCAAGAAAAATAAGTTAAGGATTTCCAATCACCTGTTGCTCAATAAAGACAAAGTAGTGAGCAAATTAAAAACTTTCATAATGTCCAAAGCTAAATGTTTTTAGCATTTGAAGAAATGCTTTAATATCATTTTGAAAAGTAAATCTGCTTTTATAATAAATAAATTTTCTGGTATTATAATCTTCACTTATATCCTCATATTTTTAGTCAATATTCTATTCAATTCATTAGTTATTCAATTAACAGACCTCTTATTTTTCAGGCACTGGGCTAAATAATAAGTCTAAAGAAAATGATATAGAAACATTTCCCGTCTTTAAGGAATGTGTATTTTAATAGGTCAGATAAACATGTGTGCTGGTCCAAAAATGTGTCCACATATTCTTTGATACTCTCCCACCAAGAAGTAGAGTCTAAATCCCCCTCTCTTGAACATGGGTTGTTGTTAGCTATTCGCTTCTACTGAGTAGAGTGCAACGGAGGTAACACTGTATGACTTTCAAAGCTGGTCATAAAAGATGACTCTCTTGTTCTATTAAGACATGTATTTTTGAAGGCCTGAGCCACCCTGAAGAAAATCTGACTGTCCTGAAGTTGCCATGTTGAAGAGACTATTTCAAGAGACAGCATAAAGAGCAGTGCCCAAGGAGCCAGCTGTTCCAGATTCCAGCTCTTTCAGTCATTTCAGGCCCAAGAGCCAAACATATGAGTTAGCAAGTGTCAGACAATTCCAGTTCCAGCAACCATCTGATCGCATCCACATGACAGATCTCACTCAGTAAGAACCATCTAGCTAAGCCTTGCTAAAATCCAAAGTGCTGGCAAGATTTATTGCACAGCAGTAGGTAACTGGACCAGTAGACAGTGGGAGCAGTCTAAGACAAACTATGGAGGTTTAAAACATCCTGATATTTCCAAGCAAGAAAAAGTAGCTGAGTGTGGCCAAAGGATAGTTCAAGTCAGGGCAAGGTAAAAGGCAAGACTAAAGAGGTTAGCAGAGGCCAGGTCATAGAGGTCCTATAATTTATATCAAGGGGTTTGATTTTTATCCTGGAACAGATGGATATTCATTTATATTTTAAAATATATCTATTTATGAAAATTAGTTTAT
Organism: Eidolon dupreanum; assembly: GCA_028627145.1. Taxonomy (NCBI): domain Eukaryota; kingdom Metazoa; phylum Chordata; class Mammalia; order Chiroptera; family Pteropodidae; genus Eidolon; species Eidolon dupreanum. Next base: position 31,575,828 of record CM053507.1, read on the forward strand.
TATTTTTGGAAATGTCAGAACATTATTTATTAATTTGTGAACACACAAAAACATAGTGCCTATGAGGTTAAGAAATAGCATACTCTGTAAGTGTGCTTGTTTTGTTGGTATGCCTCCTATTTAGTCTCTGGAAACTCTGAAGAACTGCTTAGATTAGCACTTCACTTTACTGAAATCTAAGCAACCTATCCTGGATAATGGCTTGTCCAGACATATTATCGGTCAGGGGTTATTTTCTAGTCAGCAGCTTCAATGGCCCTGGCTTTATTTAGAAGGATTTTGGTGCTTCATTGAAATGATTCATCTAAGTGCTATGTGCACGGTTAACCTTTTGTGACTATCAAGATTACTAAGTAAGAGTCTTTAATTATAAGAACTCTGAGTGGAAGAGAGTTTAACATGTTTGTCAAATTCACACAGCTATGTAACACGAAGGCCGAATATGAGATCTACACCTTTTTTTTCAAATAGCGGTTCTTTGCAGAGCACTTTTGACTGGTCAACTAGTGGCCATGTTGAAAAGAAACCAGAATTAAGTGGTAAAGTCCTTAATGTTTTCTGACAATTATTTCCATAAAAAAAATTTAAGGTTTGGCAAATATTGACGTTTTGACAATCCATAGCTGCTATTCAATATTATATGTGTAGCAGAAAATATGTATAATATTTATAAAAGACAACAGAAGAAGAGAAGAGTTTCACAATACAGGTCTGTACTTAATATATTATATATACATTTATTACAATATTGTACTTCTAGATTAAAAGAAGACATTTGAAGAATGTGAGTAGATCCACCTAAGGTAAATTTGGGAAAACGGTATGTTACAGTGAAAAGACTATGAACTCTAAAAGCAATATAACAGAGTATTAAATGGGGCTTATAGTATTGCCTCTGAATTTCAGCTAAAGCTCCAAGACTGAGAAAAATGGATGATAGGCACTTCCTACATCCTAAAGAAAGGTGTTAGATACACCTATATGGGACTAATGTAAGGCAGCAAAATCAGTACAGCAACTGATTCCAACTTCCTAGCTATATAGAAGAAAACAATTTCATCAAAGAGGTTAATCAGGGTAAAGTTTAAGTATGCTAACTGCCACCCTCCCACCCCCAAACCTCAAGATAAGTGAGAAGGAATAAGAGAATTGGCATAAATAGTAGAGATGTCTAAAAGGAAACACTAGAATCTCACTCCCCAGCTAGCTATTGGGAGAACCTGACATATTTTCAGGACCTATGCAAATATGGAGACTGGTCCTTGCCTCTCACCTGGAAAGTGGTAAAAGTGAGAGGACGGATAAACTGATCTGAATAACAAGGTAAGTAGAGAGGGCAGCAGTGGGAAACAGATAACACTTATATTGTTCTGTGAAGCAAGGAAGTTTGAATTTCCTCATGTCAAGTAGATTCCTCAGAAGGTAGGATTCAAAACATATTGATAACCCCAGGCAAAACAGCATCCCATAGGAAGAAGCTGGAAATGTGCCTCCTTGTGGAGGAATTGAAGTTTTAAGAAGTCCGCTGGAAATTGAATCCCCTGTGTCTGCCAGCATTTGTAAACTTGCCATAAAAGAGGACATGGATACATGAATTACTAGAGCCCTAATGCAAGAGAGACATTATTTTTTCCTCCTACCTCGATCCCTCTCCAGGTCCGCTTTCCCTCAATACTGACTCTGAAGCAGCCAAGAATTAGTGGAGAGAATGAATGAAAGGGCTACAGCAGCTTTATCATTTCCAATCTCTAATGTCCCTCTCAAGCCTTAGCTGAGGTAAAGGAAAAGCTTTGAATTAGATGGATGTTTGAAGATTTGTTTTAAGAAGGATTAGGCTTGATAATATCTGAAAATCAAAAATCTTTTTAAGCTGAAAGTGACTTAAAAACTGTGCAATCTCTTGATTAAGTGACAGGGAGACACAAAGGATTTTTTTGGAATGTAAGCATGGAAGAAACAAAATGTTGTGTCCTGTTATTATTATTATCTATCAGAATATTGCGTATTCAATAAAGTGGTTATACACACAGAAGTCTGAATATCAATACTACCCCTTCAGTTGTTTGAACTCAGCTTCATTTATGAAAATGGGTTAATAAGACCTATGTCGTAGGTTGTTGGAAGGAATAACTGAGGTAATCCAGGTATAACTTATAGCACATCATTCATTATAGCATTCTGTTTCTTCCTCCTCTTACCATATTTTAAAAAAAGAGTTAGGACAACTTATAAGTAGGTTACTTATTAGAAATTGAAAATCAAAATAATTAAAAGAAATGAGTAGCATATAAGCCAACAAATAAGCAGTTTCATATATATGATTAGGCCTAAAATTTGGATTTATTAAAGATAAAAACAAAAGACTTACAAAATTATTAACTAATTAAAGGAAACTCTCCAGTACTTTGAGACAGAAAAACACTTTGGGGTTGTTAAACCCTAAAAATAATTTTATTATATAAAATACTATCCAAGAAAATCTTCTTTTACTTAGAGCTTCCAAAATTTATAGTACAATTACATTGCAAAGGTTTGTTATTTTTGTCTGTAATTTGAAATTCACGAAGGTGTTCTAACCAGGTTCATAAAAGCTATTTAAGCCACAAAATGGCTAATCTTTATAATGTTATCAATATTCCCTGAGTTCTATTTCCTGGTGAAACAGAGAACTTGAATATATCCTCTGAGTGTGTGTGTGTGTGTGTGTGTGTGTGTGTGTGTATGTGTGTACACATATGCATGTGCGCATACACGTACCCACACAGAAAACAGAGGACACTTTTTTAAAAAAAATCTATTTTCTTTTAATTCATCAAATTTATTTTCAGTATCTTTTCTTTCCCACAGCATTGCCCACCCAGGTCAGGTCCACAACAACACGAGTGTTTTATGTCTCCAAATTATTTGCTTTCCTTTCTCCAAACAAAAACTATTGCCAAGGGCCAGGTGAGTTTACAAGGAAAATAACAGGATTAAATGAGCCCAAACTGACCTATAAATGCCTAAAAGCCATTTATTATTTCCAGAAATGTGGCGCTATTATCAGAGTATTCTTTCTTTGAGCTCAAATATTTTAATTGTAGGAATTTCAGGGAGCATAAAAATTAAAATAAAAAAACAGCTACCAAAACTCAGTCGACATGGCCTATCCCTTAAAGCTTCAAGTCTTTGTACAGCATCCATGCAGCAATTTCCTGTGCTGGGAGGATGGAGCAACAGAGATAGTACTCAATTTGTGCATGAGCTTTATATGAAATGAGCCTTTCTCATTTAAAGATTGACTTACTTTATTACAAAATCTCATTCAGTATATACCTCATCTATATTGTATTTTTAATTAAACTGGATAATTTTCAACATTTGTAAATGTTTCTAAATTGTTAATAATCAAGCCAAATGAGAAAGAAAAGTCTGAATAGAATAGTCCCACTGGAAAAAAAAAATCCACTTGATTTGTCAAATAGGAATGAGCTATACCCTAAAACAGAAGCCAAATAGCCTCTTAAACTGGTGCAGCCCACACAGCAAAGACAATACCCTTTTCAAAGAAGTTTGTGTTCTTTGTCTTTTCCAAGATTTTCAGTGTTTTGGAATTAGCAATCAGGCTGTTCATTTATGTGTGATGAATGATTTTCTGAGCATCTCAGCTCTAAATTTAGAGAACTTTGGAAGTGGCAAATTGTCCCTGTAGCCAACCATGCTGAACAGGCTCCAGGGAGCAGAACAGTAGAAGGAGCAATGAAACATTTGTCAGCCGCCCTTCATAACTTACTGTTTTCCCTGTGAACTAAGGTATTTTGTTTAAGAAATGTTGATGTTTATTTGGTTGAAGCAAAGCATGTGAAAGTGGTTTTCAAAAAGAAAGAATGTTCTTAAATTTCTCAAATCCTTCCTCATTTTTTAAAGGCTGCCTGGAATAATGGCCCACAAGACAGAAATCTGAATTTCAATACTATGTTAGTAAACCCTTGTTGTGATGCTACTTAATCAATGAAGCTCTCCTTTTTCTTCACTTTTAAAATATGAAGAGTTACCTTATACTCCATATGGTTCCCTCGTATAACCCTGGCTATTTCCTTAAGCTGCACTGTTTGTGCCACATGCTACTGCAGCCCACAAAACCCAGTTCTGATTCAGGCAATTTTTTCAGGCTTTGCTTTCAACATTGTAGTTTATACCTCCCAATGAGTCAGGAAAGAAGTCCTGAACCATTTTGCGGTAATATCTTAATTTGTCTGTCTACTACTCATCTCATTTCATCACTTTGAGATGTGATAATACAATATTTTATGGATGATTTAGAATTCCTGATGTTTGTTATTATTTGTTATCATTTTCTAGTTCTCCCTACTCACAAGCTCCATACCCTGTAATCATAGCAAGAAAATTTTATCACATGACATTTTCTTTTATTTAGTACAAGCTACCTGGAAGCAATAGGCCAAGGGATTCCTGCTCTGTCCAGTAAAGGAGAGGGGGCATCTTTGAGTTCTAAAAAAAAAAAACTATCATGTCCCTTTGATCTTAATTTAAACAATTTCATTATCTTCTACATCCTCTGAATTCAGTATCTTGGGTTCATTTTTTTTTTTCTTTAATAGCTAGAGCCTGTAAATCTACTTTGTAATCAAATATATTGAATATTCTTTCATAACTGTTCTAAAATTATCCTTCCACTTTTATTATCCAGAATGTCCACTTTTTCTTCTGAGATAGTCCAACTTTCCATTGTCTAATCCATTTAGATTTTGGATTCATTGGCACACTAGTGGGATCTGTGGCCCTGGTAATGGATGAGATCACTCAGCATGACCGCAGGTTGAGAAGAAGGCTAAGGAGAGCAAACCAATATTTTAGGCCAGGCATAGAGGAGACATCAAAGAAAGAGATCAAAAAGCATTAGCAGTGGAAAGAAAAGGTTTAGTATGGAAAAAAAAAATAGAGTATTACCCAGGAAGCCAAAATAGAGGAGATATTTCATGTGAGAAGTGGGAGCAGGGTACATACAGGAACGGAGTTCATGTCAAAAGATGATTTAAAGAGATCTGACAATATGAATATAATTAATAATAAATCAAAACAGTTAGTTGCAAATGACAGCTGACAAATGATCGAATATGAATGGTAGATAAGTAAAGTTTCACCATATTTATAGGTGAATGAAAGAAGAGTTAAAATGCAATAGGCAGACAGAAGGGAAATGGTTCAAAGAAAGCCATTTTTTGAACTGAGATTATTTAAGAATGTTTGTGGAAGTAGCTAGCAGTGAGAAAAAGATAGAAGATATAAGAAAGAGAGTAAGTGAGGTAAACATGCTAAAAGTGGAGAGACAGCTGAAATCTAGAATGTCATAACAATTTAAGTAAAAGTGAATACCCCCAATAGAAGCTTTTTTTTTCTAATTAACTTTTCAGAGTTTTGCAGCTATTGTTTTTTTTTCACACTAGTTACTTAGTGACCCCTTCTATATTTGAAGTTCTGTTTCACCTAGAATCTACCTAAGTAATAGCAATGCAGTGTCTTTTATCATTGTAGTGGATCAATGCGTCATAATGTTTACCATTATTCATCAATAAAAATTTTTAAAGGGTATATTTTAAATGTAAACATTTAGGTTTTATATAGGTACTCTTAATTCAGCTGGTATTTTTATTTTGTTCTCTTCAGATTCCTAGGTGATAAATAAGAAAATAATTTCCTTAATTTATAACGTACTTTAAAAAGCACAATTATAATAGAAGAAATGTATTTCTCCTGAAAATAAAACACATCACAACAGAGGTTTGATGGAGGGAAGGACATATTTTAAAAAATTCATTTCTCAGATAAAGTATCTGCCGAAGCTTTGAAAGGGGGATTGCTAAAGCTCTCTTATATTAAATAACACCCTACCAACAAACACTATGAGGGTAATGTTCAGTTTTACTGGAGTTTATTTGATACCTGACAAAATAATTGAATCTAAAATAATCGTTAAAATCACAGGCTACTAAGTTGCACTCTGAAGAGAAGAATATAGGTCTTGGTCTTTTAACACAAGGAAAAGAGCCTCAGTTAACTTGCCAATCACTTCCTTGGATATAGCTTCCTATTTAGGATTAAACATTAGAAGTAATAAAAGTGTTGCAAATTAAGCAGTAGCTCTGCTTATAGAAACTCTACTTGAATGAGTATTAAAGCGTAATGTAATTTAAATGTGACATCTGATGGAAACATTTAGATGAGAGTATCATCACAAGTATCTTTCTTCCTAGTCTCATTTCAAAACAATTCCAGGTCAGCTTCTGTGGGAAGCTCCATGATGAGTTAAAAGGTAAGAATTCACACAGCCTAAAGCAGGGAGTCTGTAGTGTTTCTTCCCCACTTGGAAAAAATTAGTTTCAATCCTCAGTGTGGGGGAATATAGATTGGTTTTCTATTTATACCTAAGGTTGTGTAAACTATCCCCCTCCCCTTCCCCACAGCGCTCCTAGATCTTCTTGAGGAAGAAAGCACTGCAGGGCACCAATTGACCACTTTCAGTGGGATCTCGCAGCTTTGTTCTACAACTCCGGTAAATTAGAAAGACAAGCCAACCTTAAAAAGAAAGCTCAGAATAGGTGAAAATACCCGCCTTTCAACCCAAAAGCAACCTATTATAAGTAAATCTGGAACCATTCTGGCTTTTAGATGAAGCTGTGTGAACAACCAAAGATAGGCAGCGGTTTATGGCCACAATACAATCATATGAAAAGGAGGAATTAATGTCAATAGCTGGAGTCTTATTCCTAAAATACATGTTGTAAAACCCAAGATTAAAATTAAAAATATGTATTTTTAACAAGTAAATTTCTTAATTATCAGTAAAAAGTCAGCATAAAATTGATAAAATTTGAAGTCATGTTTAAATATTTAAATTTTTGTCAGTTTCTGCTACCTGATTTCAATAATTCAAATAAATCAAAGCTTTTAGAAGCAAGTGATGATTTTAGGTTTTCTACAAGTACAGATTATAGTACCTATAAAGATTATCTTGTACATGTACTGCAAGAAATTAAACAAATTTCCTATTAATTCATCTATAGTGAAATGTCTCTTGAATCTCATTTTCAAGAGAAGCTGGCCTTCTCTTTAACAAATAATTTTTTTATATATGCTAACATACGCAAGGAGTCTTATAACTTGTTTTATTCTTTGCTTTGACTGCTAGGATACTCAGAAGAAATATGCAGTCCATCTATAGGAGCATGTAAAGTAGCCAAGATATGGAGGCAACCTAGATGTCCGCCAAAGGATGAATGGATAAAGAAGAGGTGGTACATATACAATGAAATAATACTCAAGATAAAAAAGAATGAAATCTTGCCATCTGCAACAACATGGATGGACGTAGAAGGTGCTGAGTGGACTGAGTCCGACAGAGAAAGATAAATGTCATGTAATTTCATTTATATGTAGAATCTAAAGAACAGGATAATGATCAAATAAAACAGAAACAAGCTCATAGATACAGACAGCATTTTGATGGTTGCCAGATTGGGGGTTGGAGGCAGAAGGTAGATGAGCGAAGTGGGGAGGGTATTAAGAGGTACAAATTAGTAGTTACAAAATAGTCATGGGGATGTAGAGTGTAGAGTATAGCCTGGGGAATATAATCAATAGTATTGTAATAACTATGTATGGTGTCAGATGGATACTGGATTTGTTGAGGTGATGACTTCACAGGTCATATGAGTATCTAATCAATGTGTTGTACACATGAAACTAATATAATATTGTATGTCAACTGTAATTGAAAAATTTTAAAAATATTTCTAAAAAGAAGAGTATTTTTTTGTCTTTACTAATTTTACCATGGACTTTATCATATTTATTCTTTCACCTCAAATATTTCATCTATTTACTTATTAAAATTTATAACAGTATAGTCTTATGATTTATTTTACACTTTGAGTTATAACTCATACTAGTTTACTTAATTTGATGCTCAAATTTTCTCAGTTTTGGCCACTGAGAGCTCTTTCAATTGGCTCTTATGTCCTATTGACACTCACTCATTGTATTTTTTCCTTTTTAAATACTTACTTATTTTCTGGCATTAGTAGATTCTCCAGGATCATCTTGTGTATTTTCTGCTCCAGTACTAGAATCAAATATTTCTCCAAGGAGCTCTGGTTCATTTTAATAAGAAATGGTATTAGAAACCAAGATCTGGGCATTAAGTGTATCATTGCTTCCAGGTTCTCTCAGCTAATAGAACAAATAAATACGTGTGTGTATACTAAACCATACATACACATACAAACACACACACACACACACACACACACACACAGCTGTAAATATTCTTATTTGCGACCATATGCATCTCTACTAACTAAAGATGAATTTATACTGATGTCTCTAATCTATTACCCCCTGGATCATTCTAGATTCCTTCACTTGTTTATTCCTACTCCAACAGTTAGACATCTGGCTCTCACTATCCACCACCATTTACTTAATCATTCAATTCCCTTATACACGTATAGAAAACCCATCCCCTCATTAGAAAAAAAAATTGTCAACTAGAGTATGAACAGTGCTTATGTGCAGTTCCTTTTGCTGTAAGTTTTACAGATGTCACTCATTTCCAAAAGTAACTAGGTCAGCACCTTGCCCTCCCACCCCATTCAGTGAGATTATTTCATACATTCACAGTAAGGATAATTTCTCTTGTTAGTGTGTACAATCCTTCCTGGGAAATACTAACCCCCTAAATTTTTTAAAAATTATATTTGCGTACATTAAGTTTTACCTTTTATGCTGTAAAGTTCTATGAGTTTTGCAACTGCATAGTGTCATGTATCATACCAAAGAATTTTACCGCCCTACATGTATCCTTGGTGATTCACCTTTTCCTCTGCACCACCGAAGTCCTGGAAACCACTGATTTTACTGTCACTATAGTTCTGCCTTTTCCAAACTGTCATATAGTTGGACTCATACAACATGTAGCTTTTTCAGATGGGCTGCTTTAACTTAGTGAAATACAGTTCAGATTTATACCCAAGTCTTTTTTGCGCTTTGATAGTTTCTTCTTTTTTGTTTATTGTTGAATAATATTCCATTATATGGATGTACCATACACATTTTATTCATCTATCTATTGAAGGACATCTTATTTTTTCCAGTTTTTGGTCATTATGAATAAAGCTACTATAATATCCAGTTTTTGGTGATTATGAATAATGCTACTATAATAAAGCTAATATAATATCCACAGGATTTATGAATCTATACTCAACCTAGAACGATTCATTAAAATTACCATGTAAGTGTTGCTACCAGTTTATGGCTCCAGTGACTCTCTGGATTTACTTGTCTACAGACTTCTGAGTGGCAATTTCTCCTGTGACCTCAGTTATCTGATGGATTCAAAAGTTGTTGATTTTCATTTTTTTAGCTTTTTCTTATTATAAGGATAAAACTGCAGACTTCTAAGCTTTTTACATGTTGGAACTAAAATCAGTAGTTCTGTTTATTTTTTTACCTTTTTATCAAATCTATCCACATTATAAGTTTTAATAACTAAAGGAAAGTATATACAGGCAGAAAAAAATATTAACCTATAATTCTATCACTTAGAGCCACAGTTTTTTCCTCAAGACTTATTTGTATTCAACTTTTTAATCTTAATATCTTATTTCCCATGTTTTAAAAAATCACCCACAAATATTGATGTATCTTACATAAGTATGCCAAGTCTGCTTCATATTTTGCAGAATATGGAGCTAAGTATGCATTGTCCTTTTCTCTTCTTAAACTTTGCAACTAGTAGAAATGTCTCTAGACATTGTCATAAAAAATTAAAGATTTTTACCAAGTTCTACTCAATCAGTTACTATATTTTCTAGACATGTTCACTTATTTTGTTAAATTTGCTAATAGTCTCAGCACATGAACACTTATGTTCAGTAAGCCTTTCAGCTTCAAACACTTGAGACATATAATTGTATAAAATAGTGAAACATAAACATACATATGAATGCAAAGTGAATGACAGTCAATGTCTCTATAAAAATTTGTTTACATGAAAACTAAGTGAACACTTTTGGAAGAACTAAATAAAGATCATCAAATAAGGAGTGAGCTATGAAATAAAAAAATTTGATGAAAAATTTCTAAAAATCTAGAAAAAGTTTGCAAGAAGTATTTTACTGTAAAACTATAAACAGTAAATAATAAATATTTTATATCGTTTATATTGTCTTTATTATGTTTTTATTATGGCTTTATATTAAGTCTTTGTTAGAAATTTGACTTGGAATCCCAGTCATCTGAACAAACTCCATAATAACAGTTAACACTTAACTTCACACTCATACATATTAAACACAGTTCTCAGTGTTTTATATATATTATACTTTTAATTCTTCCAACAATTCCATGACATAAGTTCCATGTATACCCCCTTTTTGTAGAAACAGATATAGAGGCCACGAGAAACTGACCCCAAGATACAAAATTTAAGGAAATTAAAGATGTAGTTGTTCTCATTCCATGTTGATATAGATCAATTATCAAGTTATGAAGAAAAGTGTGGCAGTTTAATAAAAAGTTAAACGTAAGTTTAGAATACAACCCAGTAATTCTACTTTTAAGATCCTACCTAAGGGAAATGAAATCATATGTCCACACAAACACTTACATGTGAATGTTCATAGCAAAATTATTCATAATAGGCAAAATGTTGACACAACTCAAATGTCTATGAGTGAATGAGTAAACAAAATGTGGTTTATCCATACAATAAAATATTATTCAGTAAAAGAGTAATGAAATACTGATACATGCTACAACATTAATGAAACTCAAAAATATTATGCAAAGTAAAAGAAGTAAAAAAAAAAAACAAAATATAACATTGTATGATTTCATATATGTGAAATGTCCAGAAAAGACAAATCTAAGGATACAGAAAGTCAATTAGTATTTGCGTAGAGCTAGAAATAAGAATGGGAATTAATTCTAAATGAACATAAGGCATCTTATTGGTATGATAGAAATGTTCTAAAACTGAATTGTGGTAATGGTCGTATAACTCTGAAAATACACAAAACTCTTTGAATTGTGAATTTTAAGTGGAGAAATTTTATATGTAAATTATATCTCAATAAAATTATTTTTTAAACTTATAAAAAGGACCTGGATAGCAATGATGGTTGCATAACACTTGAATGTATTAAATGTCACTGAATTGTACACTCTTAAATGTTTATGTTATGGAAATTTCACATAAATAAAAATGAAATAACTAAAAAGTTATGGACACTGTCAGAATTTATAGCTCTTGGTATGTATTTTTGTTTCCTTAATTATGTTCTTATTTATTTTTATATATGCAATTCATATTCATTATATAAAAAGCTGGAAGGAAAAAAAAAAAAACTTTTGGATTGCTCATTATTCCATCTCCTAGCAATAACGTCAGTTAATCTGAGAGCATATATCCTGCCAATCTTTTTTCTGTGTATTTTCATAAAAATGTAATCACATTATTACGTAGTTCTGTAATATGCTTTTGCAGCTTAACAATATACATAAGTGTTATACTATGGCAACAAGATGACAGGGTTTTGAAGTTTGAAAACCAAATACCCACCTCACTTAAATGTAAAACTTACTTTGTGAGATATAAAATGACCAACACATCAAGTACAGACAAACTTGCAGGATATTTGATCCAGTCCAAAACATCCATGGAGACATTCAGTCTTTGCCAAAAAGTTTTTGATAATTGGTCCTGTCCCAAATGTCTATGCTCAGAATTATCCATGGGTTCAGATAGTCCATAATGTTTATTTACACTTTGGGTTTACAGGATTGATACAGAAAAAAATGCTATCATGTTTTATTGGTCCAATAATTGCATTGTGATTGCCAATAATTACTCTTCTAACTCAGTAGCCCAGCTGAAAATGGCACATAGAATTAGGCTGATGGATCAGTGTGGACCATGTGTCTCAGTGGATGTACTGACAATACCAACTATCAAGGACCTTTTGGCATGGACAAAATGTCTCTATGGCTGTTTTGCACAGGAGTGAACATCTGCTAATCCACATTCAGCTACTGCTCTCTGTATGCCACATGCTATGGACTGAATTGTGCCCCGCCCCCCAAATTCACGCACAGAAGCTATGACCCTAATGTGACTATATTTGAAGGCCTATAAGGAGGTAATTAAGGTTAAATGAGGTATTAAGGTTGGGTCCCTAACCCCATAGGATTAGTATCCTTATAAAATGAGATGCCGGAGAGCTTGCTCTCTTTCCACCATGTGAGAGCACAGCAAGAAAAGTGGCCATCTGCAAGCCAGGAAGAAAATCTTCACCAGAAATCAAATTGCACAACACCTTAAGCTTACACTTCCCAGCCTTCAGAACTGTCAGAAAATAAATTCTATTATTGAAGCCACCTAGTCTTTGATACTTTGTTATGGCAGCGAGAGCTAGCTAATATACTCTACCTTTCAGGCACTCCTAACTCCTGAACTAATCAAGAAACTATACAATAACCTGTTTTGAGTATGAACTATTGTATTTCAGGCATTATATTGAGTACTTTAAATGCGTTATTTCATTTTATTCTTAGAATCCCATGAAGTTATTCTACAAATGAGGGAATCAGGGTTCAAAAAAGAAAAGTCAAAGTCACACAGTAAGTGCCAAAGTTTGTCCTTAAACCCAGGCTACATATGTGTCCTGACAATTCAGTGCCAGTAGGACAGGAGATTGCTAGAGCTCAGAGACTGTGCTAGGAATTAATAGTGTAGACTATTTCCAACATAAATTTTTACCTAGATTATGCTTTTATTGATCACCTGCTAACTACCATATATGAAAGGCCATAAATGCCAGGACGTAGATGATTTTATTTTATCCTGTTGTCCAGAAGTCAGCTAACTTTTTTTTCTGTAAAGAGGAAGACAGTGTATATTCTAGGCTTTGTGGGTTATATGGTATCTCTGGCAACTACTCAACTTAGCTGCTGCAGCAGAAAAGCAGCCATAAGCAATAAAAAAGTGAATAAGCATGTCTGTGTTAAAGGTAATTTCATTTATAAAAACAGATAGTAGGTTGTATTAGGTCCTCATGCCATAGTTTGCAACTCCTGCCATCAATAATAATAAGTGATTGAAAGTGCTTGAGAAGGATTTAGTCAAAGATGTCTTTTTAGAGCATGAATTTGTTAGTAATGTACAAGATGATTTGGAAGAGGAAGGAAACACAGGCAGAGAAAGCTTAAGAAGAATAAGACTCAATAGACTTGGTAGAAGGCATGAAAAGAAAGGAGAAACGTATATAAAATATAAATATGTCAAAGCTTTAGATCATATGTTGATCCCCTTTACAACTTAGAACTTTCCCTTTTGAAAATGAACAAAAATAGATTATGTGTTAGTTTAAGTCAATAAGTGATTTTTTTCTTTATATTTTTCTTTCTTGGTAAAAAAAAACAAATTTAATAACCAAAGAGCTTAAAGATCTTTAAAAGCAAATCTCTCCCTTCGATATGTGGGTATATGTGTGTGTGTGTGTGTGTGTGTGTGTGTGTGTGTGTGTGTGTGTTTTATAGTCCAAGGAACCACAAGAAGGAAGCAACCAAAAAAAATCCATAAGTGTCTTTATTTGTAATCACATTACTTAGTAAATCAACCAAAAAATGAGGATGTGAAAATAAGGATGATGTTGAGGAGATTGTGCCTCACAAATTGCCATATCTCTAACACAAAGCACTGTTGATGAGTTAGAATAAAACCATTCAGTTACAGAATCTTCTTTGTGAGGAGATAAGAACTAGGCCACTTGGTCCTTTATTTCTCTCCATTAAATCCTCTTTAGAAAATGTTGGCGTGACAATTTCCTTGTGAAGCAATGAGTGGGCAGAGTTGACTAAACTATTTAGCAGATGGAGAGGAGAAAACCCAGGGGGATTTTAATTTACTTGGTCAAGATCATCCAATTAAACATCGCTTTATCTAGGAAAAAGACAAAACACTATGAATTTCTAACTATATGATCTTCCAGCCACAAACTGGAAAGTGAACAATTCAGTTAATGAGCCAATTTTTGTCTATGTGATGGCAAAACATTGGTTTGACTCATATTACTTTTAAATTAGCCAGCTGTTTAGGTAACATCACGCAAAACAACTGGCATACCAGAGCCATTAAGTCTTCCAATTTAATTTTATTACCTTATAACTGTTAGCAAAAAAGCATTCACTCATTCGTTCATGCATTGTTTACTGGTTAAACACTTAATGAGCACCAACTGTTTCCCAGAGCAGGGACTGTGCTTAATAATAAAAGAATACAGAGATGAATGATACATAACCTCTGTCTAGGAAGATTTTACAATCAAATAGGGAATATGACAATGAAACAAATATTGATAAATGGCAGAATGTAACTAGTGTTATAAGCTGACATAAAGTCAGGTGCTTACAACCTACAGGGCTTCTCTCTTTGAGAAAAGATCTTTTGATACTATTCTGATATGTTTGATTCAGATCCTAGTACTGCTACTAAACAACTCTTTGCTATTCACTTAGTCACAACTTGTCTGGGCCTCAGTATCCTTATCTAGGAAAGAATAAGTTGCATTAAATGTTTGTTAATGTTTTTTCTACCAATACTATCTTAAATTTCAATATTTTAAATTGAGGAAGAAGATGAATTAGAGTAATTTCAAAGAATAAATGAAGCTATGATGAAAAAGGTGGACAACTAGGTATTCTTGAAGACACAACAATAGATCTTAATTGATGCAGATGAGTAAGGAACACTCTCTGAGTAAGAAACAGCATGAGCCAGCTATACATGTAAAAATAATAAAAATAAAAATAAACCATAAACAATGCCTACATTTCTGGGGTAAATGTCTGAAACAAAATCTGCTCAGAAAACTGGATGGAGTGGCAGACTGAAAATAAATAGAACTCTTGATGACCAGTATTTGGTGAGGAAAAAAGAAATTCTTTGGGTCACCCTCTCTTCTGCATAGACAGCCAAATGGGGAGAGGGAAAGTATCAAAGTGGGAAAAGCTATCTAGTGCAGGAGCTGACACCTAGCAGGTCATTCATGGATACTGAGAAGCCACAATAGCACTAGTAGCAGAAAGAAGTATCCTTGCTCCCACAGCACAAGAAGATGGAAGAAGGTGCAGGGACTTCCCAAGACTCAGTTTCCATACATAATGTGTTACAGATGGCTGGGATCACCTTATGGAAATGTCTAGGACTATAGTTGATTAGGTCAAAGTCAACCAAATGAGTGAACATTATTAAGAGGGACCTGAAGTTTAATTCACAACAACACCAGGGATGAGGAAAAAGATCTTTAGTTTAATATTTGTGTTGAAAAGACCATTATAAAGGGAAACAAACAATCTCTCTTTTGAGTTAAAATTAGCAAATTAATCTCATTTAGAGAAGCAAAAAACAGAAGCTTTCTAACCTGAGTTTTGAAACCTTTGAAAACTTAAGAGTATTTGAGACACTTGAATTGACCTCTTTCCCTGATTTCTCACTAATGATTTTTATCACAGAGGAGGCAAAAACAACACATTTAGAAGTTTAAAGGGCCAAGTATAAAACTAAAGAATTATTAGCAGTGGCCCAGCCTGGTTTTGGTGGTGAGCTGTAGATATGGATCTATAACCTGAGATTAGATCCATGGCATAGAGTCTTCTATAAATGGGAGTTGCCAGTTGTTCTTCCCTCTCCCTCAAATACAACCCAATTCCTCCTCTTTCTCTCACCCCTCCCCACAAGAAGAAAGAAACAAGTCCTGGAAAGTCACTCCGAACCTTTCTTTCTGCTAGAGGCAAAGGGAAACTTCAGTGAAGTCAGTATCAGTGAATACACCAGGGAATCTATCCTGTCACATTTAGGAAATAGCAATGACAAAAGGCAGGTCAAAAAGTTACCAGGTCAGTATTGGAAGAACCCTATGGAACAGTAGAAGTGCAGGAAGAACCTTTTTAAGAATAGACTCAATTAATATTTGCTGCCTCTACCCTCAGGAGCTGTAGTATATCCAGAAATTAGGAGGAATAACAATAACATCATATAAATCTGGATAAATATGATCCTCGAGTGCTTCTAGAGTTAACATCTGATCCAACCAAGATTGGGTTTGGGTACCATGGGTAAGTCCTACAAGGTGCATTATCATGATATTGAAATTCTTTGAAGAGACTGTGGAATAATAAGCAACTGTGTGATATATCCTGCTTCACCAGGCTTGGTAGAGGAGGCTCTGTTGAGAGTTAACTCTCTCTATAGCTTCTAGAGCACCATGGCTAGCCCTAAGCACTAGGAGATATTTAACCAAACCAAATATGTCTAATACACAATATTTTAAATGCATGTGGAGGCGGGTAAATAAAATGTTCTCTTATTCCCTTCTCTTTAATGTTGTCCTAGAAACACCCATGAACCAAGACTTATCTTCTTGCACTTTATGGTATCATTGGCATCTGAGCATAAGGTGGGGTTGAGGTGAAAACTGAAGTCAATTCCTACAAGCCTAGTTGCGGGATGTGCCCAAGGGAGTAGCACACCATCATGTTCAATGACTCATGGGCATTTCCAGAACAATCTAGGAGGATTGCTTTGTGGGAGATTAATGACCTAAGGGATCATTTGAAAGAACCGTTAGTTAATAGGATCATTACTGAATCATAGTCCATATGCTTTCCCAATTGTGATAGTGATAAAAAAGTCTGAAAAAAAATTAAGAGTGTGTAAATTATCATACTGTTAATTGCTGAATTAAGAGTGATCAATAGACTTCTTATAGAGAACACCTAGAGTTCACCTTGTTAGATTTGCAAAATGGGTATTGCCAGATAGCAGTTATAGCTGATGAGGATAAAGAAAAGAGAGCTTTTATCTGAAGAGCAAGGTTTTAACCATTTGAAATGATGCTTTAGGATCTCTCAAGAGGACCTACTCTCAACCCACAATAGAAAAGTTGTTTGTGACAGAAACTAGCTTTAGGCATATTCTTCCTTGATCAGAAACATCTATAGTTTCTTAAGGGTAATATGTGAATTACTTCTCACTTGTGTGTTAGCAAAAGTCCCTGCTACTCAAAAAGTAGTTGTTGTCTATGGCCCCCCATATCTCCTCAGTGCTCACCTCTAAGCTGAAGGCTGCTTGCTATGAATAAGAGCAACTCCTAATTTGCTACTTTTTTTTTCTGGCTTGGTAACAAATATGCCAGCTATCGGGGCATAAAAAAGTGATAGTTCATTTCCCTTGAAGCAAGACTCAACCAATGAAGTATATTCATCTCTCTCTTGAGATAATTCTAAAATATAATATGCACATATCCCCGGAATTTTGTGATGGAACTAAGCTCAGTTTCCCACAGTTGTGTAATTTACTCTCTATTACCTTCCTTCTCTTTCTTGCTTCCCTTCCCTATGACCTTACTGTGTTTCCTAGGACCACCTCCCTGCTGACTCTCAAGTCCCTCAGTGTTTGCTTCTGAGGGAATCCAAACAAAGACAGTGAATAACAAACCTGGTTATAAATCGATCTCAAATATTTTTTGCTCTTGATTGCTCCTAAAGATTAGGAACACAAAGATATGTATGCACTTTTAATTCAAACACAAAGCTTCTCTTTTTTCTCCCCTTTGTCCACAACAAGAAAAGGCAGAAGTCTATAATTTCAGGACACAACCCATTATCTCACCTATCAGGTGGTCATCTGAGTATCTGAGGAAATAGATGCTTATCTGAGGAATAAGAGTTTAAGTGTGCAGCTCATGGGTCCTTTAAAAACTACCTGCTCACTTTTTCATGATGGGTTTCCCACCAGAAAACAAGTGTCATGAAAACCACTGCAAAATCTAAGCCAAAATAGGAAAATAAAAGACTCATATCAACATTGTTGTATTGGACACATAGATTCTAGCAAGTCTACCACTGTTAGTCATCTGATCTACAAATGTGATAGAATCAACAAAAGAATAATTTAAAAATGTGAGAAGGAAGCTGCTAAGACTGAACAGGGCTCCTTCAAGTATGCCTGGGTCTTGAATAAATTGAAAGCTGAAAGTGAATATGGTATCACCACTGATATCTCCCAGTAGAAATTTGAGACCAGAAAGTATTATGTGACCATCATCGATGCCCCAGGACACAAAGGCTTTATCAAAACCATGATTACAGGCACATCTCAGGCTGACTGTGCTGTTCTGATTGTTGCTGCTGGTGTTGGTGAATTTGAAGCAGGTATCTCCAAGAATGGGCAGACCCATAAGCATTCTCTCTGGCTTGCACACGGTGTGAAACAACTAATTATTGGTATTAACAAAATGAATTCCACTGGGCCATCCTACCACCAGAAGAGAAACAAGGAAATTGTTAAGGAAATCAGCATCTACATTAGGAAAATTGGCTACAACCCTAACACAGTAGCATTTGCGCCAATTTCTCATTGGAATGGTGACAACATCCTAGAGCCAAGTACTAACATGTTTTGGTTCAAGGGATGGAAAGTCACCTGTAAAAATAGCAATGCCAGTGGAACCATACTGCTTAAAGTTCTGGAATGTGTCCTGTCAGAAACTCGTCCAATCCAGCCCATAGGGACGGTACCAGTACCACCAATTTTGTAGACATCCTGGAGGAGCAGACTTTATATGGAGTTACTTGGGTATATATAAGATTTTACCAGTTGCTGCCAGGTGTAACAAGCTTCAGGTATAACAATGCCCTTCAGCCAAAGATCCAAGAACACATTTAATTGATCAAGTGGGTTTATTACTGGTTGCTTAAAGAGAAAACAACCATTATGGAGAATCATTGGGTGTCTCAGTAAGAGAGTGTCAGAAAGGATTTATAAAAGAATCTGGATTTTGGTTGAGTGATTTTGGAGAGGGTCCAAGGAAGTAGGGCCTTGCTGTGAATTTAGTGCTACCAGAAAGCAGGTATAATTCTATAATTGGGTGTCTCAATAAATCTATAGGGTGGGCAGACTAAAGTGAAGCTAAAACTATAATTGAAGAAACCACAGAGTGAGAGTGAAACAGAAAATATAAATTTGCTTTTTCCTTTATGGGTCTCAGATCCCCTGTGCCATATTTTATAGCCCTTAACTTGAACCTAGAGATTAAAGACACATACTCTTTGTACAACATGATCTTTAAACAAATTAGACTATTCCCTTCAATGCTCAACATAAGAAATAGTGGTATGTTCTACAGTAAAAAAAATAATAATAACAAAAAAATAACAAAAAAATTCTGGTTTTGTTGGACTTATTTAAACATGGTATCATTCAATCATTTGTGGGGGGAAAAAATTCTAACTGTGCAGCTACTATGCCCCACACAGTATTTTCCTCTTGCTTAAAAATACATGGTGAAGAAGACAGATAATATCTCTACTCTAACAGCATGTGTAAATAGTGGAGAAGGTCACACAATAAAAAAATAAATATGATAAAAATTCGAATAGTGAAAGTGGTATGAATAAAATAATACATAGTGAGAACAATGGAGAAGGGGGCTACTTTAGTTTAGTCAGGAAAGAGTCTTCTGAGGACATGATATTAGAGCTGAGGCCTGAATGATGTAAAGGAGCCAGTGATATACATACAGATCTGAAGAAAGATCATTTAGGACAGAAAGGACATTCAGTAGAAAGCCCCTAAGTTTGGAACAAGATAGGCAGAAAGAAATCCAGTATGGCAGAACTGTAATGAATCAGGAAGGGTACAAAAATGGGCTAGAGAATAGAGAGATGATGCCTATAATTTTGTTTGCAGTTACTGAACCTGGGAAGTTCAAGATGCCTAATAAGCAGTTAGCAGTTGGATATTTGAGGCTGGGATTTGAGGGAAGAGTTCAGAACTGGGCATATAAATTTGAGAACTATTAGCTATACTGTATGGTCTGCTGTTTAATCCCGACTTCTACTTTGGATAAGTCTTCAGTACATAAGCTCTAGAAACCAAGAATAGCAACTGTTGGGTAGAGAAAGATAATATAATGGGGAAATATGGGTAGTGATAGAAGCAGATATCCTTGGAATGGGGTGAAAAATTTAAAGTCTTTGATGTGTTTGTTTGTTTGTTTGTTTGTTTGTTTAGGTAGGGTTGGGAGAGGGTGACAAAAATCCTGAAGAACAACATCCTTGAGTTAAATCTGCTTACCAATTTCCAAGTAGGGTGTAGAGTGGCTAAAACTAAGAGATGACAAACACATTTCTCAAACGGCAAAAGAAATGGGAAGAAAAATGGTGAAAGGGAGAGGACTGAGGTAGTACAAGGAAGGGAACTAAGATACACCCCCGTCACTAATGTAGGAATTAACTAAACACTGAACAAACTTTAGAGGAAATATTGTTTCAAGACTGGGACAGATAGCCTTAAAGTGATAGTAGAGATCATAGGGGTCTTCAAACTTGTAGATTTGTTTCTGTTATCTCAATATGTTTTGTCTTTTCTCTTTCTGATATTTCTGTTAGCTGAGTCTTGGTCTTCTGAATTTTGGCATTTTCCACCTATTTTCTTATAATATTTTTCTTCAAAAAACTTTTAAAATACATATAAATCATGTACATGACTTCTTAAAGTTTCATGTATAAACAAGAAACTTTAATCAAATAGTTATGTTTAGGACTATAGTGATGCACGGTTCTGTACTTTTTACCATGTTAATGATTACTTTTTTTTTTCAAATAATTTTTTTAAAAGTCAGTTAAAGAGACTGGAAAGTGTGTATGGTAAGGAATGAAGAGAAAGCCTATATTATTTGGCCAAAAAGTTCCACTTTTTAGGATCTAAGGAAATAATCAGAAATACAGGTAGAGTTTTATACAAAGATACTCATTATGACACTATTCATTCAACACACACACACACACACACACATATGTTTGTTTGTTTGTTTTGCCTAAGTTTCTAGTGCTATTTTAAGCTGCATTGCAAAAGAGAAAAAGTCTGTTCCCTCATGGATATTACATTCTTGTCTTATTTAAAGTAAGTAAAATTGTAGAAACAATCTTAATCTCTTAAAACATAGAAATGGTTAGGTAAATTACATCCATGTGATGAAATACTAAGTAGCTATTAAAAATAAAGTTCATCTACATATGTGAACTTAAAAAGCACACCAAGACATATTATGAGGATCTATCTGTATTGCTCTCTAGTGCCTAGCTTATAGTTTCTCAAATGATAATATCTGGCATACAAGTGAATATTTTTAAATATTAATATTTATTCTGTTATCTTTGGATGTCAGAATATAGTGATATTTATTTTCTTAGTTATATATTCTATATTTGTAAAATATTTATCACTACAATTTATTGATAATTAATAATCAATAAATATGTGTTACTAAATGTTAACAGTATCACTTAATAATATTATTAACATTTTAACTATTAACAACAAATACTTTCTAGTTATAAATGAAAAGTATAATGTTAACTAGAAAAAGCACTGATATCCACAATGAATTAGAGAGAACTTCACTGAAGCATTCATACCATTTTTTTGGGGGGGGTCTTTTTGTGTGTGTATGTACCAGGAATCTTTATTCAGGAATGAATAATTTGTGTGTTTCAATGTTTGTCCATCTTCTATCAGTTAAAAACTCTTGTCTTATCTCAAGAAGAAAATCTGAAAATAATATCCTTTAGGTTAAAAACATATAAAAGGAAGTAAAAATTTCTGCTATCTCACATAAAATTAATTACACAATTTTAAAAAGTTAGATTCTTAAAATGAGGAGAAAACACAGTGATTTAAATATATAAAGTAGATGAGATCCTTGAAATAATAATCTTAATTTTAATAATACTAACATGAATTAAGATTTTAACATATTCTAGGATTTGTACTTCTACATTATATGCATTGTTATCTCATTAATCCTTCAACCAATCTATTATGCAGGAACAACAATGTTCTCCTATTCTACAGATCAAAAAAGGCCCAGTGGTTTTTAATATCTATAGGTAGTTGTTCGTAGAATCCAGATTCAAATCAAGGTCTGTCTTGCTCCAGAGCCAGTGGTTGTAATCCCTCTGATTTTTTAGACATGTGAAGTAATTCAGAGCCTAAATTTTTGAGAATGTCAATCATGGATCATTAAAAAGTAAGGTAAGACTTTTCCAGAGGACAAAGGGCATAAGCCTCCCCTTCTGCCTTTCTTTATTTTTCTTTTTATAAATCTCAGGGATGTTCTTTAAGTACCTAGACTTACTGAGACTATTTCATGTGTCAAGACCCTATATGGCCAATGTTGGATGTACAACTCCAATGGTCTCAGTTTATAGAAGATTGTCACTGCACACCCTAACCAAGGGTTGCCAGGCTACAACTCCACAACCTCTGCCCACGTGAATAATTTCAGTACCTAGAAAACTCATCATCTCTGGGTCTATGAATATGCAGTTAGTAACCAGATCAAGAAAAGGATGAAACAGACCGATGAAGTATAAGACCCTAGAAACAAGCAATCACTTCAAGCAGGAAGTCAAGAATCAGACACAGCCCTAGGGAAATCACACAATGTTTATTTTTATTTATTTACTTATTCTTTATGTTGTTGCATAAAAGAACTGATGAAACATAACATACATGTATATCCACACACATACATATTCACGCACATGTGCTTAGTACACGCATATACACACACAGACAAGGTACAGAAATTAGATAAAAGCCAGAGTAAACCTATCATTTTAATCTATAAAATTCACAACCATTATTAAAAATACTGTACAACGTAGGTGAGGACATAGAGAAAGTACATCAGGAGCATTTTCTGAGAATCTGCGATATGTTTCACTGTGAGTGATGGAAAATTACAAGCCATTCTTTACTTTGTTACTTTGTTCAAAAACTTGGGAATTCCCAGGTAAGATCTGAAACTGGCCGCTGTACACAGAGGACAAGGAAAGACCTAAGAAAGAGGCAAGCCACTACAGATTGGTAGGTGGCAGGTTTAATTAGCTCAGGGACCTTTCTTCTGAAGACTGTCTTGGGCAATCGAAAGATAGCAGATCTCCAAATTGGCCCGCCAGTATCTTAAAAGTTTATATAGAGGCCTTAACAGGATCAGTCACATATACTGTCCAGATTGTCTCAACATCTTATTGAGTTCTCATGGCTGCATCCTTGAAAATGTCTGTGGCTGTGGGAATGGTGGACAAATGTATATTTCATGGACAGAAAGAAGGTGAGGAGCCTCAAATTGCCGGGGTCCAGCTGGCAGGCCAACCAGCCATCACAGTCTTTCGATGACCTACTCCAACAGTGTTTTAACCTCTATAAAGCCCCATTTTCTCATCTGTTACAGGGAGGTAAGTATAATTACCTTAAAATTGTATTATGTACATTTTGAGAGACTAACTCTCAAACTTGAGTTAATATGAGAATCTTCTAGCAAGTCCGTTCAACTGATAAAATCTTAGGTAACATGCAGAAGTTCGTATTCTGAGAAACACTAGCACAAAGGTAAGCATCACTCTCTTATAATAAACTATAGTACAATGAATACATGTAAATTGGTCTACTTAGACTAATGCTGTCTTTATTTTAATAGCTTGGAGCTATTAAAATGACACTTTTTTTCTTTGCCATTTTATAATTCAGAACTTTTCGAATTTAGATAGACCTTAACAAATATATTACTTAGTGAAGTTTTACTATTGATCCAAATTTTATTAACTATCTATTACCTTAAGAATTTAGTAATTACAACTTTGAATGGTTTGAACTATTCCTTGTAGTTAATGTAACTAATACATTCATAGTTTAGAAGGTAACATTCATTCTCAACTCTCAAATGTTGTTCCACAAAGAAAATAAATTTATCATTTTTTTGTTTTATAAATACATGATCATTGTAAAATAGTTGCATGGTACATAAAAGAATAAAGAAGAAATTAAACATGTAAAATCCCACCAGCCTGAAGTAAACTACTAGTTGTTTAGCGACCATATATACATGCATTTCCTTATGAACATAAACCTATACACATATGCATATGTAGTAGTCTATATATATTTATATAAAACTTTAAAAGAAATCATTTCGTATATACTGTTTTATTTTGAACTTTTAATAAAGTTGTTTTTTGTGGGATTTTTTGCTTATCTCCCTTTTTTCTCCTCTTGTCACCTACTCTATAGCTATACATCCCCAATATTACATTTTCCTCTCCCACCCTATAACTAATTCATAATATAATATTTATTCTTCTCATGTAAGCATGTATATAAATTTACCATTGTTTATTTTACAGAAACATAATCACCTTGTATACAACTCTTTTGCATCTTTCTCTTCATTGTTGATACTGATCTCCCTCATTCCTTTGAATACCAACCCAACGCTTATAAGTTATGGCTTTGGGGCAGTCATTCTGTCCCTGAGTTCTCATCTGTAAAATCAGATAATTATAGTACCCAATTCATTGAGTTGTTATTAAGATAATAAATTAATATACAAAGAGTACTTAGAGCAATACATTACTCAAAGTAAGCTTCATAGAAGCATTAGATATTATTATTCATAGTAGTTGCAAAATATTATTTCATGATATAGATATCCCAAAATATATTTATTCAGAAAACCTTTAGTGAGAGAGAGAAAAAAATTGTGTAGATGATAGAGGATCTGTTCATCTCTCTGGTGACCAAATCAAAGTTGGGACAGACATAAGGAGCAGCAGCAAGGAAAAATCACCTGGGATCTAGATGAACAAGCCATACAACTAGGAATAAATCCAAGAAAGCACCCTGCATTGGCAGAACGTAGGAAGGAGTGAGGACGCAGGGCTGCCCGGTCTCTAGTGGCTGAGTGAGACAGAGGCTGCAGCAGCAGCAGATGCTTCTTAAAGGGGCTGCGTCCACAAGTGGATTTTTGGGATGACGGACCTGCTCACTCTGAGCACCAGTGCCGATTTGGCTGCAGGCAAGGGGCACCCATGTCTTACAAGGAGATATTGTCAGAGTGTGGGCCGAAACGAGACTCACTAGGTACAGAAGTGCTGGCAGTATCCATTGTTCCCTGTTGAGCCCTATCCCCTACCAGTGCTCAGGACACAGCACCTCCATAGCCATGATGTCATCAAAATGGATAACAGAGGTCACTCCACCCAGAGGATTCCCTGAAACCCCACCTCCCCCAACTCTCGGCCCCACTCAAGCCACATCCAGGTGTATACTCAGTGAGTCAGGTGCTTTTTGCTGAGACTCACACTGGAGGAGGCAGCTGGTCTCGGATTCTGGTGTGGCCTTTTGAGGCAACTATAAGCACAGCATCTGTGGATTGCTTGCTGAATCTTAATAGGTGGCCCCAGAGGGACAGAGCCTTGGGTTAAATTTGGCCTGCAGCTGAACATATCTCAGAACTGTGCCACTGGACACCTACTTCACAAATTCACACCACTAAGACCGGGAGACTTAGGAGCTTTGCTTAGTACATAGAAACAGACATAAAGGCAGCCAAAATGGGAAGACAAAGAAGCTGAAACCATATGAGAGAAGAGAACAGAGATCCAGATATAATGGAGTCAAGTAATCTAATAGATGCAGAGTTCAAAATACTGGTTATAAAGATGCTCAATGAATTTTTGGGAAGTGTAGTGAACTACAGCAAAGAGATAAAAAACATAAAAATGAACACGGAAATTATGAAAGGGAACCAGTCTGAAATGGAGAACACATTATCTGAGATGAGAAGTATATTAAATGGAATAAACAAAGGAATAAACAAAGTGAATAAAGAAAAGGATCAAATGTCTTATCTAAAGGACAGGAAATCCAAGGACACACAATCAGAACAGCAAGAGATAAGATGTTAAGACTATAAAAATAATTTAAGGAGAATATGGGACACTATTAAGGGTCCAAATATCCACCTGATCAGCATAACAGAAGAAAATCAGGATGTTGAACAGCTATTTGAAGATATGATGGGAAAGTTCCCTAACCTGTTGAAGGAAATGGATATAAAACCACAGGAAGCCCAGAGAATTCCAAAAATCAGGGATCCAAAGAAGCCCACACCAAGACATATCATAATTAAAATGCCAAGGTTTAAGTACAAAGAAAGAATATTAAAAGCAGCAAGAGAAAAACATATAGTTGCATATCAGGGAACACCCATAAGACTGACAGATGATTTCTCAAAAGAAACTATGCAGGATAGAAGGGCTTGGCAAAAAATACTCAATGTGATGAAAACACAGTATCTACAATCAAGAATAATTTATTCAGTAAAACTATCATTTAGAGTTGAAAGACAGATAAAGAGCTTTCCTGACAAAAAAGCTAAAGGAATTTATCACCATCAGACCAGTATTATAGGAAATGTTGGAGGGACTTCTTTAAGAAGAAAAAAACATGTATCAAAAACAGGAATAAAGAATAGTAACAACTACATTCCTATCAATAAGTACCTTAAATGGAAAAGAATTAACTGCTCCAACCAAAAGACAGAGTGGTTGAAAGGATAAGAAAACAAGACTCATACATGTGAAAAAGAAGGGGATGGAAAAAGATATTGCTTTGATGGACCTAGAAGGTATTTAAGTCAGACAGAGAAAGATAAACACTCTATGATTTCATTTATATGCAGAATCTAAGGAATAAAAAGAACAAACTAATCAAAAACAAACTCACAAATATAGTGGACAATTCTGTGATAAACAGAGGAGAATGGGACTTGAGGGCTGAGAGAATGGGATGAAGGATTAAAGAAGTACAAATTAGTAGTACAAATTAGTAGTTGGACACGGGGAGCATGGCAGAGGGAATGCAGTTAGCATTAATATGTTGGCTAGGTGGAGGGTCAGGGGAAGAAGGGAGCAATTCAGGGGATCATTCTATAAACTATATAGATGTCTAAACAATGTACTGTATACTTGAAACTAATTAAAATTAAAAAAAAAAAAAAGAAAACCTTTAGTGAAATAAGGATCTAGGCAAGCAATGATCATCAATGGATGCTAAACCTTCTGAATGAAGAGTAAGTTGGTAATCAGACAGATAACACCTGAACCCATTAGTTAATGTTAACATTGAAAAATAGGACAATTAGGCATGATATGCCTACAGATGTGATGTAACTTGAGGTATTTAGCACCATCTATGAAATATTTCTATCCACATACTTTAACTAAAATCTAGACCCTCAGTGTCTAATAACTGACCAGTTTGCAAGAAAAAAATGAAGAATCAATAAGAGAATATTAAATAAAAACAAAAAGATATAAAGAGTAAATCTAAATCTAGACTGTAGAAAATACCAAGTTTCTTCAACAAATAAAATGCATGAAAAAAAGGGAGTAAACTTGAAAAAGGGAGAAACTTGAAAAACATACCAGCAAAATGCTATGTGTGGATTCTGTTTGGATTCTTTATTCAAGCAAATCAACTATAAAAAGCATTTTGAATCAAAGAAGAAATTTGAACACCAAGTGGGTATTAGATATTAAAGAATTACTATTAATTTTCCTAGGTAGAATGATATTGTGATAGCTTGAAATATTTATGGGTGAAATGATGTAATGATAGGATATGTTTTCATATTCAAGGTAAAAAAAATGTGTAGGGGTGGATAGACAAAATAAAGTTGGAAAAAACATTAATAAGTTTTCACGTTATTACATGTTTATAGAGATTCATTGTATTATGCTGTACACTTTTATATATGTTTAAATTTTTTCTTACTATAACATTTTCTATTTAAAAATTAATTCAAACATACACCTATCAATAAGCACTTATTTGCCTGGTTTTTTAACATAAGAAATATGCTGTATAATACATATATACATACTAATGCCTTCTTTTAGTTCTACAGAATAGATTAACAAAAGTAAAATTGCTAGATCAAAGGCCATGCATACCTTTTTTAATTTAAAATAAATTGCCATATTGCTTTACAAAAGATCTGTAACCTTTTACATTTCTATCAGCAATGTACCTAGCTTTTTCTTCTCATGCTTACTAACGTTTGAGATTAACACTACTTTTAAAGTTTATCAATATGATTGATGTAAAACGATATAGCTCATTTCTTTAATATGCATTTTCCTTACTATTAGAGATATTTAACATATTTTTAGTATTAAACAGTCATTTAAATGTAGTCCTTTGTGAATTGCCTTTTAATATTCTTATAATTTTTCTATTGTGATATGTTTTCTTATTATCAATTTATGAGTTCTTTATGTCATAGATACTAACTTTTTATCTATCATATATGTTTCAAATATTTTATATTTATAATTTGCCTATCAACTTTTTTTTAGACAATATGTCTCAATGTTTATATCGTTAATATGTCTATCTTTCTCAATATATTGTGGGTTTCTCCGAAGTCTAAGTTATAAATATAGTATTTAAAGTTGATTTCCAAATTTGTATTATTTAAACTTTTTTTAAGCCATTAAGTATAACCATCAGAGATAGATTAATCAAGGTTCTAAAGAATTTACCTATTTTATTGAACTTTTTAAGAATCAATTTTTAGACTTATTTATCTTATTTATATGTTTTCCATTTTATTAATTTCAGCTTTTAGCTTTATGTTTCCTTCTATTTTTTCTTGATTTTGGTTGGAGCATTTAATTCTTTTCCACTTAAGGTGCTTATTGATAGGAATATAGTTGTTACCATTCTTTATTCCTGTTTTCAAAAATACATTGAGACATATACTAGATTCCTTTTTTATATTTTTAACTACAAAAGCATTTAAGGCTTAATATATACCCTGGAGTATTTTTGCAGTGTTTCATAGGTTTTAAAACTTTTATTTCTGGAGAGTTTGTAATTAAGCTTTTATTTTATCCCTGAGTTTAGCATTACTTAAGAGTATATTCCTTAATTTCCAAACAATTAAGTGTTTTAAGGTATATTTCTATTATTTATTTCTAATTTTATCAGATTATAATTATACTGTAGAATATATGGTAAAAATCTCTGCAAAATGTGTTAGTTTCTTTTGTGGTCAAGGAGGGATAATTTTTGTGATCTTTTTTGGACATATGACATTTTTCTCTTAAGTAATCCAAAGAGCATATATACATGCACATATATAGACATATATACATATATATATATATATATATATATATATATATATATGCATGCATAAATACATTTATAAAGTTTGTTGATTATCTGCTTCAATTTTTCTAATGACTGTGCAACATCCTCTTAGTCAAATCTATTTCTGGAAAAAAATGTGTGTTAGACTCTTCTACTATAATTGCTTTTATTGGGCCTTTGTTATATTTGAAATATTTTTGCCCATTTATTTTGCTGCTACATTGTTCAATGCATGGAGGTTTACTATACATTTAATCACTAAAATATGCCTTTATTCGTCCCTTTTAATCTTGTGTTCCAGATTGACTAATATTGTTATTGTACCTCTTGCTTGTTTTCAGTTTTTATTTGCCTAGTATCTCTTCAATTATTTTTTTCTTTATCACATTTTACCCTCTATATCACATTGTGTCTTATAAACAGCATATATATAGTTTATTTTTTAACTGAAATTTCTGGGTTATTTTCATACCCATTCTATCTTTAAATGAGAAAATTCAGTCCATTCACATTTAGGTAATAACCGATACAGTTGATTTTACTCCTTTTATCTTATTTTGTGCCCCGCCTACTTGTTCTTGTGCTTTTTCTTTTTCTGGTTTTTAAGTTATTGTTATTTCTTTACTTGCTTCTTATTAAAATTCTGTTTTACTTCTCTATATTTATTTAGCAATTATTTTCATATTTTTGAAGACATTCATAATCAAGGGTATATCTCTCCCAAAATATGAAAACAAGATACCAATTATTTATTCCCCTCAACAAAAATGCCATATTACCCCAAACTTCCTCCTCCCATCGCATATATTAGACTTAGTATGCTTTTACTTCCTACCAAACATTTCTAGCCAACCAATCCTTAGTTTTCACTGGAAAGTTTAGTACTTTTGGTGTCAGACTATTATGAAAGATTTCCCTAGAAATTTCTATTTAGAAGAAATCTATCTATCTATCTATGTATCCATGTATGTATGTATGTATCGATCTATCTTATCATCTATCTATCCATCCATCCATCCATCCATCCATCCATCCATCACTTACAACTATCTTTCTTTTATCATAGGGACTCTCTTCTGATTCATTATTATTGAGGTGGTGTCCTTTCTCAGCTGTGATCATCACACAAGAGAAGTGGAAGTACATTCTCAATCCCTGTTGCTCTGCAGAAATAATTCCTCCTCTCTGGCAGGTGACATCTAGGCTACATTGCATAGGGCAACAGGATTTCACCACCCCAAAGTATGTCTGCTTGGTACGAGGATTATTTTAGGCTAATTATTTTTAAGAAACAAAAGGCTTAAAAAGAGTTCTTTTACTCTCTCACTTAATTTTCTTAAAAGAATTTAGGTAGAGAATCTGTTCCAGGAAGACAGCTATTATCAGAGATAAGTACAAAAAATATTAACTAGATGTGGTAGGTAGACTGGGGAAAACTTAGCAAGTTCTGCTTGTTCAAATTCCTCTGTGTCCCATTGTCTCTGCACTTCATGGCAATTATCTGTTTATCAAAAATTTGTTTTTTCATCTCCATGTGAATTGCCTTCTTACCTTTGAAGTCCCAGACTCCTACCCCTTTCTCCTTAGCTCTGGATGACATACACACCTCAATTGCCTGATTGTCTTTGGGCCCTCATATTCTTATGGAGCCCTCATATGTACAAAATTAATTTTTTTCTCCTGTTAATTTCTTATGTTGGTTTGATTATTAAACCAACTAAAGAACCTAGAAGGGTAGAAGAAAATTTTTGTCCTTCATGACAATTGCAATTCTAACCTTTCAGGTGTCTACGGCTGTAACTCTATTAGCTTCCTGAGGAGGAGCTCAATGTCAATCTGATTTCTTTTATTTGATACACATTTTTTTCTTTCAATCTTCAGTTTGTAATATGCCCTTTTTATTTTTAAAATCCAGAGATTTTATAATGATGTCTGATTTGTCTTTTCCTCTCAATCCTGCATAAAATTTGCTATATCCTATCCATCTACTGTACACATCAGACCCCTCCAGCAGCACTTGGCTAAGAACCACCACTGGTGGGATTTTAGTTTTCTCAGTGAGATTTCAGTTCAACTGCTAATCTACCTTAGTGTTGATAATACTACAAGTGAGGGGAGATACAGCTGTCTCTGCTTTTGTAGGCTTCTCAAACTTTAATGTGCCTATAGATTATCTAGAAATCTTATTAAAAGATTCATTAGATCTGTGATTGTGCCTGAGATTCTGCATTTTTATTAAACAAGGTGATACCGTTATTCTTGGGGTCAAGGACCACACTATGCACAGCAAAGGACTGGCATGTACCAGAGAGCAATTTGTCAGTCCCAAAAGGAAGCACCACGAAGACTTTTTCTGCTTGCATCTCATGTGTAAAAGGTATCGTTTCCCAGGCTCCGGTATTAGAAATGATCCACACCACCTGTTTTGCTATCCCTGCTGGCTAGGGGAAACCATCAGGTTTTTCCAGGAACACTCATCTTTCCTCCTGGGGATTTGTGGGTCTCTGTAGGGCAAACTTTCTCTCCAAGCTTCTCATAATTTTCATCAGCACCTCATAGCTCTTCACCATTTGTCTCCAGAGGCATTCTAGGACCAGAAGGACAAAAGGTCTTCCATTTCTCTCCATCTGTTCTTGGAAGAGTCGAGGCCTACCTCATACCCTCCAGGCTCCAGTCAATTGGTCCAACAGCTGCTTGGCTCAGAAAAGGTAGTTTGCTGTTGATTTGGATTGGGGAAACATGTTCCAGTTTTCATCTTCGAATACAAAAAAAAAAAAAAAAAAAAAGCCTCCACTATATTTTTTGAATCAGAAAGTAGTTTTTATGATAATAAAAATATATACTTTTTTTAAGTTTAATATCTGTGAGTTTGATCTACGTTTTTATAAATTGTCCATATTTTAAGCAGAAAAAAAAGAAAGGAAAGATCAGATGAAATTACATCAGTGAGCTGTAAGGGAAAAATGAGTTAGCTTTATTAGAGGAAACTCCCTTCGGCATTTTGCTAAAGAAAGTAAAGATGATATTGTTGGGTAGTTAGGTACACATGAGCTACAGAGGAAAAAAGGAATAAAGGCCCTACCCAAAGACCTCCCTGAAATACCCATTTTATGGTTAGAAATCATCCTTATATCCTGAAGAACAAAGGAATGATGGGCCATAAACCAATAGCTGGTTAAATCGAGCCACAAGCAGTTGCACAATCAGTCCTACACTGATCTTTTTACCTTGGCCTCGTTATGGCATATTATAATATCATGCCTGTGCCCAAAAGTTCATGAATCTAATTATAACAGACTGAATTATGGATAACCACATGAGCAGTAGTCAGAGTTACATAACAGCCAAATATCAACCAAAATGACCTCATGTGCCAATCATCTAGGACCACTCTTATAATTTCCAATCATGGCCCTAATATAATGCAAACCTCCCCACTTCTACAAGGTTATAGTGCTCTTTGCTGTAACCCACCCCTCACTTTGAGCATTATTTAATTATACCTTATGTTTATGCGGGACTACAGCCCTCATTGCTGTAACCCATTTTTCTCTTGAAACATACTTTAATAAATCTTACTTTTTTAAAATTTCACTAAACTGAAATGCTTTACTGCACTGGTCAAAAGAACTGAGGACCCCCACTGTTACTGGGGCAATGCCGGATTTCAGATTGCCACCAATAGTAACAATATTTTAGAACTTGGGATCCCGAACAACTAAAAAAGAAAAAAATATATAAGTAGTTTAAAAGAGTGCAGAATCACCATACTCTCTACTCCTGTTTTTCCTATGGGAGGATCTTGACATTGCTGGGCATATTGATCAGTAAATGAGAATGAACTTTATACATTGGGTTTTTCCCTCCTTATCCTCCAGGGAGTGTAGAGTCATCTCTGTACCTCTCCTTTAGACCATAATAGAGGAAGCCAAACATATGCTGTGCAAATACTGGCAATATTATGTCTGTTCATTCCTGGAGATGTCCAAATACAACTTGTAAGACAGCTCCTTTTTTTCCAAAAATCGAAACTATATATTTTTTTTACATTTATAATAACTGACTAAGCCAAATGTGATGCATTTTCCATAGGAACCATTTTTAACCTGTTTTAATAAAGTTGGTCTGTATGGAGTCCAGGAAAACAGAGCAGCTGCTGGCAGAATATAAGGGACTGCGATGAAGCAGGAAAGGTTTCCCTGAGGAAGGAGCTGTGCCTTTAACAATGTGACCTAATGGAAGATCTCCAGACATAAAAATGCCATCTTCCCAAGGCATGAAGCTTTCATTCTTTTTTAACTGCTGTGGTAAGAAAAACTCCCAGAGAGACTGTAAAAGAGCAGTGGTGTTGCCATTATCATTTCCGTGTAATGGAAAACCCTTTTATATCTAAAGATGTTTGGTTTGTTTGTTTGTTTGTTTGTTTGTTTTATTTCTTAAGATATCTGTGAAAATTTTTAAATGTGATTTCAGGAATCTACTTCTAACCAATACACCAACTCTAATACAGGAAATACTCAATTTCAGCTACTCAATGCAGCTCTACTTGAATTATTTTCTTATAAAAGATCAAAGATCATCCATTTACAGCCTCGATACCACCTCTGGGTTGCTATGGCATGTATGTGAACCAATAGTAATCCAGTAAAATTTCATAAATCTATAGATAGCATACTTTGCAATGATGAGAACTTGTGTGTTAAGCTGTATTTCACATGCTACACTGGGGACATAATCATCAGACTATATATCTAAAAGAAACCTCTAGAGACTGTCAGATTTACATATTTTTCTCCAAATATCTCAGTATCATTCAAGACTAATTGTTGTTTGTTTTCTTTATAAACATATTCCAGGACAGAAATTCCATAATTTTTAAGGTTGTTTTAAAATCATCCAATTTATAAGAAGGACTTCTATTTATCTATCTAAAACCTTACTTATTTTAATAACATTTTAAACCTCACTTATTTTAATAATATTTTTTCAGAAATCAAATATTTTTATTTTCTAGGGGAACCATGGGCATAAAATGAGGAAATAGAATCCTGAAGAGAATGAGCAGGATTAGAACTCTGGCTACAGACTGCTAATTCAATGTTCTTTCCAGTTGTGCTGCCTTAAAGGTGAACAAAAAAATATAATATATATAACAGTATTTTTAAAAACCTTCATTTATTACTATTCAGAGTGACTTCATCTTTTACCTTTTACATTGTTGGTTCTGTCACCTTGTAGGCACAATATAAGAAAGGATGATAAAGGAGTATGTAAATGTAACACAATTTTTTAAAGGTATGCTGCAAATGGTTAACAAATTCTCTTGAGCTAAGATAAAATTGTTTAATCCAAACTATTTTACTTACAGGCAAAATGAAGAAGTTGAACTAAATGATTTCTAAGACTTCTTCTCTTTTACCACTATTTGAATCAATTTAATTTTGCTTTATGAAATGAAATTTCATAATACTTTCAACACTGACTGTTACCCACCATATTTACCTTGAAAATACCCAGAGCTTCATACTATGCACCTTTGTAAAAGGAAGCTGATATGAACTTTACAATTTAGCAGAGTGATGATATTCATAGAAAAGATCTCTCTGAACCCAGCCTGTGTTTCTTTAATGTCATCAGTGCAGGGTTTGCAGTTATGATCTTATACTTTATGTTTTCTTGTTCTTTTCTGAGATCCTAAAGACTTTGTGAGAAATTAAGGTTAATCAATCCATCAGAGATTAGTATGACAATCATCCTCAAATTACAATTCCTTTTTATACTTCAAAGTTCCTCTCCCACCCTCAGGAATACACTATAATTTCAATGACATACTCTGTAAACAGAACACAGAAATGAATGGGACTTGGGGAATGGATTAGAATTGGTCTTTGAAAATAAAAGGCTCTCGAGTTGCACATTCTTATGATAATCTGCACTGAATGAATACTATTGCGGGTCTCCTGCATCTTGCTGCAGGATTTCTTCCTTGTAATGTAACTGAGAATGGAATGGTATCTCATCCCTACGGTATGAGGACAAAGACTAGAACAAACATTGTCAAAATCATCACAACCTCCTTCAGTTTTCCCCAGTCTATTCAAGGCTTCAACTTCACTTTACCCCATTAATCCCCTCACTACCAACAGATGGCCCAATCTTATAATGTCACTGTAATAGAATCTCCTGATTATAATTTCGTCAACTTCCTTTCCCATCTGAATATCTCCATCATCACTCATTGTACATTCTACATTATGTAGAGGAAACTGCCAGGGCTTAACAGTCAAAGAGATTTGCATTACTTCCTAGCTAAGCAACCTCGTGCAAGTGATTTCATCTCTTTGACCTTTAGTTTCCTTAAAATTGGAATAATAATATAAAGATTCAAAATAAAGTGTATCTCTCTATATAAGTGTGCTTAAGAGATTGACTCTAGTTGGCACATTATAGGTGCTCAATCAATGTTATTTTTATCTCTGAGGAAGAAGTGCCTTTTCTCCTTAGCAAGGTTAATTTCTCCCATCTTCTCTAAGATCATCAAATGGCCTCCATATCTGCTCATTTTTTTTGTCATGAAAAGAAATTTCTTCTTGGGCTTACAAGTGTGTTCAGATATATCCTTTTTAGTGTACAACTCTATAATTTTTTATAAATGTATACTGTCATATAACCACCACAATGAAAACAAAGTTCAAATACTCCCAGAATTACGCTGTCTTATTCTCGCCCCCAGCTTCTACAACCATTGATCTGTTTTCTGTCTCTATAGTTTTGCCTGTACAAACACGTCATATAAATGGAATCATATAATATGTAGCCTTTTGAGCCTAGCATCTTTTATTTTTTATAATGCGTTTGAAATATATCCATTTCATTGTCATTTGTTCCTTTTAAGTAATATTCAACTGAATGGATACACCATAGTGTGTTTTCCAGTTGTGTGTGTTTTCCATTCTCCATTTGAGGGGCATCTGAGTTATTTCTAGTTTTTGGCAATTATAAATAAACCAAGGCTGAGTTTTACATTGCCTTTGTTGTTCAAATTATTTTTTTTCATTTTTATAATTAACTATCTGAGATTGAGAAGCAGTTGCCTCTTCCATCCCTTACAAATTCAGAAATTCATAGATCCTATTATAGTTCCTTTTTGCTTGCAAAGTGGCAATTTCTATCTGAGCTAACCCTTCTTGTAATATTTTGCCAGACTCAGGCTAGCCAATGCCTGCTACTATCATTTTGTTTTCCAATCTTTCCCCTTAGGACAAAATTTCATTAGATACATAATTAGTCATCCACATCATTGTAAGCAACAATTTTACGATACGTTTTGCTACTGCAAAGAAATGTTCCAACCTCCAGCAATAATTTTCTTCCCACCTGCTTCCTAGCTTCCTTGCCAATGCAAGAAATCTTTTTAATCACAATACCTTCAAAATTCTAAATATCCTTTTTTGCATTAATCATTTTATGTGTGAGAGCAAACCCATACCAAATCTAGTGACTTAACACAATAAAAATTTACTTCTTGCTTGTGCTTCTTATATAATTCAGACAGAGAGAGGGCATTCTGCTCATTGTGCCACTCAAAAGAGCCAGTCTTAAAGAGATGCTCTCTCAACATGCACATCAGTCATCACTGTGACAGCAGGGAAGGAATTCGCCAAAAGAATTCACAATGCCACACACGACTTCAAAGATGGTGAGGAAATACAAGCCAACTGTGTGACCAAAGTTAGAGAGCTAAAAGCATAGAAGCAACAGCACTTATGACTACAACAGTGTCTAATTAACAGTGTCTACTTAATTCTCATATGTAATAAGTCTGTTACTGGACTCTGTTTCATTTAGATCTTTGTTGCTTCTTGTAACTATACCTCAAGTACCATAGCTATACAAAACCTTTTGATGGAGATAGGTCAGGTTCTTCTTCACTACTCTTCTATTTCAAAACTTTTATAGGCTGTTCTCATTTATTATTTATAAGACTTATTTTATCAACCTAAATACTCAAGTGATAAATGAATAAAAATAATCCAACAATGAAGAAATATATATAAGCATGAATGTTCCTCTTTAATCCTCTTTTCCATTCTCATTTTCCTGTTAAGACATAATCTTTGCTCTATTTTTTGCCAGTTTCTTTATACATGTACATGCATATTTTTGTAGATTGACACTATATTGGTTTGTTGGATATTGTTTAACATAAATAGGATCATACTATCCATATTGTTCTACAACTTTTTAAATTTTAATTTGGTTGTGGATTGGCAACATGATTTCAAAATGATGAAATTTGTTAATGTTTGTTGTATGGTTCAGCATATCATTTATTTTAATGCATGTTCCATGTGACTTGAAAAGAATGAATATTCTGCAGTTGCTGGATATGGTGTTTTGTAAATGTCATTTAATTCAAGTTGATTGATAGTGTTGTTCAAATAGTCTATGATGATCTGTACTAACATTTTGTCTACTTATTGTGTCAGTCACTAAGAGAAGTATTAAAATCTCCAACTTTGGGAATTTATATATTTCTCCCTTTAATTGTATCCACTTTTGGTTTATGTATCTTAAAATATTATTATTAAATGTATTCACTTTAGGATTGTTTTATCTTCTTGGTGAATTGACCCTTTCGTGATTATAAAATGACTGTCTTTATGGCTAATGATGTTTCTTGTCATGAAATTAATGCTGTCCAATATTGAATAGCATACCAGCTTTCAAATGCATAGTGTTTGCATGGTGTATCTTTTTCCATCCTCTTATGTTTTATCTTTATCATTATGTTTACAGTGGATTCCTTGTAGGCAGCAAATCATTGGGGTTTGCTTTTTTACACAGTCTGATAAACTCTGAATTCAAATTATTGATATAAATGAGATTAAATCTCCATCATGCTATTTGCTATTTGCGCCTCATTTTTCTCTTCTTCCTTATCTGTCTTCTTTTGGGCTAACACAATTTTTAAAATTTCATGCTACCTCTTCTATTAGCTGTTAAGCTAATATGGCTTTGTGGAGTGTTTTGGGTTTTTGTTTTGTTTTGTTCTTTGGTTTTTAGCATATTTCATCTAGAGTATATGTCCTCAATCACAACCTTCTTTAATTAATATTATGCCCCTTCATAAGAAATAGTGATAAAATTCGATTTGCACTGCACTTATCCTTTGCAATATTGTGTTATATATTTACATGTGCTATAAACTTCAAAATGTATTGTTTAACTTTTGTTTTACATAGTCCAAAACTTAAAGAAAATTTAAGAAAACAGCTGAAAGATAAGATTTACCTTTACTTATATATATAGTCTTTCCAATATTCTTTATTACTTCCTACATATCTGAATTCTCATCTGGCATCAATTTCTTCAGCCTGAAGACATTCTTTTAGCATTTTTAGTACTGTGGCAAATTCTGCTGGCAAAAAGTTCCCTCAGTTACTCAGATAAATGGTAATTTCTCTAAAAATGTTATTATTTTTCCTTCATTTTCAAAAGACATTTTTTCTAGATCTAAAATTCTAGATGAGACTTCCACTTATAACCAATGAGAAAATAAGATGGTCTGAAAATACCTTTACCTGTCAACTAAAAAATAGAAAAATTATAGAAAACTACTATTTTCAGATAGTGGGAAATAGGTAGCATAGGACTGTGATCTCTAAGCAAAGAAAAACAAATGAGGTGACTCCTACCATTGCCTTGGCTCTCTGACTGTGAGTTATTCCCAGATGGTAGCACTGGGAAGGAAAACCCAAATAGAGTCCAATAATCTCACTGAATTGAGGAGATAGAGATTGGAGTCCAGTGTGTCTAGAATTTAGAGTTTAGAATAAAAAAATACACAGAGAATGAGTTTTGTCATTCTTCACAGGGTCCCCTTCTTCCAAGATTCAAACTCCCCACAATTTCTATTTGATTTTGATTGCCTTTAAACAATCTTGTTTTTAATGTTTTCTCCAGAATTTATCATTGTTAGCAGAAAGATGAATCCGACACTCTTGTAAATAGAAGCCAGAACTCCTATGATTTTTTAACCTACAACATGTCTTAGAGACCTTTTACATTAATATTACATAACATATGTCGATCTTTTTGGTACCTCCATAGCATTCTACAACACAAGCATAGCACAATTTATTTATATACTCTTCAGTGAAAGACAGTTGAGTTATTATAAGATTTTACTATTAGAAACAATGTTATGATAAAAAGCCTTATAAACATCTTTTGCACTCGTTTTACCAATTTTACAGGTTTGATATCCAGAAGTGAAATTGCTGTGTCAAAACATTAAAAATTTTTATAGTACTTACAAATAGGCTCTACCAAATTAAACTCTACAGTATATATTTTCCAATTTCATTTACTCCTCGAGAATAACTTTAGAATCAGCTAAATTCCACTTTTAAATAACATTAGAATTATAATTCAGGTTATTTTCTTATTTTTGTCTTGCATATAATTTTAATTTTCTTTCACATTTTTAGCCCATTATAATTTTTGTTGATGGCAGTGCTGTTGGGAGTTGGTTATACTCTTAATAAACTTGGTTTTATATTTCCAGCAAAAAATGATAAAACACTAGGGAAATTTTGAAAAACACAAAGGAAAATACTTTTAAACAAGAGAAGAAAACATTAATGTTTTTTCTTCTTAGGACATTTCCCTCCAACCACTTTTTATACGCACAGGTTTTTGTTTTAAACAATTTGATCATATTGTATATAAAATAACATACTTTTCTAATTAACGTTATATGAGAAGCACTTCCTCTCTTGTTAAATGCTCAGATTCTTTTTGAATTTGATTATTTTAAATCACAGTAATGATTTTGTACAATCCACTTATAATAGTTTCCTAGAAGTGAAATTAGTTGGTATTGATGCATATTTAACAAATATTGCTAAATTGCTTTTTTAAATGTCTGAATAGTTTACATCCACATTATTAAAGTGTCTATTTCATTAGACCCTTGGCAATGATTTTTTTAATCTCTGCTAATTTCATAGACAAAATAAATGGCTTCCCATTTTTTTCAATTTACAGTTATTTTATTAATTATAAGTTGGACATTGTTTCGCAGGCTTATTAATCAGTTAATTTTCTTCTATTAAAATTATTAATATGTTTCAATCATTTATTTTTGGTCCTCACCTCTCATCTACTAATATCTGATCACTGCCCCTCATTTATTTAAGGCTTTGTAAAGTCACTCAGACTTGCTTAAGTCTATAATTATTCTGCTTATCTATCAATGTCAATTTAATATCTTTGCCTCTCATTTTATTGACTTCCTCACTTCCAATGACTTTCATCTCCAACTCATATTTGCCATACGTTCTTGTCTCACTTATCACTGTAAATGCTTCTTAAAGTTATAAAATTATAAATTCACAATTTCCCTCTGAACTTAACCTCTCTCATCCTTTCAGTTCTCCTACTTCATTATTACCATAATACTTTGTCTTCAGCTAGTTGCCAAGTAATTAGGAATCATCACCATTTTCTGTCAAAATCTTTACTCTATCTACATCTCCTATCTTTAGAACCACATCAATTCCATGAAATGTTTTTACTATCATCCTTTACATTTTTTTTCTCTGGCCCTTTTTCTTCAGTTATATGTATTCTTTAAAAAACAATCCAAATCAGTTCACCTGTCCTTCTCTCTGACTAAACTTTGCTTACTGAGCACTGCTGATGATTGGCATCATGACAAATTCAAAATCTTTTGCCTAAGCTGGGCCTTCGGTGCTTCTCAGGAATCCTACATATTTCCTCTAGTTGCTTCCAACTTTCTCAGTTGCCAACAATTGTTATCATAAACTTTCTTCACTTTACTAAAACTGTCAAGATACCTCTTCCAATGTCACTTTAAGAACATCATCTCAAACATTACCTCGGAGAAAACAGTAGCCAAATTTTTCTCAACTTCTTGCCACTCGATTGTTATTTTACACTTCACCATTCTTTCTTCTTCCCTGATGCAATCCGAAAGGGTTTCTTTCTCATAATGTTAATGGTCTCCATACTTGACTTCCGCTTTCTCTGTTCCATCAATCACTCCAGCAGTGTCCTGTATCTTCAACATTGCCAGAGATCAAGTTTTTTGTCAGCATTTAACTTTACTCAGATTTCTCTCATATTAAAGAAAGAGAAAAGAAAGAGGGAAGGAAGGAAAGAAAGAAACAAATGAGGGAATTAGAGAGGGCAGGAGGGTGAAAGAAGAACTTCATTCAGGACTCTAACAGCTAATATGCTTGGCAAATAAAAGATAACATTTGTGAAATAAATGGAAAGTGCTAAGTTTCAGAATGATAAATCTTGATTTATGAGCTTTACGATGTCAAAGGAGAAAATTATATCATCCTTCTAGAACTGTAGATATAAATCCAAATAATGTCTTAAGGACATACCTAACCCCTCCACCTATTTTGTAACGGCATAGATCACACACAAACATAAAAGTAAAGTAGAATGCACATGTATGTTTCCTAATCATATAATGTGATGGGGGGGAAAATTTAGCTCTTCCAGCAGCAGTAGAAAAGTTACAAAGGGAAGGAGAGCTGCCTTAATTGAAGTCTAAAAATTTTCCAATATATAAATTAATTTTACTTTTTTATTACCTTATAAACATGTCATAGTGTGTATCTGCATTTTATTTTGTTCAGATTTCACTGGCTTAAGTTAGAAAGGAAATTTTGTGTTTCACAAACCCTAAAAATCTTTCACTGTGAGGCAACTTTAAGGGTAGTGATTTACATTAAAAAGAACTGTCATTAGTACATATCAAAATAGCCTTTCTTCCATAAATCTATTAATCTTATCTAATTACTTTGTTTTATCTTTTATTTAAGGGTTTAAACATTTTTATTCTCAAATCCTCTAAGTGCTCAAAGTAAATACATTTTAGATTAATTTTAATGTTAGAAGCAAGAACTATAAGCTCAGTGTACATATAGATTCTTATAAGATTTCAGACTACCTTTAAAAATAGATTCCTTAAAAATTTTAAATATACACTGACATGAAATTCATTATTTTATGCACCAGATGTCACTGTTTCTCCATGCTAGTAAAATGGAGCAACAAATTTTGGCAGTTAGAAAAACCCAATTTATTTTATATTTGTATTCTTAAGTGTACACCCAATGGAAATATGTAAATATGTAAAACAAACAAACAAAACAGATCACAAATGTTCATAGTGGCACTTTCCATAATATCCGAATCGAGAAACTACCTAAATGCCAACCAAGAGTAAGATAAATAAATGCATTGGGGGTAATACACAATGAAATACTATGCAGCAAAGAGAATGAAAAACCTATAACCACAATATAACACACAATAAATCTCAAAAACATGTTGAGTGGAAGAAGTGAGAGAACAAAGAGTATGTAATAGGGGACTCCATATCTTTTATAAAGTTGAAAAACGTGCAAAACTAATCTATGGGTTAAGAGTTAGATTAGTGGTTACCCTTGAGAGCAGATTGTAATTGGAAGAGGGCAAGAGGGTGCTTCTGAGGGTGCTGGTAACATGCTGTGTCTCCATCTGGATGGTGTTTATGGGGTTTTATTTAGTTTGCAAAAATTCATTGAGCTATAATTTTATGATTTGTTTAATATTATTTATGTGTTATATTTTATTTAAAAAGTTAATAAAATAATTAAGCTAACAAAAGAATTAATTAACACTAAGTTAAAAGTTTCTTGAAGATCTACTCAAGATACAATTCAAATAAAATGATTTCGCGTGTTGGGTAAAACTCAATAATTCACAAGCTTTTCCTTTCAATTAATTTCAAATCCATGAATATTTTGGTTTGATTCCCATGGCTGCTTCCTCCTGTAGTCCAAGAAAAATTTCTTCCCCATTTTTTCCCATTTCATCTTGCTGTGTGTTCAAGAAATGCACCATTCATCGATCAGCTCTATTCTCTATTATGTCAAACATTTCCTCTCTGCTGACCCCCTCCCCTTAGCATATAAATATGTTTAAGTTTCTTCCACTTTCAAAAACAACCCCCCGCCCCCAAAAAATTCTTTCTGTTTCTCAGTTCCCTCTAGCTAGTATACTATTGGCAAGGTAGAAAAATACTTTTTCTATACCCTCTTATACTCAGTATCTGGGGCCTGAAAATTAAATTGAGAAAAGACAGATTAGCAAGAGAAAAAAAACATTTTTTTTCATAGCCAGGCTTCCTTGGTTCCATATCATTATCTTCCAAGCATATCTCCAATAGCAACATAACTCCATGAAAATCGTTTTCCTAAAGGTCATAAGAAGTCTTAATATTGCAATTAGCCTTTGCATCATTGCCTGAAGCATTTCCTAGAATTGATAACTATTTCTTGGGTAGAGCTAAGCTGTCTGGAATATCGTTAAGTCCTCACCTAATGTAAAATGAAGGAAAATTTAGTCTAATGTAATAATTTAAGCCACAGTATTAAGTCACATTTTCTTTAGGTAAAAATTCTTAGCTTCTCAGATATCTATTGCCAACAAAAACCTCCCCAAGGTGATATTTAGGTACAGAGTAGGGTGTTTCTCGTTGTTCCTTTTTGGCAGAGAGAACAAAATGGACCTCATTTAAGTCATGCAATGTACTTGTGGTATTTTGGCACTTTTCTCCTGAGACTATTTCATGTATATCTGATTGCTGCTCCCCTGAATGGTACTTGCAGTTGAAATCTGCAGGATGTAAATCAGTAGTTTTCCATGAGAGTAGTACTACTTACTGGGGGATGTCTTGTAAATGTGGGAGATTTCGAGGAAAAGTGGTATTGTTCATTACATTGATTAGTAGATAACAGTGCTATTCATTGAGTGGAAGCAGGGCTGTTTGATGTCTTATATAACCAAGTTTTGTCCTATATCCCATAAAATGATATAATGCCCCACCAAATATCCCACAAATGATAAAAATCTCTTTATAACAATCAAACCTGAAATCTAACTTCATTTTATATATTGAAATATGCATTTCTTACAAGTTTAACCAAACTGAATTTGTTGACAAAGCATATACTCTGTAAATTGGAGGAAGACTTTGTTAAGAGTGTTCACTGCTGAAATTCACAATGACAATACTATTTGTAATAATATTTTTTGTCATTAAAACTTGTTTCATCAGTCTAGATAAGTAGTTATAGTATTCACAGCAATT
This sequence comes from Eidolon dupreanum, assembly GCA_028627145.1. NCBI lineage: Eukaryota > Metazoa > Chordata > Mammalia > Chiroptera > Pteropodidae > Eidolon > Eidolon dupreanum. The sequence goes on from CM053507.1 coordinate 31,620,134, forward strand.
GTACATACAGGTACAAATAATTGTCTATTATTATATATTCTAGTGATTAGGTGATGGATATTTACATATTGAAATACATACTATTTTATTGTAAATTGCATTCCTTTTATTTCTTTTTCGTATTACATTAAACATATTGATTGATTTTTATTATCGTGTAATTACGTTACATTAACTACGAATTTAACTGTAACATGATAAAGTATTAAAATATTTGTTAAAAACAGGGAGCCACTGGATACAATAGGTTGAGAACCACTGGTATAATTTGTAGACTAGGCACTCACTCCAGTTTAGTGAGTGTCAAATGATGTTCTTGGCTGACCATTACCACCTTCCAGTTTCATAACTAATTCTTAATGACCAGAAGGCAGAAGTGACACTTACTTACTCATAAAAGATTCCAATTACTTCAGTTTGCCCAGTTCCTGAGGTGTACTAAAGAGATATTTGCAATAACACCAATAATTTTGATCTCTTGCCTCATCTCTTGCTTACCATTATCAACCATCATGATGTTTTATACGAAGAGGCTAAACACAGTTTCACTCAGACATTTAAATTGTTCAACTATTAAGAAAAGGGGTAAAATTTTCTGGTGGATAAGTAAAATAAATTGTTCTCTTGATCGTGAGGGGTGCGTGACTATAATTATTTGTATCAGGTACAGATCTAAAAACTTTGATGCATTCCCTCATTTTATCCCTGTTATGAAGGAAATATATATTACCATCTCCATTTTACAGTTGAAGAAATTTAGGCACAGAGATGTTAAGTAAATTGCACAGGATCACATTTCTTTAAAATGAAAGAGAATTGCAAATATGAATTCCCAATGTCCTCCTTTCGTCTGGGGAAATTCGTTCTTACTCCAAGAGCCAACATTATATAGACATCTAACACAAACAAACATTAAATTAGTGCAGGATGAGTCTTCTTAAATCATGGTTCAGTATCAGGAGATGTGGTTGAGTCTACAGTCACATGAAATAGAAGCATAAGATATTGCTGACACTATAAAATCTGGTTTCTGTTTTTGCTTGTTGATTTTTTTTCTTTGCAGAATTTCTATTCAATAGTCAGGATGAATGGATGTCTCATTATATATATATATTTCCAGAAGCAAAGAATCTGTGTAGAGATGCTTCAGTAGCCCTGGAAATGGCTTCAAAAAGTTTCTCCTTAGTCCTTCACCTCCAGATATGAATCCAGAAAGGAGGTTGATAGAAAACTACAATCTTAATCATACAGAGTGACTATTCAGTTAACTACTTTCATCATTGATATCTTTAAAAAGTTATAGCACTTTTCAGGCAATTAGTTTCTCTCATTATTATAACATTTAAAAAAAAAACTCAAAAACACTTTAAATAAATTTTCTACATGAAATCATATTTTGACATTATGGTTTCAGGCAAAGACACACCTATTTTTCACAAGATTTTCTAGTGAGAGAATATCATGTGAACAAATGTGAATTGTCACTATGTTTTTACATATGCAAAAAGAACAGAGGTGAAGTATTTTCTTTCATTTTTGATCTATTGTGAACTGGAGCTATTTCCAAAGCTTTTTATCACTTACCTTTGGCTCTATTTTGTCCCACACATCTTTATTCTAAAATTGTTTGAGTTATAACTTAAGTGAAGTTTTATGTAAATGAGCCATGAGCCTCAGAAGGATTGAAAAAGAAATGATTTCAAAATGGTGCAAACAGGAGAATATACCTCCCAAAGAATCAGTTCCTTACATCCTTCCTCTCCACTCTACTATTTACAATATTTTATCAAGTCTTCTCTCTCTGTATTTGCAGGTGCAATAAATTGCAGTTACATTACATTTTAAGTACAAACTGTATTTACTTTCAATTTTTTGTTCTTACATATATTAACTTGTTTTTGCTGTTTTGTTGAAATGTTTTTCTATCTGTGAACATTTTTTGGTTACCTTGGATTAACATGGAACACATCATAAAATCTCCTACTTAAACTAATGAAAAAATTGTTTAATTTAAGATCTTCTATATTATAATTTTGGAGAAAAATTGAAGTTTCTTAGCAAAGAGTAGATGTGTTTATCCTTGATTTCTAAACACAAACTCATATTGCTTCTCCTCTGCCTTGCCAGAGCTCTGTCTACAGAGGTCCCATTGTGTAATATGAATCTTAAGGAAGTGCTACAGATGTCATCTTGGAGTGCAATTGTGATTCAGTCTTTTGTTCCCACCTAGAAGACACAAATGAAAAGAAACTCACTGTAAATATGACACTTCAGTTGAATATTTTCTCTCTTATTATATAACAATCACAGTTAAGAATTCCTGGTAATATCTCATACATTATATCATAATTATCAGGAATTTGATAAATTAAGGAATGGATAAATGAGGAAATTTAGGTACAAATTAATAGTGACACTGATAATTCTCTTTGTATTTGTTAATAAAATTAAAGAGTAAAAAAGAATTCTAAGAGCTATAAAAGAAGAGAACACAAAAGCTTGACAAATTTTCCCTCCGTGGCTTAATTTTATTTCTTTTATATCTACCTACTACCTGCTTCTCCATCTTTATTTTGAATTTAAAATATCAAGTGAAATTTAATAACTAGTATCATACCAATGTATACATGTATAAAAATGTAAGTTAATGAAACATTGTTTTCATTAACTAGATACTCCAGTTTATACAATGAAAAATTGTGATGGCTTAAAATTCCTTCTTGCACAATTACATTACATTTTCAATCAAATATCATTTTATTATAAATTTATTTTTCTTTAAATTTAGGTATTGTTTCTATATCATTAGAAGCTAAATAATTGTATTTTTACATGGGAAAATGCTGTATCTTATATTTTCAACTACAGTTTAACAAGGGACTCCCTAGATCCCATCTGTCACCCTTTTCTTTCCTGTGTAATTTTAATGCTAAGGTGTAATTTTAATGCTAAGGTAGTAAATTAAGTTGCAAAACTATTCTTCCCCCCACCACCACCACCTAAGAAAAATGGATGGGTATAGTATGAACTCATATGAATTTAATGACTGAAAACTACTCATTGTTATTTCACTTTACAACCATTAACAAAGTTATTGAGCATCTGCAAAGCACCTGGCACTATGCAGAGCACCTGGCAGTGAGTATTGAGAGGAAAATAAAAAAGACAGAATCTCTGCCTTTCTGGATCTTAAATCTAGTGGGAGAGATAAATGATATCCAAGTAAACAAATAAGTAAGTACACAATTACAAGTAATAATAAATGATATGAAGCAGGGTGTAGGCAGAGAAGATGATGATGAGGGTGATCAGGGAAAATTTCCCTAAACCTGAGAATTGAAGGTTGAGTTGCCCACCATTTCAATGAAATAGAGAGAAGGCTCAATATTACAATGAGAACAGCATGTCCAAAGAAGCTCAGATAGGAAAAAGCTGGGCACAATCACAGAAATGATTAAGCCTCTGCTTTTTCTCTTCTCCCCAATATGAAATTGGAAGATTTGGAGTATATGAGCCCTGCTTCTAGATTTTTGTCTGAAGATCTGTACAATAGGTAAAAACCAAAGTAACTGTATCTCTCGTTAATCCTGAATCCTCATTATTCATATATCTTATCATTATGAATATCAATTATAATCTGTGCAACAGTCCAGAACCCAAGTGCAAAAATCTATACTTGTCTATATTTTTTAAGTCTAAAATATTAGAAATTTTCTCATTTGAAGTTAGAAAATTTTGAATTTTCTCAATAGAAATTAGAAAGGCAGGTCAATATCACCAATGAATATACTAACATGTAGAAATTCCCAACAAAATATGAGCAAACTGAATTCAACAATGTATTAAACAGACCATACACCATGATTAAGTGGAATTTATTTCTGGAATAGAAGGATGGTTGAATATTTGCAAATCAACAAATGTGATACATCACATTAATAGAGTAAAAGATAAAAATCATATGATCATCTTAATAGATGAAGAAATAGCATTTGACAAAATAAAGCATCCTTTCATGGTAAGAACTCTCAACAAATTAGGGCAGCAGGAAAATACCTAAACCTAATAATGGCCATATATGACAAGCCCACAGCTAATATTGTACTTAATGTTGAAAGGCTGAAAGCTTTCCCACTAAGGTAAGGAACGAGACAAGAACGAGTTCACTTTCACCACTTTTATTTAACATAGCACTAAAAGTTTTAGCCAGAGCAATTAGAAAAGAAAAAAAAAAGACATTCAAATCAGAAAGAAAGGAGTAAAATTGTGTTCACAGATGATATGATCTTATATAGAGAAAATCCTAAAGACTCCACCAAAAAAAAAATTGTTAGAACTAAATCAACAAATTAAAATTACGGGATACAAAATCAACATACAAAAATTAGTTGCATTTCTATACACTAACAGCAAGATATCTGAAAAATAAATAAAGAAAACAGTCTCATTCACAATAGCATCAAAAATAATAGAATATTTAGGAATAAATTTAACCAAAGAGGTGAAAGATTTGTACACTGAAAAGTATAAAACATTGATGAAATAAATTGAAGAAGATACAAATAATTGGAAAGGTATCCCTTCCTTGTTCATGAATTGAAAGAATTAATACTGTTAAAATGTCCATACTACCCAAAACTGTCTATAGATTCAATGCACTTCCCATCAAAATTCTAATAGGATTTTTCACAGAAATAGAAAAAATAATGCTAAAATGTCTATGAAACCACAAAAGACTTTAACTAGCTAAAACAGCCTTGAAGAAGAACAAAGCTGGAGGTATATCAACTTACTGAGCTTAAACTATAATACAGAGGTATAGTAATCAAAAAAGTGTAATAGTGACATAAAACAGACACATGGACCAATGGAGAATTGAGACCCCAGAAGTAAACCCTCACTTATATAGTCAACTATATAGTCTTCAATAAATGGTGCTGGGAAAACTGGATAATCATGTGCAGGAAAATGAAACTGGACTTCTATTTTACATCATTCACAAAAATTAATTCAGAATAGATTAAAGACTTAAATATAGACCTAAAACCATAAAACTTCTAGAAGAAAACATAAGACAGAATCTTGACATTGATCTTGGCAATATTTTTTATTATTATTATTTGCTACCAAAAGCACAAGCAACAAAGCAAAAATTAATAAGTGGGATTATATCAATCAGAAAGGGTTCTACACAACAAAAGAAACCATCAGTAAAATGGAAAGGTAGCCTATGAAACGGGCAAACATATATCAAAACCCAAATGAGATATCTGTTCACACCTGTTAAAATGGCTATCACCAAAAATAAAAAACACCCAACAAATAATAAGCTTAGCTGAGGATGTGGAGAAAAAAGAACCCTTGTGCACTGTTGACAGGAATGTAAATTGGTATATCCACTGTAGAAAACACTATGTAGGTTCCTCAAAAAATTAAAAATAGAACTACCATATGATCCAGCAAACCCACTCTTAGGTATATTTCTAAAGAAATTAAATCAAGATCTCAAAGAGGTATCTGAACTCCAATGTTTATTGGAATATTATTTATATTAGCCAAGGTATTGAAGTAAACTAAGTATCTGTCTACAGATAAATGAATACAAAACGTATATTTAATGGAATATTATTTAGCCATGAGAAAGAAGGAAATCCTACCATTTGAGACAACATGGATGGACCTTGAGGGTACTATGCTAATTAAAATAAGTCAGAAAAAGAAAGATAAATACTGCATGATATCATTTATGTATGTTATCTAAAAAAGTGTATCTACTGAATGGTGGTTGCCAGGGACTGGGGGAGGTAGGGAAATGGGGAAATGTTAGTCAGAGGGTATAAAATTCCAGTCATAAGATGAAAAGTTTTGGGGATCTAATGTAACACATAAAGGCTATAGGTATATACTGTATTATATACCTGAAAGTTGCTGAAAGAGTAGATCTTAAATGTAACCACACACACACAAAAACTGGTATTTATATGAGGCGATGGAGGTATTAACTAGCACTACTGTGGTAATCATATATAAGTGTATCAAATATCATGTTATACACCTTAAATTTACACAATGTTATATGTCAATTATATTTATTTAAAACTGGAAAACAAATAAAACTATAGCTGTGAGTATAATGGATTTTCTGAGTCCTGTGACTCCTAGCAAATCACCAGCTCTGAGAGACCCCCAACACAGTACCTAACATTTATAAGGTGATAACTACATTCCAGGCACAGTTCAGAGCACTTAGGCATATTAATTCTTTTATTCCTCAAAACCTCTCTTTGAAGTAGAGAATGTAATTATTTCCATTTTAAAGATGAGAAAGCTGAGGCATGAATGGAATACCTTTCTTGCCTAAGGCACGGAGCTAATACATGACAAATCTTAAATTTGAATCCAGCCAGTCTACTTCTGGAAGCTTGATATACAGCTGATGGGTTAATGCACAGAAGGGTAGTAGTAAATCCCAAAGTATCTTTGAATTTTATGTTCACACAAGTGTTTACTGAGGTGGCATCACTCTGTCTTAATCCTGTCCACTTGACTTCCTCAGGTAAAATCATGTTCTATTTCTCTGTCTTTTTGAAGGTCCTGAAAAATATGCATGTGTCTTTGTCATGAGGGGTCAAGTTTACCTCGTAAGTACCTCTTAGGCGGCTTCAAGTACTTAGAAATACAATGCAGGCAATCCCTCGTGGGGTCTTGTCCAGAAAGCAGGTCATTACTGTACTTAATCCCTTTATTTCTCTCTCCTCTCTCACCCAGAAATATTTCTGTAGTTAGAGAGTAGCATTGGAAAAAAGCTTACTCACTACTGTTTGGAGTTATCAGCATTCCTCCAAGACATACATATCCTATTGCACGCATGAGGAAAGTGAGGTTTAAAAAGATTAACTTACTTTACCATCCAAATTTACATATTATCTAGTGGTAGATATAGAATTTGAACCCAGTAAGTTAGAGTCCATAACCAGGGCTGGTTGACCTATGCCTTACCATTCTTTTATGCAGATAGCTGAGCTTTACGGAGAAAAACACTGGAAAGAGTAAGGATGGGATCATATCAGTGGAACATGGAAATACTATAACACTGATTGCCTTATTCTCTGCTCTAAGAATATGTCTTCAAAAGGTTCTGATTGGTGATTGTGTTCCACTGGAAAACCATTAAAAAGAGGACATTTTTAAACCAGAAAAAAAAATGTTGGGAGGTGATGGAGAGAAGGGAGAATTTGGATCTCGAACAATTGGACCAAACGATGGCAAACTCACAGTGCAAGATGTGTTTATAAACAAGGAGTGCATTGACCAACATAGGCAACACTAGGATCTAGAGAGATAGTCACCACATGGAGAACTAACAAGCAGAGAAAGACACTCCAAGCACTAAATCCAGAGTAACCTTCGCAGAGCAGACTTCTAGTTACCAAGAGATGTGTCATTGCTCAGCTGTAAGGAAGATAGGGAAGAAACACATTATCTCACACATGGGCAAGGTCAAATAGGTCTGGTCCCTAATATTTGGGTCTACTCATCTATATTGAAATTAATATTAACTGCATTAGAGTATGGCATTAAATAGATACAACAATAAAATAATTATAATAATATCTGCTTTATTAACCATTGACAGTCACTATTATGTTTTATTTTGTTCATATCACTAAATATTATTTTTTTATTTTGCTTACTGAAGCATACTTTTCATTAGAGCAGGAAATTTGCCTGTGGGCTCAGTGCAATACTCATTGGTATCAACAACCACTTTAAGAGAGAAAAGCAGGTTAGAAGAAAAGGAATGACCAGAGATGTGATACTACTTGTATCATTTCACAGAAAGAGAGATGTTCTTATCAAAGCCATAACAAGGCCCCAACTGGTTCCCTGTTAGGGGTGGAAGTGATTTGGGAAATATTAGAATCCCTGGAATTACTTGTTGAGGGCTTTCGCCAGAGACAATTGTGAATTTCTATTTGTTTTAGTTTCAGTGTATTATCAATATTCATTGATTTTTTAATCCCCTCATGCTGATGGACTGTAGGGCACACCTATTAAATCATTTACTTCCTGATAAGATGTTATCTAGGTCACTGACTCAAATCTCATTAATGACTTTAAAGATAATTTTTATTTAATGTGGCAAATTTTCTTCACTTTCTTCCTTCTCTCCATATCTTTTAAGCACAAGTGTAAAATAGCACCTCAGATGTGGGAAGCCAATAACCTCTCAGGCATTTGTGTTAAATACCTGACATATTGACTCACTTTCAAGGAAAGCATAACTTCCTATACATAAATAGATGCCTATGTTATTGAGTATAGTAAGGTTTTGTTGATAACTTGGGAGAAAATATGAAGGAGCTTCTACTTCCTGAAACCAGAGAGGAATTTTAGCCAACAGTCTGAGATTGATACCTTACTCAGGGCTCAGTTATTTATTACCTAGAGTCAATTGGTATCATTGGGCCGCAAAGGTATTTCCCACCCTGCTATAAGGACACAATACCTGCAGGGTCCGTATTACCTGTTCTAGACCTAACATTTTCTAAATAACTTTAGCCAAAGGCGAATGCTTACAGATCAAATAATTTAATTCATGCCCCTGAACTTTAATACTTAAGCATCACCCAAAATGAAGATTCTCCTGGCATATTACTCTTTTCTCTTATTTGAAGATCTACTGTACCTACCCCAACCTATCTCCTGTTTTCTTGTTGACTCCCCTTCAAACCCCTTCACTTTGCTCTCTGTAGTCTTATTCCACTGTCAACATTTTTCTCCCTGCATATTCAGTCTCTTAAGAGAAAGTTCTCTTTTATCTCCTTGCTCTAAAGTAATGTCTCAAAGATAATTTCAGGCTGTTCATTGGACAACTATTTAAATTTTAATAGTTCCATTTTATTTTAATGTGGATTAGAAAAATATATATCACAGTCATTTTTGCACATACATTATCGCTTAGGTTAAAATTAAAGGAAGTCCTTTGATTAAAAAGAGAGAGAGAAATGATGAGTATTTAAAGAAAAATATTGAGAAAAGAATAGTGTATGTAGAAAGTAGAAGTTACAAAAATCCAGAATGCCTTCAGTTTAAGAAGTGATAATGAAAACCAGACTTTTTATTGAAAAATCCCAATTTCACTGTTACTTTCTCTAGTATGTACTCTGCTAATCTCTTATATTCCAGCTACCGCAAGACCAGGAGATGCCAGCTGCATTTTCTCATTACCTATTCCAGATCTTGACTTTGTCTTCATTTGGCAACTGTCCTCCTTTGAAGCTCACATCTTCAAACTATAATACTCTATAAGCTGCATCTTTTCTCCATGGACTATTGTCCTTCAGACCAGTCTCTTATAGGCATAAAAAGCTTGACCATTCCAGCTCACAGGCTTGTATCCATGTGTGTATTTGCATACACCAGTAATAAAAGTAATGTATCTCCACTTGTCAAAATTTAGAAAATAAATTAATGCTGTTTATCATATTTAATTATTTTTTTTAAATATTGTTAATATTTTGTTACATTTCTTCAGATAATACTTTGTTTATACTTTATCACTTTGAGCTTGTATGTTATTAAGATGTCTGTCTTTGTAGTATAATATAACTAATCTTTAATAGCCTAATATAAACAAGTACCATCATTTAATCATTCCTCCATTGTTGGATACTGAAGTACTAATACACTTTCATTATTAGGTAATATTTGTGATGAACATCTTTGTGAGTATTTTTTGTACTATTTGTACTACTCCATTGGGCTAGATTCCCAGGACTTACTAGGTCAAAGGTCATGAAAAAAAACTGAAGTGTAACTGGATAAACTGAGGACTCCCAGGGGCATTCATAAAGAACAATAAGTGGTTATAAAGTGGCTTTGGTACTTTTGTTGCTTTGGTGATTTTGTTGTCTAAAGCTATTGATGCTTTTGTTGTCTAAAGCTATTCCACCTGCTACCAGCTTTTTATTATGCTGAGTGGGCCTTGTGAACTGACTGGACCTTTTGAGAAACTCAGAGTTAGAGACAGAGGGAGGAATAGAAGCAAAAGTAGAGAAGGGAGAGATGTTACAGTAAAGAAGGGTAGTGAAACTTTCTGAGAATGAACAGGGATGGTTAAAGGAAGTATAATGGGATTTAGGAAAAATCTTTTATGTGGAGGCTACATTCTCTTTCACAAAAAGCTTGTAATGATTGTTCACACTCTGTCTTCAAGAAGTTCAGACAGGTCACATGAAAATTCACAGAGGCTGGTACACAAAGCTTATAAATGCAAGCTTCAAAAGAATATCTGCAAAGCTTGCATGCTATGAATTTATAAAGTAGGTATCTAGGTTAAGGCTATAAGCTTTTGGAACACAAAAAGCCATAAAAGAGGCTTTTAGCTGCTACTAGGTGGTTATAAATTTGGAGGGTAAAGGTAGGGGTGGGACTTATGGAGAGCCCTAGAATGATATTTTCCAAGTTTACATCTTAAGAACTAGCTCCAAATATATGTAATTTTCAACTGCCCTCCCCTCTGCTGCGACCTCCCCACCCCCCCAAAAAAGCATTTGGTAATTTCCGATGAAGCAGTTTCAGTCTAGCATTTCGTTTAAGACCATGGACTAAGAAATCAGATTACCTGGGTTCAAATTCAAAATCCAAAACAATAGAAGGCCAAAAATGAATAAAAATGGTTTACTCATACAAAGACAAAAAGAATAGAAGAGCCAGCCCAGGATGGAAGCTAGTTTTGAATTCAGAATTTTTTTTTTTAAGTAATAAATCAAAGAGTGACAGACTCACCCTTCTCCAGATTTGGAAACAAAGTGAAACAAATCAACCTAAGTATATATCTGGTTAGTACCATAATTGCATGGCCAAGAATTATTCCAAATATCTTTAAAACATACTATTTTGACTCCACATTCCTAATGGATAGTTCCTAAGGAAAACAAACAAAACCAAAAACACTGAAATTGTGTTCAGTGGCCTTGAAGTTAGTAATTTTGGAATCGCTATTTTGGTATTTGATATACTGATATTATTTTTAATTACTATAGACATCATTATATACATTATACATACATTATATATATACACATTGATAAAACAAGTGAATAATTATATTTATATCACTAGGAAACAAATTTTTTTCAAAGCAACAGAAAAGAGATGCAAATATAAAATCAAATAAATTAGTAAAACAAACAATGAACTTGTATTATTTCTAAAAAAATTATTTTCAGCATTATTTGTAAAGATGAAACAAGTCAAGCAATAAAAAGATTATGATTGCAATAGATTAAAATCTGTCTCATCTATGATTTACATATGTATGTGTGTGTGTGTGTGTGTGTGTGTGTGTGTGTGTGTGTGTGTATGTATCCCCTTAACTTTATAATTATATTTAAAATAAAACTCATGGGTCAGCTTTGATGGTTTCTAAGAAAGAAACTCATTATTATAATAATAAAATTAAAAATCAAGTATTTATTTATTCTGGCTTTCTTATTCAGACAGTATTTCAGAATACACCGCCTCCAATGATGGTATTTGACCATCTTAACCTAAAAAAAGGTGAGACAAGCATATGTTCTTCTTGATGAGATGTAATAGGAAGTACACATCATATCACCTCTCTGTGGTTTATTGTTCATAGGAGAGAAAATGAGAGAGGAGCAAAGCTGAATCTAATCAAGTCTGGGTCTACTGCCAGATTACTGCAAAAACATGGGTTTGGAGGACCATATTAATTAATATGCTGATATAATCAGTCCAGTGAAAAATGAGAGGATTACCCTTAACATTATGATTAAGAGACATTCTTAAGTAGGAGGGTGTAGTAAAAATACAAGGTTATTTTCAGCTTGCAATCATATACCAAGATAATCCATTCATAGATCAAGCTCAAACTTTCTTTTTTCATCAGCTGGTAATTGAGAACCCCTACCATGAGGCTAAAGGAGAGCTGTTAATGCAACAGTTGCAAATGACATGGGGGTCAGTGCCATCTGTTCTTACAGCTTACTTATGCTCTCTGGACCTATTTGAGTCCCAAACTCTATATACCACTTCCATCTTACAACAGAGTGGTGCTGGGCTTGCCCAATGCTATTACTTGATGGATCTTGTATAGCTTTCCAGAGAATTGCAATTCTCTTTTCCCTATGAATAATAATTGATGTTTTTGGATCACGAATTTGTGTCTGGTGGTAGGGGCAGGGCCTTTTTCTCAATAGTCTTATCAGATCCATAAGGCAAGAAAACAATTTCCCCAAAGACAAGGACATACAGTGGGGGCGGGGGGAAGTAACATATATGATAATTGCACAGACTGGAATGTTAAGATGGAAGAGATAAAAGTTATGTCAATAGATAAAATCATACACTTACTAGAAAAAATAATGTAAGTAATGAATTGAGGAAACATCAAATATATATTATATAAAGAAAATTGGAAGAAAAATGTTATGTAATATTTGTGATGGGTTATTTTGTCCTTCCCTATACAAGACATTAAGTCATTTAAACCATTCTGTATTCTAGTAATCTTCCTTCTTCTTAATCATTTTATTTCTATATCAAAGAAGACTCTAAATCATATTTAGGACTGCTTGCTATAGCTATTTAAGACATGCTTTAGTGTGGAAAACCTCGAGTCTTTTTCAACCTCACAGTTTAGCCACATATCAATAATTTTTGTGAAAAATGGATTTTCAATATGTAATCATATTTAATGGTTTGTAATATGATGAAAAATAAAACTAACAATCATACAGTTATCCTTTTAGTTAATAAACCATTTGGGAATACCAGAATATAATAAGAAAATAAGTAGATTATACTGTATATAAGAAGAAAAAGGGCATAGAGGTAAAGAAAACGATTTTTTTTTAGTAATTAAAATTTTGATTTCATGTGGTTTTTCTCTGATTTTTTAAATAAAACATATCTTTTCATAAAGACAGAAAAAGAAAACTTTGAGCTACTTGAAATGTTCTTTTGAAAAACTCAATCAATGGTAATAGTAATAGTAATATGAAAATAATAATAAATGATAATAGTAATAATAAAAAATTTAAATTTATCCTCACATTTTAGACATGGAAAATTATTTCCAAATAAAGATATAAAACTCAATGCATAGATCAAACAGAAATATGTGTATTTCTTAATATTATGTTACAAGAATAAATATTTTATGTATAATAACTATCTTTATTCTTTCATAAATTTTTAGAATTCTTTTATTTCTAGTTGAAGGGAAGTTTTCCATTTCAATTAGTCAAAATAGGCTAAAAGCAATTCCAGACAACACCAAAATCTCAGTGGCTTAATGTAATAAAAGTTTATTGCTTGCACACAAAGTCCAAAGCAGATGTTTTGGGTTCTGTGGCTCTCCTAATGGCTCTCCTCTAAGGAGGAAGTCAAGGACCCAGGCTGTTTTCATCTAGTGGCTCTTCCATGGAGAGGACAGGCATCTGATCTCACAGGAATGCTCATTTGCTTTATCTGCCAGCAATGCTTTGGCCAGTAGCACCACTCCTGGACTTACACAAAACCTAAACTCACCGTCTTGAAATCCCAGACAACACTGCTTCATAGAAAAAGAAATGTGATAGAATGGTATTCACTGGTCTTTCCAGGTATGTCACCAACTGGGATATTCTCCTGCAGCATGCAGCATATATTTTGAAAACATATAGTGCTCTTTCTCCCAAAGTCAGAATGTATGATTGAGAATGAAGAGGGGGAAATATAAGTGTTTCCTCTCACTACTATATCTATCTATTCACTTGCAAAAATGTTCTTTTTGCCCTTGAAACTTTGGACTCTGTGATTTAGTGCTATCAGTTCCTAAGGAACTAAGGAATGTTCCACCATGGAAACAACCACCGTTCTCTTGAATCTGAAGTTGAGACTACTACCTGGCCATTTTGGGCATTTCATATCACTGAATTAAATATTAAAGAGGGGGATACTTTCTTGGCTAAAGAGATTGAGGAGATTAGACTCTTGCTACACAATGCAGACAGAAAGGGCTATATCTGGAAACTAGTGGATTAGCTGGGTTACCTCTTAGTATGTTCATATTTAATATTAAAAATTAATGGAAAACTATAAAATCTCAATAAAGAAAAAACAACTGAGGCCTTAGGTTCTTCAAGAATAAAGATCTAAGTCACTCAACCTGCTCAGTAGCCATGGCCAGCCAGAGATACTGGCTGAGATCAAAGGAACATGCAATAGGTAATAAAAGAAGCTATGATTATTAACTTTCTTCAGACTAATTACAGAAACAAGTACTTTAGCAATGTTGCATATAATATTTTTCCTTTCCTCCTATGTCATTATTTTTTTAAATGAGAATTAGTGATGGTGGTTAGTGTTTTTACATTCATGTTCCATCAGAGATTGTCCAAGGTTGGGGTAGAACTGAACAAATAGAGGAACTAATCTAGCCGATAGATCAATAAGGCAATGTTGACACTCATGTTGGTGTCTCCCCTTTTTGGGGAGAGGTGAGAGTGTTTTTGTTTGAATAAATGCAGAAATATGCAGTTGTTGTTATAAAATTAAAAAAAAAAGTGTGAGGAGGAATGTGCACAGATGCTGAGATGACAAAGGTGAGGAGTGTGCTAGGTATTTGCGCATTGACTCTGCTCCAAATTCACCCTCCCTAGTGTCTTCTGTAATGCTGGAGCTAGGCTAGGTTACATTTCTGAAACATTGTTTAATTTCTGCTAACAGGTGGCACAAAGAGGGAGAAGGAAAAAGCGGACTTTTGTTTCTGTCTGCATGGATTGAGTAGCAAGAGTTAGATGTGGTCTCAATTGTCTTTTGCCACTCCCAGAACTTGTCTTTTGGGCTCTCAGAGGCATCAGCTGCAGACAAATGACGCTGTGAAAAGGTCAGAGTTCCACCTCCTGGGGTTCCTTCTCTGAGCTCCTGAGGTACAAGCAGTAGCTGGGAGAATGTTTTGTATTCAAGAGTCTAACTTTATTTTTTGACATTTGACTTCTGACTTCTTTTTAAGCTTCATCTTCCTTTTCCTGTTTGGCCCCACATCTGAACAGGCTGATAAGAAAGCCCAAGTGTGCCTCCTCCTTTGGTACCAGTGAGGAATTTAAATCTTTTCCTCAGTCCTACACCCCAATAGTGACTAGGAGACACTATAAAGGCCCAACCCAATCCCTCTGCTTCACTAAAGTCAGTATGAACCTGTTTGTGCCAGCTCTTCTTTCCTCAGGAGTCATTTGTGTGAGCAATAAATTTTTCTCAAATTTTCCCAGGGTGAGGAGTGTAATCAGCCTCTATATCCTACCTACAATTGGGAGTCCATTCCACCTTGATGAGGTGACCATAAAATACAGTCCCTCCTCTGAAGACTGAGAACCAAATTACATATGGTCACTCTCTGAGTTTTCATTCCTGTCCTTTTGTTTTCTTAATGTATTTGTTGTTATTGCTGCATAATAAATTATCCAAAACTTAGTGCCCGAAAGCACACACTTATTATTTATAGACTCCAGGTTTGAGGAATGTGGATATAACTTAGCTGGGTACCTATGGATCTAAGTCTCTCATGAGGTTGCATTCAAACTGTTGGCAAGCACTGTAGTCTAATCTGAAGGCTTGACTAGGAGGAGAAATCAGCTTCCAAGCTCTTTCATATGGTTGTTGGCAGGCTGAGGTTCCTTGCCACATGAGCCTTTCTCTCCACAGGACTGTCTCATGACTTGTCAGCTGGTTTTCCCCAGGTGAGTAATCCAGAAGAGAGTGAAAGAAAGCATACCAAGAGAGAAGGCACAGTGTCTTCATGTCCTGATCTTGGAAGATACATCTTATTTTACTTTATCCTATTTATTAGAATTATCACCAGGGCCATCTCATATTTGAAGGGAAATTTTGCACAGGGTTTGAATAGCAGCAGGAGGTGCAGGTTATGCAGGCCATTTTCTAAGCTCTTGACAACACTCAGCCCTATGAGTGGTAGCTGTTTCCCACAATTATCTCTGAGTGACCTGAGTGCTTCTTCAGCTTCACAGATTACACCCTGCGTAATCATTGCCCTGAATGAAATCTCCTCTCTTTAGCTAGTGTGGTTTATTTTTCCTGAGTTAGAATCCTGTGCTGGAGTTTCTCCAACCATTCAGCTTACAAATAAAGAGGCAATAAATGTACAGTATCCACCCACCACCATCCACAGGGCATATGTTCCAAGACCCCCAGTGGATGCCTGAAAGAGCAGATAGTACTAAACTTTAAATATACTATGTTTTTTTTTTTTTTCCCTATACACAAATACCTCTTCATTTAAAGGAAGCACTTTATGGCTTCTCTTTGGCATATCTGAATTAGCAGAATTACCACTCTTGTGTTTTGGGGCCGTTGTTAAGTGAAATAAGGGTTACTTGAACACAAGCACTGCAATGCCATGCTGGTGGATCTGATAACTGAGATGGCTACTAAGTGATCAATGGGCGGGCAGCACATGCAGGGTGGATATTGCTGGACAAAGGGATCATTCATGTCTTGGGCAGGATGGAGCTAGATGGCAGATTTCATCATGGGACTCGGAACTGCACTCAATTAAAAACTTATGAAAAAACCTACGAATTGTTTGTTTCTGGAATTTTCCATTTAGTATTTTCGGACCATGGTTGACCACTGGTGACTGAAATCGTGAAAAGCTAAACCATTGATAAGGGGGGACTACCATATGGAGAATGCAGACAATAGTGAGACTAACAGTTTCTGCCTCACTGCTTCATTTTCAAAGAGTCATACATACACACATCGTCAACACCTTCTGGATATCACTTTCTCAGTTAAGTAACTTTCTTTACACAAATAAATTTCTGCAAAAACTCAAAACACTCTGTAAGCACAGTGATTCGAACCTATTTATTTATTTATTTATTTATTTATTTGTTTGTTTGTTTGTTTATTTAGAGTTCCTCGCATTGAGGCTATTAATTTCCCCCCAAAATTGGAAATATTAGGAACTTTATATAGTTAACAATAAAGTCTGTGCTTCAGAGGTACTTTACTATAAGAATTATTTTCTTTTGGTTATTATAGAATCAAAATTTAGTACTTGTTACTATGCAGTATTTTCAGCAAAAGAATAGTAAATTGTAGAATCTCTGGGTAATTAATTAGCATAAGATATACTATTTTATGCATACTTTATTATTGGGAACTTTAATTGGAGAGAAATCAAAATGCATTTTATCTGTGTATAAAGATTTATCTGCTATTTTCAAATACTAGGAATCTTTATAGTCAGAAGAGATGTACATAGAATTCATAGTTTACTTAGCAGGAATTCTAAATAGTACTTTCGGGGTTAAGATAGGAAGATTATTCAATTTCAAAATAACTTTCCCCTTTATCTGTTTACACCTTATGAATACTATATAACACTTTTTAAACTAATTTTTCAAATAAATAATGTGTATGGTCTCCCCAAAAGCAAACAAAAATGTATGCAATAAAAATTCCCCTTTGCCCTTCTCCCTCAGTTTAATCAGAGCATATGATGTCCCCATTTCTAAATAAATCTTGTAGTTAATGTTTTCTTCCAGAATTTTTTAATGCATGTACAATGTAAACATATCTCCTCTTTCTACAAAGGTCTTATATTTTTCACATCGTTCTGTACCTTTTTTTAAAATTTATATGTTTTATTGTATTGCCCAAACTGCTTACAGAAGTTTTTTCTTTCTTTTCTCCTACAGTTGCATATAGTACATTCTGTTGTATATTATTCTATAATTTTTATAATTTAACTAGTCTCCTATAAATGGACTTCTACGTTATTGCCAAACTTTCGTTATTATAATGAATAATGCTGTAAATGCATTATTTCTATTGAATCAATCTCCATAAGTAATTTGCTGGTTTCAGGGGAATAAAATTTTGGTGTTTATAATTTTGTTACTAAATTTCTCTCCATTGGGATTGTAATGATTTCCACCCCAATCAGAAATGTATGAGAGTACTTATTCCTACGGTTGTTTAATTTTTCAATGAAAATTTTATTTTAATTACCTGACAACTTCTAGATGTGACATGTCCAAAAACCAAAACCATAAAGTGACCACTCTTCAACCTACTTCAAATGTCTAAAAAGATCAGAAAATTTTAGGTTTGAATAATTTCAAGTAGAATATTCTTCTAAAATATGCATGTTCCATAAGTGCATATATATGTTGACAGAGAAGAACAAGTATTCGAATCTTTAAGATTGTCTCCTCTTATTGAGCTGCACTAGTTGGCAATATTGGGAATACAATGTTTTCAGCTAAAGCTCAAATTTGGCTTGAGAACCTCACTTCAGTTTTGATACAGTCTTTAGAAGTATTCCTGAAATTAGTTCCCAAAACTATGAATTTGTTGAGGCTGTCTGGCTAGTTAACTATTGCTTCTGTTAAGTAGTGATTTAGCAACAGGTAGTGTTGTAACAGTGTTTGGAGAATGGCATGAACTCGTCACTATGCTTAAGTTTTAAATTAGAAAGAATATAGCCTTTTGCAATCCAAATAATCAATCATTTCCAAAATCATCTTACATAAAAATCATATTAGCACACTAAAGGTAAATTCAGTTAAGTAAAAGGGACTTATAATGTCATCAAATTAATATAATTTAATTATAACTGTTATAATCTATCCATAAAACAACTTGAAAAGTAGATCTCTCTCTGCTTTACATTATTAACATTAATGAATGATGGATTTAAAAGCTGTAAAAGCAAACGCTTATTAGTCAAAATCCACCTTTGGATATGTTCACAAAGTGCTCAAAAGCCCATGGTTCACAAAATGCTATGAGTCCAACTAAAAATTGCATATAAGTAGACTTGGGTGATAGAGGTTAATGCTCATATAAAGTCAGGTGGTGAGTTTCTGTCTCCAAGGAAAATAAAGAGAAAACAGAGTTTTCTTCTCAGACCAAAATATCTCAGGCAAGTTTTTTTGTTTTTTAAATCTGATCTTACCAGATCATGGTTCCCAGCTTTAGTTTGTATGGCCTATTTGTCTAAACCAAGTCACAGGCAT
This sequence comes from Eidolon dupreanum, assembly GCA_028627145.1. NCBI lineage: Eukaryota > Metazoa > Chordata > Mammalia > Chiroptera > Pteropodidae > Eidolon > Eidolon dupreanum. Next base: position 31,639,189 of record CM053507.1, read on the forward strand.
TCCTATCACAGCCAAAAGTTCAAAGTTTCTCCTAGAAAAGCTTCCTAATCTTTCTCTATTTTCTGGGTTTTGTTTTTGTTTTCTTGTTCCTTTTAGTTTAAAGGCTTCACACCATTTAAGGCTTTACCTCTTTGTTTCACATTAATAAAGATTTAATGACATTGTTTGCCTCAACTCCAAGGCTTTGCAAAACCGAAACAAAGAGTGGGATTCTCATCTTACTTAGGATTTTTCCCAATTCTGTAAAGATTAATCCCCTCAAATATTTTGCTTGCAGTTCCTCACTGAAGGGGGCACCTTCAAGCCTTTTACCCTGCAGGAGACCTAGGAAAACGCAAATCATTTCAAGATCCTGATAGAGGATTTTTCCTCTTTTTTTTCCCTTTCATTTCCATTTGAAAGGTTGGGTGGTAGAGCAAGGCATTCATTTTTCTTTATCTGCTAGAGAAAACTTTGCTCTAGTCTTTGGTGCTTACGGTAATTAGGAAATAGAATGGTTTCTGATTTTTATTACATTCTTTTTCACACCGGTCTTACTATTGTTTTGTTTTAGAACAACTTCTGATTTCACGTCTGTCAATTTATCCTTGTTTTCAATAAAACTTCAAGTGACAAAACTTTCTTTCAAAAAGCTTGACCCTACTTAGAAAAGCCTAGCTAAAATTCTTTCCATTCTTAAAACCACCTTTCCCTTAGACAGTTCCACTGTATAAAAATAACAAAAGTAAATAAAAAGAAAAGGAGTGAAAGCAGAAACAAAGGGGAGGAAGAATGGAAGGAGAAATTGTTATTTATTTGGGAATCTTTAACTGTATGCTCTTTGTGGGTGGATAGTCATATATTAAGTAACTAGCTTGCCTTTTATTTTCAAGTTCACTTCTCAAATCTTTATTCAGATTTTTCTTCTAAATTGACACTACAGAGAGAACATCATACAGTTATTAAAATTAAGCAGAATGCATCCATCTGGCGTGCCTTTCAGGAATCCAACCCACTAATTTTTGCTATGGGTCTGATGACTCACCCCCCGAAGATGCAGCACAGGAAAGAATTTCCTCATTTTGCAGAACTGCCAAATCCCATTCACTGCAGCGAAAGATCCTCATTTGGGGCTCATTTTTAAAGTTGTTTATCTGTTTAAAGACTTTATTTTTTAAACTTTCCCTCAGCAGAGGGAGTTTGTCATGATTTTCTAAAGAGAGTAAGCATATACCTCCCTCCTGCTAAGATGCCTCAGCTTTTTGGCTAATTAATTTTATTTTCCCATCTCTTTCTTCTTTCACCTCAGCTACATCTCTTGGCCTCATTTGTTCCTTGGAGGCTCCAATTTCTTTTCTTCTATCGAGACATTTGTCAAATTTATCCCACTTGAAAATAAATCCCTCCCTCCCCCTTCGGTCTCCTTGCTTTTAAAGCGGTTTATCCAGGCTCTTCACTTATTCCTTTATTTTTAAATAATAATGTTTACTGAGTGCAAACTGCAGGCGCTGATAGGCAGTACCCTCCCCACATTCTCTCTTGAGGGAGGTACCTTTATTATTCTGTTAAACAGATGAGATGGCACACAAGTCAAGTCACTTGCCTAAGGTCCTAGAGCTAGAAGTGATGACGCAGCGCATTATACCCAGCCATCTGGCTCCAGAGGCAGTGCACTTAAAAACATATTTAAAAAGTTTTAAAAGATACAAAGAACATTTGTAAAATATATGCAAATTATAAAAGAAGTTCATCTCTCTCCCATCATGAGCCAAGTTTTCCAGTTTTGCCCACTTAACCCCCCACCCCACATTTGTGGGCCTCTTGCCATTTAACACTGTTCCTCGAGGCCCCTCTTCCCACTTAGCTCGGCAAACGTGTCTTTCATTATGACTCAGCCCAGTCCGCTCCCTGCCAGGCGGCTGACGCTCGCGGCGGAGGCGCCGGGGCCGCCGCTCGGGGGCGAGGGCTCGCGCCGCGGCTCGCGCGCGCTCCTCCCGCTTTACGGCTGCTGAAAACCCGGCCCGCGCCCGGCAGCCGTACCGCAGATGAGCCCGCGCCCGCGCCGCTCAGGTAACTGGAGTCCTTCTGTTTTCAAAGTTTTGCCAAAACCAGCTCGGCGCTCGGAGGCAGCGCGGTCTCGACCGAGCTGTCCGACCTCCCTCCCGCCCCGACCAGCGCGGCTGTGGCGCCGGCCGCACCCCTCCGTAGGTCCCTGGGCGCCGAGTACCGCGGCCGAGGGGCGCTTGGGCGGCGGCGGGGCGGGGGCGACCCCGAGGGGAAGCGCGCGGGGCGCCTGGCTCCGGCCGTCTCCGTGCGTACGCTGCCTAACGGAGTCCCCATCGCCGCCTAAAGGCCCCTCGGCCACCTCCGCAAGCCGGTCGTTTTAAGAGCGGAGCCCAGCAGCTCCCGAGTGCCCGTTTCTCACATGTCCACTCATGCACACATGCCTACTGGGCTGCCCAAGGAGGCACCCTAGCGGGACGCAGGTAAAGACTAGCGGCGCTGCGGACCTGTGCGACGCCCTCGCGTGTGCATTGCCGGTCCAGAGGAGGTGCCGGAGGAAGTTTATGACAGGCTGTTGGGAGAGCAGCCTGTTCGAGTGCCTGCGCTGGTTTCTGTCCTAGTGTCTAGTTTACTACCACATTTGCTCTACGGTCTCATCCTTCCATCGCTCTAGTCCCCACCCTCTTCTTTTTCCACATAATTTACTTTTTTCCCTTTCTATTTTTTCTTTGTTGGGTAGCTCATTTTTTGGTGTCTTGTGTTCGTTTGTTCCTCACTGTTCGAATAACAAGTACACCTACAATATCCTTTACTTTTCTGTAGTTCTTAGCTGTTAGTCTTTGCTTACTATGGATTGTATATCCTGAGGAGCAGAGTGAAGGATCCTGGACCTGTACATGTGACTAAGTTGTTGGATTGTCCTATTACCTAAATTAGCCATGTAGAACAGAGGACATGAGTTTGTTTGAAACCGACTTTGGAAACATAGATAACGGTGCTGTTTTCTGTTGATGGATTACATCTTGACAAACAAGCAGTCAGAGGTTCCTGTAGTATTCACTCCATTCAGTTCAATCCAGTAACAGTTCATTGAATATCAGTCACGGATAGCTGGTGACAGATTAAAAGAGAAAAGAGATTCAGTTCCTGTCTTCCAGAGACTCCATATCCAGGAGAAGGGACCATAGTGAGTACTGAGATAGTGGTACAAATTGCTCTGGGTGAATGGCTGACAAAAGAATTAAGGAGAGGGTTGGCTATTTTACTGTGCTTTGATGTTTGAGTAAGATTTTCCCCATTTTTTTTCCCCTAAGTTTCAATAAAAAGATCTTTCAACAGTACTTTCACTTCAAACTATTCAGAGATTTTTCTTTACAATTGACAGTAATCCCTGAACTCAAAACTTCTGGGAAACAAAAGTAACTCCTTTTTACAAAGGCGATCTAATGTGTGGTATTCTTGGTACCATACAAACAGTATTGTAGAATTTTATTATAGGACCAACAAGAGTGAAATGATACAGTTTCTTAATTGCATACATAAAATATTATAGGTTCAAGTTGAGAGCTCAGTATTTATTCATTTAGTCAAAGATTTTTTAAGTGCTTATAAGCATTGTTCTTGACACTGCCTTCTTGGAGTATGCATTCCAGTGGAGGAAGACATTATAGTAAATAGGAAAGTATAATTTGAAACTGTAGTAAGTGCTCTGGAGATACATAAAGCAAGAAAGAGTTTATGTGTGTTTGTGTGTATTTAGCAGTTTAAAATAGGATTGTAAGGAAAGACTCCAGAGAAGGCGACATTTCAGTAGACTTGAAGGAGAGGGAGTGAGCCATGTGATGATTGGGGCAAGAACTTTCCAGGTGCAGAGAATAGAGAAATGCAGAAGCTCTGCATAGTGATGTGTTCAAGTGTGGATGCAGTCAAGCTGAGGAAGGAGGAAAGTAAGATATATGGTCTTAAATGAAATAGAGACTAGTTAGTTCTAATGGTTTAGTAAGCTATTATGATGATTCTAGTTTTACTTGAAGTGATGTGGGAAGCCTTTGAAACATTTTTTTTGTTGGCTTGTTTTTAATCAAAACTGTTTAACAGAACTATTTAACACCATTAGCTGGGTTATTGTGTTGAGTACAGATTGCAGGAAGACAGAGACAGAAGCCGGAGTGCCAGTTTGTTATAACAATCCACGTGACATGAGGGTGGCTTAGATGAGAATACTAACAGTGGAGCTGGTGAAAAGTTCACATTCTGGATATATGTTGATGGTACAATCCACAGGATTTGCTGATGTTGGATATGGAGTGTGAGAGCAAAAATTAAGGGGAACTTAATTGTTTAAGCAACTGACAAGACAGATTTTCCATTTACTGAGATGAGGAAGATAGCAGAATGTGGTAGTGAAGATTAAGAAATTGGATTTGCACATATTAAGGGTTAGATGAATTTTAAATATCCAAGAAGATATGTCAGTCATGCAGTCTGAAGGCCGGGCTAATGTACATTTAGGTCTCTTCAGCATATAATTTGTTTTAAAAGCAAAGAGTTTTCATTAAAAATGTGTAAGATTAGAAAACTAAAGAAGACCAAGGACTGAGCCTTGAGGCACTCCAACATTATGAGATAGAGAGTAACCAGCAAAGGATTCTGAAAAAGAGCTGTATGCTAGATAAGAAGAGCAGGAGAGCATAGAATCCTAGAAGCCAAATAAAGGAAGTGTTGAAGAAGTGGAACTGGTCAACTGTTTTAATTGATTTACTAAATCAGTTCTCAGTTAATGACTCTCATGATAGCAGTTTCCATGGAGTGGAATTTTATTGAAAAAGGAGGGAGAGAAATGGAACATTAGTTGGAAGGCAATTTGATATAAAGAGTTTTAAAGATGCAAAATAATGGTATGTTATGTTAAGGAGAAAAAGCCAGTAAAGATGCAAAATTGATGCAGGAGAGAGGGGAGCAGTCTTCTTAAGTACATGAGGGAGTATGCAACAGGAGAGATTATCTTTTATTTAGGATTATGGGCTATTTATTGGTAGTAAATAGTAAAAAGTGAGAAGGAAGACCGTATGAACACAGGTGCAGGTGGAAGGTGTGGATGTTCTCTTTGGACCATTTCTCTTATCATCATGGTGAGGGGCAGAGAGTTGTGGTCCAGGATAAATTTGTAGGAAATGTTATCTTTTCCAATTTGGTCAAGGATATATTTGATGAGAGATTACTTTGAGATTCTGAGAATTTCTGGAAATGTTATCTTTTCCAATTTGGTCAAGTATATATTTGATGAGAGATTACTTTAAATTCTGAGAATTTAGTGTTTAATTAAGGAAAGAAGAGGAAGAATTTCTACCTTGAGTTCTGTTTGGCAGAAGACTTAGAAAGAAAGTTGAGATTATAAAATTTAAGTTAGCTAGAGACAAAGGAGGAAGTCAAGCAAGATCATAGGGAAAGGTTGTGATGAAGAGGGTAAAACATTGACTCAACTCCAGTGCTGTTGTATAACTACAGTAAAGTTCTAAGAATATTACTATTATATCAGAGAGGGACTTTAAAGACCAAGTGATCAATGGAGAACAGTATTGTCGCTGATGGTAAATCTTATGGAGAGAAAATACCAGAGGTCTAATAACTCTTCAAAGAGATGTTAACTGGGAATAGATTTCACGTCGCATTTTGAAAATGATATAATGAAGACTGGATTGACAGCAAGTTGGGCATAGGGCAAAGATAATTGGACAACATTGCTCATTGAGCACTTTGACAAGATGGGGAGAATTGTTGTAGTTGGCAATAGTACCTTGTTTAAGATGACTGTTGGTCATGTAAGGACCATTTGTTTATTGAATCTTAATTATTAAACAAGTTTCTGTATGAAGTCTTGTCAGGGATGGTGCTGCCAAGATGGAAACGACATGATCCTTGCCCTCAAATGACCATTTCTAGTAGAGAAAAAAGAAGATAATGTGCACAGATATTTAGAGAGAATTGATGAATGCCTTATGAAGAGTTCTGAGTGCTTTGAGAGTTTTTAAAAATTATTATGGAAATTATCAGACACTCAAAAGTAGAAAGAATAGAATAATGAACTCCGGTGTACTCATCACCCTTCAAAATCTATCATTTTTCTCCTGATCTTTTGTGTTATGGGAGAATAGAGAAGGGAGAGATTGTTTCTATTTGTAGATCAGGATAGGAAGACTTAATTAAGCAACTCTTATATATAAGAGAGGTAGAAAGAACATTAAAGTGTCTCGTAGAGTTCTTGGTTCTAGTTCTGTACCTGTGGGGCTTTTTGGGTAACTTTTTATTGCTCACTTGATCTCTCTATTCTTTACTTTCTCCATAGAATGTAGTGGTTACTCTACTTACATCTGTGGTCTTTTAAGCTACAGGCCTCAGGCCAAATCCAGTATGGCACCTTTTTTGTGTTAATGTTTTGTTGGAATACAAGTACATCAGTTTATTGTTTGTGTCTGCATTTGCTATAGACTGTAGAGTTGCGTAGTTTGAGACACAGATGGTATGGCAAGAGAAGCCTAAAATATTTACTGTCTGGCCCTTTACAAAATGCTTGCCCAACTCTATTCTATATGATCTATGAGATTCCTTTCCCTCAAATATGTTAATCTATTAAATAACAGACTAAAAATTAGTGATAATAGCTAATTTTTCTTGAGCATTTACTAAGAGCCGGTGTTGTTTTGGTTTGTATGTGTTAACTCATTTAATCTTCCTCAAAATCCTATCAGGAAGGTTCTACTATTTCTACAAATAAAACAGGCATAAAGTGGATAAGTAACTTGCCCAAGGTTACATAGTAGTAAGTAGTGGAGCCAGGCAGTCCTGTTTCAGCATCTGTATCCTTAACTATAATGTGACATTTTCTTTAGATACATAGAACAAATATATATGAAAAGAATTTTAGCCAGTCAAAAATGAAAATTAATTCATAAATCACTTAAGTAACGTCCTCTATTGTGATTACAGATGTAAAGGTTTTAAGATGCTGACTAATCCTGAAAGTATATTACATTTGAAAAGTGTATGAAATTCAGGTATGCATGGATAGAAAATTCTAGTACATCATCATTTTCTCATGTAGCGTTAGTGGATTTTTGAAAGCAGGACACTTTACTTAAAAAGTAAATATAAAATGATATAACAATAGAAGCCTAAATATTGTTTCTTGTGACAGTATTTATCAGTTGTTAGGAGTCCATCTCTACTATGTGACAAGTTCTAGTCCCAGTTCTGACCCAGCTAGCTTTTGTGCCCATACCTTCTCTGGCTTTTTTACTGAAAAATGAGCAGGTAACTCAAGATTATTTAGGGCTTCCTACAGCTCAAAAATATGATTGTGTTAATTTTTACATGGTACATTCAAAGAAATAGTTGAGGTAACTGTGGAAGAACCAGGTTTGTTAAGGCAAAAATTTAAGCTTCCCTTTTTTCTCTCTATACACACATAAACACATATACAGATATGTATAAACAAATATTAGCCTGTACATACGATATAACAAATCAATGTGATTTATAGTTACATTTGGTGTGTAGGTAAACATCTATTCTTATATTTGTGTGTTTTTATATTAGTATGAGGGAATAGATAACCCCCTCAAAAACAAAAAAAACAAAAACATACAGTTTTGTGGAAAGTAAGTCTTGATGAATTCCTTGACCTCTGTGATCTGACATTGTCTCATATTTTCTTTAGCTAAATTTGATTCGTTGCTCAATTTGTTTGTCATTTAAAAGCAAACAGTATGTCTGATATCAGGATTGTCTGTTTGTACTCTTACGTGGCATATTGATGTCAGACACAGTTGTAGTTTAATTGTTTTGACATTTTGATCTGAGTGGTTCAGATTAGCAACTTGATTTATCTTGCATAAAAACCTAGTATTTTGAGCTCAACAGGATTTTTCTCTAACTACTTATTTATAAATGTTTCAATTTTTAAAAAGTTGGGTTTTAATCATAATGGGAATTTATGCTCTCAGTATTATTTACCAAGGTATGATTTGATAGGAATATGTTATAGATATTTTATTTTTTAGATATTCAGTCATGAAAAACAGAAGAGCTACGAATCCTTTAAAAACATAATGAAAATTTTATATTTTTTGACTTATTTTCATTATATATAATACAACATATGAGTGTTTTTTATATTACAGATGGCTTTTTGCTGTTTTATAACCTGGACATATAAAATTATTTATGAACTTCTTTAGATTTAGAACTTATTATATTCTTCCAGCCTTATCTTTTGGTAAATTTATTACTCTGCAAAGTCTGTGCTTTCTCATTCCTGTGCATTAAGTCTAATTATCATTGGTGATTAAAAAAACTTCAAATAATGCATTCCTAAATGTACTTTGGGTCTCCTTATCTTTTTAAACTTAGAAACTGGAGGAAAAAATCAAAACAGAAACACTTTTAAACAAATAATCTCTTTGTGAATAGTGTGTGTGTGTGTGTATATATATGTATATATGTACATATATATATATGTATATATGTATGTATGTATTTTTTTTCCTTGATTTTTAATTTAACACACTACTCAGTAACTTGACAACTTCTTGGGGCATCTCATGGTTCTAAGCAGCACTTACATCCTAGTTAGCTCCCAGGGGTACCATGTAAGTTTTTTGAACCAAACTAAAACAGTCTCCTCTAGGCTTCAGAACTTTAAGAATGTACTCAAACTAAAGTAAATACAGTCTGGTGCATTGCAACACATATGAAATTCTGGTCATAGAAGTCAGCTTGAAAGTTTTAATTCTTTTAGGTGATAAAAGCATCCTTTTTCTGACCTCAAGTGATATGAATCTGATTGGGAGTAAATTAAGAAGTCTTATAGTCTTGGACTATTTCCCTAAATTTAATTTTGCTAAATTCCCAGAAAACTTTCAAAATAAGAACAAAGTATTTTCAAGCAAAATGGCTGCTAATTATGCAAGCAGGCCTAGTCTTGTGTGTGTTTGTGAAAACGCCTCAAGGCTTTACTGTTTCTTTTGAGATGTGACACTGTGTTAGTGATGTTTCTGAGGGAGGCTCTGTTTACAGGAGCTACATGGTTCCTAGTATAAGCCCCTTTCTAGTAAATCATAACTGAATTCATATAGTGCAAGAAGTTATCCCTCTTCTAAGAATTTCTCTAAAGATAGCCTTGTCACCAAGATTCTACTGCCTGCCTCAGCATAGGCCAGCCTGCATGATTTGTATGTCACCTAAAGATGATGATTCTCCAGCAGGGGTCCTGTGAGCTATGTTGGAGGATTCCAGGCCACAGATAAACATGGCTATCTTCTTGGAATTTCAGATTTAGTAAAAATTCTTTTTGGAGAAGTAGTTAAGTAATTTAACTGGTAAATTAAATGTTTAAAAACATAAGTGAATGCAAATATGACATCCAATGCAATATACATGATTTTAAAAATAAAAGTCGAGACTTAAAAATAATTTCTTGCTTTTGATAGGTCTCTATAGAATATATTTTCAGACCCCAGGAAGGGATACATGTTGATTCAGATAGGCAGTTTGGTTGTCATATTCACATTATTTTTAGTTGAGTTAAGCTTATTTTTTAACCATCAAATATTCAGATTATTACTATTTACCTGCTTTGGTTTACTTGCTTTCCTAGTATTTATCCACACTGATCTCTTAGGTCTGTGGGGATAATGTTCTTCTTTACTGTTTTTATATTTCTCCTATACTCCTGAGATTGAGATATGATTTCTGTGAGATGGTTCCCTTCCCTTTTTCACTTTCTTTTTGAAACTATAGATATACAGGAATTTGTAAAGGCAGTACAGAGAGGTCCTGTGTTTACTTTAACCAAGTTTTCCCCATTGGTTATATCTTACATAACTAAAGTACTATATCAAAACCAGGAAATGGACATTGGTACAATTTGTGTGTATAGTTCTATGCCATTTTATTTCATGTAGAATCATACTGTTACCACCACAATCAATACATAAAACTCTTTGTCACAACAAAGATCCCTCTTAACAGCACTTGACAAAAGAGATACTAAAAGAATCAGACATTTAACCTAGTAAAGGAATTAATCACTTGCTCCCATCTAATTTTTGAAATGTTTTTATACAAATACTAGATAATTTTTAGTTTTGGCCATGTAAGAGGAAGAAAGCTTAATTAGTAAAAATAGTTATTACAGATAAAGTTATCTGTGAAAGAAATTTTTGAAGGCTCAATCTCAAGTTGCCCTCAAAAACTTTTTAGAATGTTAGACATTCGTATGCTTGGAGATGGGGACTAGATGATATCAATGTTCATCTCTATTAGTAATCCTTATATGTATGCTGAAATCCCAGAAAATAACTTAGAAGAGAAAATGGGAAAGCAAATGAAGGGGTTTTGTACTCAAGCAGCCTTTATCTTGCTGTGAAACCCAGAGTTGGAGGAAAATAACATTACCAAAATCACTATTAAATGACATTGTGCCTTATTTGATTTGATAGGTGTTAATGTCTACAACTGCATCAAGATCACTCACTTTATTTTATTTAACCAGTATTGTGAAGATAATTATTCTGTTACTAGGGTTCTCTGAAGTTTCCTTGATAGATTTTCTCTGAAGTATTTCCCAGAAAATCTGGGAATCATGATCTGGGATTTTAGCCTCATATACTGTCACATTGGCAGTGTAAGTACATTTTTAAAGTATAGATTGCATATATCTTAGTTTTAATAGCTTACAAGATATTTTTAGCTTTATTTGAAAATTTATGATTTTCATTATATTAACAAGCTACGTCCATCTGGCTTTTAGCTGTACAGGTAATAACTTTTTGGAATTTTGGAGATACTCTTGAAATTTCGTACTCTAATAGTGATAAGCTGCTTCTCCATTAGCCCTTTCTCATTCTTTTTAGGTTATTTGAATAAAACAAAGAATTCCTGTCTCTTCAATTTTACTCAGTAATCTAAATGTTCCTCACAATATTGTTGCTGTTGTAATATTTAAATATTAGGTACAGATCATTGTTGTCTTTATTATGTTCCTAATCAGTTTTCCAAGATTAAAACAAATATATATATAAACATTTTTTTAATTTTCTTTATGAATTTTAAATTGGGTGCATAGGAATGGCAAGGCAGAGAGTGAGTGTGTTCATCTTCTCATATATATTTATTCTATTCTACTGCTTGAAAATGGTTTTTCCAAAATCTTTAATTTCACTCAGAATGAAAAATAAATTTATTTTAATGGTTATTAAATATTGAACATTTTTTAAGTTAATAAAAAAAACCTGATCTTGTGCATGTAGATAGTTTTTACTTTTACCAAGGATAACATGGTATGCTGCCATCTGTCTCTAACCTCTATCAACCTCAATTTGGGAATGTTGGTGTGGATTCTGCTATTACTGAGGGTTTAATTTATTGCCAATATTAGAGACAATGATATTGGATACATTAAAATGACTCATCATCATCAGTTCCTCCCCTGAATTGAAAAAGTTGCTTTTGACTTTATTGCTGCTTGGTGTCTATTTATAAAAGAGCAGCTATTCGCTTATATGTTCCATATCAAATATAAAAATCTAATTGTGTGATTTTTTCATGTCATTGTTACCAAGAATTCAATTTTAAAGCAAGTAGAAAACTACATAATAGAAGCTTGATGTGTTTGTATTATAATCTAGACATTTTCTTAGTATATATCCAATTTGAATTCCTCTAAGTGTTTTTTATGCTTAAAAAAAAAAAAAAACACACATCACAATGTGTTCAGGACAAAGTAGTTACAAAATCTGTAAAGTAATGTTTGATAAAAAAAAGATTTGCTGTTAAAGAATTACTCTATTGCTCATATCTTCTTTTTGGTTTATGTATTTTTGAGGGGTAGACAAAAAATTCTTTACCCTTTTCACAACACATTTTGGCTATGTAGCTGTTCCTTCACTTTAATGTAAAAACAAATTTGCATTGAAACCAATAAAACATTAGTGATTAATGCAGTGCTAAGGATAGTAGAGTGGTGAAGGAAGGGCCTTGTCACTTTGGTATATGTATTTTGGTAGCTTGCTTTTAAGCAGTTATAAATCCTTCTAGGACATCTGCTTTGTGTTTCTGTTGCACCTCACTCTTCTTGACCAACTTATATGTGTGGTCACCTTTCAGAATTTTAATTTTTAAAATTTATAAAGTGATACTAATAGTCCTCTATACAGGTATTATTGTAAGAATAAGTTAAGGTGGCATGTTGAGGAAACTATATTCTACATACATGAGTATCTTTGGAGTTATTTGACTTGGTTTAAATCATAGTTTTCTTTCTTAGTGTTCCATTACTCTGTGATTCTTGCTTGAGAACTTGGTTGGCCTCTATTTTCTCCTCTCTAAAATAGGAATGGTTTTACCTACCTCAGATTATTTTGAAGTTAGATATGATAATGTATATGAAGCACTGATACATTGACTGGCACCTAATACTTAATAAATGTCATTTCGCTTTTCCTTCCCTTTCCCCTTTCAGCATTTTCTCATTTTCTACAGTCTTGAGGATAGGGATTTGGTAAGATTGATGTGGGCTAGGATGAAACCATTTCATTCTTTGTTCTTTGCCAAAGGCACCAAGAAAGGGGCTTTTTTTTTTTTTTCCCCCCCAAAGGAAAATCTTTGTTGAGGTTAGTGATGGGGTTTCCTTGTGGGTGAAAGACTAGATAGATTTTACAAGTTGCCATTCAACAGTTGTCTAATATCTGGTCATGTAACTGTCACTCTGCTTAAAAATCTCTTGTGGCTTCTCACTACCTTTGGGATAAAGCTAAATTTTGTAGCTCACTGAATAAGGCCCATTGTAATCTGGCCTTCATTAAAGGCTTCACTTTTATCTCCTGTCCCTTATCCTAAACATACTTTTTGATATAATTCCCTCACCCCCATCCTGAATATAATTTTCTTTTTAGTCTCTCGTCTTTGCACACGTAGACACTCTGCTTTCTCCTTTCTTCTCTAAATGACAGATGCCTCTTTATCCAGCAAGACCCAGTTAAAATACATCTTTTTGTAACCCCAGAGCCAGTCATACTCTTTTTACTGTGGTCCTATATTTCCTTGTATACATGGCTACCTTTATTAGCAGTTTTCAATGTACTTTCATTCCCCCTTTTCCCCATGTTCTGTTTACAACATGGCCACAGCAACCAGAGTGTGCTTATTAAACTGATTAAATGAATTGATCTTCATGACAAAATCTAAGAAACCTTTAATATAGCCATTCCAACCAAAGCTACTCCCAGATTCCACCTTGACCTTCCATGTAAAGTTGTACTCCCCTAAGTGGATCATAATCTAATAATTGTACTCTACTTAGCCTTGCCAGGCACACAGAGGTGGTTTAGGCTAACATCAGGTAGGATTAGTGGTTGAAGATACAACTTCGTATTATCATTTCATTGCCTTTTGCTGCTTACACAAAGCTGGTGTACTTAAAGAGAAGATGGATTAACATATAGGAATTGAGGATTTCCTTTACTTGAAAGTGCCTGAGAATAGCCAGTAGGGCTAGGTTTTGCCTCTTTGCAAGCTTGCAAAGGAGTGTGTGTGGGTAAGCTGGTCAGGAATGAAGACAATGACAAACCCTATGTTTGTACAGGGAAGTTTGTTCCTCGATAGTTCCCAAGGACACTTGAAGTAAGTAGGTAAAGAGAACTTTGTGAGGAAAGAAGCAGGAAGCTTGAGAGTATAAACTATATTTAAGAGTTATATTAAGCATGTAGAGTTAAAAGAGGCATGAGTGGTAGTTAGTAATAGAATTGGAGTTGAATGTAGTTGTAAATGGGTCACATGTAGGTCATAGGAATGCCATCCATTATGCTCATCGTCACTTTTTGGGACACTTAAAGGTACCAGGTTACACTGCATAACAGGAATGGCACAGGGAAACGTAGAGAAAAGGAATGATTAAATCAGCTTGACCATATTTTTCCCAAAATAAATATTGGGATATGTTGTCAGAAACATGGTTTGTGGACAGATCTAAGAAATCAAGGGTTTTTATAGTGATAATAGATAGCTGGAGATCATTTGGGCATTGAATTTAGTAAAGTCAATAAACACCGAGGGCTGTTTTTGCTGAGAGAAACAAAGAATGCCCTGATTTGCCCTTCACAGAGCTTATGTTATAATTGAAGGAGTGAGAGAATAAAGCAGTCACTAAAAGGTAAGAAAGGGCTGTAATGAAGGTAAATTGTTTTCTCTCTCTTTTTTTTTAAATTCACAAACTGTTTTCTATTTTATTACATAGACTAGAGAGACCCTGATTTCTATTTTATTACATAGACTAGAGAGACCCTGATTTCTATGTTATTATATAGACTAGAGAGATGATGGTTAGATACTGATATTATTAGATAGTATTAGCTTATAAACATATGTAGGATTTGCTTTTTCAAAAATTTATTATGCCCACTCTCTTTTCAGCTTGCTGTGCTTTGTTTTTTCTTGTTATTATTGAACACATGAGTGAAAACTGAGGTTGGTTAAACTTGAAAAAATGTAATATTTTTAGAATATCTGCTTTTTGTTATAACATTTTAATTTTATGTATCCTTTATTAGAAGCCATACCACATTCTTCTTACAAACATGTGACTGATTAAGTAAATTAAAACTAATAAATAAGCAAAAGTGTTAGGATACAAAAATCAACACTGTTTTACATTTAATTAATTGTGTTACTCTCTTAGAACATGATTCTTATATTAGAGGTTATAAGTTACTTTCAAAGATCATCTAGTTTAGCTCTTTTCATTTATAAAGTTGTATTAAATGACCTGCTCAGGCTCGCATAGGTCTGACTCAAAAGAGCCTGAGCTATGACTAGAAATTGGTGTTCTGGCTTGCAATCCAGGTCTCCTCTACTATCCAAGTCCATATATTGGTGTTTTTATTGTCTTGTTTTGTTTTGTTTTGTTTTGTTTTGTTTTTAATGAAGCTTTGCTACAAGTAAAGGCTTTTCTATTTTTTTTCCATTGTATTGTGCAGATGTACTTTCAGTGAACTTTTGTTATTTCACATTATTTCGATGGAACTATTAACTACTCAGGATTGCTTCTTAATTTAGTTAATATTTTCTTCAAGCCTCTCATGTTTCTTGGGTCTATAAAGAAACCTGGAATATCAAGCCAGCATTCTTCCAGGGCAGAGGAAAACCTGAAGGAATGAGCAGGAGAGTTGCGGGGAGGTGGGTTGGAGGGAAGGGATGGTCTAGAGGAGTGGTTCCCAAGGTCTTTAGGAAATTTCCACTGGTCTTTGACAAAAAGAGGAAATAAGAATTATGCAGCGAGTTTCTTCACTCTTTTATTCTGTAATTATATTTGTCCTACTCTATTGAATAATGTTATTGACAAAATACAAAGTTACTAACCCAATATCAGTCAATATCAAACAATGTTTTGTTTTTCGTTTATGGGTCCATGAAATCCAAAAGACTCATTCAGAAATCTGTCATGCTATTTAGGGAGAAAAGACCCAGATGAGGCCTCTTAATAGAAGACTGGCTCATATTGAGGTACTAGATGCCTGGGATGAGAAAGATGCAAAGAGACTGGTGTGTTTTTAAATGGAGGAGATGTCAGCTTTGAAGATAATGGGGAAGTGGAGAAAATGAAAATGAAGGCTGTTAGTTGGTTTTCTCAGGGTTGGTGTTACTTGCACAGAAAGAACATGCAGTGGACAGTGGCTTGGAAGAATGCTTATTTGAAATTCTGGGTGTCTGTACTGATTTTCTTCAGTAACTTAAGCTCAGTTATAGAATTGCTGAGTGCTTCACCCTTAAAATGAGAATTAAAATGCTGATTTTTAAAGTGATTTGGGATTCTCAAATGAAGTGCACCATTGAAAACTTCAAAGATAGTTTCTTCACTTGAATGCAGTTACTCCACTTTGAAATAAGATTCAACTGAAGCTTTACAGAGTGGTGTTAGCGTTCCTAATGACAGCAATCTTGCCCTTTATTCATGTTTCAAAACCACGTGCATGTCATATTGTATGTGCTCTGTAATTATGAAGTGATGTGAAAAAATTACTTAATTTTTTTGGAAAGTTGCCTTAACATGTTAATGGGATGCTGGCAACATTACTAAGATTAAAAGCAAAACCTGCTTACAGATGTTCTGACTTTATAGGAACATAAATGCATGCTGCTAAAGCAAAATGAGAAAACAAAAGCAGAAACACTCCCCTTGCCAGTAACACTCATAAATAATCCTCAACAAATAAGAGCATGTTCAGGTGCATTAAGAATCATGACACCTGGAATCAAATATAGACTTAAGCATACTAAGAACTATTTTTTATTTTTTTTTCTTTATATCATCAAAGCCTTAAATGTATTTTCTTCTTGGATCAGAAAGAGAAAGAATTCAAAGATGAATTTTGTGTTTGATTAACTTTTTAGTTCATGTATTAAAAAAATGTTAGGAAAATGGAAACATTTAGCATTTAATCCTATTTGAAGAAGATTGGATGGAAAGATCCAAGTGACATAGATCATGCATTTAAGACCTGTTTACTTATTTTCTGATAGCAAAGCACAGTTATTTAAACATACATTATTACTCTGATTTATTACATTAACTTCAAATTGACTTTCAGAGAATATTTTCTTTGAAAAACTAACATTTATAAACTTTTTTTTCTAATCAAAGTAATAGAATCATTGCAGAATATTCAGAAAGCCTAGAAATGTATATAAGGAAATAGAAAAATTTGCTACCCAGAGATGTCTTTAAAATCTCAGCATTTTTTCTTCTGATTTCTTCTATTTTGTTTTTTTCCTTACATTTTTGAGATCATATTAGAAATTTTAATGTTTTGCTTTTACAATGTAACATATACAGAGTGTTTTAAATATTATTTTAAACTTTATAAATGTAACTGTTGATGACTGCATGGTACATCATCTCACTTAGCCATAATAAATCTAACTATTTCTCTCTTTTGTTGGACATTAAGTTGCTTGTATAAATATTAAATCTTTAAAGTAACACAAGTTTGTTTTGTTGAGGCTTTTCTCTTCAATTGAGTAAGCTTATTCAAAAAAAACTTTTGAATTGGTTTTTCTTTCTTTCATCCTTTCAATTACTTGCTAGCTAATTCCTGAAATTTTTCTCCCTGTTCTTTGTAATCTGAAAAACTTGTTCTCCACTACTGGTATGACAGCTTTAGCTTAGTTGTGATGGCTATATTGCAGTTGTACAAAGTACATATGACTCCTCTCATTAAGTTACCATGAACCTCAACCAGAGGTCCTTATGCAGCTTGAGAGCCATAAAAATACTTAGAATATATGCAAAGATGCTAAATTGAATGTAAGGAATAAAATACTACTCATTCACTGTATAATTTAAATTTTTTGCTACTATCAAGCATTTACCTCAGTTGTATGCAAAAATGAAGTGTTTTATGCCAATATTAATACTGATGGCTGCATGACTTATTGATTTTTTATGTATAATTTATTTTTTATTGATTTCAGAAGTACAACAACAGTTTGTATTATAAACATTCTGTTGACTACATAGGTCATATCTGAGTTTAATATTTATAGTCTTTTCAATAAATTTTATCATTTTGTAGGAAAAGATGGATACTGTTGTAGACAAGATTATTGAACAAAATTCTTGATTTATAGATTCCTTGATAAGGCTATGTGGATTTTCCCCTGGTTTAAGATCTTTGTATTTATATTGGATAAATCTGCCACTTTGTGCAAGAGTAGATTCCTATTCAAATGAATACTTTTCTGAACACTTCTTTCCTCAAACTTTACAGTAATTTATTTTGAAAATAAGGCTGTGAAATAAAATTTAATTGAATGTTAAACTTATTTCTGGAAATAGTCACAAAATAAGATTATAAACCAAGGTCTATGGTTTCATTTAAAAGATAATTTTTTATGGTATTAGACTTTCTAAACCACATTTCTCATATATTTTAAAGAATTTTAAGATAATACTCTGTGTATATGTATGTGCATGCGTGTGTGTATGTATGAGTTTATAGGTTTTCTAATATCTAATATCTGTATGTTAAAATTACTTTAAAGAATAGCTTATCTGTCATTATGTACTATGAATTTTATATATCATTAAAAGAATAGTAAATTGTGTGTTCTATGGTATTCCACTTAGACTGTTTTAGAAATCTGTCATATAACAAGATACAATTTATCATTTTTTGGGTTTTTATTGCAAATATTTTAATATTCTATTCTTTTAATGTCATTGTTTTACATGGAAGGCACTAGAAAAATATTAATTTGCCTATAGAAGAATCCTGACTTTTGTTTTAAAACATTTTTCTTTAAATATTTCTTCTTAAATGTTATTCTGTATTTCCAGAAATGAATGGCTATTAGAGGATTTATCCTTGGTTGTTGCAGAATCCTTCAGAACTCAGCACAGTACAGCTTTAATGAATAATTGAATAAAATGATGCATTCACTATCTTTCCAAATGGAAATCACATCAGAATATACTATTTTGTTTTCACAAATGTATTGAAATCAGAATTTAAATTTCTTCTGTATTGTTTTAGTTAATTTAATAGGGTAATTCTCAAAATATTTAACAAACATTTACTGAGAATACTATGGACTATTTAAAAAAATGTTTTTAGGAGTAAAAGTGTAGAAGTACTATGAAAACCAATGAAAAGTTGCCACTATGAATTGAAGAAAAATTTAGTATTGTATATCTCTTCATGTAATAAAATGGCTGATGCTCTGAAAAATAAAAATAAATCTGGATTCAAGACTGACAGTACTGAGATAATTTAGGGAATGAAGTCAAGTGTTTGTAGAAAGGTGTCAGGATGCTCATGTTTGAGTTAGGAGATAATAGATTTCACAGCACACTCTCGAAGTGAAAGTAGTAAAGGTGAAGACAACAACATACTATGAAGTTCGCTAAAATAAGCTAATTCATATTACAGAGTTAGAATAAGAAAGGGTCCTACAAAATTTTCTTTTGGTTTTTCTTTGATTAATTTATAGCGTAGAGGCACTGGTAGAATTTAGTTTATAAAAATGTTAACTCAGTAATCCCATTCGTTTTGTTGTCAGTGTTCTGTCATGTTACAAAGATACTTGTGAACAGTCTATATATCTCTGGGCTTTAATTAGCCAAGAGAACATGCAGAATTTTAAAGTGAAAGTAATTGCTCAGCCTCAGATAACTTGAGCACAGTGAATCACCTTCCTTAGAAGAATGCTACGTAAAACAAACCATCGTACAGAGGAGACAGGAAAATACAGTTTTGTTGCTGGGTCTGCAGGGAGGGATTTGCAGATTTTGTGAGATCCTGCAGAGAGTCAAGCAAAATCTGCATTATAGCACATTATCTCCTATGGGGAAGAATCAGCAGGATTGCTTATGGTTCTCAACTGTCTGTGCTCTGTATGCTTTTGTCCTACTAAGTAAAAAGCCTTCTACTTGCTGGAAACAGTAACAGTATTGGAACATTGAAAGAAAAGAATAAAAATAATGAAAAATATCAGTTACATGAGAAGGACCTTTATAGCCAAGCTTGACAAGAAGACTGGGAGTCAAGTTGAAGGGTGATTTGATAAGCTGATATGATTTTGCATACACTCTTTAAGAAATAGCTATGAAATTGGAAGGGGAGAAAGCCATTAGGTTAAGAATACCTGATTTGTAGATATATTTGAAGTCTTCTTCTGTAAATCCTAAATTTAATGCTATAGTTTAACATCTTCCTATTTTTTCTATTTGTAGTCAGGTTTTTAAATTTACTTTGTCTCTGAAGTGCCTTTTTCTTAAGTAGAAGTGACTGAAGAATTCAAAGTTGAGTAAGAAATAAATTTACAAGTAATCACTAGAGGTTAGAAGGCTAATTTAGAAATTAGGAAGCTGATAATATGTATTGGTAGTGTCACCGTTGGGGCCAATGGAGTTTGGTTGCCCTAAGGGTAGGGGAGAGGGAGAGGAATAAGACAGCATAGACGTGTAGTTAGCATTTTTCCTCAGTTCTTCTCAAATGATGCCATGAATCACAGGTCATTGATATTTAATAATTTTATTAAAAGTTTATTTTAGAAAGACAAAGAATGCCCCAAGGAGGCCCATGGTCTTAGTGCTATAACCAACACAAAGGGGCCAAAATGGCTACAAAAGGGCAAAAAGGACACCAAAAAGGGAGGAGAGCCCAGAAGGGCAAAAAGGGAGGGGAGCCTTGAAGGGCACAAAGGACCCAGAAGTAGGAAAGTCTAGCTTATATTTGGGCTGTGATGGGTGGTTCCAAGGGCAATTGAGGTCATTTTGACTGACATCTGATTGACACTAGGCAATAACTTTGCCTACTGTGCAAATATGTACTCATAATTCAGACTGTTATAATTAGATTCATGAACTTCCAGGTATAGTCATGATCTTATAATGATGGTATAATGAGGCTAAGCTATGGGTCGTACTTTCTGCGCATGTGTTTGTAGCTGGTTTAGGCCAGCAGCTATTATGGTTTTCGGGCTCTAGGATTTGAAGTAATTTATAACCCTAAAAGGAAGATGTTTTGGGAAGGTCCTTAAGGAAGGTCTTCAAGGGAAGTTTCTATAATTACAGAGCTGGGCCCCTATTCTTTGTTCCCCTGTCATTCATGTCTGACTAGCTACCTAACAGTAGGAAAAATAAGGAATTCCAGAAAACCTCATGTTTCTGAGCTACAGTATTTCTTGGTTTTAATCTTTATTCTTTTCTTGATTTAGACCTTACTGTCTTTAATTGGTAGGCTGATTCCACACCTAATTGCAAATCCTTTTAAAGTGTTTTATATTTAAAGAAGTAATGTATGTGAGACTGTAGTACCTTATTTTAACCTTTGTTTGTAACATTTGTTTTTAATCTTCAAGTTAAAAGTAATAGGTTTCATAGTAGAAAAACTTTTAAGTTGAACCCTGCAATCTTCATTTTAAAGTTAGTTGTTAGATTCATTTTTTTTGTATGATTTTACCTTAGTTTTTTATATTTACTTATTGTAATTTTTGGCATTTTTCAAAGGAAGAGGAGTGTTGTCTTATCATTAAATCATTTACATTGTATTGAATAAGGAACAATCTTATTTCTCCTTCACATAACAGGGTGGGTTGAAGTTTCAGTTTTTGAAAATGAATAAAATTGTTGCAATTATGTCTTCATTTGATGGAATGTTTATAATATAACAGCCAGTTGCTCCAGGATTTTAATGCATTAAAATGAGTTAAACAGATATTTGATTTTGACAAAGTTCCAAGTGAATGTTAAATTTGATTAATATATAGATTATTTTTCATTGGATTAACATACGTAAATTATTTTCAAGTTGCTAACACTGTAAAATATTCTGTTATTCACTTTTCAGGTGAATGTGTTAAATGAAATATCAGTGTTGCTGATATTTTCCTTCCTGTAATAATTAGAATAAATTAATGTAGACTGTAAAGAAGTTGTTTACCATGCTGTGATTTTTAAGCATTTAACATTTATTGAGCGGATCATATATATATATAAAGATCTAAGAAACATTAGTGTCTTACTTCAGGAACAATGCTTTAATGATTAAAAGGTATTGATAAATTTAGAGTGTAAGTAATGCGAGTTTTTGTCATGTTTTGACCTGAAAATTTATTTTTATGCACAAGAAAAAAATTTTTTTTTAGGATCCTTGTATTAGATTATGTATGAATGATTCTCTGTGCATGTGTTTTTTAAAAAAAGACTTGTTCAAGCAATTGATATTAAAAAAAGTAATTTGACACAATAGAATTGAACAGCTTTTATCATTATATATCAACACAAAGAAATTTGGTAATGATTCTTTCCTAAACAAGAACTGTCTTTCATTAACTTTTGAATCCCCGATTCTAGCACAAGTGTGTGTCTAGTTAAATACATACTCAATAATGTTTATTGAATGAGCTTCAGCATCTTTTCTAGTAAAGTTTTTGTCACTGTTTAATCAAGCTAGGATACTTATTATATAATCCATTGAAAGTTCAAATAAATTTAAATGTTGCCAAATAAGTTGTTAATTATATTTAAATTACTGTGCTTTTCTGCTGTAAGTAATCATTTAAATTAAAAATCAGCTATCTGAACTACAATGTATTTTTCTTTCTAATGCTTTTGAAATATTATATCAATTTTTTGAGCATAGAAAATACCTGTTTCTGACATCAGTCTTTTATTTCGGTTAGTTCTCTAATACTGTCCTTCTGTTTATTAATTCGTACTCATTTTCACTTATTACTTGTAGTCTTTTACCCTGATGGCTAAATATATATGCACTTTTTAAAATTAATTTTTACTTCAAGTTTTTATTTTTTTCATAATACTTCCATTGCCCAAGCTTTAGTGTATGCATGTATATGCATGCATTTGTGTATTTGTAGAGATTAAGTAGCTGTAACAAAGACACCCAACATTTGCATTGGCTTGAATAAGATAGAAGCTTATTCATGAAACAATAGTAGGGTAATTGAAGCTGTCAAAGCCATTAGTTTCACAAGATTGCCAGCCCCAAGTTCATTATATCTGATTGCTCTGCAGTATCTTAAGAAGTTAAGTCTGGGTCAAAGGTTAAATCTGGGTCATTGCCATGTCTGCATTTTAGTTTGAGAAAGGGAAGAGCAGAGGTAGAAGGCAAGCAACTTCCTTTTAAGCAAGTGGCCAATATTTTTGACATTTCATTGCTTAGAACCTTGTCACATGGCTACATATAGCTTCAAGGGAAGCTGGGAAGTGCAGTGTCTTTATAGATGGACATTCATTCAGCTAAGACTCTGTTACTATGAAACAAGGGAAAAATGGATTTAGATGACCACTACTAGTTGCCAAAATGCATTTAAATAGTATTGTGCTGGTTGGTAGTCTTGTTTCATTTGTCCTGTGAGGCAATTAAGGAAGAGATCAAGGCAAGGATAGAGTATTCTTGTTTTTGTGGAATGTGTCTGTTCTGATCTAGCAGCATGGTGTGTTAAGCATAATCAGTAGTGCTCCCAATGACAAAAGTAAATCTTAAAAAACATTAGTTGTGCTTAAGGCCTAGGTTACCCCATGGAAGGACTTTCCCTTAAGTATCAACCTTAATAGAATTTGGGTTTGAGGGGTTTTATTAAGGGAGATTGGGTTTCATACACAGGACACCTTTGTACACTTTGTTAAACATTATTTTTAATGTTAATGTTACAACTATAATTTGCTTTATTTTCTTTATTAGCACTTTAGTAAAGTTAGAATTCCCATGGATGCTTTTAGTGTATTGTCCACTGTCTGCACAGTCTTAGGTTAATGAAATGCAGGATTTATTAGAACATTTTTTGTTTATGGCTTATGTATTCTATCTTGGGCTATAAGACTTTTCACATTAAAACATTGTGGAAACTCAGGGAAATCAAGAATTCATGTATTACTGGTGGGAGTCTAAATTATCAGTCATTTAGAGAAGAATTGGTTAATATTTATGAAAATTATTAATACATATACCTTTAAATACAGCATTTCTGTTTCTATAGGTATCCTTACACATGAGACATGATGTATTTATAAGGTCATTTGTTACAACACTGTTTGTAATACCAAAGATTAAAAACATTTTGAATAACTATGGATTAGAGACTGGTTGAATAAACAATGGTACATCCATAAAATGGAATACTGTATTGCTATATAAAATGATGAAGCACTTTAAATACTGAAATGAAAAACTCTATGATTTATTATGTGAAAAACAGTGCAGAAAAACATGTGATAAGACTCCTTTGTAAAAAGGGAATAAAAGAGTATATATTCATATATGCTTGTAAGCACAGAAAACATCTCCTACAGAATTAGAAATGCATATGGTAGAAAAAAATATTTTTATTTAGGAGTTACACTATAAGTTTCCCAGTCCTATCTGTATGAAATTGTCTTTTAATGTAGTAAAGGTAATTTTTCTTCATGATAAAAATTTCAATATTCATTTTAGAAAAATAACAATATTGATTGACTAGTTCACCTCTCTTTGATGCAGAAATTCTCTTTACACCCTTACTAATTGGTTGTCCCTGATGTGTTTGAATACTGGCATTATAGGGGCTTGATTACCTTTCTACAATAGCTAGTTTTGTTGATTTAGTTACAGTGAGAAAGCTCAAATAAGGTCTGTCTAGGGTAGGACAGATTTGGGAACTAGATATTACTAGCCTAGAACTGAAATATTCAAAATGGTTTCTTGAAATAAGTGGTCCAGTTGCTGTGAGAAATGTTGTTGTAAAGAGGGCCCATTGTTCCTACTTGAGGCAGTGCATCCCATTAAATAGTGTTAGAATTCCTCTTTATAGGAGGATAAAATCTACCTAGATTAACCTCTTCCATGACTTAAATGCATTGGATCTTAATTCTGTTCTGTGACTTATTTAACAGCCTTTTAGATATTATCCTTTTAGTAAAAGAGGCACCAGGCCAAAGAACATTTATTCCTTTGATGGTTCATCATAGTCTATTTCCAGATGCTAATATCTTGTTTCTGGATATTCTTCAATGGAAATGTGGCATACAGAAGTGAATACAACTTTCTAGACAGTATCTAAAAATACAAATGATAGTAGAGCTTGCACCTGTCTTGTTTAAGATTGTGCTTGTGTGTGTGTGTGTGTGTGACTGCTGACTAAGAACATATTAGTTCTTTTGGCACCTGAGGTACATTTGTTGTTTCATTTTGAGTTTGAGGGCTATTAGAGTACCTAGATACTTTTTATATGAGCCACTACTAATGATGGTCTCTACAATTACTGTGTCTACAGTACTTTTTATTTCTTACATAAAATATTCTTATATTTCTCCTTTGTTCATTATAGAAAAAAAAAGTAGAAAAGTGAAAAGGAAATTCCAAGTTGCACTCAGTTGTAGCCTCTATTAATACTTCTCTGTCTATCCTTGCAGGCATTCTTGCTGCTGGGTGATACCCATTAGTCAGCTGTGAAGCCAAGTTAGTGAATTAGAGCTAGCATTAAAAAAAAAAAACAAAAAAACCAATAGTGTAAAATGGAAATTATCAAAACATTGTACACAGAAAGAGTAAGTATTATTCCACACAAATGTGTTAAGTACTTTTATGTATGTGTGTATATGTGCGGTGGACCAAGATGTACAATGTATTTATAAGAATGATCACTGAAAAAGTTAGAGGATTGATTTTCCCTTTTTTTTTCCTTTTCCTGTCTCTCCTCATTCCTCCTGTTTTACTTTCTCCCTTACTTTCTTTTTCCTTTTATTTTTTTATAAAAATGGAGTACTGTTTTGCATGCTGTTTATAATGATTAATTCATTCAGCTGTGTTTCGAACAACTGGCTATGTCAAGCATTTGTCTCTAGAGGCGTTTTAAATGACTAAAGAGTATTTCATGGTGTAGATTGCCCCATCATTGACTGATTTTGTAATTTGTTTTAACTTTTCCTTTTTGTTGGATATTTTAGTTGTTTCTATTTTTAACAATTTTAAATAAATTTGTATAACAATTTTAAATCAGCTGAATGTCTTCATACTTTTTTTTTCCCATGAACAACTTCTAGAAATAGTATTGATGGGTCAGAATACAGGCATAATTTTCAAATCTTTTATAAAAAAAAGTCCCAAATGCCTTCCGGCAGTGCTCTTATCTGCAGAGCCTACCAATTAGATAGCTTAAATATGATAAGTTATTGTTTTTCATTTTATATTTTCAATTAGTTTGTATCTTAAGGTAAGACCTTATTTTTATTTCTTTAACACTTCAATGTATACATATAAGCTTTCCCTTAAAGTCCTTCGAGTCCTTTCAAATTACTTTCCGTCTCCTAAAAGATGTGTTATAACTCCAAGATTTACTCTATCTGTAAATGTATTATTCATAAGCCCATTATATCATCATCAAGTTCACTGATCACAATATTGTAAATAGGTTGAGTGCAAATGTAGAATCATAAGGCATGATACTAGAAACATTTTATCTACATTGATAAAGATCTACTAATGAGTCTGAATCCTGGGCAAATGTTCAGCCATGTTTAAAACTACCTGCCATCCCAGTTTTCCATCTTTTTCATAAGAATTCCCTGTGATATTTTATCAGGTTTTTTTCTGGATATCTTATGTGAGGTAACATGCATAGTAGTTGTAAGAACAAAGTCTCAGAAGTATAGTGTTCTGTGTTTGAATCGTATGCCCATAATTGACTAACTGTGACCTTGAGTAGGTTGCTTTATCTCTGTATGACTCAGTTTCCTCATCCTTAAAATGGCAATAGTAGTACCTTTCCTCCTATGGTTATTGTGAGGATTAAATGAGATAATAGTCAATGCTTGGCATAAAGTAAGTGTTCAATGAGTGTAGATATTGCTGTTAATAACTTTGGTGTCTATAATTTTTCAGGTAATTCTAATAAAAGAAAAAGAAAATTAAAATCTGGCATGGCCACTTAACTCATGATGGCTCTTCGTGATGAATGCTTCCTTTGATAAGAGCTCACAGATCATTTATTAAATAATTATTTTTATAAGATATAGCCTAAAAATTTGCTAGAGATTACATGACTGTCTCCATTCTCTATAGTTTTATCCTATACTCCTTTTGAGAATCAGAATTTATTTTCTAGTCTCAATCTTCTGGCACAGTCAGTGATCATATCTGTAGTTCATGAGAAAATTCTAAGAATTTGTCAGAGACTGAGAAGTTGAAATCATTCATGCAAGACAGACTGGTATTCTTATCATCTCTGCATCGATCTTAGCTTTCTGTTAGTTCTTAATAATGTTTATTAAACCTGTTCCAGTTTGAAGATCATTCTCTTTGATAGAGCTAAATTGGAATCGAATAGTTTCACTTTTTCTATCATTCATTTCCATTCATTCAGCAAGTGTTTATTGAACAACTAAGTATACAGAATTGCTCTGGGTGCTTAAGGAGGAACTGGTATCAGTGAAAGAGGAGAGATCACAAAATTCCATTTATAGCATTTTTCATTTTAAATTTCAAGATGTCTTTATTCTTTACTGTATTTATTATTTCATTAAGCTTGAGGACAAACTCATTGTTCCTTGCCAACTGTAATACTCTGTCTATACCACTAAGTGTTAAGTTGCATCTCAGTGGAATGAATCCCAAGTGTTGGTCAGAACCAGGTGTTGCTCTTATAAAGCCATCTGTATGACCAACTATTCCTTTTGCATATTTGTGTTCATTTTCTTGTATCACTACCTTCAATGAGTAGGAGAGATGAAATTATCACCTTGGTTTCAATGTCCTGTAATTTTTTACCTGCATAGATTTTTTTTTTTCCTTATAATCATAAATGTGGTCCAGTATAAATTGCATAGTCTTTGGAATTAGAGAAACTTGTGTTCAAACCCTGACACATCCTCCAATTAGCAGTGTGATTTTTTTCTGTTTCTTAAAAACTTCAAACCTCAATTTCAAGATTCACGAAATGGGGCTAATAATACTTATCTGGGTGACGATTAGTTATCTCCTACTATTTGCCCTGCCCTGTCTGCCATCTTGAATAATTAGATGTGGTTAGTGACTGAGGACTGTTACTGCCTTGGATCTTAGCCAGAAGATCGAGAGACTATAGGATTGTTAAATTTTGAAAGGCTTTCAGGCAATCTGAGGTGATCTGCCCTAAGAAAACACCACTTTCTGCTTAATTTAAATCAAATCTACAGAGGATCATTCATCTCTATACTCACTTTCCAGTGTCAGGAGCCATCATCACATGTTTCTTCTTCCTCTGGCTATTAAGAGTCAGCTAACCTTCTTAATGAACCTTTTTCCTTCCTGTAAACTTTAATTTTATGTCAGTGGAATTCAGTTTCAAATTTGGGAGATCAGATTCTTACTCTTTCACGATTACTCCGTTTACTTGCCAAGCAGTTGTTCTTACTGAAAAGACAATAATGTGTCGACATATTTAAGAGCCATTTTAAGTTAAATTTGTTATTAAGAGATTGCCTTGCCTCATGAAAATGATATAAAAGGAGTTTTTTTTTTGTTTGTTTTGGTGGAGGGTGGAGAGAGTATGGGATAGAGAGAAGTGATGTGGTGGTAATAGTAACCTTGGGCTAAGAAAGATAAAATATATCAATTTGTTTTGGAATGCACTATTTAATTACAGTAGATATTATCTGAAATGAAGAATATTTTCCTGATAAATTTATATTTTGAGGCTAGTATTAAAAGCATCTTATCCTCCACAACTCAGCTTAATGGAAATTGCATACGTTCTCTAAATAACGCTTCACTGAATTTAACATATTTCTAGTGAAAATTTCCTCGGGCCATTGATTCACAAATTTTAATTAACAAAGTTGAAATTAAGATTATTTTAAAAACACTGAATATAGTCATGAGGATTCAGAGTTTTAAAATTAGGGTCACAATTTCCATTTATGAATGAAACATTCTCAAATCATATTAGAGATGAGAATTTTTGCCTGAATAATTAGTATGTAGTAGTTAATGAGGAATGAGAATTAGAGTGTATTTTGCCAGAGTGATTTTTGTCAGTGTAAGTGAGAACCAGCCTAACTTAATCTATAAAAGGGAGTTATTTGAAAATCAATAATATTTATACAATAATTGGTGTGAATAGACAGGTGTGTTTCTTGTTAAATTCTCCTGCTACTACTTTACTTTTTATTTACTTGGAAAAAATCTTCTACCTTCTTGCATTTTAACTATCTTCTCGGGACTCTTTTTCAGTCTTGTCATAATTCTGTTCATTTGTCAAATGCTTGGTAAATGTCTGTGTCAGGCACTATACTAAACATATTGGATCTGAAAATGAGACATATTTTGCTTTCAGGGGTCTTCTAGTATGCTACAGAAGGACTACATATGCATTTTCATTATTATATTTAAATCTCAGAGCAGGTAAAATAATTGAGAATTTTGTTATTTTGTTAATAGGAAGCATTTATTAACTAAGTACCTAGAAGTTTTTTCTATTGTACTGCATTCGACAGACTCATGATTTTTGTCTTTTAGTCATTCACAATCTGATATAGACATCGCTCTTCAAATAAAACTTGGTTATATGTAAGAATATAAGACATTGTCAAGGAAACAACTCAGATTTGTGAGGAGAGAATAATTAATGATGTTTAGACTTTTTCATAGGAATTAGGAAAATATTTAGATTTTCACCTAACAGTTCATAACAAAATAAATTCCAAGTGGATAATAGTAAAATTAAAAAAAAATCAAGCTGGTCATAAGTTATAAATAGTAAAATTAATATCAAACATCTGGAAGAGAAAAGAATTTCAGTCTGAAAGCAAAGAAACATGTCATTGATGAAAAGATAGTCTGATTTAAATTAAAATTCTTTATGTAAAATAATAAGGAAAGAAAATGCACTATTTACAGAAAACGAAGTGGACAATACTGATGTAGCATATACAAAATACATTTCAGAGAAAATATTAAATTACCGAATGAATAAGACATAAGGGATGATCATAAAAATGAGTCTAATTTATATGTTTGTTTAATTTGTTTCTTTTATTGTCATAGGAAAGTTGTTATGGGGACTAAATTTAGGACAGAAAAGAGTAATTTATGAAAGGTTTGACTGAGTTTCTAATTAATGATACAAACTGTTACACTGGAAGAATCATATACTATGTGAAATGCCGACATGAATCAGGCACTCTTTTATTCTGCAAACATTATTTGAAGATTTAATATGTTCCCGATACCATACTAACTGCTAAAATGATAAATATGAATAATAAAAAATTATTTCTCAAGGAAAGCTTAGGGATGGAACACTTCCCCATTTCTTCTCTTTTGTAAGGCTAGTTCATCAATCCATCTACTCATCTGTCCGTCCCCAAAGCAGATTTAATGTGTCCCCAGAAGGCCTAGGGCCTTATGATAGGTATAGGAATATTAAGATAAAAAGTGAAACTGTCATTAAGGCATTTTAGTCAAGTGGGTGGGCAGAGGAGAAATGGTGGTTAAACGATACCAGAGATAGAAGTTATTTCAAAGAATAGCTATCTCTAACTACATGAGGGGAAACATAACACTGTGTAGATCTTAAAAATTAACACGAAAATATTAATGCATTTTATTCAGATTCTATACTCTTAACACAATTAAGATATTTTTCTTTCCAAAGATAATACTTAATGAAATAATCAAATCCTTGTGAGAACATCATTGCTTGTGAATGACCCCAAGCATTTTATTAAGGTATAAGCCAGTTTTGACAAGAATCTGTCCTTATGATTTGTTAATGGTTATTCACAGGCTAAAAAGACAAAAGTAGAACAGTCTTCTTTTTGACATAAAGGACACAAATATTACAGATAGAATGAACTGTGTGCAGCAGGAGAAGAGGACAATAGACAAGAACTTTACATAGATCAGTTGTGCATTTTTTTCTGTTTAATATTTGCTTTTTATTTGTCCCATCATGTTTCATTTTTCTCATTTTCAGTCTTCTTTCTTTAGTTTTATTTCCACTTTATAGTTACTGCAATCTGTCCTCTAATGTTTCATTAGAATGTATTAATTTTCTCAAAGTTTATTCAAGAGGTCCATTCATTTTTTACACTTAAAATTTCCTAGGTATATAAATACCCATAAATGAGTATGATCCTTAAAATATTTGAGTGCTGTATAAACTTTGAAATATACATGTTGCATGCTATAGAATTGCTGAGGTTAATTTTTAAAAATTAGTAGTAAATAAATGCTCAGAAATAAAGTCTTATAAACCATTATCTGCTTGTCAGTGTCAATATTTATCTATTGCATTGTGTCTTTTTTTTTTTTCTGTTGAACACTGGGCACATGTTTATGCATTGACTGAAGGGATTTCATAAGTCTTTGATACAGAGATGGGGTTGGAATCTCATTCTGGTGATTCTTAACTCTGTGCTCTTTCTACATATTTTTCCAAATTTGTTTATATTAGAGCATTGAAAGAACAAAACCATATGACAAAGGTAGGAAGTGGAAATAAATCAAAACTAGTACTTAATGTATGTGTCTCAGTGGAATGCTTGTATAGTCACTTTTAAACAGTTACTTGCTATAGTTATACACTTAGAAATTGACATCTTAGAATCACTGAACATCATGTTGAGAGAAAGTAAAGGGCAGTGATTTGCATTAAATTGCTGTCTAAATTGGTTAATTGGCTTCCTACAGAACTCCCCTGTTTACTTTGTTTTTGGAATAATCACAGTTACAGTGTTAAAAAAAATATCCTTCCAGAGCAAGAATTTGTATGCAGTAGCTTAGCTGTTCAGTTCTTATTATCAGGAGCAAGTGCCCTATAGCAAAAATTACCCACACATAGATTTCCTTTGGGGAGGATTAAAACTGGAAAGTCAGCAAGCTAAAGAGACTTAACATTCTTGGTTTATAAACATTTTTGAATAGGTGAATAATTGTAAGGAACTACAGAAAGTATTATTCTTTCACTTATCCATAAGTATTTCTGTGGAAATTGTCAAGGAACAATTGTACTATGAAGTTGGTAAAAGAGTTTAATGGATGAATGGAGAAAAGTCATTGGCTTTATCTATGCAGGAAGAGTATAATGAGGAATTGAGAAGTTACTACATTTAGCAGAAAACAGGAATTTATCTAAATTATCAGTTTAAAGTAAAATATGGCTTATTTTCCATTTTACATGTGTAAACTTTATGATCTGTATATGATGCAAAATTTTAAATTACCTTTAATATATTTCACAAGTATGGATCGATTGGGTTTTCAGAAACTTATGACTGATTTAGAAAGGAAAATTTTGTCTTGTATTTTGAATTGTATCTTCTGATATATTTTTATTTATAGAAATGTGCATTTGTACTATTAATGGCAATTTAATTTTAGCCTCTGGAAAACAAGACTTCCCCCTAGTGACAATCTCTAACAATGTTTCTGGGAATTTAAGAATTTGAAAAAGAATACTATCTTATGTCTTGTGCAGTTCCACAAATATCCAGAGTCTATTGAGAGTACCATTTAAACTATCCATGGTATATATATAAATGTTCATAATATCACTTTTAAAAATGAGTCAGTTTTAGAAATTAGGTGTAATTTGGGAAATTTTTTCCCCCTCTAATTCAATAAAATTATAGTCCTCATAGATAACCTCATTAAAATATATTAATAAATGTTAATTAGGCATCAGTTGAAAAGCTATTCAGTGGTAGTATTTATGAGTAATTACCAATAAATATATTTTAACTATATATATATATATGAGATTTTTAAAAAAATGTAGTCTTTTTATCCCAGCAATATCTAAGAATACACTTTTTGGCTTATCTGTACTAATAATAGTGGGAATCTGTCTTTTAAGTATTTATAATTCTATAGGTGTGAACTGATAGTTCATTGTTACTTTAATTTGTAAATCTCTGAGTTTGAGCTTTTGTTTAATGTCCCACCCCCAATTTTAATTTTCTCTTGCATAGATTGCCACTCAATTGCACATTTTCTGTTGGATTGTTTATATCTGCCTTATCAAGTTTTAAGAACACTTTTATACCAGAGTGTAATTGCTCTCTCTATTTAATATTTTCCCCAAATTTATACTTTGTTTATTGAGTTTATTCATGCTGTCGTCACCATATGAAAATTTAAAGCTTCATATATTCAAATATATCTGTTTTCTTTATAATTTTATAATATATTTACCTTGGCCATGAAAGTCTTCCAGAACTTTACATTATTCACATAACAGACACTTTTTTTGTTTTATTCTTTTATAGTCAAGTCTTTAATCCTAAATTTTTAAAGATAGGGTGTGAAATAGTCATCCTATTTAATTTTCTTCCAGATGTATATTTAATTTTGCTAGTACCACATATTAAGCCATTCACCTTTTTTTTCCATTGGTTTCATTTTTTTGGAGATTATCTGATAATAATCATATTATCTCTTGCTCTTTGTTCTTATGTTATTTCCATAATTTATTAATAGAGGTTTTTTCAGTAAGTTCTGATATGTACATGTACCTTTTAGATTTTTTTTCAAATTTTGGGCATCTTGCATATAAATTTAAGATAATTGTATCAGATTAAGGGCTAAAATTAGGTTTCTCATTGGGATTTCATTAAATGTACATAGTAATATTGGGAGACTTGATATTTTTAATAATAAGAATTCTGACTTAAAAGTATTAAATATCTTTCTATTTGGGGGAATGTCTTTATATCCTCAAATAAGATTTTAGTGTTTTTTTCATAAAGGTTTTATGACCATTCTTGGTGAAAATAGTCCTAAGTATTTTATTCTTTTTCAAGGATCATGAGTGAAATATTTGTATATTTATATTGTTTTTAACCTCTTTAATTCTCAGTCTAGTAATTTTCTTTCACTAGAACTTTCAAGTTAGTGTTTTGTTTTTTTAAGTGTTATAACTTCCACAGGTTTTTAAGTTTTAAGTGTGGTCTCATAAGTTTGGCAAGAGTGATGCTATTATTTGGAGGCAGTGCACATTAGGATTTAGAATACATGAAAAGCTCACCCATTATTATCTCTAGAGGCTTCATGTCACACTGAGTATGTACTTGTATTTCATCATAAGTCAAATTGAATCATTTTATTGGAAGATTTTTTTTTGAATGAAGAGATCTTGTAAAAATAAAATGAGAAGTATCACCAGTAAATTATTTGACATCTATTCCTTAGATTATTTTTCTTCACCCATATCCATCCCTGGAATAACAAAAATAGGAAATGCACAACTTTTTCAGTTCACATTAACTACCCCCCATCTCCTCACCATACACAGGTAATCTTGGTTTGATTCATTTGATTAGCACTGCTAAAGTACTTATATACTGTGGGATCTTAAAGAGAAAATAAAGAGGGATGCCTGGATTGTTTGAAGAGCTATTCACAATGGTTCTTTACACTGGCAGAATATGTATTACTATTGTCTTGGATATAATGAAGAACATAGAGACAATAATTAGATCTGTGGGCTGCTCATGGATTTGTTATTTACTAGATGATACAATCAGTCATTCCCCCAAAAGTTTTGATTTTCTTGAATTATTTTGGGATTATGAACTCCTTTCAGGCTCTTACGAGAATATAAAACTTCGCAAGATGTTTACATAGGCACGGTTCTGCATGCTATCCAGTTTGAGGAGGTTAGCATATCTCTTGAAGCCTGCCTATGGACCTATCTGGTTCCATTATCTCTCATATTTATGACCGTTAGGTTTTAAAACACTAATCATTTATTTTATCTTTTGCTAATTTAAAGTCTCAGGCCCCCACTTTTTCATCTAAAAAGCAATGGTTTGGATGTGATGACCTCTAAAACCTATTACAACTCTCACACTCTTTGATCTGCAGGCAGATTATTGCAGTATCATAGTTTAACCTGATGAAAGCAGTGCACTCTTATTACTTCACAATTACAGAGCTCATTCTAGTTAGTGTTTGCTATTGATTTAATTCTTTGGCAGTCATAAATTGTACTTAATCTTACTTAACAGGTTTTTATCGAGTACTGAGTAATCACAAAGCACTGTGTATTGCTTCTAAAGTTGAGTCCCTGCCCTTAAGGATTTTACAGCATAAGTTAAGATGAATATTTTAATGAATGCTGCTAAAGAGAGAGATGAAGTGTAGAGATTAAAAGGAATTAAACTGGGATTGGGAAACTTTGTGTATAAAGGGCCAGATAGTAAATATGTGGTTTTGTGGACTACACAGTCTCTGGTGTAACTGCACAACTCTCCCATGATATGAAAGTGGCCATAGACTGTTCTCAGATGGATGCATATGGCTGAATTCCAGTAAAATGGTTTACAAAAACAGGGAACAGGCCAGGACTGTCATTTGCCCACTCCTGGAATAAATGATTATATTCTTCAAGGAGCATTTTAATAGAAGAGATGGCATTTGGCATGTGTTATGAAGGAATGATAGGCTTCCTATCATTTGGATGAGACAGAAGCAATAAGGAGCAAGAATTCCAGGCTTGGGAGACAATATGAACAAATAAAAGTAAGAATGTTTCAGAAACTGTTATATCATTGATTCAGATCGAGAACCAGTTTTTATTCATGTTGTTCAGTATTGGGGAGATTCCATGAGAAAATTTGTCCATTTTGATTAGTCAGATGACCTTTAGCCTTATTTTAACATTTGAAATAATGTTTGACTGCTGTTTATGCTAGGGATTCTGATAAAGAATGGATTACATGGAGAAAATTATGGGCTATTTGTTTTAGACTTGACATTTACATTGGTAATCAAGAGAGAGCTCTTTAAAAATGTTTCTATCACATATCCTCTGATTAGTGAAGGATGCTTCTCTATTTTAACATTTTATTGAGATATAATTGACATGCAATATATAATACCTACTTAAAATATACAATTTGATAAGTTTGGATTTGTTTATACATTGTCAGACATCACCACAATCAAGATAGTAAACATATCCATCATTCACTGACCTTTTCCAGTGCCCCTTGGTAATCGCTTTCTCCCACTTGACCCCTTTCCTTACAGCACCAAGTAACTACTGCTCAGCTTTCTGTAACTGAATATTACTTTGCACTTTCTAATGTTTTATATAAATGAAATCTATGGTATCTACTCTTTTTCTTCTTTCACCCAAGGCAATTTTGAGATTCAGTCTTGTTGTTATTTGTGATGAGAGTTACGATTCTATTCATGTCCTGATCTTTTGGTTGTTTTGAGATTTTTGCTCTCCCAGGTAAAGCTCTGTGAACATTAGCATATAAATCTTTGTATGGTTATGTGCTTTCTTTTATCTTGTGTAAATGACTGAAATTGAAATGGCTGGACTTATGGTAGGTGTGTGTTTAACTTTTTAGGATCTGTCAAACTGTGTCCAAAGTGATTGACCATTTTACATTCTAATCAGCAGTGTATGCCAGTATGCAAGTTCAAGTTCCTCCACATTCTTGGTATGGTTAGTCTTTTAAACTTTAGTCATTCCAATAGGTTTGTAGTGGTGGTATCACCATAATTTTAACTTGTATTACCCTAATGATAAATGATGACATTTTTATATCATTAAAATGACATTATATCATAAAATGACATAAAAATTACATTTTTTTCATTCGCTTGTTTGTTGTCTACATATCTTCTTTTGTGAAGTTTCTGTTCAACTCTTATGCCAAATTTTTAATTGTGGCTGTGTTTTCTTATTGAGTTTAGAACATTCTTTCTATGTTTTGTGAAGGGGTTCAGAACAGGACTCCCCAAGATGTGCCACTTTGGCATGTGGATTATTTTGAGCTGAGGGCAGTAGAGACTCAGAGCTCATGATACTTTTACTTCTCCCTAAAAAATTTAAGTTTGGGGACTTTTTCCATAGTTATTGCCGGAAATAACTTTTTATGATTTATCTATATAGCAGGGCAAATATCTAATAACTAAACATATGCTCTTCTTATTGTCCTGGGAATTACCCTCCTCCCCTCTGAAGCCTCAGACCCCTTATCCTATTCCTTAGCTTGGAATGTCATATATACTATTTTATTTTATTTTTATTTTATTGTTCAATCTCTGAATGTATGTGGGGTTTCTGTACTTATGTAATTAAATTTGATTATTTTTTCCTGTTAACCGGTCTCATGTTGATGTAATTAGATCAGTCGAAGGAATCTAAAGGGACAGTGTGTAAAATTTTTTCTCCCCAACAGTTAGCATAGTGGGTAGGTTTCCTCACTCGCTAGGTACTGCCCACCCTGAAGCTGCTGCAGTACAAAGATCCTGGGACCTCTAATATGAACCATCAAAAAATAAGAATTCTTGCCAAGTCAGACTTCTGGATCTCTTCTTGAAGAGTTCAGTGGAAGCAGAGTGGTGACAGTCTTTTTTTTTTTTCTTTTCCTAAATTTAGATTAG
Organism: Eidolon dupreanum; assembly: GCA_028627145.1. Lineage (NCBI taxonomy): Eukaryota > Metazoa > Chordata > Mammalia > Chiroptera > Pteropodidae > Eidolon > Eidolon dupreanum. The sequence goes on from CM053507.1 coordinate 31,676,106, forward strand.
CAGAAAAAAAGTTATTTGTGGAATTAGTAGTACCTTGGGTATAGTGATTCTTGGTTATTTGGTGTGAGTGCTCATGGATTTCGTTAATACTTTTCTTCCTAGAGATGAATTTTCTGCTAGCTGGAGGATGCATATTCTTCTGCTGGGTAGCCAAGTAATCTGTGGATCCTAGTTTAGGAAATAAAAAAATGGATGAACTTTTGGCTTGATAAGTCACCTTATTTTGTTCCAGGGGGAGGAAACATGTGATTCCCTCTGATTTAAAATGGCTATTTAGCAAAAGAGGCCCCTCATCTTTCTTAAGCTAACTCTGGGAGTGAATTTTCTGGATTTGATGCTTGCATTTTTGGTTAAGCCATAAAAGGGCTCATTGGTTTGAGTCGCTATTGAGATGACTAGGTCCTGCTCCTCAGTGGCTAGCCAATGGATCCTTCGAATTGGAAAAACTTCTAATTTAAAAGAAAGAGAAAATGGGAGAGGGGCGCTGTCATATTGTTATAATGGCTAGCCATTAGGACTTCCTTAATAAGATGGAAGGACAGAAATTAGAAAAAAAATAAAGTCCACTCTGATTGCTGTTTTACCTTCAGATATTTGCAGATACCGTAAAAAAAAATAAATCAATACATTGGAGGTGCACTTGTTCTGCATTTAAGAAGAAAAAGAAAGGGATAAGAATGCAAAATCTTACTAAAGACAAACTAAAAATTTTATGTCCTAAGAACTTGGTAACCTCAGTTGGAAGCTCCATATCTTGGCATCCATTTTTATTTCTTCTTTTTCATTCTACCAACATCTATTCATAGTAGGTCCTGTTAGTACTACCCTTCTAGTTCTCATATCTATCTGCTTTTTTTGACATTGATAATTGACAGTTGCCTGGACAACTAAATCCTGGCTCCCTTCTGTTGTCTCTCTGTCAGTTGACTATCACTGAAGAGTTCCCACTGAAGTACATAGCAGACCATTTAGTTCCCTTTTCCAGGATCCCACAGTTCGTGAATTTGAATCTGACCGGATCTGCTAATAAATTTGTTGTTATTTCCATTGCTCCACTGTGTAGATGTTTCACTTCTATTAGTAAAGAAGCTCCTTGAAGCCTGATAACATGTGATTAAGCAACAGACAACAAATAAGAGCTGTAGGAATTCAAAGAAAGAGATAACAGTATGGCTTATAGTAGATTTATATGTCTTCATGGGGAGGTTTCAATTGAGCATTTTAAACATTTTAGTAATGGAATAAAAGAATGCTAATAAATGCTTACTATATGTTACCTTTTAATATCATATGAGAAGAATGAATTGATAATTCATTTGACTCACTTCTTTAGAGGTCATTTTTTTTTCCCCACTTAGTTTTTTTTCTTTTTTAGATTTTATTAGTTTCAAGTATATAGTACATTGATTAGACACTTATATAGTTTATAAAATGATCCCCCTGATTACTCTTTCCTCTGGCTCTACACATAGCCATTACATTATTGCCGACTGCATTCCCTATGCTGTGCTCCTCATTCCCGTGACCATCTATTAACTACTAATTTGTACTTCTTTAACCCTTCACTGCTTTTTCTCAGCCGCCCTACACTCCGACTCCAACCCCTCTCCTCTGGCCGTCACAAAATTGTCTAGGTCATTTTTAGAATTATGTTTACCTATGCTTCCCATTGACAAAAGAAGAATGATTTTTGAAGTAAGTCTCACAATTTTAAATAGTGTTTTAATGTATTGAGGCCAATATTTTCTTCTGGTGAAAGTGATCTCTACTATTAGAATGTAATTAATAGAAAACCATTGCTTGATTTGCAAATCACTAGTTTTGTACATTAGCATTTATTTAATAAGTACTTGTTGAACATATCTACAGAAGAAGATATAAATTGGCAGGTCAAATTTACCTACAGATTAGCTCTGTTTGATGTGTATAGCATTTGCAAAATATTTGAGTTGGTGGCTCACATTTTAAAATCAGGATGTTTTATATATAACTCTGACTTGCTGAAATGTTTTGCTGAAGAGGGCCACATTATTTAATAGCAGTAGCTTGCCTTCTTTCAGTGGAACAATTGGCTGGAGCAGCATAGCAGTACCCACTTCAAGATAGCATTTCTAGATCACCTTATTTCCTCTCATTTATATTGTCTTGCTGGCCGTTTTAGTCATTTGAGTCTATGATCTTTGATATCCTGTGTGTATGATACCCTGAGAGATACATGATGGATCCTTCCAATAATGATATAGAGATATATACAGCCTTACTTCTGTGTAAACTATGTGCAAAATCTGAACCTTCCCACTTAATAGTGGTGGAGAAAGAATGAGATTATGAGGAATGGAAAAACAAATGATGCCATGCATAGCTTTTTATTTATTCCGAAGTGCTGTTTATAGACCGATAGACTAATATTTTCATTTTCTACTCCCTGTTTTTAAAAACTCAACTGCACAGTAATCAGTTACTACTACTGAAACTTTTAGCTACATATAGTGGACATCAAATACTTTTTCCATGTAACACTCCTTCCCTCACTTTCTGAGAAAGTCAGCACTCCAGAAACCCATAAGCATATGACTACCTCATTTTATCCATGAGGCCTGAACAGGAGCTGCCACCTTCTTATGCTCAACTTTTGGTCATAGTCATTAATTCAGTGATGCAAGTTGAGCCTGAAAGAGACTCTTTTTCTGGTATTTATTTAGATGCAGGGGGTAGGAGGGAGTGTTGCAGAAGATTCCTTTTCTCTCTGGTCCTGAAGCTTAGAGGATGAAAATTAGGAAGCTACTAGTGGCTATGTGTCTGGCAAGGTAGACAGTCAGTCCTAATAGGAATAAAGCTGACCCAAAGTAGAGGCATAGTGACATGAAACAAAGTCTTGTCAGTATCTGTGTCATTTGGAAGCCATCCCTATTCTTCTTCTTCCATAGTTTGTTCATATGAGCCAAAAGTAATTTTCTAAGCACATTTCATTTACAACCAATGTAGTTCTGGTTAATACATCACTATATTATTTAACTTTATTTTTTAAATTTTTATTTATCATTTATTATTATTATTTTTTTAGGCGAAGCAACCCTTGGTTGACCTCACAGATCACAAGGACCTTGTCAGTTTACAATCCCTTATTTTTTAATTTTTTTATGCCTACAGCACCTGGTCTTCCTAGGTGGTCTCCCATCCAAGTACTGACCCTGCTTAGCTTCCGAGATCACACGGGATCGGGCTTGTTCAGGGTAGCATGGCCGTAGACTATATTTTTTAACTTTAATAATTTAATCCAATGATTTTTTTTTTAATGCCTGTGATTTCAGAGAATCTGCAAGTGTTCACGGCATTCAGAGAAGAATACACAGGCTTTGCTTTCATGTCTAGAACTTGATGTTTAAAAAGGGAGATTAAGTAAATCCACAGAGCTAGAATAATTTTGTGTCATATGACCTATACAAGAAAAATTATAATTAAAAGAGGGCACAGTCATTATGTTGAGGGATTTGAGATAGTTTTTCTGGAAGAGGTGGCATTTGAGATGGATTAGATTTCATTGTGCAGACATATGAGGGAGGCTTTCCATGCCTAGAGGAGAGAATGAATAAATGCATTAAGTTTAGAAAGCTTTTAGTAATTTCCAGCAATAGTAAATGATTCAGTTTGGCTGTAGGCAGCTAAGTTGTCTAGGCTGGAATGGAAAGTCATGGCTGTATTGTGGATGTCTTGAATGTGAAGATCAATTAGCTGTATTTGATTTAGTGAACATGAGGGGAGAGTATTTAATATTTTTTAGTGTAGATATGCCATGATCAGAGCTGCATTTCAGGATTAGTTTTGTAGTAGTGAATCACCTGAATTTATGTGAATAGAGCCAACACATAGAATATTAGTTTGGAAGATGATACAGTGAACAAGTTTAGGAATGATGATGACCTGAAATAGATCTAAGAGAGTAGAATGGAAAGGAGGAAATGAATGTCAGGTATAAGTGATATGTTGGGAGAGGAAATCAGAGATAGTTTATAAGTTTCCAATATAAGTGATTAGCTTGATGGTACTATTAATAACCCATGAAGATTAGAAATCCTGTCAGCCTCTAGCCTTTAGCATCCAAGCCACATACCACTCATGTATTACTTTAAGGAAAAGATTAAGCTTTATCTAAATGCAGTTTTTAAAAAAATCTTCACCACTATAATCAAAAGACCATATAATTTGGAGTCAGCTAGGTCTGGTTTAAATCAAGACTCAGCTGTTTTATAGCTGTGAGACTTAGATAAGATTCTTAACCTTTTAAAATCTCAGTTTTGTCACCTCTAACATGAATATAAGATGATTAACCTCTTATGGTACTCATGAGAATTAGGTGAGATAATATATGTAAAGCAACTGAGAGAGTGCCTGGGATATACCTAGAAGTCAGTAAATGCTTCTTAGTTGTAGGCAGTGATATGTTCCCTAAGTCTGTACAAATCCATAAGCTAGGCTTTACTAAGGATGCAGTATTTGATAATTATATTTCTAACTGAAGCGTGGAGACTGTTCTCAATTTCATATCTAGTATATCTGGGTTAAATTCTTAGTCTCTTTCTTTACATTTTCATGGCATTCCCCAAATTTGTCTTATTTATTTTGTCTACATGACTTGTTTTCTATCTTCATTTCTTGTTTCACATCCTCCATTGCATCTCTATACTGAACCAGCTTGTTAAACAATTGGCTGCTGCTCATACATCTTTAATCTAGATGGATCACATAAAATCTCTCTGTAGTTACTTACTTGACTTGGGTCATTATTGTGGCTTTATGAACACATGATATCAGTGCCTACCTGTGAGATTTCAGCTTTTTTGCTTCTAGCTTATTATTAGCTTGTTTTTTGATATTGACATATAGAGAGTCTGTATTTTGTTGCCATGTTGTAGCTGTCATCTGAATGCTGCTAGGATAACTAATTAAAAAGTTTATCAGATAATAGTATGTGCTGTTGTGGATAGAGAGAAACTAGAAGCCTCATACATTGTCGGTGAAGGAAATATAAACTGGTGTAGTTGTTTTAGAGAACAGTTTGGCAGTTTCTTAAATTGTTGAACATAGACTTTCTATATGTTTCAAATTCCATTGCTAGCTATATTTCCAAGAGAAATGAAAATACATGTTTGTCTACTTAAGCACGTGTATATGAATACTCATAACAACATTATCTAATATAGCCTAACAGTGGCAACAACCCAACTGTTCATCAACTGATGAATGGATCAGTAAATCTGATATATCTGTTTAATGGAATATTATTTGGCAATGACAAGGAATGAAGTATTGGTATATTCTACCACATGGTTGAACCTTGAAAACATTATGGTAAGGCAAAGAAACCAGTCACAAAAGACCAGGTACAGTCATGTACCACATAATAACATTTTGGTCAGTGATGGACTACGTATATGACAGTGGTCCCATAAGATTATAATGGAGCTGAAAAATTCCTGTTGCCTAGTGACATCATAATGTCAGAGTATAGCATATTACTCAGGTGTTTGTGGTAATGCTGGTGTAAACAAAAATGCAGCTAGTTGTATAAAGGTATAGCAATGTAATTATGTACATTACATAATACTTGATAAAAGTATATAGAATAAGAATGTAAAGAAAAAACATTTTTGTACAGCTGAGCTGTATAGTGTGTTTGTGTTTTAAGCTAAGTGTTATCAGAAGAGTTGAAAAGTTTTACAAAGTTAAAGTTTATAAATAAAAAAATTACAGGAGTGAGAGCACAGACTCTTGAGTTACCTGTATGATGATCAGCGTGATGCCCAAGGCCAAGGGAAAGACCTGGAGGCAGAAGATCGGTTACAGTGTTAACTGAAAGTGTCTTAACTGGAATGTTAGATGGAAGGCAGCATCCCAAATCGAATGCTCCCACATTCAGCATGCCTGGGACCACATTAAATTGGTGCAGTAGAACCTGGCTGAGATGGGGTTGACAATGGACCCCAACAAGGCCATGGGGTGGAAAAGGTCAAGGCCATGGGGGTGGACATAGTGGAGAGGCCTCAGGAACTTGTGCAGAAGCCTATGTGCTAAATGACTTGGAGGCAGAAGCCAGCCTCCCGGACAAGAAAGGATACACAGTGTCTCGGGACCTCATAGACTATGTACCCTACATGGTAAAGAACCATGGGGAGGACTATAAGGCCATGGCCCAGGATGAGAAGAATTACTATCAAGACAACTCGAAACAGATTCAGAATAAGATCAGAGTCTCTAAGTGGAGACCTCATGGAATCAAAAAATTTTCTCCCCTCTCACTCCTCTCTCTGGGGAAGGAACTGCTTCCCAAAGACTCCAGTTCCTTCTGGAGGCTCCAGAAAAAGCCGGAACCTGCTGTTTTCAGAGTGGGTGGTTTGTTTGCATATAGTCTGTACAGAATAAAACAAGGCTCTTTTACTTAAAAAAAATAAATAAATAAAAATTACAGTAAGCTTAGGTTAATTTTTGAAGATACAGTTTTAAAATAATTTAGTGTACCCTAAGCATATAATGTTTATAAAGACTGTAGCAGTATACAGTGATTTCTTAAGCCTTCACATTCACATACCACTCACTCACAGATTCACCCAGAGCAACTACCAGTCTTGCAAGCTCCAGTTATATAGTAAGGGCCCTATCCAGGTGTACCATTTTTTATCTTTTTTACCATATTTTTACTGTACCATTTCCATGTTTAGATATGTTGCAATAAACAAACACCCTTTGGTTACAGTTGCCTATGTAAGTATGATAATATGCTCAATAGATTCGTAGCCTAGGAGCAATAGGCTATACTATATAGCCTAGGCGTGAAGTGTAGGCTATACCATCTATGTGTAATTAAACCTAGTGATGTTCTCACAGTGATGAAATTGCCTAATGATGCATTTATCAGAAAGTATTCCCATTGTTAAGCAACACATGACTATACTGTGTGATTCCATTTACATGAAATGTCCAGAATTGGTAAAGCTATAGAAACAAAGTAGATTATTGGCTTCCTAGGGCTGAGAGAGAGGGGAATAGGAGTGACTGTTAATGAGTATGGGGTTTCTTTTTGGAAGGATAAAAATGTTCTAAAATTAACTGGTGATTATTGCACAACTCTCTGAAATACTGAAAACCATTCAATTATACTCTTTAAATGAGTGAATTTTATTGTATGTGAATTATATTTCAGTGGTGATGTTTTTTTGTTTTTTTTTTTTTAAAGAAAACCTGGTTTCAAGTTTAGAGGAAAGGAGCAGCCTATAATTTTCAAAATGTGTGGAGAATATAAAGGAGGAAAAGCTTAGATAAATTGAAAATAGTGGAATGAACTAAATAGTAGGGTGGAATGTTAGCTCCTACCCCTCAGATGGAAAGAACTTTTATATTCAGGAAACATGCCTTTGAGAGCCTGTGTTTGGGCATCTTAGTGAAGTGGGAGTTTGTTGGCCTTTTTTCATGATTAACAAAATATTTTGGCCAATTAATCCCTTTGTACTTTAGACTCACACATATAAAATATTTAGTTCCACCTCAAATCTTATTTAAAATTTGCAATGGGTTTTCATTATAGAAGGAAAAGGAGAGATGTGTGCTTTAAAAATATAGGTATGCAAACTACTTATATTTTCCAGAGCTATCAGCAAGAATGAATAAAACATTCTCTGGAAGCACTTAGCCATAAGAAGTGAATCAACCATGTAAGAACTTTGAGACACACTATCTTTTAAGAAATGACTTGTAGAATGAGGTATTCCTTAAATGAAAGAAATATTTTATCAATTTTGTGTGATTAGTATACTCTCAAAGTACATTATGAACCTCAGATCACAATAACTTACGTTAATATTTATGGTGTTCTTTTTGCAACCCTGTATCATTTTTTACCATTATATCAATTACTGAATCTTATAACTATAGGCCATGATTGTATAGCCACCTGCCCCATTCTCTACAGTATATTTTGACTATCCAGAACAGCAGTAGTCCAAGCAAAATTCATTAATCCATAGATACTTCAGGTACTAAAAGCACCCTCTTAGACTCATTCATTAACATAGTTATAATAAAAATCAAAACCCACATTCTGTATTCATCTTAAAATTTATATTGGTGATACTTTTTAAATAATTTATCATCATTAATATTGTCTGGTGTTGAATATTGAGATAGTTGTTTTTTGATGTGAGCTCACTGTTCTTCTCCAGCATCAAATATATGTTTAAATAAATTAATGTCAGTTGAATATATACCTAGTATTTTTAAGAATTAGTCCCCCCCCCCAAAAAAAAGAATTAGTCTCAGGTGGTTAATTTGACATAAATGTCCCTTTTAAGGAATTATTTGTGTCCTAAATAATCTGAAAGCATTTTTCCTTCCATATCTGATGTTGTTTCAGGTTGTCCTAACATATTCTATAACTTCGTGTTTATAATATTTTTATTATTTCTTAAATGTTTATGAATCATTCTCTTTCAAAACATTTTCCCAAAACTTTTGATCAATATACTTGCTATAAAATGAATGAAAGTACATTTATCAAGAGAATTTAACCCTTTCAAATACATATTTGTTTTTTGTGTCAGTAAAGATAATTTCATTGTGTTTTGTTGTTATTTGGTGTATTTAAAAATAGACACATGAACTGACCAGTTACCACCAACCAAATCAAATCAGTAATCAAAAAAATTACGAAAAAACAAAAGTCCTGGACTGGATGGTTTCATAGATAAATTTTACCAAACATTTTAAAGAAAAAGTAACAGTTATTCTTCTCAGACTATTCCAAAAAAATCGAGGAGGGAAGGCTCCCTAACTCTTTTTCCAAGGGTACCATTTACCATTTCCAAAAGCAGATACTACAAAAAACAAACAAACAAAACCTCCCCCCCCCAAAAAAAACCCCAAAACTGTAGACTAATATCCCTGATGAACATTGATGCAAAAATCCTCAATGAAAAACTAACAAACCAAATTCAGCAACACATTAATAGCATCATATACCATGATCAAGTTGGGTTTATTTGTTGGATGCAAAGTTGGTTTAATATCTTCAAATCAATTAATGTTATACAACACATTAACAAATTGAAAGAGAAAAATCATACAATCATATTAATAGATGCAGAAAAAGCAGTTGACAAAAAAGAGCATCCATTTATGATAAAACTCTCAGCAAAGTGAGAATAGAGAGGATATACCTCAACATAATAAAAGCTATATATGATGAACCTACAGCTAATATCACAATAGGGCAAAGCTAAAAGTCTTTTCCTTAATATTGGGAACAAGACAAGGATGTCCACTTTTATCACTTCTATTCAGTTTAATTTGGAAGTCCTAGATACATCAGTCAGACAAGAAAGAAACAAAAGGCATGAAGATTGGAAAGGGGGATTAAAATTGTCATTTTCAGATGACATGATACTATCTGTAGAGAACCCTAAAGATTCCACCAAAAAACTGTTAGAAGATAAATGAATTCAGTAAAGTAGTAGGATACAAAATTAATATTCAGAGGTGAGTTGCATTTTTTATACACCAGTGATGAACTATCAGAGAAATTAGGAAAATCTCATTTATGATTGTATTAAAAACAATGAAACATTTAGGAATCAAACAAGGAGGTAAGTTCTCAGAAAATTATAAGTCATCGAAAAAAGGAAATTGAAGAAGATACAAATAAATGGAAGCATATATCATGCTCATCGGTAGGAAGAATCAATATCATTAAAATGTCCATACTACCCAAAGCAATCTGTAGAATCGGTGCAATCCCTATCAAAATATAAATGACATTTTTCACATAACTAGAACGAATAATCCTAAAGTTTATATGGAGCCATAAAAGATCTCTTAATAGCCATGGCAGTCTTGAGAAAGAAGAACGAAGCTGGAAGTATCATATTTCCTGATATCAAACTATATTACAAGACTATAGTAATCAAAACAGCATGATACAAGCATAAAACTGGATACTTAGATCAATGGAACAGAATAGAGAGCCCAGAAATAAATCAATGCCTATATAGTCATTTAATCTGTGACAAAGTCAAGAATGTACAGTGGGGTAAAGATAATCTTGTCAACAGATGGTATTGGGAAAACTGGACTACCTTCTTACACCATATACAAGAATAAACTCAAAGTGGGTTAATGACTTAAATATAAGACCCCAAACCATAAAAATCCTAGGAGAAAACATAGTAAAGTCTGAATAGCCATTAGTAATTTTTTTCTTATATATATCTCTTCATGCAATAGAAATAAAAAAAATTAATGGGACTATCTCAAACTAAAAAGCTTTTGCATGGTAAAGGAAACCATCAACAAAAAGGAACAACCTATAGAATAGAAAATATTTGCTTGTGATATATCTGTCAAGGAGTTAATATCCAGAATTTATAAAGAACTCATACAATTCAACAACAACAAAAAATAAAACAATCCAATTAAATGGGCAGAAGACCCAAATAGGTATTTCTCCAAAGAGGACATATAGATGGCCAAAGGACGTATGAAAGATGCTCAAAATCATTAATGATCAGAGAAATGCAAATTAAAACCATAATGAGATATCACCTCATACCTGTCAGAATAGCTCTTATCAATAAATCCAAAAACAACAAATGTTGGTGAGGATGCAGAGAAAAGGGAACCCTTGTACACTGTTGGTGGTATTGCAAATTGGTACCACCACTATGGAAAGCAGTTGGAGGTTCCTCAAAAAATTAAAAATAGAACTACCTTTTGATCCAGCAATTTCGCTTCTGGGTATTTATCCAAAGAAAACCAAAACATTAGTTCATAAAGATCTATGTGCCCCTATGTTCACAGCAGCGCTATTCACAAAAACCAGGATATGGAAGCAACATAAGTGCCCATCAATAGATGATTGGATAAAGAAGTGATATGTGTGTGTGTATACTTATATATACACACATACATACACATATACAATGGAATATTATTCAGCCATTAAAAAATGAAATCTTACCATTTGCAGTGATGTGGATGGACCTAGAGGTTATGATGAATGAAATAAGTCAGAAAGAGAAGGATGAATACCATATGATTTTACTTATATGCAGAGTCTAAGGTACAAAAGAAACAACTACTAAATGAAAACAGACTCATAGACACAGAGAACAAACTGGTAATTGCTTGATGGGAGAGGGTTCATGGGCTGGGTGAAAAAGGTGAAAGGACAAAGTATAAATTAGTTATAAAACAGTCTGGGGGATGTAGAGTACAGCATAGGCATTATAGTCAATATTATTATAATGGCTGTATGTAGTGCCAGATGGGTGTTAGAGTAATCAGGAGGGTCACTTCATATATAAATGTCTAACTATTGCACTATATAATATAAAATAATCATAAAATAGATACAGTGTTGTGTTCCTTTTCTTTCTTAATTTGCTAGTTGAGAATAGCACTTGGATACCATTTAGTAAGAGAACACTTAGATGCTTTGAACTTCATCACAGAATCCAAGAGAATTTTTATCAATTAATGTGTAACTAAAATCTTTTAACCTACTTTGTGATAGGTTCAATTTTTCTAGGACTAATTTTCAAGAAAATGAAGATTGCTGGAACAGTCAACCTTGTTGAAAATAATTTTGAAGTAGCATAAGAACTGCCATGAGGGATACCTATCATAGGTATTTTTTTTATGTATGTGCTAAAGGCAACATCTGTGTGCATTTACATTTCCAAAAGCAGTCAGTCCTCAGAGAATGGATGAAATTTGTCTAAGAAGTCTGGAAGGTTCATGGTCTTCAGCTGTGTAAACATTTCTAAACTCAACTGAATTTATATTAATCTCTTCATTTAAATAAGTGTTCTTGTATTATTTCTAGGTCACTTCCCACAGTGTCAGTTGTCTGGCAAAATAAGACAAGGTAGAATCAGTCGTTGGGCTTCTGGAATTGCAGAGGGAATCACTCCAACCACTTTCCTTTCCAGGTAAAACATTGAGGTACAGTTGAGTACTATGCCCAGGGAAAACAGAATGGTTAATGGGTCAGCTAGGACTAATTTCAATCCAGTTCTTCCTTCAGTTCTGGTGCTGACTTTGATCTAACAGTTGGGTTTCAAACCACTGTTGGAGGCCTTAGGGATTTTTTCTTAATAAAAATGATTTAAAGGTAATAGAAAATATTCTGAAAAATCTTGCTAATTATTTAGAAACATTTTGAAAAGACTGAAAAACAACCATAGCTCAACTTTTTTTTATACGTGTGAGCATAGGTATTATAGGCTGAATTGTGTCCCCCCAAAAAAATTCATGTTGAAATATTAACCCCCAATACTGTAGAATTCGATCTTATTTAGAAATAGGTGTTTTAGAGAAATGATTATTTTAAAATGGGGACATTCGGGTAGGCCCTAATCCAGTATCACTGTTGTCCTTTTAAAATGGAGAAATTTGGACATAGACATGGAAAGAGGGAAGACCATGTGAAGACACAGCAGATAGCCATCTATAAGCCAAGAAGAGAGACATTGAACAGATTCTTCCTTCCACACAGTCCTCGGAAGGAACCAACCTTTCTTGTTCTTTCTTGGTCTCAGATTTCTAGCCTCCTAAGCTGTGAGAAAATAAATTTATGTTGTTTAAGCCACCTAGTCTGTGGTCCTTTATTATGGCAGCCCTAGCAAACAATGAAGGTTATTTAATTGAACCTAGGATAGGTAGAAACAAATACATTCTGAATATCCTAGAATTTAAAAAGAAAAAAAATAAGTTTAACCAATTACATGTGCTACAAAATTGGGATCTTAGTTCTTCGTATTTTTTATAAACTCATTCACTTAATTCCTCATCGAACAGTTATACTTCTGTTTAAACTTTTTGTTAGGTTCTATGGCACAAAAATTTATTCGTTACAGTTTGTATTCTTAAATTCTACTGGTAGAGATTAACACTTGAACAAATCATAAAATACTATCTTAAAAATGCTATGATAGTAATATGGACAAAGTATGCAAATTGTAGAGCAAACAATTAACTTCATATATGGCAGGTATGGAAGGGTTATTGCAGCCTTTAAGCCTTGAAGGAAGGGTAGCTTCTATGCCAGATGGAAGAACGGTCAGAGAGAGTGTTTCATCGAGTGGGTATAGTATATGCCAAAGGTCAAAAGAATAAAGAAAAACAATTGCATGGGGAACCTTGACAGGATCTCTAAACAGGAGTTTTAAAGAGCCTCTGGGAGATGTTACCAGTTGCTGGAGATGAGAATGGAAAAGACAACAAGATTCAATTACAAAAGCCATATACTTTAAAGTAAAAATCTGAGTTTACTTGAATGTAGTAGGATGACACTGATAGGTTTTAAGCAGGAATGAGAAATGATCATATTTACATTTTAGAAAATTAATTTTGATGTCATGTGAAGGAAAACTAGAATGGAAACAATTAAAGGTAGGAAGAACTATGAGTTTAGGCTCAAGATGATGATAGCCTATAACAAAGTAATGGCCATGAGAAAAAGGAAGACATGAATTTGATAGATGTTTATAAGGTATATTTGATTGGATATCCTTATTCAGTAGAGGTTTGAGGTAAGGGAGAGGAAAATTTAGTAAACATTTTAGATTAGGGATTAGATAAATTATAATGCTACTAATCAGAATAGTCAATATATAGAAAGAAGCAGATTTTGCAGGGAGAAACACTTCATTTAAATTTGAGATAGAGAATTTACTTAGTACAAATTGATATTCAGCCCAATGGCATCTTGCCCAAGTTAGCAATATATTATTAGACCTCAAACACCACTGTTAAACCATCTGTAAATGAACTTATTGTTGTTACTAGTTTGATGAGAGATTATCATTAGCCAAAATATCTTACTGGAGAGATTTAAAAAATATATATTTAAATAACAGCAACACTAAAAGTTCCATTAATTTATTGAATGTATAAATATCCTGGCATCTGTTTATAAATTCAGAGCCATATTGGAATAACTGAAAGGCTGATCAATATGTTTGGAGTTGCTTAAGGAAAGATTGTTTTTTTTGTTGTTGTTTGTTTTTTTGTTTAAATAGCTTTAGTGCATTCATAAGGAAGACATTTCTTGAGCAAGAATTCTTCCTCTTTTGAGAATGGTCAGGGTGACTATTTGTTAGATGCTTTATACCCCAATTCAATTCAGTTCAACACATTGAACATTATACAATCCACTGTAAGTAACTGCATAGCATTGTTTTTAAACACTTACATTCTCAAAACCTTTTTATATTCCTCTCATATCTCTCTTGAGTATTCTGACAGACTACTTTAGTTTCTGTGGTACCACTAGGGGATGAGCTACTGTGTCATATGGTTCAGTTGCAAGAGCTACCAGAACACAGATGTTTACACAGGTTATGTTCCTTTGACAAGGAAGGGCAGTATAAATGGACTCATGGAGAGCTTATTGAGTGATTACACAGAAGATATTGAATCTTTTGGAGAGTCAGGGATTAGGGATCCCAGCTGTCTGTCTTTTTCTTCTGAAGTTAAGATTTTTAATATTTAATAGAAGACAACTTGGTATGATAGGAAAAACCAATAGCCAGACAGAACTCAGGAGATCTTGTGTCCAATTTAGTTCCAGTGATCTGAGATTCAATTTCAATGGAACCATTTTCCCATTTGTTAAATGAAATAATTGAACTAGATCGGTGGTTCTTAAGCACATATATATATATATAAAACTTTGCTTATAATTTCAAGAAGTTCATAGAATAGATGAAGTGCAGCAATCTACGGATTTGTAGACACTGAACTAACTTGATGACCTCTTAGAGCCTTTCCAGCTCTAAAATTTTCTGGTTGTATGATGTTGGCTCTCTTGAACTCTGATGCTTTCTTTTGGATTGGCAGCTGCTCTAGGTGGAACACCTCTGGCTCTTCCACGTTGGCTAATGAACATTCAGCAGGCCAGCTGCACTGATTTGTTCTATGACTTCTTTAGGCATTAGTTCAGTATTTCCCAGTTCAGTCTATGTACATACTGTCTCTTCTACCCTGATTTTTTCTCATTTGCTGTACTATGAAAACATTGGATATTTCTCAAAGAGCTGAATATGCCAAGAAGAAAATACAACTTCCATTCGCACTTTGACTCCATGTTGACGTGAGATACCGATAATGTATTTTTGACTCATTTCTTGGCTGTTTTCATGATCATAAATTGTTAAGTGTTTATTTTTCTTCACCTAGAATGTAGGACAGTGAATTCTTTCCTGTTAAAGGTATGTATTCATTGTTGCCAGCTTATTTTATATATATATATCTATACTATATCTCTGTCTCTAATCTCTATCTCTATTTTTATCTCTATCTCTATTTCTATCTCTCTCTCTCTCTTTTTATCTCTATCTCTATCTCTGTCTATATCTCTCTAGAGCTCTACTTCTATATACACGTGCACATTAGAATTGGGTAAAGGAAAAGATTATTTGACCATCTATTTATGCTGGGATCTCTTCAATACTCAAGGTTGGAATTATTAATTTTTTAAATGTCATTACCTACCACAGACTGTAACACTCAAATATTTTTGAATGAATAAATGATAGTTTCATTCCTTGTTTATTACTTGTAGTGATTTTGAAAATTAGAAAACTTTGACTGAAACATGTGATAACATATTTAATTCTAAAATTTTTTAGTGCTAGTCTTTAATGACAAAACTGAAAGATGAACCTGAGGAATACTATCTGTCGAATGAAACAAATAAACATTTTCAATCTAAACATGTTAAATGAGTCAAGTGAAAACCAGTGAATCCTAACATTTTAGAAGTCTTTTTTTTTTCTGTTTATTTTTGATAGCTTTATTAAGGTATAATTGACATACGATAAAGTGCATATATTTAGGTTGTACAGTTTGTGAAGTTTTGACATATCTATATACCTGTAAAACCATCATCACAATATAGTGAACATATTCATCAGCCCCAAATGTTTCATGTCTCTATAATCTTCCTAACCCTGGCCGCTGTTCTCACTTCTCAGGAAACCACTGATCTGCTTCTTTTCATTATATATTATTTTTTATTTTCTATGCTTAATGTAAGTGGAATCATATGGTATGCAGTTTTTTTATTTTTTAAAGCATATTTTTGAGACTCATCCATGTTGATACTCGTGGTAGTAGTTTATTTCCTTTTTTCATTGAGTAACATTAGATTTTATGGATATGCTACAATTTGTTTATTCCTTTGTTGATAACCATGTAAGATTTTCTAGTTTTTGGCTCTTACAAATAAAGTTGCTATGAACATTCATATAAAAGACTGTATATGGACTCATGCTTTTATTTCTCATGGGGAAAAATCTGGGAGCAGAATGGCTGGGTTATATGATGGGTATATGTTTAATTTTTTAAGAAACTGTCAAATTAATTTTCCAAAGTGGTTGTATCATTTACATTCCAGTCAGCAGTGTAGGGGAAGTTCCATGTCCTTTACATTCTTGCTAACACTTTTATAGTCAGATTTTTTAATTTTAGCCGTTCTAATAGGGGTACGTCTCTGTGGTTTTAATATACATCGATGACTGATGATGTTGAGCACCCATATATATTCTTTGATGAAGTATTTGTTCATATCTATTGCTAAACTTTTAATTGTACTTCTGTTGAATTTTGAGAGTTCTTTATACTATTGAGATTTGAGGGTTCTTTATAGAGTCAGGATACAAAGTCTTTATCAGATATGATTTGCAAATATATTTTTTTAGTCTGACTTGTCTTTTATTCACTTAATAGTGTCTTTTAAATAGCAGTAGTTTTCAGTATTAATGAAATCCAATTGGTTACTTTGTTCTTTTAGAAATTACTCTTTTTTTGGTATTATTGCTAAGAAAACAGTCTAAAATCTTTGTCATAAAAGTTTTTTTTATGTATTACTCTAAAAGTTTAAGAGTGTGATCCATTATGAGTAATTTTTATGTATAGAGTAAGGCATGGGTCAACTTTTTCTTTGTATATTGATTTTTAATCGTTCAAACATTTGTTGAAAAGACTATCCTTTTCTACTGAATTATGTTTATCCTTTGTAAAAAAAAAAAAGTTGTCCTTTTATGTGTGTGTCCCTTTTTAGAGTCTTTTTTGTTCCATTGATCTATTTTCCTATCTATGAACAACCAGTACACTTTCTTAATTATCAGCTATATGTCTTTTAACCAGGTAGAGTTAGCTCTATAACACTGTTCTTTTCAGAAGTCTTTTTGCCTGTTGTGGTTCCCTTGCACTTCTACATGAGTTTTAGAATCACTTTTAAAGTTCTACAAAAATCTTGTTGGAATTTTGTTTTGGGTATGTTGATGCTATATATCAATTTAGTGAGAAATGGCATCTTAACACTATTGCATGTTCTGACCTATAAACAAGATATGCCTCTATTTGCATATATCCTTTTAATTTCTCTTAAGCAGTGGTTTGTAGTTTTCACTTGATAAGTCTTACAAATATTTTTTCAGAATTATTCCTAAATATTTAATATTTTATGATTTTAAATGGCATTTTTTCTAAATTTGAATTTCTGTTGATTTATTGCTAGATATAGAAATATAATTAATTATATGTATATTTATATTGATCTTGGATCTTACAATCTTGCTAAGCTCATTGCCTTCTAGTAGCATTTTTTTTTTTTTTTTTTTTTGTAATTCCACTGCATTATCTATCTGTAGCTGTTTGTGTCCTGTAAGATCATTTACAAAGGCAGTTTTAGTTCTTCTTTCCCAATATAAATGTCTTTTATTATTTTACACCCCCTTCCCCAAACACATACACACGTACATACAACTGCTCTGGCTAGAGCCTCCGGAGTACTGTTGTGTATAAGTGGTGAGACCAGGCATCTTTATGTTTCTCCTGATCTTAGGAGGAAAACATTCTTTGTTTCACCATTAAATATAATGTTAAATAGAGGGTTTTGGCAAATGTTCTTTATCAGGGTGGAGAGTTGCCTTCTATTTCTAGTGCACTAAGAATTTTTATCATGATTGGAAAAGGGATTTTGTCAAATGATTTTTCTTCATCTATTGAAATTATCATTTTTTTCTTTTTCAGTTCGTTATTATGGTGAATTATGTTGTTTACTGTTTGAATGTTAAGCCAACCTTGCATTTCTGAAATAAATGGGTAAATCCCATTTGATCATTATATATTATTAGATTCTGTTGGCAGAATTTTCTTTTGGATTTTTGCACTTATTTACATGAGACATATTGACCTCAATTATCTTTATCTTGCACTATAATGGTAGTGATAGTCTCATAGACTGACTTGGGAAGTATTCCTTCCTCTTCAGTTTTCTGCAAGATACTGTGCAGTGTCAAGATTATTTCTTCCTTAGGTATTTAGGAGGATTTTTCGGTGTAGCCATCTGGATCTGGATTTTAATTTGTGGGAAGTGTTTTAGGTACAAACTTAAATTCCCTAAAAGGTACAAAAGTATAATTGACTATCTGTTTCTTCTTGAGTGAGTTTTGGCAGTTTGTCTTTAAAGGTATCTTTTTCCATTTCATCTAAGTTGTAGAATTTCTTGGCCTAAAGTTTTTCATACTATTCTCTTAATATCTTTGTAATAATTGTAACATTTTGAGTGATGCCATATCTCTGATTCCTGTGTCTTTGCTTTCTTTTTTTTCTCTAATAAGTCTGGCTAGAATTTTATCTTTTTCTTCCATGATTATTTCAAAATATCAATTTTTTCATTGACTTCTATGTTTTCTATATCTTTGATTTCTGTTATAGTCTTTATTATTTTTATTTTCTTTCATTTTTGAAAGTGTTATACTTTTGAATTAAAGATTATTCATAAGATGTATTTTGTTTAATGTTGAGTTTAATTAATTTATTTTGGTTTAGTTTTATATTTTGTGGGTTGAGAAGAAAAATAGGGATGCTTAAGATACTTAAGAAATATAGGGATGCTGGAGCAGAGTAGATGATTTAATGCATGCTTAAGATCAATCTTTTTCCTTCCATCCCTTTAACACACCAGACTGAAAGCAGCTATATGTTAACTGAGATTCACTCTCTGATTTGCAATGTATACATGCTTTTAATTTTAATTGTACCATGCTTAAAGAGCATTGGCCTAAATTAATATTTATTATTTGTAGTTATAATTGATGTCAAATTTACATTATTATGATTCCTTTTTATTTTTATTTTTTTTAACTGCACAAAACTTTTTCGGCTATCCTGAATACTTGAAGTACTTCTGCTTCTTGAATGGCATCACATTCATTTAATTAATATAATGTGATAGCCTATAAAACTGATACATTTCTTATACACAGTATTTATAGTTAATTAATACCCCAAATCTTTTTTAACTATATTTTTCATTAGTCATTTTCATGCCTAAAGTTTATTTTTGACATGTATTTATATTACATTTCACTGTTCGAATGGGAGAGACTATTAATGAGAATAATATTTTTTTTCCATTTTCTTTATGATGTACTTTTTTAAGTGTTTCTGAGGTACATGTTATAGGCTTGATATGAAAAAAAAATTTTGGTATTTTTCATATGTTCAGAAAATTTTGTCAGTACAAGAGGGGTGGGTGGTCAATTTAGAACCAGAAGAAACAGGAAGAGGTATTTGACTACTTAGTCAATCAGATTTATGAAAGTTGAAGATAAAAGTTGTAAGGCACTGAGGACATGCAGTACATGAGGCACTGTTTCGTACCCCAGGTAGTGAGCCTCAGTACTATAAAAGTACAAAAAATGTCTGCCATATTTCTGTATTTACATAAGGATTTTCCAGATGTTACAAATAGTCCTTGATTTCCGTTTTTCTTAAGAAAACCTAACTATAACAACTTTTTCCCCCCATTTTATTACCTTACTAGTGATAAAAAAAGTTACCAAAATCAACATTTGTCTTAAGGGATAGGCAATATGAAGATGACACTTGGGGATGATATAGTTCAAAAATTTAAGGAAGTTACAAAATGTCATGGTTTTTCTAGCAAATAATGACATTACCCAAGTTGCAATTGGATGTTAATTGTCAAATCAAGATAAGGGAATTGGTGATTCAAGTGGGCATTTCTTAATTTTTTCAGGCTAATCTCTAGGTTTTCATCCTAAATATCTATTTAAACATTGTTTTATATTCTAGGGAATAATTTCCAAACTCACATTTATTTTATTTGCTGTCCTCTCTATTATAGTATTCCTTATTTTTAAATGAGTTTACTTTCCTCTTTTACTTAAGCGTATGACAATTTACACTTATTTAATGCCTATTATGAGCTGTTTAGTAAATAGCAGGCTGAAAAGAGAGTCTGAAGGAAAATGGACGTAAGTGGACATCACAAGACTACTGGCATTGGGACTGGTCTTATGGAGGCAAAAAAAGAGGGAGGATGCATGAAAAATAGTTGTCATCTAAGTAAGATTAGCACTGCATCAGTTAAGAGTATTAAAAGTTTATTTCCAATTTGTATCACTGGAATTCTCTGTATAAAAAGTACTTTTTTGTTTTCATAGACGTTTTCTTTAATTTTAGCAAACCATACCATGAAGGCTTGAAGTTGTCATAAGGAGAATCAGCCTAAACCATCTCCATTATTGAAAATATTTTCAAGTATATAAATTGGTTGTAACATCAATTCTATATACAGAAGGCAGCACTTAAAAATAAATAATGATATATATAAGTCATTACTGTTACCCTAACAGTCTGATAATGTATCTTCAGCTGATAAGTTGTCTTAAATAGTGATCCATTTTGTAACCTGATGTTATGGAGTAAGGGGGGAAATCCCTTTGTAAAAATTCTCTACCACTATCTCCATAATCTCTACTTCACTGAGTTTCATCCAAGTGCGAAAATGAAAAATTATAACCTGCCAAGCATCAGTGGCAGAGTGAAATGAAAAAATTGTGAGTTAATAACAGTGATGGCTCAAAAAAATTTCCTGGCCAATTTAACATTACTTCATCCAAGGTCACTTCTCAGAGCTGATTATTTTTAGTAATTTGCAGATGAGACCTTTCTACCTTGGTCATGGTTAGTGAAGATCAAGAAAATACCAGAGAAGGTTTAAGACTCAAGGTTATCTGTCATTCTCAAATAAGACACAAACTACATTCCTACTCTATTTTCTTAACACCTAGCAGAAAACAGTTTTCAAGGAAATTAAACTTAAAGCCTGTGTTCTCCTTTATTGGAGAAATAAAGTTGTTCTAATATAAAACACCAGGGGTGAGGGTAGCAGAAGGACACTTTAATAAGTCTTTAAAGAGCATTTCATGTGGAAAAGAAATCCTCAAGGTAATTTTTCTAGAATTTTAGTCTGGCGCTTAAAAAAAAAAAATCACTGTAGATTGTATTTAGTGTAAACATTGATTATGATGACTACGGCTCATTTTTAAACTTCTAGAAATCTTTGAAATTTTCTTTCTCTTACCCAATTTGAAATTTGAAATTATATTGTAATAGTCCTTTAAACAATAATTGTATTTTTTAAACAAATAATTCAGATAATATAGATAAATATAAAAAGGAAAATAAAGCTTCCCTTAATTTTACTAGTCAGATAACTTTTATTGATCTTTTAGTGTGTACTCTCTAGAAATATACATGTGTGTATCTCTGTGTGTGCCTATGTATATATGTGTAGAGAAAAGAGACGAGTAGGAAGATGGATTTTTTCAAATGAATTTACACCAAAGGTAGATTTCATCTAGCAACTTGCCATGGACATCTTTCTATGTCAGTAATTATTGGTTTGACAGTCTCATGTTTAATGACTCCAGATTGTATCCATAATAACTGATATTGATGAGCATTTAGAATACTTAGTTTTTCACCATATAAACAGTTCTGAAATAAATACAAGTTTCGATAACTATTAGCCTATAAAATAAATTTTAAAATTAAAAATAAGGAACATTTATACATTTGGTACCTATCAAAATATGGTATAGGTATATATTTCCACCGGAGCCACATTCTTATAATAATGATATTCTTTTATTAAGTAGGCGAAATTTGATATTTCAGCAGTTTTTTCTCATTTATTAGTGATACTCAGTACATTTTCAAATATTTAATGGTAACTGCACTGCCATTTTTTAATTTCTTGTTCATGTCTTGTCCACTTTTTCTATTAGTATGTCATTGTTATTTAGTAATAATGGTATTTTAAAGGATATTAATCTCTTACCTATGTTTTAAATTTTTAAATTTAGAATTTTCTAAAAGTTCTTATATTATTATATTTATCTTTCTCCCACATACTTGTTAATCTTTTCCATATCATTTCTGGCTGTGGAGCCATACTTACGAGAGCTTGCCATATACAAAATTATATGACTAATTATTTACATTTTTCATCTGTTAACTTTTTATGTTTAATGTTTGATCCATGAGGGATTTATTCTTATGTATGATTTGAGACAAGAATCTAACTTACTTTACTTCCAAATGTCTAGCCTTTGACACAGTACCACTCAATGAATAGTCCAAACTTCCCAATTGGATTTGAAATGCCTCAATTATCATAGATGTTTTCAAACTGAGTTCTGAGGAGATTTAGACATTATATGATATATTCTCAGGGGATGTTCAAGAGCTGTAAACTAAATAACTGAGGTTCTCTTCTTACATCCTTTATATTTCCATTGGAATATCTATGACATTTTTCCAGTTCACTTTTTACTTATTTAATGCATTCTTTTTTAAAAGTGAGTTATAATTGACATATAACATTTAGTTTTAGATATACAACAGAATGATTCAATATTTGTATATATTGTGAAATGATCACCACAAAAAGTCACCATCTATAGTTATAAATGTGCAGTTTCTTCTTGATTTTTCAAAATCCTCTTTTATTGAAGTAGAGTAAATACATGTATAATACATATGTCAGTGAAGTTGTATAGTCACCACTACCTTCAAAATAGAGAACATTTCATCACCACAGCAACCTCCTTTGTCCTTTCCTGTTGTTCCTCTTCCTCTATTGCTGGCCTCTGGAAACTATTGATCTGCTTTCTGAACTGTTGTTTAGAATTTTCTAAATGTTTGTATACACGAAATAATAGAGCAGGTAGTCTTAGGTCTGGCTCTTTTTTACTCAGCATAATTCTTGTGACATTATCCATGTTGTTCATGCTCAAGTAGTTTGTTGCTTTTTATTGCTGAGTAGAATTCATTTATGCGGATATTCCACAATTTGTTTATCTGGTCACATATGGATATCTGGACATCATGAATATAGCTGAGTTTTTTTGGTATCATGAATATAGTTACTATGAGAAATCTTATACATGGCATGTAGATATATGTTTTTATTTCTCTAGGGTAAACACCTAAAAGTGGTATTACTGTGTTGAATGATTAGTGTATGAAATTCTGTAAGAAATTGTCAAATGGTTTTTGTAAATGTCTCTATCCTTTTGTATTCCCACTAGCAATGTATGAGAATTCTAGTTGTTTTACATGCTTATCAACACTTAGTTTGTCAGTCTCTTTAATTTTAGCTGTCATGGTGAATAGTGGTATTTCATTGTGGTTTTAACTTGTATTTCCTTAATGTCTAATGTCTTTTGCATTTTAATATAAATTATAGAAACAGTTTGCCAACTTATACAAAAAGACCTTCTGAAATTTTAATTTAGATTTTGTTTAATACATTTGGAGGGAACAATTTGGGGACTAACATATGACAATATTGAGTCTTCCAGTTTATGAGCATGGTATATCTTTTTATTTAAGTGTTCTTTAACTTGTTTCAGTAAAATGTTATAGTTCGCAGGGTCCAAATTTTTCAAAATTTAGAAAAATTCATTCCTAAATCATATTTTGGTGTCATTTGAAATGGCACTTTAAAAAATTTAAATTTCTAATTGTTGTTGCTCGTATATAAAGTACAATTAATTTTTGTATATTGATTTTATATCCTGTGTACTTGTTAAATTCATTTATTAGTGCTAATAGCTTTGTGTAGATTCCTACACCTTTGTGTAGATTTCTATATGAACATTTTTTTATGAAAATAAAGTTTTCATTTTTTCTAAACTGTGTGCTTCTTAATTCTGTTTTTGCCTTATTTAACTAGTTTACATGTCTTGTAAAATATTGAATATATAAGTGGTAAAAGCAGACATCTTTCTTGTTCCTGATCTTAGAGGGAAAGCATCCAGTATTTTCAGTATTTCACCATACAAGAATGATATAGTTTTTTCAAAGATGCTCTATTAGTATGCTCAGGCTGTTAAGACAGTCCTGTGGACTGGGTGACTTAAACAACAGAAATTTATTTTCTCATGTATCTAGAAGCTAGTAGTCCAAAATCAAGATGTTAAAAGGATTGATTTCTGGTGACAACTCTCTTCCTGGCTTGTAGACAGCCACTTTTCTTGCTGTGTCCTTACATGGCCCTCTGTGTGTGAGGAGAGGGTGAGAGAGAAAGAGAGAGGTTCTAATATTTGAGATTTTTCAGATATATTTGTTACTGATTTCTCATTTAAGTCCATGGTCGAGAAAAAAAGAACATACTTTGTATTATTTTAATCTTTTAAATTTACCGAGATTTGTTTTATGACCCAGAATGTGGTTGATCATGGTGGTTGTTCCACATGCACTTGAAAAAAATGTAGAATGGTCTACAAATGTAGATTAGATCAAACTAGTTGACAGTATCATCAAATCTACATACATTTTGTCTGTATTTGTTCTATCAGTTATTGAGAAAGACGTTGAAATCTCCAACTGTATTTTTCTAGTTCTAATTAAGCTGTATCAGTTTTTACTTGGTGTTTTAAAAGATCTTTTATTAAATGTGTAAACCTGTTCTCTGATGAATCAACTCCTTTATCACTATGCAGTTATCCTTTTATTCTGATATGTATTGCTCTTTGACCTTTTCTAATATTAATATAGCCACTACAGCTTCCTTTTAATTAATGTTTGCATGTTATGTCTTTTTACATAATTTTACTGTCAGTTCTTTTCCTTCAAATTCAAAGTAGTTTCGTTTGAGTAATATAAAGTTCTTTATTCGGTCTCTACCTTTTAATTATATTGTTCATTATATTTATACTCTATATGATTATTACTATGAGTTTAAATCAACTATCTTGATATGTTTTCTATTTCTCTTGTCTGTTCTTTGTTACTTTTCCTCTTTTTAAGAAAAAGTGAATATATTTTATGATTCCTTTTATTTGTACTATTTTTACCATCTGCACCTTTTTGTTTTGTTTAGTGGTTACTCTAAAGTCTACAATATGATTTTTAACTTACCATAGTTCACTATCAAATAATAATATGCTACTTTGTGTAAAAATGTAAAACCTTTAAAAAATATACTTTCCTTTCCCCGACTTTCCTTGCTTTTATTTTTCTCTCCGTATATTATAAATCTTACAATAATTCACGTTAATTTTGCCTTAATGCCATTTGAAGTGATTAAAATGAGAAACAACATACTCTACATTTACCTATGCATTTACCATTTTCATCATTTTATCTTTTGTGTGAAAGCACATTTTCATTTATATCATTTTACTTATACCTCAAGAACTTCTTTTATATATCTATATGCTGGCAAAGAATTCTCTCAATTTTTATCTGAAAAAGTATTTGCCTTAATTATTTTTTTGTTGTTGTTGGACTTAGATTTATAAATTCATGATTTTAGTGGTTTCTTTTGTTGTTATTGTTTTGTTTCAGTGCTTTAGAGCAGCAGTCCCCAACCTTTTTATCACTAGGGACCGGTGCTCTTATGAGAACCTAATGCCTGATGATCTGGGATGGAGCTGAGGCAGTGATGCTAGTGCTGGGGAGTGGCTGCAAATACAGATGAAGCTTCGCTAGCTCACCCACTGCTTGCTCCCTGCTGTGTGGCCAGTTCCTAACAGTCCACAGACTGGTACTGGTTTGTGGCCCGGAGGTTGTGGACCCTGCTTAGACTGTCCATCATTGTCTTCTACCTTTCAGTTTATGATAAGAAGTTGGGTACAATTTTTATCTTTTTTTTTTCTTTTTTTTCTTTTTTTCTTTTTTTTCTTTCCTCTGGCTGCCTTCACTAAGGCACAACCCTCTGGAGTCTCTTCTGAATATCCCCAGTATTCTTTGATGTATTGCCATTCTAAATGGCAGAAATTTTTCTCCCAAATACAGTGAGCTCTGAGAATTGTTTATTTTTACTCTTTCACAGTGATTCTTCCCCTGGTGATTGCTACTTGCATAGGGCAGATTAATAGACACCTAATCACTGGAATGATCTCCATGTAGATTTTTAGAGTTTTCTCTGTGTTGCATCAAGGTATCCATGTTATTCTTTCCCATAAAGTGAAGCTGCCTTGACCTCCCCAAACTCCAATCTCTGTCTTCAACTCAGTGAGTCAAGGTCTGTTTGGCTTCTTAATTCCAAACTACTTTTTGGAAACTGCTTCTATGCAACAAACTGAGACAATCATAAGGCTCATCTTTCATATTTCCCTTATTTCAGAAGTCACAGTCGAGTGTTACCTGTTGTTTAATGTCTGAAAACAGTATTTTTATATATTTTTTTCAGGCTTTTTTGTTTAAGGTTTGGTTATTATTGTTTCATTTTTATTGAAGTGGAAATCGGTACTTTCTTTTGAACAAAGATGTCCACTGCCAAAATATAAGCTTGAATTCCAATGATATGCTGATGTCTTATATACATCTGTTTGTAGATTATTAATTTAGTTACATGTATCTTCCTTCTTTCCTCCCTCCTTCCCTTCCTTCCTAATCAAAAATGCCACACCAATTGAATTATTTTATCCTTTTTAATGAAGATATTTCAATTATAGTTAATTTTAAAATTGTATAATTGGCATGTTTTGAATTTTATGTTAATTTCCAGTATTCCTCAGGGTATGTCTTTTCTTAATAAAGGTATTGGTAAGGTCACCTGGAGCCCCAGATCATGTCCTGTGGAAGTCTAAAAATGTTTGTGGGTGGAATGTTGGTGAATGAGGTATTTCATATTGTCAGTATTGTTATTTTCTGTGAGCTCTTGCTTATATTGAATAAAATCAGTTTAGAGATCCTCTTATGATCTTGTGCTTCCTAAGTTTACTCTGTTGACTCAGATGTAAACTCATCTTGATTTACAAAATCCATTCAAAAAGGCCTATGAAATTACATTTTATTAAATATCTGGGTTTGGAGAGATACACTGCATTATAGTATACAATTTTACATCAAATGATATATCCCTGTATTTAAAGTTCTTTTGTTACCCCAAAATCAGATTTTTATTTTACCACTTCAGCCCCATGCTCTTTCTTTGCCCAATTCAGTATTGCTAATATCTTTTTTTCTAAATCTCTTCTCAGCTCTCTTTTTCTTATCTACCTTTAAAACTCTGATCATTTCCAATGTTTAGCTGTCTTTAGTTGTATCAGAACCTGCTGTAACAGATCCTCTGGTCCTACTTTCACCGAAGGAATCCTCATTGATTTTTTTTTCCCCTAAATTCTGGTACCTGGTGTTAATGTAATGAATTTTTCACCCCACTACATTTGTAAAATGATGCTCTCTATTTTTACATTTTATATTCTATTTTAATGTTTTAAAATCAAAGGTGTATATTTTTCCTTGGAGATTTGATGGCTGTGATGACATTCCAGATACTGAGACTTTAACTGTAGTCTTGAGTAAGAATAACAAAAAATTACTATTGTCTAAGTTTCATTTAAAAAAATCATATGAAGAGCAATGTGAAAATATCTACAATTTCTAACCAATTGAAATATACTCTCTCCAGTCAGGGCATCTAATGTTAAATGCATATATTCATTTATGCCCATTGATTTAATTGAAGATTATCTATATTTTTACTTCTTTGAATATGATTAGGATTGATTAATTACTAAATAGTTTTATGTAATCTTTTTTAGGGAAATGAAAATAGCTGTATACATGAATAGGTTAAATTATCTGTATATCATTGAGATACTTATTTTCATAAGAGTATGTTTGGTTTTGTGTTTCCTTAAACTTCTATAAATGTTCTTATATTTTTCCTTGATTATATGTATGTTTTATTATTAACCACTGAAAAGAATAAAGACAATTTGGAAAATAACAGTACTGCTTTTTATTGAGTAATATCACTTTTCTATTGGTTTGTTCTCTGAAAAGAATTGCTTGTATATCATCATTTATAAATTACTGTACTGGGTACCACAAAGTTATCAAAAAAATATTGATTTGATACCTGCTTCCAAGGATCTTAATATCTAGATGAGGTTATAGAATATTCACCTGTGAAATTACTTATAAAGAATGTTTACAGATGAGTTCAGATTTAATACTCTAAATAGATTTTAGACATGAAGCAGAGACTCTAAGGGAGCAATCAGAGTGTAGCAGTATTAATCAGGAAGGCATTTTAAGGTGAGTTTGGAATAAGTGCTAAATACAAGGAAAACAGAAAAGGAATATCAGAGGGAGAAGAATGTAATTTACTAAAGCATAGAGGATGATATGGTCATACTAAGTGCAAAGGATAGCCCTTTTGTTAGGCTTGTTCTTTTAAAACCTGTAGTTGTTAAAAATGTAGGTTTGGAGCCAAATATTGCTTCAAATTCTGCTCTACCACATACTTGCTATGTATTCTTGAACAAGCTTTATTTATTTATTATTTTTAATCTTTAAGTGTGGGGACAAAATTAACCTACCTTGAGAATAAAATAAAATGAAGCATCTACAGTCTTTTGCACAGAACTGGCCGAATAGTAAGTACTAAGTTACACTATTGCTCTTTGTATGTGTTTGCATTGCAAGTTATACTTAGCACATTTTACAGTGCTTTTTTATCAGTCTGGTAGGCTGTAATTCTTCGAAGGGGAAGCTTTTAGACATCAGGCATTATAATGACAAATATAGGTATGCAGTCAGTTTTTACAGAACAAATAATTGTCCAAAGTAGAAAAGCCTTTTGGAGAAGTAACTAGTTGAAATCAGAAAAATGATAGTCAGAAGGAAATCTTAAAGGCTGAGCAGTAGGGAGGAGTAACGTCACCAAGATAGTGACAGGTAAATCTTGACCGCTGCTTGTTAGAGAGAAAACAGCTAACAACTAGGCAGGAGCACTGAAAGAATCCTAGAATATGGGAGTGAGGTGAAAGCAGTCCTTTGCACCACAGAGACTAAGACAAACCACGGAAAAGGGAAGGGGAAGGGCTACATGCAACTACATCGCCTCTCCCCCTGGCTTGTGCAGCACCTTGCTGAGAGGTTTACTCTCAGCCTACAGTTTCTCTGGTGGGAAAAGAATGCCCAGGAATGACATCCAACCCCACCTCCCCAGTATTGTGGTTTGCTTCATGGGAGCCCCTACTCTGGCTTCTCCCCACAGGGACCACAGGGGAATCTGACTGTGACAGAGAAGTGGGGAGAGGCCTGCAACAACCAGCACATGGATCTCGTCCTATTTGCAGTGCCCAAGTAGTAGTCCCAACTAGCAGCTTTGCTTATCTGTGGAACCCTGTTAGGTGTGCAGTCACACCAGGGGACTCCGTGGAGTGCATGATGCCTAATTTGGGTCCCCAAGTGAGTTTTGCTGGCCCTTGATGCTGGTCTGCCCATGCCCAGGCAGAAGAGCCTAGTCATAGCCCCACATACTGCTGACCATGGCTCCCAGCCTCTTCTGACAGGAAACGTTTTCAGGAAAATTTAGGAGGAGCCTGAAGTGGGTTATCCCAGTCCTGACCAGGCAGGACCTGAGTCAGCCTCACCTACTCAGAGGTGTGACCTTCCCTCCAGCCCTATGGGGTTAACAGAGGCTGGCAAGAAGACCTGGAAACTGCAAAACCCAGCAACTCGAGCTGAAAGGCTGACAAGCAGAGTGAATTGCCATCAGGGTAAAGCCAGTGGTCCTGCTCATTCAGAGAACAAAGAGCATTAATAGCTTTGGAGCTGCTTCTCCCACTGTGCCCAGGCAGGGAAAATAGTAGCTTCACTTATTGCTAAATATAGCCTTTAGCTCCCTGAACCAGAGAATGTTACCAGAGCACACAAGAAACTGCATAGCTCACCCAACAGTTGTATTTGCACATAAACAGAGAGCACTGCCTAGGGCTTTCCATGTTTTCTGAGCAAAACTGCTTGTCTCCGGATATTCAGTGCACACTCTCGACTGATTAGGGTCCCCAAACAATGTAATGAAAGTCTTGGGCCTTGTCCTGCTGCTGCACCAGGGCAAGGAACCTAATTCATAGCATCACCTACTGTTGAGTATAGCACCCAGTCCTGACTATCTAGAAAGCCTGACCATAGAATCCAAACAACCATGAAGTCTATCTTACAGCCTCATTGGGGCAGGGAATCAAGCCAGCGGTGCTTTCTAGCTGTTCTCAGCCAATAACACATCCTCTACCCCAAGTTCAGTGCTTGAACAGTTGCCTCACTCTAAAATAGACCCTAATAGCAGGCCCTATCTGCCTAAGGATGTTACCAGCATATATATTGAGTAACCCAAATTGAGCTGACTGGCAAAGAATTGTCTCTGCCAAAACAAACGTGCAAAGTCTGAAAGAGGAGACCACTTACTTAAATGCACAGATGTTAACATAAGGAATCAGGGTAATGAAAAATCAGGTAAATATTATACTACCAAAGGAACTAATGGAGTAGTGATAATTGATCCTAAAAAAAATGGAGATTTATGAACTGTCATATAAAAAATTCAGAATAATCTACTTTAGTGAACTACAAGAACAGACAGCTAAACAAAATAAAGAAAACAATGCATGAACAAAATGAAAAGTGTGACAAAAAAATAGAAAACAAAAGATTAAAAGATCCTGGCACTAAAAAGTATTGAACTGAAGAATCCAGTAGAGAGATTCAAAACCAGACTAAACCATTCAGAAGAAAGAATCAGCAACATGGAAGATAGGACATTTGAAATTATCCAATGAGAGGAACAACAACAACAAAAATAATGCAAAGAGTGAAGAAAGCCTATGGGATCTATGGGGCAAAATATAAACAATATATACATTATGGAATGCTAGAAAGAAGAGAAAAGGACACAAAGTATATTTAAAGCAATAATTCTTAAAAACTTCTTAAACCTGGGATGAGAGATAGACATCCAAATTCAAGAGACCCAAAGGGCCCAAAATAGGTTGAACCTGAATTGGGCTACATTGAGACACATTGTAATTAAATTGTCAAAAATCAAAGATGAAGAATTTTAAAAGCATCCAGAGAGAGAAGTTATATGCAGGAGTACCCCCTATAAGACTATGACAAATCTCAACAGAAACTTTTTATTCTGGAAGATAAAGGGATGACATATTCAAAGTACTGAAAGAAAAATACTGTCAGCCCAGTGAAACTGTCCTTCAGAAATGAAGGATATGCTACAAGAAACGCTACAGGAGATTCTTTGAATGGAAATAGAAAGGTGCTAATTAACACCATAGAACATAAGAAGGCAATGTAAAATTCACCTATAATTTCAAATGTGTAGTAAAAATTGGAATTTTGTAATATGGCAATGGTGGTGCGTAATTCATGTATAACTTCAAAAGTTTAAAGAAAACAAACATAGTAAAATAACCATAACTACCATAATCTATTATTAGTTACACAATATAAAAAACATAAATTGTAACAATAACAAAATGTGTGAGAGAAGAAAAGTAAAAGCATAAAGCTTAGGAATTCTATTGAAGTTAAATTATTATTAATTTAAAATAAAGTGTTGTAATTTTAAGATACCTTATGTAAACCTCATGGTAAGCACAAGGGGAAAATCTGCAGTAATTACACAAAAGAATATCATAAAGAAGTCACAGCATACTGATACCGGAGGACGTCAAAACACTGAAAAAGCAGAATAAGAAACAAGGAACAATGGATCTACAAAACAACCAGAAAACAACAAAATGGCAATAGTAAGTCATTACTTATTAATAATTCCTTTAAGTGTAAATGAATTAAATTCTCCAATCAAAAGACATAGAATGGCTGAATAAAAAATTAGACAATAATATGCTGCTTATAAGAGACTCACTTTAGCCCTTAAAACAGACTGAAGGGATTGAAAAAGGTATTTCAAGCAAATGGTAACCAAAAAAAAAAAAAAAAAAAAAAAAAGCAAGTGTAGCTATACTTATATCAGACATAATAAATTTTAAGTAAAAATGGTAAGAAGAGACAAAGAAGGTCATTATATAATGGTAAAGGGATAAAGAAGATACAACATACTAAGAAGACATAACATTTGAAACGTGCTCAACAATGAAGTGCCTAATTACATAAAACAAAAAGTAACACCTAAAAGAAATAACAATACGTTATTAGTTGGGAGTGTTAATAACCCACTGTCAACAATACATAAATCATCCAGAGTCATATGAGAATAGTGAATTTTAACAATACTAGATCAAATGGACCTAACAGACATATATAGAACATTCCATTTGACAACAGCAGAATACATATTCTTCTCAAGTGCATTTGGAATTTCTAGGGGAGACCATATGTTAGGCCACAAAACAAGTCTTAGCAAATCTAAGAAAATTAAAATTATACCAAATATGGTTTCTCTCCACATGAAATTAGAAATCAATAAGAAAACTGCAAAACTCACGAATATGCGTTAATTTATACTCTACTAAGCAAGCACTGGATGAAAGAAGAAAAAAGGGAGATATCTTGAGACAAATGAAAATGGAAAAAATGTACCCAAACTTAGAGGAAGTGGCAAAAGCAATTTAAGAGGAAAGTTCATAGCAATAAATGCCTACTTTAAGCAAGAAAGATCTCAAACAACCCAAGTCTATGCCTTAAGGAACTAGAAAAAGAAACAAATTGAGCCCAAAGTCAGCAGAAGGAAGGAAATAATGAAGAGCAGAAATCAATGAAATAGAGAATAGGAAAACAATAGAAAAGATTAACCAAACTAAGAGTTCTTTGAAAAGATAAAGAAAATTGAGAAAACTTTAGCTAGACTAAGAAAAAATTAGAGAGGACCCAGATCAACAAAATTATAAATAAAAGAGAATACATTAATCTTATACCACATAAATAAAAAGAATCATAAGATGCCACTATGAACAACTATACATCAACAAACTAGACAACACAGAATAAATGGAAGAATTCTTAGAAACATAAAAATGACCAAGCCTGAATCAGGAAGGAATAGAAAGTCTGAATAGAACAATTACTAGTAATGAGATTGAATCAGCAATCAGAAATCTCCTAATAAAGAAAAACCTGAGACTGGATGGCTTCATTGATGAATTTTACCAAACATTTAAGGAAGAATTAACACCAGCCTTTCTCAAACTCTTCCAAAAAGAGATGAAGGAACATTCCCAAATTCCTTTTACAGGGCCAACATTACTCTGATTCACTGAAGCCAGATAAGGACAGTACCAGAAAAAAAAAAACAAAAAAAAAACTACAGACCAATATTTATGATGAATATAGAAAAAATATTCTCAAATACTAGCAAACAATTCAGCAGCACATTAAAGGGGTCATTCGCCATGATAAAGTGGGATTTATACCTAGGAAACAAGGATGTTTCAACATACATGCTCAAATCAATGTGATACATCACATTAATAGAATGAAAGAAAAAAAATGATCACAATAAAAAAGGCTTTTGACAAAATTCAACATTTGTTCATGATAAAAGCTTATCAAATTAGGTATAGAAGGAATGTACCTTAACATAATAAAGGTCATATGTGATAAGCCTACAGTTAATGTTGTACTCAATCTTGCAAGGTTGAAAGTTTTGTCTATAAGATCAAGAGCAAGATAAGAGTGCCCACTCTCACCACTCCTATTCAACATAATATTGGAAGTCCCAGCTAGAGCAGTCAGGCAAGAAACATAAATAAAAGGCATCCAAATTGGAAAGGAAAACATGAAAATATCATCATTTGCAGATGAAAATTCTAAAGACCCCACCAAAAAAGTGATATAATTAATGAATTCAGTACATTTGCAGGATAAAAAATTAACATGCAAAAATCAGTAGCATTTTCATATACTAACAACAAATCTGAAAAAAGAAATAAAATGACCCTATGTACAATGCCATCATAAACAATAAAATACTTAGGAATAAACTTAACTAAGGAGGCAAAATATCTCTCCTCTGAAAACTAAATGACACTGATGAAAACTTGAAGAAGACATAAATAAATATAATAATATTTTGTGTTCATGGATTGGAAGAATTAATATTCTTAAAATGTTCATACTTCCCAAAGCCATCTATAGATTTAATGCAATCTTTATCAAGATTCCAATTACATATAATACAAAAGTAGAAAAAAAAACACTTATAAGATTCATATGAGACCACAAAAGACCACAAAAACAATCCTGAGAAAGAAGAACAAAGTAGGAGGCATTATACTTTCTGATTTCAAGCTATATTATAAAGCTATAATAATCAGAAGAGTATAGTATTGAAATAAAAACAGACATATAGATCAATGGAACAGAATAGAGAGCTCATAAACAAATACGTCTATACAGTCAAATAACATTTATCAAGGGAGGCATGAATATACAGTGGAGAAAAAGTCTTGAATAAATGGTGCTGAGAAAATTGGATAGTCACATGCAAAAGAATGAAACTAGACTCCTATCTTACTCTGCTCACAAAAGTGAAATGGATTAAATGTATAAACATAAGACCTGAAACCATGAAATTCCTAGAAGAAAACAAAGCATTTTCTTGACATGGGTCTTGGCAATGACTTTTTGCATATGAGACCTAAAGCACAAGCAAATAAAATAAAAAACAAGTAGGGCTTCATCGAACTAAAAGTCTTAACAGCAAAGAACAACCAACAAAGAGAAAAACCTACAGTAAAAGAAAAAGAAATTTGCAAATTATATATCTGATGGGCTAATATTCAAAATATATAAAGCATTTATATAACTTAATAGTAAAAAAACAAAACCAAAAACACCCAAATAATTTAAAAATGGGTAAAGAGCCTGAAGAGACATTTTTTTCAAAGAAGATATACAAAAGGACAGCAAGCACATAAAAAGATACTCAATATCATTAGTCATTAGGGAAATACATATCAAAATCTCAAAGAGGTATACCTTAGGCCTGTTAGAATGGCTGTCAAAAAGTCAAGAGATAAAAAGTGTTGGTGAGGACAGGGAGAGAAAGGAATCTTTATGCACTGTTGTATGAATATAAATTGATGCAGCCACAATGGAAAACAGTATGGAGGATCCTCAAAAAATTAAAAATATAATTATCATATAATCTAACAATTCCACTTCTGGAAATATATCCAAAGGAAATGAAAACACTAACTTGAAAGGTATCTGCCCCCACCCTGTTTATAGCAGCATTATTTATAATAAACAAGGGATGGAAACAAACCAAGTGTCCATTTGTGGATGAATGGATAAAGATGTTTTAGTATCTATATACTGGAATATTATTCAGCCATAAAAAAACAATTCAATCCTGCCATTTGTGACAGCATGGATGGACTTTAAAGATACTATACTAATGAAAATCGGAAAAGACAACTACTTTATGATTACACTTACATGTAGAATATAAAAACGAATTTAAAAAACCTTGTTATTAGAATAAGAGATCAGATTTGTGATTATCAGGTGTGGGAGAATTGGAGAAAGGTAAAAAATTGAGTTACATGATGAATAAGTACTAGATATGTAAATATAACAATTAGTTAACAGTGCTGTATGATCTATATAAAACTTAAGAGAATAAATCTTAAGAGTTTTCATCAAAGCAAAAAAATATACATATACATCATCTCATGTAGATAGAATAAAAAATTTTTTTGCTTTCTCTTTTTATTCTATCTGTATGAGACGATGTATGCTAACTAAACTTGCTGCAGTTATCATTTCACAAAATATGTAATGAAAACCATAATGCTATACACCTTAACCTTATTCATCAATGTCTGTCAATTATATCTCAGTAAAACTGGAAACAAAGAGCTGAGGAGTAGAGTTTAGATTTGAGAGATTTGTGCTTTTCAATGGAATTATGATTAGGGAACATCACTGACAGCTATGAGTTAAGATTGTCTGAGACAAGTTTGAAAACGTCTCATTGTGATGCCTAGAAAGAAGAAATAATCCTCTTAAGTTCTAATATTAGTCTAAGATAACAATAGACATTAAACCTGGGCAAAAGAGAAAATAGATGAGAAGAAAGAAATTGTGGAGTAGGAGAGAGCAAAAGAAATAGCTTAAAATGTGAATAGAAAGAAAAATGGCAGGTTAACCCAAGTAACTTTTGCTACCAGGATGCCACAGAACATTTATTGTCGATTTTGACACTAATCTGCAACATTAGCAAAAATATATATACTTTATTTATTTTTTAAATATATATACTTTAGTGATTCATGTGTTCTATACTGTGTCCCTTTGTTTTAGTGGAGATGTAAATGTTACATTCCAGGTACAAGTACCTCTAAAATAGTGACATATTTTTTCCCCATTGCTTTTTGTCAATATTCTGATAGCAGATGTCATTTAATCATTATATTTTAAAAATAGTTTATATTCAGGTAGAAGTTATGCATTTACCCATTTAACCCAATTCTGTATGTATGAAAAGAGTTAACTACCTACCCAGAGACTATTTCGTTTTTCTCCTTGGGAGAAAAAAATCTCTTTTTTACATTTAACATTTTTTAATTTAAATATAGTTGATATATTAGTTATATTAATTTCATGTATATAATATAGCGATTTGACATTTTAATACCTTATAGTGTAATTACCCTACTAATTCTAGTAGTCATCTGTCACTGTGCAAACTTATCACAATATTATTGACTATATTTCCCTTCACCCTTTTCACCCATCCCCTAGCAACCACTCCTTTGGTGTCTGTTTCTATAAGTCTTTTTGTTTTGTTTGTTTGTTTTTAGATTCCACATATAAGTGAAACCAGGTAGTATTTGTCTTTCTCTGACTTATTTCACTTAACATAATACCCTCAATGTCCGTGCATGTTTCAAATGGTAAGATTTCATTTTTTTATTGCTGCATAATATTCTAGAGTGAGTGAGTGTGTGTGTGTGTGTGTGTATACACCACTTTTTCTATTCATCTATAAATGGACAACTAGGTTACTTCCATATCTTGGCTATTGTAAATAATGCTGCAGTGAATATAGGGGTGCATATATCTTTTCAAATTAGTGTTTTCATTTTTTTAGATAAATACCTAGAAGTGGAAATGTAATGCCTGAAACTATAAAACTCCTAGAAGAAAATATAGGAAGCAAATTATTTGAAATAATTATTTGACCATATATAAATATATATATTTTGTATATCCCTCAAAGAAGGGAAACAAAATCAGAAATAAACAAATGTGATGACTTCAAATTAAAAATCTTCTACACAGCAAAGGAAACCATCCACAAAACAGAAAGACAACCTACTGAATGGGTGAATATATTCACAAATGATAAAACCGATAAGGAGTTGGTATCCAAAATACACAGGGAACTTGTACAACTCAATAACAAACAAAAAATCAATTCAATCAGAAAATGAGCAGGGGACACGGAAACTACTATTTTGACATTAATATGTAGTAGCTCACCTTCTCTTTGCAGACACTTAAATTCTACTTGATAATTTCACTTTCCCAACCAAGAGTTAGTTTTGAAGGGCTCAGAGGGCCTTTATGAATTCGCTGCAACTGACAACTCATGTCTCATAATGTCCCTACAAAAACCACCTCATTGAATATATGTGTTAGAATTCATTTGGATTAATTTTAAAGGCTTCCTATGAAATTACTCATTGAACAAAGATGATAAAAATTGATCTGTACACTATTGTCTGATGAAGGTGGTTTATTTTTATATTATCTTTGCTTAAAACCATGGGTATGTATAGTTTGGAGCGACTTCTATGATATATAGTTCTGTTTTTGTAAAATTTCTATTATTTTTTTACTCAATGAAATTTAGGGGACAATGATTAAAAGCATGTTTTTAATGCTTGATGGATACAAAATTCAGATGTAAGTCATTTTTTTAAATGCTGTTATATAGCCAAAGAATAGTAATTTCTTTTTGAAATTTGAAAAAAAAATTTGAATAAGGGAACACATCAAAAAATGAATTTGAAAGCATAATGTTTGAGAATACTACTGCAACTTTTAAATTATTCCATAGGTTTTAAAAAATGTATTTTAAAAATTTAGATGTTAACTAACTAGGGATTGTAGAATGCTCCCTTGCTGTGCTTTTAAATTTAATTTTCAATGAATGTGGTGTTCCTGTAGTAAAATACATATGTTTTTAATGTACATTGTGCAGTGATTTTTTTCAATGTGAAAAGTATTTTCAATTTTATGAGAAAATGAACATAGTTTCATACTCTGATTAAGACTTGAATTTATAGGGTTTTTTTTGGGTGGAGATGGTTGTAGATATTTACATATCATCTACTGATTATCCAATCTTATACAAGGGACTATTTGTACTTGTGAAACATTTTTTTTGGCCAAAAGAAAACATTATTTATCTTTGTCTTTAGTTGCAATATTTATAAAATAATTATCCTAGCAATTTCTTTTCTTATTCTTGGAATTTACTTGTTAGATTTAATTGACAATAGTGTCAATACATCACATATATTAGGATGTTTTTCTAGTAGGTAATATAAAATGGAAAGTGTTTTTCTTTTTATCTTGGGTATCATTTTTTTCCTTCAGATTTTAAAAAATGATATCTAAAGAAAATCTAGATGTGATATTTAGCAGATTTTGTTTTTGGTTAGTTTTGAAACATTTGAAACATTTAAAAGTTGAACTTTTAAAATTTTTCTTTTTCTTTTGAGGAGATAATTCTGTTTATAAGACCAGTGTAGCACCAAGTGATAAATATGACCAAGCTAAATAAATGCCCTGTGATAACTCCTTAATTGATGCTATGGTGGGTTATTATCTTATTAATTTTCTCATGTTTCTTTCAGAACTATCCAGTGTATTATGTTTCTGTCACGTATTTCCTCCTGAAACTAGAATGTCACTTGAAAAATGACTGAAACTCAAATGTATGTGGAGACCATGCAGTTAAAATAGATAAATGATTTTTGGTAACTGACATAAGGCCTCTATGCTGGTGAGAAAGTAGGGAGTTATAGAGACTAGAAAATTGGAGAGTATCTGCTGTTTAAGTGCAATCGTCAGTAAATAGCTTCAGCCAGTTTTTACTGTGTGGGTATGATAGCCCAGAGTTCTCAGACATTCCAAGAATATAGAGAAGCTAAAAGTGTGTGTGTGTGTGTGTGTGTGTGTGTGTGTGTGTGTGTGTGTGTGTGTAATTTCCTAGTTTTTAAAATTTGGCAGATAATTTTAAAAAGCATTGTATGGACAGACACTGTTATATCAATTACTGATGCATAAATTGCTTTAGAATCTCTCATTTAAAGTTTTGTCTATAAAAATAAGAATTTCAAACTACTAAAAGTTTAGGCATAGTTTTTTTTATGGTTGTTATCAAAAACATTTCCCCAATTTTTTTAACCCATCTAAATATAAATGAGGCCCAAGGTTTATAAGTTGGATGACAAAAAACTGGTTAGGGACTGTCTCTCTCTTTCCCTTCAATATCTCCAAGTCTATTTTCTTTCTTGTGTTTCAATTTGATTTGTTGTACTGTTCTTATTCCTCAAGATCAGTTATTTAACAAATCCAGATAATTCTGCTTCCTTAATAGCTTTCATATCTATTCACTTTGACATCCATCTCCACATCTGTCTCAACTTCTTTAGTTGAGTCCACCATCATCTTTCATCTAATTAATGTCACTATTTCCTGACTGGTCTCTTTGCTTGTGGTCTTTCCAAATCCATTCTTCACACTTGAGACAGAAGAATGACCTAACAATAAAGTAAATCACAGCCCTGCTCAGATCTTTCAAGGATTCTTCATTAACCTTAGAATAAAAACTAATCACCTTAACACGATCTACAAGGCTCCTTATTACCAGGCCTTTGGTTACATTTCTAACATCATCTCTTGCCATTCCTCTTAATATTCTGTGCTGCAGCCAGATTGAATTTCTTTAACATTTATGTTTTCTTTTGTTTATAGGCCTTTATAAATGTGGTCCTCCAGGCCAGGCCTCTTCCCATTACCCATTCTGCAGCAAGTTAATGTGTGAAGAATAGGATAGATAAAATCATTAAAAAAGTTTAGATCTAATTGCATTGAGTGCATGATTGTCCCAGTTGCCCTTTCAAAGTCCAGAGCTTGGTCAACTTTTTAGGACAGCAGAAATAACAGCACTTACATTTTAAGTCTCTATGTATTTTGGATTTTTTTTTTCAAGATAAAAACTTACTTATTTGGATTATCCAGAGTAGGAAAAACTCTGACATTATAAAGGTATATTTTAATTTTTCTGAGTCAGCAAGGTATCTCTCTACATCTTTGTATCTATCTCTCTGTCCCTGTCTCTTGTCTCTCTCTCTCTCTCTCTCTCTCTCTCTCTCTCTCTCTCTCACACACACACACACACACACACCACCTAGAAGACATCACATCAAACAAAAAGTGTTATTAATGAGAGTTTTATTAGAACTAATAGTAACAACTCAAACCAACATTTAAGGAGTGTGTTCAATATATAGATTTTATATTCTTAAACATGGGTATAACATTTTCAAAGAAAATAATTTTCTTATAGGTTTTTTGAAACACAAAGTCATTCAAAAGCTTCAACATTAAGAGCAAAGTTAGTCCTCAGCAAAGTTATTTAAATGAGTGAGGCTTTTTTGGGGGGAGTGGAGGGGCTGTATGCTTCCTGTCTTTCTTTCATTGCCCTTTTCTTACCCTCCTATATGTACCACAGAGTGCAGTGAGATTGTCATATGTCCTCTACTTTGTTCTGGGATTGATACAGCCAATGGTTGAATGGACTGTTGGTATTCATATCACACTAATCGTGAACTTGGAGACAACCTTGTTAGGTGATAAGACTGATGTTTAGCAAAATGAGAATTTGTTTTATTAAAATTTTTAAACAATAGCAGTACCATTGAAATCAATGTAGAGTCTCCCATGAAGAAAACACATCATTTGTATACATAAATTCTGGTTATACTAATAAATTCAAATTTTCATAGTTACAATCATATTCTGTCATTTCAGTGTAATTTTGGCTTAATTCACATCAAAAAAAACCTCTATAAAAACAGAGGACCGTGATGGTCATCTAATGAAATGCTCTTGAATCTTTTATACAATTGCATTCTGTTTAAGCTTTCTTGTAACAAAGATATGTAATAGGTTGGTTTAAGTTTGAAAACAGTCTACAATAGGATGACAATAATGTAGTGAAACAAAGAATACTGCTTATTACTAGCTGGAAGAATTGTAAACAGATGAAAGATACATTGTGTCTCATGGGATTTTGCTGTCTGCCAGAACTAATAGCATTAACTTTAACCCACCTGAGGCTTTAGGCTGCCTGTTTATCTATCTCATCTGTGAAAAAAATGTCTTTTTCCTTATTTATGACTTTGCTAGTCTTATATTGCTAGGTCATTGCCATCTTATTCTTAAATATAACAACATAATTATGCATCTTATTATTTTAGCCATCATAACCACATAATTCTGCAACATTATTTTGCTTTTTCCTCTTTCTAAAATTTAGTTTGTGAATGAAGTAGAACAAGTACAATAAGGTACTTCATTCTCTCTTTTTTTATTGAGGTATAATTGACATAACATTATATTAGTTTCAGGTGTAAAATATAAGAATCCAGTATATAGTGCAAAATGATGACCACAATAAGCCCTGTTAACATCCATCAGCATACATAGTTAATATTTTTTTTTTGTTATGAGCACTTTTAAGATCTACATTCCTAGCTGCTTTGAAATATGTAATGAAGTATTATTTACTGTAGTCACCATGCCGTACATAATATCCCCATGACTTATTCATTAATAAATGGAAGTTTTTACCTTTTAAGCCCTTTCACCCATTTTACTCATCTCTTCCTTAGGCAACCACCAATCTATTCTCCACATTTATGAGCTCAGTTTTGTTTTTGTTTTTAGATTCTATGTGTAAGTGTGATCATGGGGTATTTATCTTTTCCTGTCTGACTAGTTTCACTTAGCAAAATGCCCTGAAGGCCTATCCATGTTGTTATGTTGTTGCAAAATATCATTCTATTTTATGGCTCAATAATATTCCATTATATATATAACATTCCATTATGTGTGTGTGTGTGTGTATATATATATATATTATATATATATGGTTACATATATATATAGCCATCAATGTGCATTTAGATTATTTCCATGTCTTGTTTATTATAAATAATGCTGCAGTGAAATTAACAAGATGTTGCATATAGCTTTTCAAATAAGTGTTTGTTTTCTTTGGATAAATACCAAGAAGTAGAGTTTGTGGATCATATTGTAGTTTTATTTCTAATTTTTGTGGAACCTCCATACTGTTGTCCATAGTGGCTGTACTAATTTTCATTCCTTCACCAACACTTGTTATCTCTTGTCTTATTGAGAATAGCCATTGTAACAAGTGTGAGATGATCTCTCATTATGATTTAGATTTGCATTTCCCTGATCATTATTGATGTCAAGCATTATTTCATATACCCATTGACCTTTTGTATATCTTCTTTGGAAAATGTCTATTTAAACATTCAGAAAAAAATGTTTATTCAGACAATTCTCTGAAAAGAAAATTATGAAAAAAAGAATGTATTTCTATGAGTAAGTTTGTTCTCTTTATTTCTTCCTTTTTTGCCCATATCTATTTGTTTCTATATCTTTTTTTTTTACTTAACAAAAGCTTCTTTTAATCTGATCTGCTTTTTTATGATTTTGCCCAATGTTACATAATTATCATATGTTAAAAACTTTACTGAACTATTATTTAGCTACATTAAAATATGATTCCTCATTTAATGATGAATGTATCAGTTGTATTTAGTAGTATAATTTTTTTTATATCTTTGGTATATCAAGGCATTCTAGGAGAGCAATAAAATGATAATATTTATATGGCACATTGGGAAAAATGGATGAAGGGAATTGCTTTAAATTGTTAAGCTGACTGGGGTGAAAGGAGGTGTTCAGCCTGTCTCAGTCCCCACCCCATAAGGCTTACCAAAGGCTTAGCCACAAAGTAGGAAGCTCTATGAATTGTAATGTCTTAGTAGTATACATTTAATATCTTTAGATGTAAGTGAAAAAAATCAATCTTGTAGAGTATCTTTAAGACTAATGACAATTGTTTTTTTTTTTCCAAATGGGGTTTCTAGCATATAATAGATAATCAGTAAATTTTGAGAAGCTCAAAGTTATATAGACAAGACATTCAAATAATTTGATAAATTTTTTACTTTTTATCCTGAAATCTGGCATTGTTTAACTTGTTAACATAGCCACTATTTGACACTTCTATAATTAAAAATAAACAAACAAAACCCTGGATAATAATAGCAGTTACCATTTGGGGCACCCACTATTTATCTGGCTCATATGAGCTCATTTAATTCTCATACCATCATTGAAAAACAACCCTGATTATGATCCTTATTTTGTATAAGTCTAAGCTTCATAAATTTAAGTAATCAAAAAATTACCTACTAAGTAGTAGAGCTAGGATTTAAAGAGTATGGTCTGATTCTATAGCCTAAAACTGATGTGTTTGCTGTCTCTAAGAAGAATCACTGACCTGTAGCATTTGTTGAATAAACGACTTTTAGATCCCCAGTTTTAAGCTTCAGAAGCTGCCCTCTCTCTCTATCAACCACTTTTGGCTTGTACTTCTCTACAGGTAGCTCCAGCTCTTGTTTCATCATCCTCTTTGCGAGTGATGTCTTTTTCCAGACAGAATATAGGGCATGCTAGCTATGTCAGTAGACTAGCATTCTTATGCAGACACTGAATCATGGTCTTGGCCTCATTTGCATTTAGAGCCTAGATCATCTGCTTTTAAATTCTAGCTTTTCTACTTACTAGCCCTGTGACTTTGGACAAGCTATATAACCTCTCTGTGGCACAGTTTCCTCATCATTGTATAATAAAAGTAATAATAGTATAATAAAAGTAATAATTACATACGATTGCTTGGAAAATTAAATTATTTTAAAGATGTATAAAATTTGACATATTGCTAGACATATAATAATGAATATTTATTAGCTATTATTATTTGTGATAAGTGGGTCAGTATCAATTTTATAGCTCCTATAGGAATCAATATAAGTAAAGGCTAAATCTTAACTTGAATTTTAAAATACCAATTGCATTTTTACAGTGAAAATTTTTATTAGTGGTTTATCTCTGAAATACTTGAGAGCAGCATTACAATCATTGACATTTTATATTTAGAATTTTGAATATGTTGTGATATATTACATAATGGAGGGTGGAGTGAAAGAAGGAAGTTGTCATGATGCTTAAGATTACTTGTAATAATTTTGTTCCACTTTCTGATGAAGTGCAATATTTGGATTTCTAGGAAAGAGGTAGAAAACTAAGGCACATCTAAGTGAAAGAAAAAAGTCTTTTAAAATGTAATTAAGCTTTTAATTATCAAAATTTGATGGGTAGACTATTGTATTAAAGCTATCTCAATTGCCAAGGAA
Organism: Eidolon dupreanum; assembly: GCA_028627145.1. Taxonomy (NCBI): domain Eukaryota; kingdom Metazoa; phylum Chordata; class Mammalia; order Chiroptera; family Pteropodidae; genus Eidolon; species Eidolon dupreanum. The sequence continues at coordinate 31,720,793 of CM053507.1, forward strand.
ATTCAATATAAGCAAACTTAGGAAAAGTTTTGCCTAGTTGGTGGATTTTAACGAATTTGTCCCAATGGTGAGAGGAATTTGCATGGATAATATTAAATGATAACCAATAAAAAATCCATCACATTTAAAAAAATTATATTCAAATATAAGTGTTTCTGATGTTCTGAGATTTCAGGGTGTATCTACAAATATTCTACCTAGCCTCAGTCCTTTTCTTACTTTCTATTTCCTATTGAAAATGGGATATATTACTTCTCAAAATGATAAACTCAATTGAGGACTGTCAAGTTATGTTCCCCCTGGCCACATCTGGCCCTCTATAGATATTTGTAAATAAAGTTTTATTCGGACTCACACAACCATGCTCATTTGTTTACATATTGTCTATGGCTGCTTCATATTGAATCAGCAAAGCTGAATACTTGCAACACAGACCATATAGACAACAAAGCCAAAAACATTTACTCTCTGTACCTTAACAGAAAAACATGTTTGCCAATCCTGGAGTAAACAAATATATTCACAAATGAGAGCTTATTTCAACTTAATGTTTCATACTTTTTCTGCCAGGAATATTACCTCTCCCCATAAGATTTTGCTATGAACATCAACAGCACTGATTAAAAATAGCTTATGTTCCCTGTATGTTAATCTTTTCCTTTTTATTTAGACTATAAGATCCCATAACATGCTTAGCAGTATAGGAATATCGTTATAGAAAATATAAAATATTACAAAAATAGAAAATAGGAAATGTGACTATTAAAATTTTGAATGGGAAAACCGATTGATCTCTTATATGATCACATTATTTTATGAAACTCAACTAATTTGTTGAAGCAATTTGCTGAGAAAAGAGCATTTACTTACAAAAAAAAAAGAACATAGTCTATATGACTTGGAAAAAAGGCATAAAATTATGAGTATTAAAAAACACTGAAACAGGAGTAGAGGAAACATGCAGAGTGAGAGACATACCCAGAGCTCTCCCCTTGAAGCAACAATAAGCTGAACATCTAAAACTCAACAAAAAACACCCAAACTGCACACCAGCACATCTGAGCCTGGAATCTGCGCATAAGAGCTACCACAGGTCAGAACCCCAGGTGTCAGGCGGTGGACTGGGAGAAATAAAGAAGCTGCCTCTCACAGCCCCCGGAACTCCCTGTAGGAAGAGGTGGGGGGTGAAGGTGCCATGACTTTCCTGAACAATCCTGCCTGAGAGTGCTGTGAGCCTCATGTGGCTGGTGGCAGTTCCCAGTCATCAGGGTAGAAGGCAGAGAAACTGATGACACAGAAACGAAAGTTGATTTTTACTGTCTGTGGTTGCAAAAATGAGGCTGAGCCGCAGCTCCCAACCCCCAACCCAGATGGCCTCTCCCCCATACCCTCCGAGAACAAACACTGCAGAGCCTCAGGGGAATCTGAGGAAACACTACCGAAACTGTTGCTAACACTGAGAGGGACTGAAACTGACAGTAGCGAGCTTTATTAATTATCTATAAGAAAATAAAAAGGCATTTTTAAGGTTTTATATAAAGCAGGGATCCAGGAGGCTTAGACGCCACTGACTGGAAACCAAAAGAAAAACGCCTTCTTTGCAGCAGTCTAAAGAGGGACCTTTATATAATAAATCTTCTTTCTGGAAAAAAAAAGCAGAATACATTTCCATTAATGCCCAGGTGGAGAAAAAGTCCATTAAATACCATGAACAACCAAGGTGACAAAGCATCTCAGAAAGAAAGAGAAAAATCCAGAAAATAAGCTTACAGACATAGAAATATGCCACTTAAATGACAGAGAATTCAGGATGGTACTTCTGAAAAAACTCAGTGTATTCCAAAATGAGTCATATTAACAATTTCAGGAATTGAAAAAACACCTAGATAAGCACAGCAAGAAGATTGAAACCCTCAAAAAGAACTAAATAGAACTTCTGGAGATAAAAAAACACACTGCAAGAGTTGAAAAATGAAATAGCAAGCTTGTGAAATAGAGTCGACCAAATGGATGAAAGGATCAGTGATATCGAAGACAGAAATCTAGAAGTAAATCAGAAGGAAGAAGAGAGAAACCAAAGAATGAAAAAATAATGAAAGAGAAATACAAGAACTAGCTGATACTATCAAGAGAGGAAACATAAGAATAATGAGCATTACCAAAGGTGAGGAAAAGGAAAGCAGTTAGAAAGCATTTTCAGACAAATAGTTGATGAGAATTTCCTAAATCTAAGGAATGGGCTGGAATTCAAGAAATTAACAGAGCGCTCAATTATCTCAACCCAAAAAGGCCTTCACCAAGACACATTATATTAAAATTATCAAAAATCAATGACAAGGACAGAATTCTTAGGGCAGCCAGGAAGAAGAAAAAGGTAACTCATAAAGGAAAACTCATTTGATTATCCTCGGACTTCTCAGCACAAACCAGAAAGGAATGAAATAAAATATTTAAACTATTAAGTGAAAGGAAGTACCAGCCTAGAATAATGTATCCAGCTAAGCTCTCTTTTAAATATGAAGGAGAAATTAAAACCTTTCCAGACATACAAAAATTGAGGGAATTCTCCACTCTGAGGCCTGTACTACAGGAAATACTGAAAGGGGTCAGCTCACCTAAAATGAAATGACAAAACAAAACAAAACAAAAACAGTAATAAAGTGACTATCAGGCAAATAGAAGCAGAGGATTGCAACCCTTACTAAGAACAGGGCATTATAAGCTTAAATAGTAAGAAGAGAATTGTTATAACAAGATAGTAATGAGTGTTTAGCATACACAGGGACAAATTGATATAACAATGACTGAAAAGGGGAGGATTCAAAGATCCAAATTCGCAAAGAAGAATGGACATAAGGCACGTGCAGAAGAAAATGGATAACTGTGTGTGTGTGTGTGTGTGTGTGTGTGTGTGTGTGTGTGTGTGTGTATAAAACTATCCTTTACATATTTGTAATGGTAACCACACACCGAAGATTCAGAACTTAAGTATATATATAAAACAAGAAGAACCAGAGGCAAAACCCACAAATGCCAACCAAAACAAACAAACAAAAAAACATACACAAGGACAAGGAAGCAATGGAAACACTGAGCTACCAGAAAGCAAAACATAAAATGGTAATAGGAAAACCTCATAATCACCCCAATTGTAAATGGACTAAACTCACCAATAAAAAGGCACAGAGGTGCAGATTTGATCAAAAAACAAAAACCAACCATATGCTGCCTCCAGGAGACACATCTCAATTCCAACGACAAATATAGACTCAAAGTGAAAGGGTAGAAAATGATATTTCAAGCAAATGACATTCAGAGAAAAGCAGTCGTAGTGGTATTAATATTGGATTAAAAAGAGTTCCAAATAAAAAAAGGTAAAGATACGGGGGACACTTTATGATGATAAAGGGAATCATGCATCAAGAAGACATAACACTTGTTAATATCCATGCTCCCAATCAGGGATCTCAGAAATATATAAAGCAATTACTAACAGAACTAAAGGGAGAAACAGACCAAAACACTATCATAGTAGGGGATCTAAATACCCTACTGTTGGATATTGACAGTTCATCCAAACAGAAAATCAATAAAGAAATAACATCCTTAAATGACACATTAGACCAACTGGAAAATTGACATTTACAGAGCCTTCCATCCCAAAACAGCTGCTTATACATTCTTCTCTAGTGCATATGGAACCTTTTCAAGGATTGACCACATACTGGGACACAGAAATAGCCTCAATAAATATAAGAGGGTTGAAATCATACCAACCATATTCTTTGGTCATAATGCTCTGAAACTAGAGATCAACTGCAAAAAGAGATCAATAAGAACCACAAAAACATGGAGATTGAACAACATGCTACTGAAGAATAACTGGGTCAGGGAAGAAATAAAAAGAGAGATCATGAGATACATAGAAATGAATGATAATGATAGTACAACATATCAAAACTTTTGGGACACAGCAAAAATGGTCATAAGAGGAAAGTTCATATCATTACAGGCCTATCTTTGAAAACAAGAACGAGCCCAAATAATCAACCTAATGCTTCATCTTAAAAAACTAGAAAAGCAAGAACAAATGAAGCCTCAAGTCAGCAGAAGGAAAGAAATCATCAAAATTAGAGCAGAAAGAAATGAAATTGAAAACAAAACAAAACAAAAACAGTAGAAAAAACAAATGCAACAAAGAGCTGGTTCTTTGAGAAAGTTAATAAAATTGACAAACCCCTGGCTAGACTTACTAAAGAAAAGAGAGAAAGGACACAAACAAAACCAGGGATGAAAAGGGATATTAGGACTGATATCGCAGAAATAAAAAAGATTATACAAGAATTCTATGGAAAAGCATATAACACCAAATTTAATAACCTAGAAGAAATGGACCAGTACTTAGAAAAATGCAACCTCCTAGACTGAATCAAGAAGAACTGGAAAATCTAAATAGATGGATGAGCAGTATGGAAATTGAAACAATCATCAAAAACCTACCAAAAAGTAAAAATCCAGGACCAGATGGCTTCACCAATGAATCCTACCAAACATTGAAAGAAGCTTTAACACCTATTCTCTTCAAACTCTTCCAAAAAATCAAAGAGGAGGCAATACTTCTCAACTCAATTTATGAAGCCAGTATTACTCTGATGCCAAAACCTCGTAAAGATAACAGAAAAAGAAAACTACAGACCAATATTTCTCTTAAATATAGATGCAAAAGTCCTAAATAAGATACTAGTGAACCGAATACAATGACATATTAGAAAGATTATACACCATGATCAAGTGGGCTTCATCCCAGAGGCACAGGGATCGTTCAACATATGGAAATCAATTAATGTGATACATCGCATAAACAAATTAAAAAATAAGAATCATATGATCATATCAATAGATGCAGAAAAAACTTTCAACAAGATACAGCATCCATTTATGATCAAAACACTTAACAAAATTGGTATAGAAGGAAAGCACCTTAACATAATAAAGGACATCTATGACAGACTCCTAGCCAACATTATACTTAATGGTAAAAAACTAAAAACCTTCCCTCTAAGATCAGGAACAAGGCAAGGCTATCCACTATCGCCACTGTTATTCAACATAACATTGGAGGTCTTAGCGATGCAGTCAGACAAGAGAAGGGTATAAGAGGCATCCAAATAGGAAACAAAAAAGTCATACTGTCACTATTTGCATATGACATGATTCTCTATATACAAAACCCTAAAGACTCCACAAAAACACTACTAGAAACAATAAGCAAATACAGTAAAGTTTCTGGATACAAAATCAACGTTCAAAAGTCCATAGGGTTCCTATACTCTAATAATGAAGCATCAGAACAAGAAGTGGAAAAAAATAATTCCTTTTGCAGTTGCAACAAAAAGAATAAAATATCTAGGAATAAATCTAACAAAACATGTGAAGGACCTTTTAATGAAAACTACAATACCCTATTAAGAAAAATCGAAAAAAGATACAAAGAAATGAAAAGATATTCTGTGTTCTTGGATTGGAAAAATCAACATAGGTAAAATGACCTTATTAACTAAAGCATAATACAGATTTAATACAGTCCCCATCAAAATCCCACCAACATTTTTTAAAGAAATGAACAAAAATCATTAGATTTGTATGGAAGCACAAAAGACCCTAAATTGCCAACACCAAAAGAATGAGGCTGGAGGCATCACTCTGCCCAACTTTAAATTATAGTACAAAACGATAGTAATCAAAACGATATGGTATTGGCAGCAAAACAGATGCAGGAACCAGTGGAACAGAATCGAAGAGTCTAGAGGTAAATTCACATTTATATGAACAAATACTTTTTGAAAAAAATGCCAAAAACACACGGTGGAGAAAGGAAAGCCTCTTCAATAAATGGTGCTGGGAAAGCTGGAAAGCCACCTGCAAAAGAATGAAACTAGACTGTTGTCTATCACCACACACCAAGATTAACTCAAAATGGCTCAAGGACCTGAATATAAGACCTGAAACAATAAAAAGCATAGAAGAAAACATAAGAACTAAACTCAAGGACCTTGAACTTAAAGAGGATTTTATGAATTTGACCTTAAAAGCAAGGGAAGTAAAAGCTAAAATAAATGCTTCTGTTCAGCAAAAGAAATCATCAACAAGGTAAAGAGACAACCATCCAAATGAGAAAATATATTTGTGAGCAACATCTACAATAAGGGCCTAATATGCAAAATATACAAAGAACTCATACAACTCAATAACAACAAAAAAGTAAATGCTCCAATCAAAAATGGGCAGTGGACCAGAACAGACACTTCTTCCTAGAGGACATACAAATGACCAACAAATATTTGAAAAGATGCTCAACATCACTAGCTATGCAAATCAAAACCACAATGAGATACCATCTCAACACCTGTTAGAATAGCTACAATCAACAGGACAAGTAATAACAAATGTTGGAGAGGATGCTGAGAAAAAGGAACCCTTATACACTGCTGATGGGACTGCAAATTGGTACAGCCACTATGGAAAACGGTATGGAGTTTCCTCAAAAAACTAAGAATTGATCTACCATATGATCTAGCAATCCCTCTACTGGGTATTTACCCACAGAACTTGAAAACCCATATCCAAAAAGATATTTGCACACCGATGTTCATTGCAGTATTATTCAAAGTGGCCAGGACATGGAAGCAACCGAAGTGTCCTACGATAGGTGATTGGCTAAAGAAGCTGTGGTACATGTATATGATGGAATATTACTCTGCCTTAAGAGTGATGAAATACTGCCATTTGAGACAACATGGATAGACCTCAAGATAATCATGCTAAGTGAAATAAGCCAGACAGAAAAGGTTGAATATCCCATGATATCACTTATATGAGGGATATAAACCTAAAAGCAACAAATGAACAGGACAGACAGAGACTCATGGACATTGACTATAGATTAATGGTTACCAGAGGGTATGGTGTAGGGGAGGAAAGGATAGGTAGATGGTTAAAGGGAGTCAAATGTAGGGTTGAGGGGGAGGGTGAAGTGTATAAAAGGGATCAAATATATGGTAGCTGAAGGAAACTGGACTTTGGGTGGTAAACATACAATAGAATATACAGATGTCAGATTATAATGTACACCTGAAAATTATATAATTGTATTAACCATTGTTACCCCCAATAAACTTAATAAAAAGGCGAAAAAAGCACTGAAAAAAAACTATCATCATTAGCATTATTAGCATAATTAAAAATAACCTATTTGTTGATATTTGAATTTAGTCTTGTGTTTTTATGTATGGTGTGTTCCTTATCAACATTTTTCATCGATTTTCATCTCATTTTCTTTTGCTTTTGCTCATTTAGTTCTAGGCTTTTTAGCCATTATGTTCATGATTCTCTGCATATATTTTTGGATTCTTTAAGTTCTCTCTATGGTTTGAAGTCCAGAATTGAGATCAGCACTCAAAGGGAGCTCTCATCAGTCCAAGATGATAGTTGGATTACCCTCTAACCCGTGTAATCTTGTGCAAGGCATTGTGCATCATAATTATCATCAGGAAATAAGATCCATGTAAAGGCCACCTCCCTATGTCTCCTTTCTCTTTTTAAAAGTAAATTTGAATGAACGCTGGGAGCAGAAACCAGCAAGAGTCCTCTCTATGGATTTTAGAACTTCCTGTAATTCATTTGCACATATGTATAGTTTACCTACTCTGGGGAGATGATGCTGATTATTTAAAAATCAGAGATGAAAGAAGAAACCCAAAAGCAAGGTGATTTATTTGCTTTCTGGTAAACTTGATTCTGTTTTGTAACCTTTGCAACATGGATTTTATGAGTGATACTATTAAAATTTATACCCTAGAGTGTATTGTTAATCATTATTGCTCTACTTTGCCTCAGGATTACCTGTCTGCATTGTAATGCAACTTTCCTTAATATTTACATTTGAAATACCAATGGATCTTAAGACATCTCATATATTTCTATGAATGAAATGGGATTCACAAGAAATAATGGCTTGCTTCCAGAAAAAAAGCTTAAACATATTAAATTCCTCTTAAAAACTTGTAGAACTTTTTGAACTAATGTATATGCTTTTGAAATAAAATGTAGGACTCTGATGGTTATATTTTTTCCAAAAGATGGGTGAAATCATTATCTAATGATAGTTACAGTATAGAGACAGAGTAAACAATAAGTACTTCCTTTATAATTTAGTTCAATGCACCAGCCATTTATTAAGCCTGTTCAGAGTAGGGGTGATGCAGATGATGCCAGATCTCTGTCTTTGGATGAAGAGGACTGAAGACAGATATGAGCACTTATAACGTTTTAGAGTATGTAGATCCATTACCATGACTTAAGCTCCCATGTTTTGCAGAATGGAAAAGATACCAGAAATGGAACCTGGAGCTCCAGATGAAAGCCCCAACATTTAAACTGTTAAATACATACAGTAAATATTATTAACTCTACATTATAGATAAGGAAATTGGAAGTTAGAGAGTTTGTTACTTCACTAAGATCTCTTAATTCATTCATTTCACTGGGATCTAGAATTTCAACCCATAATGCTGTGGTTGTGCTGGCATATATAATGCCAAAAGGCATGTTCTTTTTATTTTGTCATGCACAATGATTTTATTTTATGTGGTTGACCAGTTCAGCAAGTATCTATGACTAATAGGTGATAAGTACTAGTCTCTGCCCTGATTTTCCCTGCTTATCATGTAATTCATATATATATGAATTACATATATTCACATATATATATATATATATATATATATATATATATATATATACACATACGTATGTGTGTGTGTGTGTGTGTTTGTTTTCTGAAGTGGGTTTACGGTTGCTTTGCAACTGCAGCAAACACCTAGCATATGATCAAAGAACAACTGAATGAATTAATGAAGTGGAATCTTTAGACTGCTTAATTTGGAATTGCTCAAAATACAAGGATGAGTGAAACTTTATCTTGCCAATAATTTCCTTTTCCTTGGGAAAATAAAACATAAAATTTAAAGCCTTTTAAGATTTAGCTTAAAGTGAATTTCCTGCTATTTTCATACAAATATGAGTTACTGGAAAGTATATCTTGAGTTGTTCAGTCATACTCCATAATATTGTTTTTAATAAAAATATAGTGCTATTTTAATAAAAAGAGGTAATTGGTCACTATGGCTGACATTTATTTAGATACCTGCTTTAGAATGTTTTCTTCTAATTGAAAGATAAGAGGTAAATAAACTGGGCACTGACTATTAAGGACTGGTTGGTTTAGTTTTTCATAGAGATAACATTTTTCAAATTACTGAGTTATAAGATTGAAAATGAAGGGCAAGTTCTTTGTTGGGGTGAAGTGTTAGAGCAGCCCTAATGCAAAATCTCATTAAAGCAACTGTCAGGATTCCTCTATTTTACCATCACCTCCTCTATTCTGTAAGAAGCAACTGTCGTTTTGAGTGAGTGTACTGCCAAAGAGGCATTTACAAATAAATGAAAAATGTCACAATTGATTTCACTCCTTCCAGAATACTGTGTGTCAGCTTTGTCACAAACTGTCTTTTTTACTCTCTGTTTTAGATCTCCCAGCTGGACATTGGACATAGCTTTTGATGGTTTAAGGACTCTTTCATTTGACCCCAGGTAGGCCCTCTATTGGTGACCTTTTATAAATATTTGTAAAATCATCTAGCAGTTTGAGAATATAAAAACTCATTTCTTCTTTCTGTTTCTGATATTTTTGTCAAAAAGCATTCAGATGTTGATATTGTTTACCTACACTTTTGATCATTGGGGAAAATAATTTCATATATTACAAAACATTATAAAATCATACAATTATATTTCACATTTTCATCCCTGGTATGATGATTTGTTATTATTGTGCTTAATCTAATACTAAAGCTAATAACAATGTTATTTGTAATGATATCTGGCTATGTTTTTCCTGTATTGTGAAAGAACTCGAAAAGTGTCTAAATGTTACCATTCTTTTTAAAATAATTTTATCTTGAATATGTAAGTCTGTCATATAATTTATGTAAAACGTCGTTAATACACATTTATTATTGCCATCACAATAAATCAGTCCACCTGCACTACTGCTATCGTGCTAACATTATTGAGGTCTTACTCTGAGCCATACACTCTGCTAAGCAATTATATGAATTAGCTTACATAGATGTATCACAGTGGTACTTGAATCCTAAGTTAATATGGATTTGAAAAAAAGAAACTAATTAGAAATTGGTTGCAGTTTTTTTATTATGGATATTAAATTAAAGGAAAGTAAGTCTTCACATAATTATATTATAAGAGATTTTAATCAGTATAATTAGTTATAGATCATGCTACCATTTGAGATTATTTAGCTTTCTACTTGAAAGATCATGGAATGGACCAATAAGCAATACTTAGTTTCTCTTGGAAAATAGAAGTCAAAGTAATTTACTCATTCATTTAACAAATATTTATAGAGCACCCATTAAGTACCAGCTACTTTACATTGATGACATGATGGTGAAGAATATGTATCTGCTTCTCAAGAGCTTACAGTCTAGTGGTAGTAGTCAAGAGAATAGGCAAGTGCAACCTAATGTGATGAGTGAAAACAGTAGCAATAAGCATGGGAGATGAGGTGATCACCTATGCCAGGCTAGGGATGGTTGCTCAGGGAGTGATGTGGTAATGGAAATTGGAAGAATATTGGTTGCAAAGTAATTTATGAAGTCTGAAATATAATGTTTAAGATAGATATGTCTAAAGAATTAAGGAAGGAGCAGGCCATTCTTCCTCCTTCATACCCATATAAGTAGAGTGTATTTCCTAGAATATAAGATTTTTGTCAGTAAGGACCTGGACTAATTCACGTTGTTTTCTGAGGATCTATTATAGTACTTTGTGAATAGCAGGCTCTTAACATGTATAGTGTGAGTTGAAAGAACCAAATGTAAGAATCTGGAAAGTGGATAGGTTGACCCAACAGAAGCTCCCCTCAAAGAATGACTACTATGGCCGTATATACTCTTTCTCTGATCAGTTGTCACAAATGGAAAAGTTCTTCTCCGCATTTCCTCTATACTCTTAGATGGTGATAAAAGGCTTCATTGAAGAAAATCTATATGAAATGCAATTTTTAAAATAAACAATGTTTTAATTGAAAAACAATTATATGTCAATAAATTCTCTTTAAACAAACAAAAAAGATTTGTAGGAAACTAAGAATAAGTGAAGAAAATAATTTTTAGGGAAATAGCCAATACATATAATTTTTATTTATTTTAACTTGAGAAAGTGTATAGTCAAAATATATTATAAAAGGTTTCATTTGTAATGAGAGATGGAACTATAACAATCATTAAATTAATCAGATATTGTAAGATATCAAGAAGGTTCATTTCACTTGTAAGAAAAAATAATTTAATGAGGCGACTTTAAAAAATGTGTTGATTCACAAATCACAACATGACTTTAATATATTATTGTATAGTGTGGACACTTTGGGTTCAGTTAGAAAGTAGATTCTGTATTTGTTATCATTGCAAAATTCTTCATTCTAGAGACTTTCCTTTGACTGGCGTATCTGAGGTTATTTCTTTAAAATGTGCTGTTACCTTGCTGCCAAATTGTACTTGAGTTTAGTGGACCATTTCTGTGAATTTTTTTGGTGTGGCCCCATGAAGTTCTGGAAGTATTATAGTCACCCAAGGTTTCACAGAGTAGGATCTCAGTTCTCATGTCTTTCAGTGATCTGATGATGATGAACCCAGTAATTTTGATAAGACATTTAAAATATTTTTTTTCCAAAATGAAAATAACTTTTAAAAATATAAAACCTAATTATATAGAATATTTAATCAGTAAAGAAAATTTGAACAAAGATACCACATTGCATATAGAATCTGACCACCTAGAGTAACCAATCATTACCCTGTTATCCATAGAGTAATGTTAAACTTTTGCATAGTAAAGAGGAGTTAGTTCTTAAAGAAATGCTCCCTGGTGCTTTGAAATAAAGGACATTTATCTACCTTGCTATCAGTCAAAATGCATGTTAAGAATAAAATTAAGAAAGCCTAATGAAAGAGTAGAAAAGAGGCAGAAAAAAAATTGGGCATGTTGTAAGGAATCTGGATATGCCACCCCAAAATATACCTCTTTGGCATAAGAAGTATTTGAGCTAAAGGCATTTGCCTTATCGGGGTTAAAGCAGAGTCTCCAAAAGGAACTCACAAGTCATTAATCGCCTTCTGAATAGATTGTCACAAGACTCATATCCCCCACCTATTCTCCTAAGGGCCTTTTATATTTCCAGAAAGTCATTTGCTTTTCCATAACTGCTCTTTTTTCTCACTCCCTTTCTCCTAGTATGTTAGGTATATAGACCCCAAATTCTAACTACCCCCTGAGTTACTTATCTCTGAGTGCACTCATGTGTGTGACCAATGCACATGTTAATGAATTTCTTTTTGTTTTTCTTTATCTATTTTTTACTTCATAATGCATAGTCACATTGAGCACTAAGGATTTCACTTTCAGATTATTAAGTAAGAGGATCCTACTATACTTTGCTTCCCCTACCTTCAAGATCTATGCTTGATCTAAACTAAGTCTTGATATCTGCTCTCAGTTTAACAGCCCTGCCTCTAGTGTAGTTGTTCTAGGTGAAACATACTAACAAATGAAAAGATCAAAATTGAACCACATTCTGAATGTATTCATAATCACTCTGCCTTTAACAGCAAGTATTAATTTCTAATAAAGTAAAATAACTTGATTACTTTCTTTAATATAAAAAAGAACCCAAGGAAAATAAGCCCCAAATTCATAACACCTTATCATATAACAACAAATAGAAACTTCTCATAAATCAGACAAATATGATTATTTCCTTAGGGAAGTGAATTGAAAGTTCACAAAATAGAATTACTCTAGTGAGAGAGAGGAAAAAAAAGGCAGAAGATGTGGCCAAGCCTGCCACTGGGATGGGTAAACAAACTCAAGCTGGACAAGTGATGGAGGGATGGGCCAGGTGGTGGTAACAGTATGAAACACAAGATGCCTTGTTTCAGGGTCATTTTCTACACTTATGTAGCCTGTTGATTTCCTTCTTTTGCTTCTACCTTCTGACTCTGACAGCACCTGCTCTGTACTATTACCTCGGCAGGCAGCCTTAATGTACATTTGACAGATTTTCTGTGCCAAATTTTCTCCTTAAGTTAGTTACCAAAGGCATTTGTTAAGAAAAACTTGCAAAGAAAGCGGGATAAAGCCAAACAATTTTTTATGAAAGCAGGAAGACCTCTTGTGAATTTTACACATGACATTAGAAGCTGGCTTGTTGACAAGGACAATTTTAATTGTTTTTAATTGTCTTGACGAAGGGGTGCAAATCTCCTCCATTCCATTACTATTTATTGAATGTTTGTTCACGCTAACATGCCCAATTTGGCTTTCTTTTTCTTCATACATAGCTATGCAGTTTCTAGGAACTGAGACAAAAGCAGTTTTGTGCATTAGGACAATGCCTTTTCCCAGCAATGCAGTGTGGCTCCTGACAGCTCGTTGCCTGGAGACTAGGAAATTTACATGTGAATTTTTTTTAATGCTAAATATTTTGAATTTTTTTATAGAAAATTTTATAAAATTTTATAGAAAATTTTATAAAATTTTCTTCCCTTCATAGTTGCAGCCCATCTATGGAGATGAAAATGGAGAATTAAAATAAAACATCCCTCAAAATTGGAATAACACGTTTCAGTTTGGGATATATTTGTCCTACTGGAAATAAGGTTTAATAAACAGTAGTACCAAACTTTTCTCAGATTTCTTACTCTTACCATACATATCACTTGTCTTTAACTCCAAACTCTTACTAGATATTTATCCATAAAATAAAAAAATTCAGGTGACATGAATTTCAAAGAAAACTTTTCAGAAACTCTTTCCTCTCAATACCTATTATACCTCCCACATTTCACATTCCATTTAATTTTAATTGAGAATGAAGTTAAGATAAAATTATGAAGAGCATTTAGTGGAGATTCCTGGTAAGAGATTATTTTTGTTCACCATATTTTTGAATGGTCTTTTATAAAAGTTTTACATACTGACTCATTTTCTTCTAAATTCAAAAATTGGAATGTGTGATGAGATAGTTTGATATAGGGAAAAGCATAGATATAGGTCAGAAAGACAAAATGTCGTTAAATAACATGAAGGTTAATTGTCAAAGGATTTGACAGCTGTAAAAATACAACATGTTTATTTAGCAAATTTAGAGCAGGTTAAACAATCAACCATTCAGCATATCCTGAGTATGTGGCATGTGCATGGAAATGCACTGGATGTTATGAAACACTTTAAAACAATCAAGAAGCATTAGTGGACTCCATTTATGATTTTATTTATTTAGCAATGTAGAGGAGTTCAGCATGTTTTCTGCTACAGAACTGTTTACAATTATAGGAAAACAAAATAGGCAGTGAAAAAATAATGTGAAAATAGAAAATTGGAGCATATACAAGTAGATGCTAATTATGAGGCGAAGACAACAGTAAGAGTTATTAGAGAAGGGTTAAATCTGTGTGCTGTCGAATTTTCAGAGAAGGCATTTTAGCCAACATGGGTTGAGCTGGATTATGACGGAGAGAATTTGGGTAGATGAGAGAGGTGGAAAGGAAACTTCCTATTTTATTCTTCTGGGGTAACCAAACATCATGAACCATAAAGGCAGTGGTTTTAATAGGTAATGTCAGGGAAAATGGCAGTGCGAGAAAGAGACGTTAGTGGCTGAGGATTTGTCCTGAGAAGTTAAATAGAGTCAGGGCCTTCAAAGCCAAGCAGAGTAGCTTAAACCTCAGCAATGGACTGTTGTTAAGTTCCTGAGCTGGGGGGTGCCATTATGAAGATAGAATCTTCTGCAAAATGAGCAGGAGCTAGATTATTGGCAGCGTGGTTGGCTGGGAGAGAATTGTGGACATCTATCTATGCACAAGAGGAGTAGTTGAATTAGGGTGTTGATGAGTGAGTGAATGAAGAAATCCAGTATTAAGTAATTAAGATATATTTCACTAATACTTATTTCCTATTTACAAATTTAACATATTCCATAGACCATAATTAGCAATCAGGTTAAATCATTTTGATTACCTCTTTTCATTTAATGAAAAACATTTTTAAAGCTGCTTTCTAAGATGTTTTATAGTCTACTCTCTCCATAGTTTCTCTTTTGCTGTTCCTTCATCCTTCCCCTTTCCCTTTATGTCCCTTGGCTCTTTTTCTCTGTCCTCTCCTTTCTGATTTCCTGTCTAAAAAAAACAAAATTTTAAAATGAGTTTTATTAAATTATTTTTAAAAATTAATCATCACTTTACATAAGTATTATCTATATGTAGTTTAAAAATCATGTCAGCTTAAAATGAAAACTATAACAACCTTCTAATGTATTTCCCCAGTATTGCCTCTAAGAGATTATTGCCTCTAAGAGATAATAATTTTTAACTGTTTTAATTTTTTTTTCTGGTAGCTCTATGCTTTTATAGTTATTTCTTAATTTATAAATTACCGACATCATCCATTGACTTCTTGTTACTTTTTGGTTGAGAGTTTATTTTCCTAAGATATCATATCCAGTCATCCCAAATATCCTCTTTTTATTTTAATAGAAAATTACAGCATAGTTCAAAAATTTAATGTTTTTTATATTTATAGTAACTAAGTGAATATTGTTTACTTCTAAACTAGGACAGGTATTATCAATGTTTCTCATATTTTTAAACATTTTTCCTGCAATTAACACTTTTCTTTTTTGTTTGCTTAGTTTTTTTGTATCTGTTTCTATTTGTTCTCAAATGTTCTAGAACAGATCTATTAATCCACTTCCCATTTAGAAAAAACGTGCACCTCACTGCCAGTGTTAATTTAATTTTACATAAACACACTCTTTGAAGCTGAAGCAAATCTGACTGGTTTTCAATGTGAAAATAAAATATAAAAACTATTCTTAGTTATTTCTAAACAGAATTTGTCTCTAATTCTAATGAAACAGAAATATATATGATAGTATTTAATAATGTTTTTTTGTGTGGTAAATTTCAAAGCACAGACTAACACAAAGCAGAACTTCACATTCACAAAAAATATCGCGTTCCTCTCTGGATCTTCTTGCCATCCTTGTCCCTGTGTGAGCAGCAAACTTTGCAGTAACCAGTTGGATTCTGTTTCCTTGCTGCTGCCGTATGCTCTTGGGGAAATGTCTTCCAGACAGGAGAAGAGGTGTGACACCAACAGAGCACAGACACCCTTGAAGACGTTGCTGCCCTGGCCTGTAGTACTTTTCCAGCATTCTTTTAATCAATGTCAGTCTGAAGTTTACATGGCTGATCATGTGCTCAAGATTGTCCTTCTTGAACAGGATGTAGGAGTTCAGCACTGTAATGTTTAGAAGATGGCAAAAGAATTTCTCGTACCAAAATTTGTGCCTTTTGCACTCCGTCAGATAAGAAGTGAGCATCTAATCAGCCGAGTCCACTGCTCCCATATTCTTGTTGTAATTCACAATGATACACGGCTTCTTAGTTTTCTATTTCTGTTGTCTACATCAATCACAGTATCATTGTGGAATGTTGACAACATTGTTACCTCCTTGTCACACCATTTCAGTGCCATAAGTTCACCACAAAATCTGGCTACAGTCGTCCCCTTTGCAATCCTTTTTTTTCCAGATCATCTGGTATCTGTTTTATATTCAAATGAGCTGTCTCAGCTGCATCAGTCCTGTTTTGATGAAATTCTCTGAAAAGCATGGGAGATGTATAAAAGTTATCAAGGAAGACACAATACCTTTGGCCAAGAAGATCATTGACCAAGATAAGAACAGTGCACAACTATTTCAGACTATCAGCTGAACCTTTCAAATTCATACTGGTCCCCGTGTGAACAAGTGCATTTCACATGTAACCAGATTGACTTTCACAAAGTACTCAAAACTTGAGACCAAGTCGTGCTCATTTTGTTGGGATATACTGCTTCATAGCTAACCACCCCTTTAACAGCATCAGTGGTTCATCAACTGCAGTGTTTATGTTTGGAGTTGAAAACTTATTTACAAGAATATTGAACATACATTTGATCTTTTGCAATGAAATCTGGGCCTTTGACTGGCCAACGAATATGGAAGAATTGTTGACAAAATGCAGGTGCAGAAGCAAAGTAAAAACCTTTCACCAGTTGTAATTTGCCTGAGATAAAGTATATCCAAAAGAGGCCTTGTGGACCAAACATCTCCAGCTCAGGTTTCTGCACAATACCTTGCAGTAACATTACTGCAAAAAAGACTTTCGGTTTGTCATTGTCAGTGTCTTTTTATTTATCCATTCACAAGAATCACTTTGGACCAGGTGGCTTTGAAGCCAAGAAGGCAGCTTGGGTATTCATTTCACTGGCAATTTTTGCAATAAATTCCTCAGTAATGAACATTTCAAAAGATTGCAGTGGCTCAGTGGGATCACTGATGTCAACTTTTCTACCTGGTGTGCTGGTAAATTCATACCTTTAATGTGGAGTCATAACACGAGTTAACCTTTTCAGAGCATGACCCAAGTCAGCTGATGTAGGGCTATTTTCATCAGATTCTGAATCAGACGGAGACCTGACCATACAGTTTTCTGAAGCACTATCCAAAAAATATCATCAGAATTGGCTCTTTCAGAAAAATCGAATCCATCAAATGAATCTTCAGCTAATAACTGTTCTAGAATGATGTTAACATCACGCGTGAGAATGCTGTGTTTTCTAGGATTTGACATTTTGAGCTATCAAGAATTACTATATTTTGTTAATGGAAATACCACTACTAAAAACAGAATGCTATAATAGAATGATGTCATTTGTTTTCAAAGACTATCAGTGTACTAGAGCGATGTGAAAAGAGTAACAAAAGTGAGACATTTCACAGCAAACTTTTGGGGTAAGGTTAGGACTGTAACAGGCGAGTTATCTCGGTGTAAATGCTGCAGCCACAAGTGCCCCTGGCAAGTATTCTTGGGGCAAACAGGAAATGAGTTTTGTTGTTGTTCTCAGAAAAGTATGGCTTTTAATTCCTGGTTTCTTTTTTATTCCCTTTGTTTTACTATTGTGTGTGTGTGTGTGTGTGTGTGTGTGAGAGAGAGAGAGAGAGAGAGAGAGACAGAGAGAGAGAGAGAGAGAGAGAGAGAGAGAGAGAGAGAGAGAGAGAGAGAGAGAGGCATTCCTCATATGTTTAATAATTCTTAAATGCTTACTTTGAGAATGAAACACTAAAAAACATAATTACACTTACGTGGGATTTGTTTTCTGGTGAGCTACACTCCAGAATGGTAAGAAGCAAGCTTTTTCATTTTTAATATCTGATGATATATATACACGTAAATTTATAACAACTCAGAAAAGTAGATATTTCTTCCATTTTAGTGATAAAGAAAGAGAATCAAATGAGGTTACTTTTTCAAAGTTACACATTTTATTAGGTACAACACTGAATTTTTTCCTTCAATTTTCTATGACTCAAAATCTCACACTCTAAGGTATCATCATATAATTTAATTTTTCCCATTCTGGAGCTACGGTTCTGAGTCAAGTGGCATTGTTGTAAAGTTTGGTGAAAATAGTCACGGCTCTTTAAACTACAGATTAAAAGTAACTTAACACAATTGAAGAACATTTTGAAATGCCCTCTTTAGACTTTCATTTTATAGCATTTAAACTAAATGTTGGAGTAGTAAATTACAAAGGAATTAAAAATGCCTCACCAGTTTGTGCTTTGCTGATGCCACCACATTCTTGAGTAAAACTAGAAGTGGGAAAGGAATCACTTTCATAAACTCTAGAATTAAATATAAATATGTATAATTTTTTGAGAAAGCAATTTGGTAATATATATCAACAGCCTGTAAGAAGTTGATACCTCTGATCTAGACATTTACTTTTAGAAACAACTTCTAAAGAAGGAACAACTTCTAAAGAAGGAAAACAACTTCTAAAGAAGGTATAATTAAAACCACAAATCAAAATTATGATGTTCATTATTAAGTATGCAAATATAAAATTAGAAATAACTTAAATTTCTGAAATGGGAATACTTTTAAATAAATTATGGTGAAGGTGTATGATAGAGTATTCTGTAGCTCTTAAACATGATGTTTTTAAAGAGTACTTAAAATACCATAAGGAAGTGTCTGGTGTGTTAAGTGAAAAAGCAAAATAGCAAATTGCACTCACAGTACAGTACAAAGTAGGTTAAAATTCATGTACATATGCATAGAAAAGAAGACTGGAAGAAAATGCACCAAACTGCAGATATTATTTGTTTCTAGATTCTTGAATTATAGGCAATTTAAATATTTTCATTGATGCTATTCTATAATTTTCAGATTTCCTAACATAATTATGTATTTCATTAATAATGAGAAAAGTCTAAAAGCACTTAAAAGGAATACAGAAAAACTCTCTTTAGGCTCTTAACTGTTGAGAGGAAGTGAAGTTAAGGATTCTTTGGTTCTTTCCTACTTTCATATCCCCATCTGGGGATAGCGCCAATAGGACAGAATTGGAGTCTTTACTGAACTGAATTGTTATTAAGAATTTCCTAATTTAGGAAAGGGTACTGACTCCTGTCATCTTTATTGCCCCTTTTCTCTGTTCCCCAACTCAATCCTCTCATTTTCTATACCTTTAACACCCATCATTGGGTTGTCATAAATAGAGTTTATTTAAGTTGCTAATATACATTTTTAATTTATTGTGCATTTTTAAATACAGTTTGACTATAAGTATGATTCACTACAAATTGGAACTGGTTTGTGAATATGTATTAAAGATTTTCTAGTTACAAATGTTATATGTGAGAGAAGTTAAAGGTTTATAAATGGGTTTTATGAATAAAAAATAAGGGGAAAATCATCCTAATTACCTATAATTAATACTGGTTTAGCTTTTAGATATTTTTCCTAGGTAAACAAACATTTTATGTATTATAATTACTAATTACAGTGATTTTAAACACCTGGGTTTCCTTTGCACTATCTGTAAAAATCTTTAGGAAATAAGAATGTATGTATGATGTTGAAACAGAGTGAAATGGGTGGGAATGTGGATATTACTTAAACTTTTATGAGTCTCAGCCATGCTGAATTATTCTAGAATAGAAATTATGTAAGTAGCATTGCCAGTTCTGTGGACACAATTTTAATTACAGAATTTTTTTGAATAAATATTTTAAGACATATGTACTGTGAAATTCAAAGCAAGATAATTCAGTCAAATTAAATAGTTCATTCATATAAGGGAGGCCAGTAGATACTGTGTTCTTGAAGATTGAATTTTTTTTTTTTGTAATCACTGTGCAAACATTTATTAAGGACCCAAGAGCTAAAGCCTTGCTCCCTCTATTAAAAATGGAATTATAAAACATATTGGCTGGTATTTTATATTAATATAACGAAAGTTTGGCAGATTGCTACTATTAAGCAGCAATATGAAAATAGTGCTTCAGTTCAGAGACAAGGAACCTCTGCAGCCCAGCTTCACTTATGAAATGTGTTAAGTTAAAAGACAGATTTTTCTAATTTTGACACTTTTCCCAGTAGGTTAAAAATCTTATGTTTGGTCTAACTGAATTCAGAATTAATTGTCATGTTTGTTAGTTTACAATTTTGGATAAATGCTTTAACTTTAATATTTTAGGTCTGATGTAGACAGCTTTGCGTTTTCACCCACCAGAATGAGGTGTACCAAGTACGTGGCCTCACTGCCATTGCATATGACTTTCTTAATTGTAGCTCCAGATCTGCCTCAAAATTGTCACACACTTTGGGTTCTCCTGGACCCAAATCCTATATGGGACTCTATTTTCCCATTTGATGATCTCAGAGTTCTGATCCTGCTCCCAGGTTTACTTTGTTTACATTGTCAAAAAAAAAAAATTTACTAATGACTCCATCCTGCAACAGAGTTTAAAGGATTGAGTTAAAGCCACTGACTTATTTTCTGTTGACCAAAATACTTCTTCTTCTTTGTTAAGCAGGCAATTTTTCTTTCTTTCTTTCTCTTTTTTTTTTTTAAAGACGTTCAAAGTCTTTATCTTATGACCATTGATCTGTGTTATACAGGATAATGGCAGAGATTCAATTAAGTCTTTAATTATGAGGTATAAGAAGTATTTAAAGTATGCTTATGGTATGTCCAATTGAACATTTTGTTTCAACAGGAAATTTTACTGTGTTGTTCATCTTTCTGAGGCAGACATTTACTTTTTACCTTCTGTAGCCAGAGAAATCACTTCATATTTTACAACATTTTAAATAATCATAAAATGCATGTGATAAAATAAATGTTTAGTTCTCTATATTTTTATCTATTATATATGAATTGCCTATAAAAATGAAGACAAATAATATTTTTCCATAGCGTATGTATTTTAAACATTACATAGTTCATTTTTGACAGAATATCAGTCTAAATATATTTTTAGTCTGCCCTTGACTTTAAATAAAAGTAAGTTCATCCAGTTTTCTATAGTGTATTATTTTATGATACCAAGTGTTTATACTGATGTATGATATAAAGTGCTCCTTGTAAAACATTTCCCAGGTTAATGTAAGGTCAGTGTATAGCTAATGTATTCCCAGATGCTGTGGACTTTTACATATTCCTCAGATTCATTTTTCAGCCAGTGTTTATATAGGGAAATTGTATATTTATTAATCTAAATTCAACACGTAATTTTTCATAAAATAATGTTTGAGAAAGGGCTGCGTTTAGGAGATATAATGTCCGAATTAGCTGTAGCCTCTCCAGAAAACATGTTGCATATCAACATTAAACGATGCGCTTGAGTGTGGCACAATGCTGAGAGGCCATGCTACTGCATCCAAATCAACTGTTTGCTAATTACCATATTGCTCACTTGGTGATCAGGAAACATAAGTTTAAGTAGTTTATATTCTAAGATGGTAATTTGCCACTTAGAATTTTAATGTATTTTCTGAAATGTATTGTGTTGGGGTTAATGTGTAACAAATACTGATATTTCCCTAGCTTTTTTATGTCCAATTTTCAGGAGCCGTATATGGTAGGAGGTGCCTGAACTCTATTTTGAAAGTAGAATACAGTGGAAAAACATTGGCTTTGGCATCCATGGTCCTTGGTTCAATTTTGCCACTGCTACATTATATATACTTGGATAAGTTTCATGTTTTGAGCTTTAGCTTTCTCCTAGGCACTCATTGAGACAGGGTGGGTAGGTATGATATATGTGTCACAGAGGATGGTCTTGAGAAGTTATGTTTTGTTGAAGGTGATATCCTTAGTAAATTGCTGACTTTTGTGTCTCCAAGTACAAGTTTTACATATTAGGTTTTACATGAGACCTAAATTTTATTTTATTTAGTGCTTACTAAGTTTTATGTTTAGAGTAGATGTTAAAAATGCAAACAAACAATGCAAGTTCCTTGCCTTCATAGATTTTAAAGCTTTTGAGAATGGAGGGAGACAAAAATACATTTAAATGATCATAATTGAAGTTGTAATATGCCATGTGTGATGATAACTGGAAACATAAGTCAGCGTGGTGGGATGTAGAAGAAAACACAATAAAACAAATCTAGATTGTATTTTTGGTTAATGAACCCCCTGGAAGATGTTATGATTTATGTGGAAGAAAACTGGAGGTCACTATAGTTTTCTTAGAATCTAAAGCTATGATAAACTATACTTTTGTTTAAAAGGATTATGGACTTTAATGAATGCACTCTACAATGTGCCAAAATTTATGGTAAGGAAAAATAGCTAAGCAAGATAGTATAACCACCTGTTGATGCTTTGTGGAAATGCTTAGGTAGTTATTAAGTTTTGAAAATGGAAAACTCAGTTCTGTGTCTTAATTTATTCCACTTATGTTTAGGTGGGAATTAGGTTTAATGAGGTTTAATACTATACTTGAATTTGATGTGTGTATCTTCATCTAGCACACTTAGCTTCATACTGCTTTAAGTAGTACATGAAGAAGAAGATAAATTCTTCCTTTGCTTTCATCTGTTCCTGAAAAAAATTGAATATAAGTGGTTTGGAATTAGAATCATTTTCCATTTCTTGTGATTAATTCACAAAATGAGCAGACTGGGCTTTCCAGGTACATTCTTTTCAGTAATAGGGATTTTTTTTTTCTTTTATTTGCTGTATATTTAAAGGTATTGCTGTCAGATGAGTGTTAGGTAATTCTCTGCCATTAAATACAGTAAAAATTGTTTGCTGAATTTGCACATTTTGATTTAGTTAATGTTCTCCATGTTGTATTTTATGTATAAAATAAAATTTTTTGTGCTTTAAAGAAATCTATACTGACATAGTTAATCAATTTTACAATTGGATATAACTACCTTTTACAAATATCTTTAAAAATATTTATATTTCCTCTAGAAAACAAAAGAACAAATAAAGAAAAATTACCTTTTTTGCCATCCATTATGCTTATTTAACCTTTCTATCTATAAATAAAATGGTATCACATTTCAGGGTTTTCTAAGCTTTTTTTTTTAGTTAACAATATACTTTTAATATCTTTATATTATTAAATATTCTTTACAACACAACTTAATGGCTGTAATTTAATAGATATACTATAGAACAAATTTTACCACAGTTTATTTAATTGAAGCTTTTTTTTCCTCCCTCCCTTCCTTCTTTCCTCCCTTTCTCTATCCCTCCCTTCTTTCCTTCATTTCTTCCTTCTTTAAATACTACAAAGATTACTGCTATGATAATGTAGATAACTACAGGCACATGGTTTACTATGTTCCAACCAAGTGTTTTATAACATTAGCTTGCTTAAATATTACCTATGGTATAGAAACTACAACCATTACTGTTTTACAGATAAAGAAACTGAGACTTAGAGACAGGATTTAAAGTTAATTATCTATGGCTTCAAAGCTCATCTTAATCAGTAAGCATACTGTCTTTCTTAAAAAATAAAGCTATAGTGTGATTGTATACTATAATTAGTATGGTTGAGTAGAAGATTTCTTGAGGAAGAGATTGACTTTTATGATTAACTAAGAAGCTCAAGAGGCAAAAAAGGAACCAGGGAGAGTTCCTACCTTATTTAAGCCCAAGCACCTGCAGGCTTCTACTAGACCCTTCACCGAACTTTCTCTGTCTCTCTCATTTTACACTTTAATTCTAATAGTGTAACTTCTCTGTCATCAGGTAACCATAGTTCAATAAGATTTTCCCTCAATATAACACAAACTTAAGATGATAAGTAATTAGATTATAGAATTATGAGCAATTTTAGTTTAGGTATCAGGAAAAGGAATGTTGAGGTTAAAGGGTCTACAGAACAAAGTGGAATGATTCACCACCTCAATGAGTCTTCTCTCTGTTGTTATATTTTGTACTTATATGAAAAAGTTTTGGACTATTTGGAGACTGATGCACAATTTTCTCATAATTTTAGCAACGTGCACCAAAATTGTGTTCTTTTTCTTTATAGTTCAGTATTAACATTTCTTATTTAAATATGTACTTATTTAAATATTTAAAAAATAGATAACATTCTTCTTTCTTTTCCCTGCTTCTTTTCATTGTAAAAAACTTTTTCCTGTGTCTCAAGTAAAAAAGACTACATTCTCTCTGTTTAAAAAAAAAAAGCAATTTTTGAAAATGTTGATCTGGTTTTCAAATCTGACTTTTGTCTTTTTAAATTGATAACAAATCACTTATAGAATTATGTGCATTTTTCTTCAAAGAATAATTTATATTAAGGAGAGCATGGTATCCGTGAAGTGTTTTTTAAGAGTGTGTTTTTGAAAAGCAAAGATTTATAAATTGAATGAAATTATAAAATTTTTTACAGAAATATATTTTACTTTTATAACAATCTGTAATTATAAATATAATTATAGAGTTCATAAAATTATAAAGACAATTTTTGAAGCCATGCATTTTTATTTGTTCAGATATTAATAATGATGTTCAAAACGTTACAAATTACATTTCATTACTTGAGGGAAATACAAGTTTTCAAATTATTGTCCTGTGTGAAATTATAGACCTACAAGCACCATAAACGTTATGTATTGACTTTTAAAAGATGCAAATTTATTTTTAGACTACTGTGAATATTGCTGTTGTAAATATAAGAAATTTAGCTGTTTCTTTCGGGAGTTTCATCTCACATAATATCTCTTAAATTTTTTTTTAATATCTCAAGGCCTTTTATACTATTTTTGTTTGATTAATGTCATAAGTAAGATTTCTCTGTTGCAATATGAGGTAACTTTTTAAATTCTAGTGGTCACTTCCTTGAATTTCCCACACTATACATTTTTTTATTATAGAAGGATCCTATAAGGGGTACTTTTTCCTTAGGTTTTCAGTAAATACTCTGTGGAATTATTTTACTCATGGAGAATTATTTTCACCCAGTCACTAGCTAGTTTCTAACATGATGAGGTAGAAATCTGGAAGGAGCCTGTACCACTGGTTGGTGGGGTAGCTAGTACGTAAAACAAAACAAAACAAAATATTTTTTTATTTATTTTTTAAGTGTCTCTTTGTTGAGAGGACCTCAATATCATCCTTAGGTTTAACGATTAACTAGAAGCACTCACGACTCAGCATGTAGTCATGGCTATGATTTATCATACCTAATGGAAAAGATGCATGGGGAGATGTCTGGCAGAAACCAAGCATAAGCATACCAAGTCTTTCTCCAGTGCAGTCACAGAGGAAGCACCCAATTCCTACAGCAGTGAGTCATGAAAGTGTGAAATGTTGCCAAACACGAAACTTCTTGGATGCTAAGCACCTAGGGTTTTAATCAGGCAAATGTCATTTAGGCACCCTCGGCCTGGCACATATAAAAATTATAGACCCTAGAAGAAAAGCAGGTGGTCAGTATAAACTATATTATTTGTATAAATATTTTAGACACAGTGAGCCTTTCATAAGTTTTGGGAATGGTGGGAACCCTCATGAATTCAAGTTCTCTACCACTAACATATTATGTATTTGAGCAAATCACATTTACCTTTCCAAATTTCAGTTTTCTTCTCCCTTAAATAACAAGATGTCTAGATAATATCAAAAATAATTTCTAATTCTCTAGTAATTGAAATCTAACTTATATATAGATTTATTTCTTGGTCTATGTAGATCCATGGGATCCATTTTAATTACGGTGATTTATTATGAGGATTAGAGGCTTCTATTGCACTCAGGTTATTTCTGTTTTGACTTTTTTCTACTTTTATAATTTTCACATCCAATGCAAAGTTGTATTTTATATTTTAGAAATCCAAATAGGGAAATTAAGTCAGGGACGGCATAGTTTTAATGACAATAGGTATGAAAGACGATAGGGCAAGTATGCAATCCCCATTTAACACTGAAAGGCACAATAACTCAGAGAGGATAATTAACTTGTAAATGTCTGTACAACTAATACATCATAGAGCCTAAATAGACTGTAGTTCTAACTACTTGACAGGACGTTCTTGGAGGGCAGACACTGACTTTTTTTTCATGTTGTACCTTCAGTGACTGGAACATATAGGTGTGGCTCAGTGTTAGATGGATAATAGTTGTATGCATTAGGAGCAAGTCTTTCATTCAACAAACCTTTTTGAGAACCTAGATATCAAAAATATTCTTCACTCTAATATTCTTTTGTTTTGATTGATGGTTATTGTAATTACCTGTGGTGTTCTCAATTAACCAGGGACCTGCCTTTTGCTGTTATGGACTGTATCCCTTCTTTTTAGAACATTAGTTTCTGCTCCTTCTCTCTCTCTCTCTGTTTCTGTGTTTCTCTTAGGTTAGTGGGGGTTACCTGGTAAATTACATACATTTTTATTTGGTCTACTGGTTCACTTTCATGTACTGTTCTGGTTTAGAACAGAGAAATATCTTTCTTTGTCCCTGCTCAAGCCATCTTTGAAATAGAGGCTCCCAGACAACACAATTTCAAAGAAGACCCTGACAGAATAAAATAAATTTGCCATTTTCAAATTAGTGGCCACTGTAGTGGATACTGTAATCGATTGTTCTTGTAAATTAAAGAGAATTATGGTGTTACTGTATTCTTTCTTACAATGCTTTAAATTTTCTATACTGACATTTTTCTTTTTAGTTAGTTGGAATTAAAGTATAGCTCTTTAAATGCATTTAGGAAATTTTATTTAAAAGTTCTTTGGCAATTTTGGAAAATTCTTTAGGAATTATTTTTTTTTGAAAATATTTTTCTGGAGCTATAAGGAAAATAAGCACTGTAACTGAATTTTTGGTATTAAAAAGTTCTTAATAAATTATTTTAAAACATGTATTTAATTGAATTTAGAAAAATTATTTTATACTGAAAATATTATGTGTTGACATTAAGACTATCTTTCATAATTATATCTTTGTAATTTTAGTACCATATTTAACAAATTACATTTATTGTTTTTAGTGTTACTTTATTTTGAATTTTTCAATTATAGTTGACATTCAATATTATATTAGTTTCAGGTGTACAGCACAGTGATTAGACATTTATATAATTTATGAAGTGATCCCCCCAATAAGTCTAGTTCCCACTTGGAACCATACAAAGATATTACAGTATTATTGACTATATTCCTTACGCTATACTTCACATCACTGTGACTGTTTTGTAATTACCAGTTTATAATTCTTAATCCTTTCACCTTTTTCACTACCCATCCCCTTTTCTCCTCTATCCTGGCAACCATCAATTTGTTCTCTATATCTATGAGTCTATTTCTGTTTTGTTTGTTCATTTATTTTGTTCTTTAAATTCCATTATAAGTGAAATCATATAGTATCTGTCTTTCTCCGTGTAACTTATTTCACAGCATAATATTCTCTGGGTCCATACAAGTTGCCACTTAGGTTGCTTCCAAATCTTGACTATTGTAAATAATTCTGCAGTGAACATAGGAGTGCATATATTTTTTTTTTTCGAATTAATGTTTTGAATTTCTCTGGATGAATACCCAGAAGTAAAATTGCTTGGTCATAAGGTAGTTCTATTTTTAAGTTTTTGAGGAAACTCTGTACTGCTTTACATAGTGGCTGTACCAATTTGCAATCCTGCCTATAGTGTATGAGGGTTCCCTTTACTCTACATCCTCATCAGTACTTGTTATTTGTTTATTTATGATAGCCATTCTGACAGGTATGAGGTGATATCTCATTGTGATATTAATTTGCATTTCTCTGATGATTAGTAACATTAAGCATATTTTTGTATGTCTAGTCACCATCTGCTCTTTGAAGAAATATCTATTCATGTCCTCTGCCCATTTTTTACTCAGATTGTTTATTTTTTTTTGTGTTAAGTTGTATGAGTTCTTTCCATATTTTAGATATTAACCCCTTATAGGATGTATCATTAGTAAATATCTTCTCCAATTCCATAGATTGTCTTTTCGTTTTGTTGGTGGTTTCTCTTGCTGTGGAAAACCATTTTAGTTTGATGTAGTCCCATTTGTTTATTTTTTCTTTTGTTTCCCTTGCCCAACAAAGTATATTCAAAAAAATATTACTAAAAGCAACATCAAAGAATTTACTGCCTATATTTTTTCTAGTTTCAGGTCTTACATTTAAGTCTTTAATCTATTTTGATTTTATTCTTATATCTGGTCTAGTTTCAATTTTTTTTTTTTTGCATGGATCTGTCCACTTTTTCTAATATCGTTTAATGAAGAGATAGTCTTTATCCCATTGTATATTCTTGCCTCCCTTATCATAGATTAAGTGACTGTATAGGCATGAGTTTATTTCTAGACTCTATTCATTGATCTATATATCTGTTTTTATGCCAGTACCATGCTGTTTTGAAGCAATCATTACTATATAGCCTTGTAGTATAATTTGTAATCAGATATTGTGATATGTCCAACTTTGTTCTTTCTCAAGATTGCTATGGCTATTTGGGGTCTTTTGGGGTTCCACATAAATTTTAGGATTATTTGTTCTAGTTCTGTGAAAAATGCCATTGGTATTTTCAAAAGGATTGCATCGAGTCTATAGATTGCTTTAGGTAGTACGTACATTTTAACAATGTTAATTTTTCCTCTCCATAAGCATAGTGTATCTTTCCAATTATTCGTATCTTTTTCAGTTTCTTTCTCCAATGTTTTATAATTTTCCAATACAGGTATTTTACCTCCTTGGTTTAATTTATTCCTAGGGTTTTTTTTTTTTTTTTTGATATAATTATAAATGAAATTATTTTCTTAATTTCTTTTTCTAATAGTTCTACGTTGGACTATAAAAATGTCACCAGTTTATGAATATTAATTTTGTATCCTGCTACTTTACTGAATTTATCAGTTCTAATAATTTTTTGGTAAAATCTTTAGGATTCTCTATATACAGTATCATGCCATCTGCAATTGATGACTTAACAAATTACATTTATCATTCTCTACTTAACTATTAGGCATTATATAAAGGAGAAATTTTTAAGTACCAGTAATTTGAAGTTTTATTGTTAAATCTTTTCATACAAATTTGAAGCTCCGATATCGAGAAGAAAAGTGTTAATTAGTTTGTAATTTAAAATACCAGTGACCTTAGAGTTGTGCTATTGAAATGATGATAATTTTGGGTCACTTGAAATAGATTTGAAGAGATTTTTAAAGCATTAATTTAAAACAAGAAGCATAAAAAAGAATAATATATGATATATAAAAAATATTGTCCAGTTGAGTTATAGAAATGACATGGTGCTATTGTAACATATCTAGGCTTAGATGAAACTATATTTTAAGTTTATGTTTATGATCTGTGTGCTTTAATTTATTTATAATTTTGAGGCAGTGATATATTTATGCTTTGGCACAGTTAACTATCAATAGGGCCACAATATTTTACACCTTAATAGCCCTATTTCCATTATATTTTATATATGTAAATAATGCTTACTGTAGCTATGCAAGAAGAAGCAATGAGGGCAAGACCATGCTATTTTGGTTGTCATCTGATGACAGAATATTAAGGATAGAATTAGACCTTCTATAAAAGTTGATATATATAAAAGTCATAAATATTTCAATAGTGATGTGGAAGAAGTTTCATAGTCCTCACTACAGAAATTCAATATTTGACCTTCTGAAACTTGTTGGAAATTTTAAAATATCTTAAAGTATTCTATCTTCAGACTTAGCCAGATTTTACACACAAACACAAGGTCACATTTTTGTATAACTCAGTAATAAATTCTTTAAGATATTAAAACAATTTAATTTTTATAGTTTTCAGTCAAATTTAACTAGACACTTGATGCCAATATGTTTGACTGAAATGATTCATTAATTTTCTTGGTTTTCCACTGAATTTTCCACATGAAAGGGCATCCATATATTGAGTCTTTTTATCTATTTGAACATTTGATTTCTTGTTTATAAATACTTAACCAACATTTTTTTTTCTGGTGCTAATGAAGATATCTTTAGCATGTTTATTATTTCTGCCCCATATATTTGTAAGTATGTGGAATATACTTTTTGGCAATATCACAAAATATTTTAGAGGAATTTCTGTAACAAATAAGTTTAAGATATACTCTTAGAAATTTTATGATAGGTAAAAATTAAAACATACTAATATTATTTCATAAAGCAAATCATATTTCCAAAGCGTGTGGGTCTTTTTCACATGAAGACTAAAAATATTTATTTGGATTAATTTATGCAACATTATTAACTAAAACTTACTTAAGACTAATGTAAGCATGTAAAGTTATTAATTTCCTTCTAGGTGTTAAGTTTAATATGTTCTACAAGTTATGTGTAATATTCTTTTTAAGTATTTAAAAATCTCCATTATTTTCTGCCCCATGAGTTTTTAATATATTTATTAATATTATAAATTTATAACCTAATTGCTTTGTGATTAGGGAAGGTGATCTATGATTTAAAATTTCTTGAAACTCATTCTTTGACCTAGGATATGGTCAATATTTGTTAATATTCTACATGTGCTTTAGAAGAGTGTATATTTTCTAATTGTTGATTGCACAGTCTGATAATATTCATTAAATTAATTTTGCTAGTTTATTGTTATAAATTTCTATAACTTAATTTTGTCTAATTAACCTATTGGTATTTGAAAGAGTTGCATGTCTTTCTCAAGGGTATTGATTTACTAATTTTGTCTTTTGTTTTTCTCAGCTTATGATGTATATATTTGAGGGTTTTTAAATTATGTGCATACGATTTAGAATTATATATTTTACATACTACTAGTGAGTTAAATGTTTCATTATAATGAAATTACTATCCTAACTCTAGTAAAAATTTCGTTTCATTTTGTCTGAAATGTATTTAGCTATTCCAGATTTCCTCTGGTTCATATGTGCTTTTTGTGTCTTTTCCATCCATTTCTACCAAGTCATTCAAAATCCGTGTGTTTTACATTTGTCTTGTGTCTCTATAAACTGTACTTTTTTAGTATAAAAATGTTATATTTATTTTTCTGTATTTTTTAAAATTACTAGACTGCATTTTTTAATCAGTTTAAGTTTACAGAACAATTTAGTGGAAAGTACAGAGTTCTGTCTGAATAGCTCCCCGTATTTCCTATTATTAACTTGTTACATTAGTGTGTCATATCTGTTACAATTAAAGAGCCAATATTGATACATTATTATTAACTAATGTCTGTAGTTTATATTAGGGTTAACTCTGTATGTTGTTTATTCTATGTTTTTTGACAAATGTATGATGACATGTATTCACCATCATGGTATCATATGGAATAGTTTCATTTACTTTAAAAATTCCTAGTGCTCTACCTATTCATCCTTCCAACTCTTCCCCTAAACCTTTGGCAACCGCTGATCTTTTTACTCTTTCCATAGTTTTCTTTTTTCTTTCTTTCTTTTATTTATTTATTTTTTTTAAGTTTATTAGCATTGATTAATACAATTATATAATTTTCGGGTGTATATTATAATTTGACATCTGTATATTCTATTGTATGATTACCACCCAGAGTCCAGTTTCCTTCAGCTATCAGATATTTGATCCCCTTTACCCACTTCACTTTCCCCCAACTCCCCTATATTTGACCCCTTTTACTCTGTCTCCCTCTTCCCTCCTTCCCTACCCTCTGGTAACCATTAGTCCATTGTTCGTGTCCCTGCGTCTCTATTTGTTCTGTTCATTTGTTGCTTTTAGGTTTATATCCCACACGTAGTTTTATTTTTTTTCCAGAATGTCATATAATTGGAATCATATAAGATGTAACCTTTTCAGATTGGTTTTTTTTTTTCACTTAGAAATATGCATTTAGGTTGCTCTGTGTCTTCGTCTATGTAATGAAATTTGGTGTTTCCTTTTTTTCTATCTCAGTATCTCCCTGCTCTGTTTTAGAACTATAATTTGTACTTATTCTTTAAATTTCCATGTATACTTGAAGTCTAAAGTTAAATGGCAATTTAGGACTGGGATCTTAGAATACTTTAATATGATTATCCTTCTGATTTACTTATATTTGTTTTTCTTTAAATTAGATTTTAAATGCCTGCAATTTGAACTTATTATTATATACAGATAATATTTTTATATATTTATTTTACATTAATTCCAGAAAGAGTTTATTCAAATACAGTTCTATTTTAGTGATTATATCCCTCAGCACTTTGAAGATATTATTTTATAGTTTTCTGGCTTCTATTATAGATGGAGAAAAATCTACTACCAGCATGCCCATCATTTTCTTTTAGAGAATTTGATTTGCCTTTTGCCTCCTTTTCCTGTTTATCTGCTGTTTCAGCATAATGTGCCTAGGTGGGTATTCTTGTACTTGCTTTCACTATTTGAATATTTTTTAGTCATTATCACTTCAAATACAGACTTTTATCCTTAACACTCTCCTCTGGCTCTCTGTTTAAAATTATCTTAGGTCTTCTCATTCTACTGTCTATATCGTTCAATTTTTCCCACTTTTTAAAAAAATCTTGTTTATTGTTTGTGCTCCAACTGTGTAATTACTTCAACTCTATCTTCCTCTTCATGATTTTTTTTGCCTTTAGTTCTGTCTAATCTGTTGTTTAACATTTCCCTGTGGTTTCATTTTCAACCATAATATTTTTACTTCCAAAAGTCCTGTTTAGTTTCATTTCAAATCTGCTAATATTTTGAGAGTCTGTTGTAACATTTAAATAGTTCTACTCTATTGAGAGTAGAACTATTTACTTTAAACAAAATGATAAAAAATGATTTACTTTAAACAAAATAATAAAACAAAGGGCATGTTTTATTGAGGATCAATTTTGCCTACCCATAAATCCACATACATAGATACTGACACTGTCTTGGCCACTTCCAGAAGCCATCTGATTTTCTAATACTTTGAGAACTAAGTATGTCATACTAGTATACACTATAATTCCTTTGGCCCTCATTGAAGAATGCAAGATTGACATGACAGAAATACCTGTGTCCAGGGCTGGTTATGACAAATGATTTGATACTATTGCAGTTTTATATGAGCTATGATAATTTGCATGTTATTAAGATTTTTATTATTTTTTGCTTTTGATAAAATTAAAGATATCATATAAAGATTTAGGTTATATGTGTGTATTTAAGTAAGAAGTTAAGTAAGTTTAAAGAAGTTTTTTAAAAATTTTAAATTAATATGAGATTTCTCTGGCTGGCATGCTTAATTTTTAAAAAGTTATTTCTAGAAATTAAAAAATAGATACATACTTGTTGCTTATAGAGTACATCTATTTTTCAGTTGTTTTAAGACATCAGGCCCTGAACATCTGATTAGAACATTTTTCCTAATAGATCTTATTTATCCATAATTGAATTGCAAATTTTACTACATATTTTATTTCTGATACATTTCGAATATTATCTTACCTGTATTTATCTCCATAATTATAAATATTTGATTCAATTACACTAATTGAGTTATCAAGTTTGACAATACTATCAGGAGGCAATTCGATATAGTCAAATGATTCAAACCTAGTTTTAAATAATACCTCTGTTTAAAAAAACAACAGATAAACCCATATGATCATATATCAATTCTTTTTTGAATATCTTTTTTGTCATTTATAAGATGAAGATAATAGTGTTACTTTAAGTAGTAAATAAAAAATAAATAGTACCTGGTACTCAATATTTTCCCAAGAAATAGAACTTATAATAGTTTTGTATTATTGTTATTAAACAGATACTTGCAATATTTTTGCATCCTTTGAGTATTTTTATTTGAAGGTACATAAGCTTTACTACAAATATGAAATGTAAAATAAAAATTACCTCTGCTATGTTTGTTCAGTATTTTTCTATATGTTGGGAGTGTTTATAGCCATTTTGCAGGTATAAATCCATGTGACATTGGAATTACTAGGTTGGTAGTGTCTACCTGTGAATGCATTTTAAGTGATGATGTCACTTAGGAGCTTTGTTTCCCATTTTGGGGAACAGATTCATTCCACCTACTGTTCACAAATTAATCTCTACTTTTTCTGTCCTCTACCACTACTAATTTCTACTTATCAGCAAAACAAATTAATAATTTAATTAATCATCCACATATTGATTGCACACATACCCTGTAAAGATCACAACACAGGTCTTATGAGTTACTGTAAGACATTATTTTTGGAGGTACAAAGAAGTTTTGTTAGTACAATGGCAAAGATTAAAACTCAGTTTTTCTGAATCAATTACATCGAATTTTTTCATCATATTGCTTGTCATAAAACATGGTCTCTGAGCTGATGTTTCATACATATAATAAAAGTTCAAATATATTAAGTGATGCAGTAACAGTTTAAAGCAAAGGAAGATAAGTGAAAAGGACTTATTCATTTAACAAGACAATATATGATTAATTGGCAAATAAGCCATGCAGAAAATCATAGTTAGCAGTCCAGAGGACACTGTAACTTGCTCTGTGATTTTATTAGCATTGTCATGTGTATATCTCTGAAATATGTCTGTTCAGGGATATTTCTTATTTCTCCACTTAGATCATAAGCTCATGTTGGTAGGAACAATTTTTATTTTTCTGTATCCCCATGAGATATGACATAAGGCACAGTTATTAAATCCACAGTTATCTTTGTGGATTTAATCATCATTATAATTATTCCTTTTTTAAAAATAATATTCTCTAAGACATAGTGGAATTAGTCTTTATGCAGAGTATTCTTTAAATTGTATTATAATTAAATCTATATTGAAATGTTTTCAACATCTTGCTTATACAAAAAATAAGTCACCTCATGCATGCTACTCCTTCTCAGTCAAAAACGATGCTACCACTGTCTGATCATATTATAGTTTTCATGAATGTTATAGATTATATTTAAAAAGAAAAGATTGTAAAAGAGAGTATATTACATTCACATTATATTTGTGGAGTAGTTTTACTTGTATGTCATTTTCTATATGAAATATTCCTTTTAATAGGGAAAAAAGGAGTATTAATACGGCGATGTAGTTAAGCATGTTTTCATGTGTACCTGTGTGTTTTTTTCTTTTTGGTGAAGTGTGTAAATGATTTTGTTCATTTTAAAATTGTGTTTGTTTTCTAATTGTTTATCTTTGAAGATTCTTGAAGATTCTTATATTCTGGATACAAGTACTTTATCAGCTATATGCTTTACAAGTATTTTACACTGGCCTGAGACTTATCTTTTCATTATCTTAACAGTGTCTTTCAAAAATCATAAATCTTTCATTTTGATCAGTGTTTTCTTTCCCCTCCACTTTAGATCATTTTCTTCGTGTTATATCCAGACAGTCTTTGCCTAACCCAAAGTAATGAAGATTTTTCTTTTATGTTAAATTTAGGTCTAAGTTCCATTATGAATTAATTTTTATATATGCTGTAAGTTATAGATCAAGTTCACTTTTGGCATATCTTTATGTAATTGTGTATTCATATGATAAAAGACTCATTGTTCCACTGAATTGCTTTTACACCTGTTTTTCAAATTAGTTGTCCATGTATTTGTGACACAACTTCTAACTCTATTCTCTTCCTCTTATCTACTTTTCAATCTTGATACCAATACAGAGCTTACTTTTTTGTACAATTGTTCAAAGAACTTAAAAAATATTATTGAATTTGAAAATACAGAATTTGAAAAAGTTCTAAAAAATTAAACCCCTTACATTTTAGAAGGAAAATGGAATTGCTGTCGCTTGCAGGAGATACATTTCAAATTTCAATAAGTTTTCTTTCCAGTAAGAAAATAAGGGAATTTTGCAAGATTCACAGGAATTAATCTTATTTAGGTTAGAAATATTTTAATGAAAAATCAAGAATTAAAATCTTAAAATATGTATTGATGTAGCTAGAACTATTTAGCTGGCAGTATAATAGGTAAGAACTGCATATAAAAAAGTACAAATTATATTTTTATTTTTCTATTCTTATGTTATTGTATGTTAGTTAATAATAGTGTGTTAGTTGATTGTTTT
The DNA here is from genome assembly GCA_028627145.1 of Eidolon dupreanum. Lineage (NCBI taxonomy): Eukaryota > Metazoa > Chordata > Mammalia > Chiroptera > Pteropodidae > Eidolon > Eidolon dupreanum. Next base: position 31,757,305 of record CM053507.1, read on the forward strand.
CTCTCCCATTTTAGAGATGTGAGAGAAAGTGTTTATAGTTGAAATGGATTTTAGGGTAGTGACTATCACAATCACCAAATAATAGATTGTCATTATGGCCACCTCTACATTTTATTTCTTTTTCCATAACTGTGTAGACACTTGAGAATTAAGGCAAAGAGTAATGGCACAGCAAAATAATGTACACAAAGATATGATAGATAACAAAATATGAATTAAAATTATAACCTCTAGGAAGGATGTAGCTTTATTATGTTTGAGGATCCTTTTAATACTCAAATTATTTATAAGAAGTTAATTTTTGGTGGTAACTGCTAATTCTCTTTGGAAAATATACTGTTAAGACACATATTGTGGGAATCGTGATAATCTTAAATATGGGTCTTATTCTCTTGGATATTTGATATAAGAAAATAAAGCTATATTGCACAGTCTTTATCCTGTAGTGTTCAGCAAAGGTAGTTCAGTTCAGTAAATGAGCTAGAACAAATGCAATTTTAGTGGTGAACGAGTAGTAAAAATATGCTAATACAGTATAGGGTCAGTTCTTAAGGGACATATTTGTTCCAGTTAACTGTAAAAAAGTATAATAAATAGATCTTATTATGAAATTAGTGTGATCTTTGGATCAAAGAGATATAATTTTTCTACTTGAGATATTGAAATTTATATTATTTCTCCTACCAGTAAAGATACTAAATAATTTCATTATTTTCAAGATCACAAAAACTCCTCTGAGACCAAGGTTCATAAGTTTAGTGCCTGTTTTCTGCTATGTATTTTATTGTTTCAGATTTTATATTTAAGAGTTTAATCCATTTTGAGTTAATTTTTGTGTATGGAGTAAGATAGTTGGACTGAAGAGTTAGATTTTGGAGTCACTTCTATATACAGGTGATAATTAAGGACATTGGGTTTTGACCAGATTGTCCAAGAAGCATGAAATTAGACCCCTGCATCCCTACTACCACTACATTAACATTTAAAGGATGAATTATTTCAGCTCTTGAAAAGAAGCAGTGAAATTTCTCAAGAACCTGACCATGAGAGGGATGAGAAGAATATCCAAACAGAATGGTGTCATGGAAGCCAAGAATTGAAAAAGTTTTAAAAATAGTCATCAAATAAGTTAAACAGTAGAGAAGTTAAGTGGGCTTTGGTCATTACACTTGTCCTTCAGTTTATCTTTTATCTCAGATAGCAGTGATCTAAATTTGAAAATGCTTTACTCTTGACTTTGTTGTTTATAGTATACTGAGTAAAGAAGTGCAGATTGTTCAATAACATGTATTGTAATGAAGGGAAAGTATGTACAAAGTGTAAATATACTTTTGGGTGGGGTCAGAAAAGACTTCAAAGGGAAGACATATTTTAAGATAAAACTAGAAAAATGGATAGTTTTCTGTTACCAGAGAAGCAGATGGAATAATCTGAACAAAATCATGCATGCATATAACAGTATGTCATTTCCTAAAAAACTGCAAGTAAGTCAGCATTACCAGAGCACCAATTCTGAGTGACGGGTTTGAGGAGAATTGGGAAGGGAAGAGGTCAGAGAGAGAGGAGAATTGATACATAGGATAATAGATTCGATATTGTCATCAGTAATGGCCTTTGAAAAATTCTGAGTGTTAGTATTTTATAGTCGGTACTATTATTCAAATATTTACAGATATCCTAACTCTCTTTCCAGGGACATGGTAGGATTGCATTTCCCAATCCTTTCTGATTGGTAGAGCCAAGTGACTAGTTTTGACCAATGAATTGTGATGCTTGTCATCTTTGGGCTTGAGCCTTAATTGCTGATGCAACATTTTCTAAAGCTCTCTGTTCCTCTGGCACAATGATAGGCAATACTCAGTATCTTGGATAAATGATTGTTTGGTTACTTGAGTGACTACTATGAGCAGAGCTTCCTGTCAATCCACAACAGACACTGAGTGCAAGCCACAAATATTGTGGTAAGCCATGGTAATTTGGAATTTGTTTCTGTAACATAATTGTTTATTATGACTGAGAGGGATATGCTTTTAAAAGTAGGAAGAAGGTAGACTCAACTTGATGACTTGATGAGGAAGGAAAGTATACTGATGGACAATAGACTAAAAGGGAGAAAAAGTATGAATTACAGTACTAAACTAGCTGACTATGAAATATCTGAATGTGCAAAATGTAAATCTATTTGCTTCTATTTAAAAAAAATTTCAAGCTATATTACCAGAAAGTGAAGTTAACGTAGTATAAACAACAACAACAACAACAGCAACAACAACAACAAAAGCTATGGCTACATTTAATAGTTAGAATATACAAACAGTCTTGGGAAATGAAGGATTCTCATTGGATAATAGGAACTACAGCTATTTCTGCTTTCCTATCTTTAATTTACATGATACTTATATAAAGAAATTTATTATTTATTTCTAAGACTAGTTCTTATTCGATTGCTTTGGAAAACATGTCTAGTTGTCTAAATTTGATATTTTAGGAAATAAAACAGATGGCATCTAGGTTCCATTTAGCCAACAATTCAAATGTAATTCAAACTGCAAGATAGACACATTGTCCATTGTAGTTATTCTGCAAATGCAAGAAAAGCCATATTTACATCTTTTTAATGGTCACCTGCAAATGAAACATAATGACTTAATACAAGGTTATTAAATAGCAAGCAGCTGAGATAACACTAATGCAAAGTGATGGCAAAGACCAGCATAAATCTATAATATGATAAGTGCTGCCAATTATATAATTTCATTCTGAATTGTATATAATCTCTGAAACTGTACCTGTATGCACTTTTAAACATGCTGCTCCTTGAATAATTTTTTTCTATTTAGTTCTTTAAATCTTGAATAATCATCAAGTACTGTGCCATTTTTAATAGTATATGTGGAATCTTAATATAGATTCTGTAAAGCAAAACACACTTGCAAAGAGGAAGGAAGATAGATAACCAAAAATGTAACATGGGATGTTTCAATGTGGCTTATTTATTAAATATATAGTGACAGTTGTCAAAATAGCTGTTGTCGACTTGTATTAATATAGAATCTATTCAAGGTTCTGCATTTACAGTAAGTGTTTTATTATAGCAAACACTGCACTATACTCCTTAGGGTCAAATCTGCAGGCATTTAATTTCAGCAATTGCCATAATAGAGGCATTATGATAATGTCTCAGCCTCTTGAGTACACAGAGAGGTTGGATGTTATTATATTTTTCCTTTTCCTCTCTTTTAAAGCTTTTGTCTATAATCCACACATTACTTGGAAAAGCAAGGATTTGTATCTTTTGTCGAATATTTGGAACTTAGTTTCAAAGGTTGAAATGAATGTAGTCTAAAACAAAAAATGGCATATTACAGAAAAGGGAATAATTTTCCACATATTTTAGATCTTTGGATACAAGGGACTCATCACAAGGACCATATCTATTTTTCCTGAGATCCTCCTTCAAAATTAATGAACAGCAAAATGTTTTATATTTCCCATAAGTAAGCTTAAACTTAGTTATTCTGTCATTTTATTTTGTTCATTGATTTGTTATCATCATTTTAAAAAGAGTATAATTTAATAAGGTGATTGTCTTTATCAAGTAAGTCATTAGGCATAATTACTGTCAGCAGGATTCTTATAAGATATAAAGTATAATTCTTAAGAATTTGGAATTGCTTGGTAATTAAATTTTTTAAAAATTGTTTAGTGAAGTTACAGCAAGAGAAATGTGAATCTATTATTTTCTTTGGTCAGCCATTTGGAAAATATACAATCTTGCCAAACTGTTATAAATTTCACTCATCCAAAAGGGTATTTCGATTCCATTATTTTATTTTGTTTTTATTTTCTATTTTTATTATTTTTTTTTGTGAATTCCTAGTATCAGGCCCAGTCAGTAAATATGGGTTTATGTTGTTATTTGTATTTATTTGTTTGTTATCTAATTTGCATTTTAAAAGAATAATTGTACTCATACAAGGTAGTTGACTTTTTTTATTTTGGAGGATGGAATTTCAAAGTTTCCGGCTATGTCCAGAGGAATATCAGTTATATTTTATCAGAAAGTATTCTAGGTCACTCTAGTTTCAGGAAAACAGCATCAGAATTTTAACATTCTCATCTATTGATGTTTTTAAAAGATGTTTTCCTTAAACTGAGTATTTATGGGATTGGAGTCATAGTTTAAGAAAAGGCATAATTGAGCCATTAATATAATTAAAAAAGAAAATTGATCAATGTCTTTATTTGATATAAATAATATTTTATAACATGTTGGAGCAGAATAATTGGACAGGGACCCAACTATTCTTATTCCTGTCTAAGCTTTTTTAAGGCCAACTATATAAAATCTTTTGGAAATAAATGAATTCGAGTTGTTTCCTGGACATAGGAATTAGTATGACACATGAATTTGAATTGTTTTTTTTTTCACTGCCTAGTTTCTAGTTAGTGTGAAAAGATATGCAATTTAAAATCATACATGTGTCATCTGTGTGCCTTAATTTATCTGTGTCCAAGGTTAACACCAGCTACTTACCTCTAATATCAGCAATGTTTGAGCAAGTGGGTTAATCTTTGGAGGCCTACTACCTATTGTTAGCCCCAGTGAAAATGATATCTATAGATCATAAATCTTATTATCTGTGACTATTAATGAAGGTTAGTGGACCTGGATTGAGAATGAAAGTGTGTGGGGCTGGGGAAACTAGTAGCCATAGCCAGGTTTGTATCTCTGGAGATAGTCTGGGTTTCAGTGCAAAAATATACCAGTCAGTACAGCTTGGCAAATGGAAATTTATTTATTCAGTCATCAATTTTTTATTGAGTGCCTACTACATTCCAGGCACTGTTCTAAGTACCAGGGATACTATGATAAACAGGAAAGAGAGCAAGGTCCATTTTTTCATAAATTTTAATGGGAGATGGGACATAGCAAACAGCAACAACAAAAAAATAGGAAAGTAACAGATAATGATAAGTGATATGCAGGGCTTTAATATGAAAATCAGCAATTGGGTAGATTCTGTAGATTAAGTCATCAAGAAGAATCTCTCTGAAGAAGTGACATTTATGCTTATACAACACTTGCATGAAGGATCCAACTGTATTTTGAAGTCTCTGAGGATATTCAGTAAAAATACACCTCTACCGTGGTCTGAATGTTTATGCTTTTCCAGAATTCATGTGCTGGAATACTAATTCTCAATGTGATGATGTCAGGAGGTAGGATCTTTGGGAGATGATTAGGTCACAAAGTAGAATCCTCATAAATGGGATTAAAGCTTTATAAAAGAGATTCCACATAGCTCCCTAGCCACTTCCACCATGCCTCCAGAACTGTGAGAAATAAATTTCTGTTGTTTATAAGCCTGTACGTATCCGGTATTTTGTTGTAATAGCCCACACGGATTAGGGTCCCCTCTCTTATGCTGGTTTCTGAACAAACTGAAACATAAAAAAGGATTAAATATGGAAATAGCACCTTTTTCTAACAGAGGCCAAGTTGAGGGAGATAGCTTAGAGTGAGAGCCAAATTTTCCAGACTCAATGCTAGTCTCTGACAGTCTTTTTAAGTAAAAAATATTTTATATACACATGCAGAGAGCCCAAAGACTAAGTGGGCAGGATCGCTCTCCAGCAGAAGAAAGGCAGAGTAAAGCAGAGTGTTCAGATATTTTTCTGAAATTTAACAATCAGAAGAAAAAGGCTAAAGAGAGGCAAATGTCATAGCAGTGAAGATCACTTTGCCTAAAAGAAACATTAGGAGTGAGGAAGAAACAGTTTTCCCTGCCACCCAACATAATATGAAGATCTTCAAGAGAAGTGTAGAAACAAAAACTTGGAAATGAATTTGGGAAGTTCTTGAAATAGAAAGAAGGCCAGCAGAAGACTGTAATGAATAAGGCCAGAATAAAATAAGGTTGGAAAGTTTGGCAGGAACAAGATCATGTAGAGCTATGTAGGCCAGACATATATTTAGATTTTTATTTTAACTGAAAGGAGGAACCATAGGAGGGTTTTAAGTAGACAAGTGACATGCTCTGATTTACATTTTTAAAGATCTCTCTAGTTGCTTTTTCAAGAATATATTGTTAGAGTAGCAAGTGTAAGTCAGGAGACCACTGCAGAAATCTAGTTTAGAGGAGATTGCGGCAAGTAAAAGAGTGATAATAGTGGAGAGGTAGGAAGGTGGCTGGGTTTTGAATTTAATGATAGGTTAAATTTTGGAGATAGAGAAAACAAGGAATCAAGTGTAGCAACTAAACTGTTGTTTGAGACATCTTGATTTCATTTGCTGAGAAGATTTATAGAGGAATATATTTGGTTTGGGGGAAAAGGAATCATGAATTCTAAGCTGAGAAGCCTATTAGATATACAGGTAGGGATGCCATGCATGTATGAGTCTCTGAATGAGGCCAGGGCTGAAGACAAAAACTTAGATATTCTCTGCATAGAGATGGTGTTTAAAACTATGGGATTGAATAAGGTCATCCCCAAAGAGTTTATAGATCAATTAAGATTTCCATTTTTGTAATCTCTGAGAAAGAATAGCTGTTGAAGTAGCTGGAGCACCAGGCACATGTGGGGTTACAGATACAAAAGAAGGATATGTTCAGGAAGGAGGAAATCAGACAATTTCACTTTAACCAGAAACTTATGCCTAAGTGAAACAGAGTGAACACACACACACACACACACACACACGCACACACACACACGCACACACACACACACACGTGCCTGTGCCTGTTTTAGAGTGAAGAACAAATACTAGCAGATGTAGTGTGTGTTTTAAACATGGTATGTACTTGAGCTTTCTACAAATCTACTCACAAAGTTATTTTTTAAGTTATGTTATTAGCACTTAAAATTTATTTTCATTTTTATTTTTAGTGGTTCAACAATGATGGTCAGATGTGCTAGCGTAACTTTAAGTGCAGATCTGCATCCTGCGTGATAGTTAAATATCCTAGGGAAAGATATCGTAAATTTTTATTTTGTACCATCTCAGGTCTATGTTCTTATTTGCCACTATGTATTTTGTCGGTCTTTTGTGAATTTTCACTAAATCCTAGTTACTGTTGTGTGCATACTGAAACTATTATTTATCAAGCTAACATGATTTCACTTTGAACTGTTTAAGTTTGATCAATGAGTCTGCAGTTATTCACTGGAAATACACTAACTTGGTCAGTTCAGAAATTCTCCTTCTCTTGGTTCTTCAGTCTTATACTTACACTTACTCCCAAACTCTTATAAAACAAATATTTCAATTAGATACATTGATTTATATTTAATAACCCATTCTTATTCATATTTATTGTCCCATTCTAAATGAAAACACAAACCTTATTAGGCATATTGTTATGAATATTAATTATATTCATAACAATATGCCTAATAACGCATATTCTGAAATTGGCTGTTACTTGGTTTCATTTACTAATGCTGTGATTCTGACCAGTGAAGTACCATAAATGGATTGACAAGCTAAGCTATACTACATGTTCTGGAGAAACTCTCAGCCTAGTGTGTGCATCAGAATCACTTGTGGAGTTTAAAAAAATATAATAGCTAGGATTGAGAACCACTATATTAGGCCATATTGTAGGAGTACCAGCTAAGCTCACTATATCATAGAAATCTCCTAAAATATTGATTTCAATCTTGTGCTAGTGAAAGACAGAGGGCATAAGCATAAAAACTTTGCACTAGCCTTAAAATAGAAAATAGATATCAGTAACAGGACTTGGAATGGTTTAAGAGCAAGAGACCAATGTTGATGGATTAGCACAATATTATTCTTCTACCTTGTGTGGTGTCAAGGTTCAGAAGGAGTCATTGTCCAGATTCACTGTCAGTTCAGAGACATCTAAAGATGCAGAGCTGTGGGATATTAGAATCCCTACCTTGGAACTGTCTTAGTATTTCTTAGTCATAAGACTTCATAGTGTTTTGTTGCTAGATCATTTTGTAATGAAAAGACATTTTTTACTTAAAAAAGAATAATATAATAATTTACATTTATTACAGAAAAATGATGATGATGATGATGATAATAATAATAATAATAATAATCAGACGAGCCCAAATAACCACTTTCACATTATTCTCATATTGAATAGATTTCCAGACATTTCTGTATGCGCAGTAGAGTATGATATGAAGCAAGTATATTTTCTGGTTAAAACAGACTTTGGAGCCATATTTACTAGCTTTGAATCCTTGTCTTGTCACTGACTAGCTCTAAGACCTTAGACAAATTATTATTATTTTCTTGCTTCTGTTTTTTAGCCTGAGGATTACATGTATTAATATATGTAAGGTACTTAGAATAGTGACTTGTATATAGCAAGCTCTCTTTAGGTATTGACTATATGTGTAAAAATATGTAATTAACAAAGATTGGATAAAGCCACTTTAAGCAGCTTTAAAAACAATTGTAAATTTCAGTGAATATTTATCTATAAATTAAGAAGCATTTATTTAGCACTGACTGTGTGCTAGGCACTATCCATCTAAATTAACTTTTTAAATAGTATTCTATGGTATATAGATTGTACTGTATTTTACTTAATCAACTTCCTAGTAGTAATTAGGTATTTTTTAATTTTTAAAAATATTATAAATAAAACTACAGTCCTTGAAAATAATTATGATGTAAATCCATGTTATTTTCTAGAAATTTCTAGAACAAAGAATATTCAGATTTCAAAATCTTTTCTTATTTGCTGACAAATTACCATTGAGGGAGATTGTGCCTTTTATGGTCACACCAATAAATGAGAATGGAAGGCAAAGATCTTGAGCAAATTTAGTCGATTGATCCACAAATAGTTTTAGAAGGAAAACTTGAGAATTTCACATCAAGATGTGGTATTGGAAAGTTATAAACAGCCAATAAGAATTAGTAATTAAAACTATTTTGAAAATTTTTCCTATCAAGCTAATCATATTGGTAAATTTGTAGCAAATTGAATCTAGATTGTTAAATATTAAGATTAGGGCCCAAGATGGTTTTTAATCTTTGTTGGTATTGCCTGTTAGTTTTTTTTGTTTTGTTTTGTTTTGTTTTGTTTTGTTTTGTTTTGGTAAGCAATCATCTATATATTTGAAAATTCCACAAATGAAAAATCCTGTTATTTCTTTCATTTAGAGGTTATGGAATTATTTGTATTTGTTCACATTAGTTGAAAAGAGCCAAAACATTGTTGTTTTGCGTTGGTGCTGGATATTCCCACTATGCCCAAAGGAAGAGCACTTAGAAAAACATAAAGAACAAGAGCGAAATTTCTTTCTTGGAATTTTCTTGGAAACTAAGCTTATTTCCTAAAATTCCCATCTGTCTACAAGATCAAACCTCTTCTCCTTCTCCTTTTTGGTCCTTCTTGATTGATTACAACCATAGATTTTTTTTCCCCATAAATATATGCAAGTCTTTTAAAGGGTTGTCTTGATAATCAATCAATCCGATCTGATTCTTTTTGTCATGTTGAATATGATAAGCCGGTGCAATTAATTCATTGTTACAACTCCACATTTAAACTTTGTATTTAAAATAACATAATATTTAGCATGAATCTGATAGGTAAGATTTAAAAGATATTGTAAAAGTCTTTTCTTGCTTGTTTTTTTAAAAATTGGAAAAATTGTGAATCAAGTATAAATATAAATTATCTAAATATTTTAACAGTCATTTTGAGAATTAAGTTCTGTATTTTGCTCATTGTGTCCACCTCTTCAGTATTAAATAAACTAACAAAAAAGGAATTAAGGCTTATCAAATGTCAAAAAAACAAAACCCACAATTACATTAGTTAACAGAGCAGTGACTATGGTCCTTTCAATAGTATAAAATACTTGTTAAGCTAGTTAGTTCTGGCTTCAGTCTTATAGGTTCAAACCACAGTTTCAACACCACTGTTTCCTTGGACAAGCTATATAACCTCTCTAACTCTTAATGTCTTTGTGAGTAAAATGGGCACAGTAACAGTATTCATCTCATAGATCTTTATTTCTTTTTGTTGTTGGTGTAATGAGGATTAATCAAGATAATGCATAGAAGTGTTTAGCACTATTTGACAGAAAATAGATATTCAATAAATGCTAGCTATAGCTATTTCAGTGAAATGCAATGAAAAAAATTAAGAACAGATTTCCATTAGCATCACGTTTCCTTTCTCTGCAGTTGTGCTGGTTTGGAATCCAGAGAGAGGAACAGATTTCCCCTTACTAGTTTTACAGTCATAGCAACAGCAGCTGTGACTGAGGAGAAAGCAGAACTATCTCTTCAAGAGAGGACCCCTTGATTCAACAGATAGTATATTCATTGTCTGAAGGCTGTGAAAGAGATTGATAGACTAAGAACCTTTGCTGATCCTCTGGGAGATAGAAAAACTGAAAGTCACCCAATCGTAACTTTTCTTGTTAGCCTTGAGATGGACAAGTCTCCATGAGCCTTCCAGTGTTCTTCTGAGAATAGGGACACAAACTGTATTCTTTTTTAACCTGGCCCTCTGTATGTATTTCCTAGGTCACTAAGAGGGAGCAGGATGACTAGGAAATTGTGTTTGGATTAGCTGGACAAATAGAAAAAGATTGTCCATGATAGATAAAATCACAATAGACTGCAAAATATTTCTCAATTCATGGTTCTACAATGTGTTTAGTATGAGCATTCAATCTAACCGCCATGGTGCAGTGAGTTCAGAGGACACCTTTATTATATCAGGTGAGAAAAACTTGCCATTTGAAGTTGGTAGCACACTCGATGGATGGAGCACGGAAATGAAAACTTCCCATCATCTTTCCTATAGGAAAGATGCTTGAATGAATTAAATGGCACACAGAACTGCAAAGTTCACCTTGCACATTTAAAGACCTTTGAAGAATTTTTGTTACTATTTCAGGATTTCTATAATATAACATGCTTTGTACTTTTTTTCTTTTTCAAAAACTTCAGTTTTCAATAGTTACGAGTTTCACATTTTTATGTCAGAATGAAATGTTAGCACAGAATATACAGACATCTTCAAAGACAACTTCTCTAGTTTTTTTGTTTAGTTGATTTATTATGAGTTTTGATGTCATGAGTTTTGTTTTTTGTTGTTTTTGTTTTGCTTTTCTTAGCCATAATACCATATCAGACATAAATTTATGTACTTTCCAACAATTATCAAGATTTTTATTCTCTCAGCTGAAATGATTTTTAAACATTTTACTGTTGTTTTAATACTATTCTTAAGGAAAGTGCAATACCTGTATGTTATTTTTTTTTACATGAGATTTCAGCACAAAATAGGTATAATAGTGAGTCATGTTCAAATTAGCATTATATCAATTGCCTGATTGAGAGATATTATTCAGCAATTTATTATGAAAAAAGCCGGCCGATAGTTTTATAAGATGTTTTACAGACTAATGGAGTTTTAATTTTGGAATGGAGTATTTCTTCTTTAAAGATGGGCTAGTAGGCTATATTTTTAGGCCATCCTGAGGGAGCAATAACTGAGAAAGTAATTAGATTCAGTAGTTGGGCAAGGATTGGGACCAGTGCTCAGGAATGATCTATACAATTTCAATATCAAGGGATCTTCTCTTAGAGCCTGTTTCATCTTTAGGTGATTAATCACATATTTAAAGTGAATACATTCACTTAATCTCATGTAGAGAGAATGTTTGAAAGTACAACATATGAAGAAATAATTTTAGAACTACAAAGTTTTCTAATTTGACTCTTTGCTAACAGAAAGCTTTGCTTTTGATAAATTCCCTTGTTTCCATTATTTATCTGGGTAACAATGCCCCTAAAACAATAGTTTTCATAAACCCTGAGAATAGAGTCTAAATTCTTCCTGTAGGACCTATTATGACCTCCCCCTGCCTTGCTTAAATTGTTTAGCAAAAGATTTGAATTTGATATGCTGATGTGTCTCTATTTGCTGTATGTGTGTGAGATGTGTGTGTATTTTTGTGTGTGTGTATATGTGTGTGTGTGTGTGTGTGTGTGTGAGAGAGAGAGAGAGAGAGAGAGAGAGAGAGAGAGAGAGAGAGAGAGAGACAAACAGACAGACAGACCGACAGACAGAGACAGAGACATAGAGAGACAGAGAGACAGAAAGACAGAGAGACAGAAAGGCAGAGAGGCAGAGAGGCAGATAGATATGTTTCAGCTTTCCCAGCTATCAATTCCCTTATCTACAACTAACAAAGTGAGACTAAGTGAGCAGGCTAGCAAGAGTGCTCAGACTCACTATAATCGAGGTTATCAAATTCTCCTGTAGCATAATGTGTACAAATAGTCATATACATTCCTTAGATCTTATAAGATAACGTGCTATATTCCAGAAAACTTCTTCCCATTAACCTTCCTGATGAATATTTTAACTGCAAATTGCTAAGTAAGTTATCATACTAACAGCATAAATGCTCTAATCTATATCTAGTATAGTTAGGCTTAGGAACAGTTTGTTTGAAATAGTAATAAATTAATTATTAGCAAACATTTTCTTTGTGATTAGTATATGTCAGACGTTGTCCTAAGTGTTTTACAAATTTTAACTAATCCAATCTTCACTTTTGAGGAAGGTACCCTTATTAATATTCTTATTTTGCAGATGGGAAACTGAGGAACAAAGATTTTTTATATTTGCTTAAAGTTACGTAGCTATTGAGTGACAGAGCTGACTCCAGAGCTCACACTTTTAACTGGTATGGCTGTATTGCTTTCCTGGAAAAAAAAAAAAAAAAGAGAGATAGCTGATTTTAAATAGGAAGTAAGACTAGTTTCTTATTTAGAGATGTAAGTTAAAGACTTGACCCTCAGACTGTGGTTTATACCATTCAAGTGCATGAATTAGAAGTCCTTGGTAGAAGTCCTGTCTTAGAAAAGCTCATTTCCTTGTTGATGGACTTTTATTCCTGTTTAACTAACACTACTCCTCACTTGACACTTATCTTTCTGGATAGATCTCCGGGAAAGATACCCATCATGTGCAGCATGTTAGCACCTTAAAGAGTAATGATGTACAAGTAATAATTGAGACTAATACCGATGCTTAATGAAAATGTCTGCCAGATGCTGGCAGGGTTCTGAGAGCTCTATGATATCACATGGTCATTGCCATTGTCGTTTATGAAGTAGTTTACTGATTTCTTGATTTTTGTCATATTTACATGGTTCTGGAATATGTCTAAATTTAATAGATCATTTATTTTAGATTGCAAATCACTAGTAAGATTGAGGATTTTTAAAGACTCAATCAGTTTTACTATCTACGTCAAAGATGATGCTATGACACAATCTTTGCCAATACTGAAATTTGTTTCCTAAAACTATCAACAGATGTAAACGCAACCTGGCAAAGTAGTTGGAACGTGAGACAATGCAATTTAAATTTGTCTTTGTTACTTTCCCTTAATGCAACTCTAAGCTGATTTCTTATTCAAGCCTTCTTTTTCTCAACTGTAAAACAAATTATTTCATGAGCAAAGCTGGGAGAATTTGCAAGGCCCTGATCATCTCTGACCAAGGGACCATGCTGAGAATGGTCCCTAGTCTAGGCAGCTTTGCTCCAAATTTTGTAGGCTGTTCCTGTTCTTTACATATTATGTTACTAAGGACTACAACATACATTACTACCAAGGGCCAAGTTTTTCTTTCTGAATCAAACTGTGGCTCTGAGTCGTCTTACACTAGTGACTCAGACTAGTAAACCAAAGGAGGGTCTGTGGAGAGAGTGTGATATATTGCCCAGTATTTCCAGATTTGCCTCCTAATAAGAATTGTTGTAGATCATATAGTTTTCCAAGTCCCTTCCTTAGAGATTCTGATTTAGTAGTCCTGGAGTGTAACATATATATGTTTTAATGAGATGTCCAGATAATTTTAATGATAAGACCAGCATAGGAAACAAGAATAAGTTTTAGAGTTCATAGATCTGTGTTTAAATCCCTATGCCACTTGCCAGTGCTGAAATTATTTAACTTTCTGAGACCTAGTTTATAGGTATTTAATACAGATGTTAGCTTCTTTTCTCATAGCTTTGTTAATGGAATCCAGAGTAAGTAAATGTTAAGTGGCTAATTCCTTGCTTCATTGTCCTGCTACCTCTTAACAGTTTCCAATGGTGTACTAGTAATATATAACAGCAGGCTCTCCCGAAAAGCAAGCCTTATGTTTACCTCTTTCTGTGGTACGAATATACCCTCATGGCTGGTCTCAAGCTACCACTTTCTATCACTGAATGCAGAATTGAGAAGAGATGCACATTCATCTTTCATGAGCCAGAAGGAGCTGTTTCAGTGCAAATCTCTCATCCATCATATATTTCCTCTTCTTCCACTCCTCTTCCTTTCTTGTCCTCCTTTTCTCTCTCTATCCCTTCCTCTCCTTCTCTCTCCCTCCCCCTGGAATGAGTTATTATATTATTTCTTTATTATATTTTACTTCATTTTAAAAAACATTTAACATGAGATCTATCCCCTTAACAAATTTTCCTTTTATGAGACATTTATTGACTCTCTACTGTGTTAGGTACCAGGAATGCATAGTAAGTTATTACAGTTCAATCTCTATGATTTATATCTGCTCAGATGAGCAACATGGAAGGAAAATCATGGAACTTGGGAAAAAAATGGCTCCCCTGCAAATGAGTTGTTTATACTTTCAGCTGAACTCGCCAGCACTTCCTGTTATTCCCTCTTTCCATTTAACATTTCTACATATTCTTTCTTTTTTTGTTGTTCTGTACTTTACTTGCTGATTATCGTTTTTTTTTTTTTTTTCCTCTATGTGTTGTCAGCTTTCTCTCTGTTGGTTTGGTCAAGTCTCTCCTACCTTAAAGAAGATGACAGAAACAATATCAACAATAAAAAAAGCCATGACTCCCTCAGAGTACTATCCAATCCTGGCCCTTTACAGTTAAAATTCTTGAAAGAGGAGTAGGCTCTCTTTGTATTTCCTCATCTTCCATTTTTTTCTTTACTCTCTGCCATTTGATTTCTGCTCTTACCACTTTAATGAAAATGTACTTGATAAAGCCACATTGCCAAGAGCAATGGGCACATCAAAATCCTTATAATACTGGACTTCTCTACTGCCATTGACATTGCTAATTCATCCCTCAACTATCTTCTCATCCACTACTGTGCACATTATTGTCCTGGTTCTTTTCAGCTTTTTGAATGTATATCTAGACTCTGACTTACTAGATTTTAACCCACTATTTTCATGGTTCTTAATTTTTAGCATGCATCAGAACCACCTGGAGAGTTTGTTAAAAAACAGATTACTGGGCCCCAGGTTCTCTTATTTCATAGGTCTTGGGTCAAGAATGAAAATTTGTATTTCTAACAAGTTTCCAGATGATGCTGATCCTGCTGATCTAGGAATCTGCTGATCCAGAATCACTGCTCTAATTCTGTCTTGGTTTCCTCTTTTACTTCCTGCCCCTAGATGTTAATTTAGTCTATGATTTGGATATGGGCTTACTCTTCTTACTAAAGACATTCTGTCTAGATGAACTCATCTCTTCATGGTTTCAGTGCTTATAATGTCTGGCTGCAAAAATGTTTGTCTCTTACAGCACTCATGACTAGCTTCAGATTAGGACATCTAATTGTGTTCTGGACATCTTCTAGAAAATGTTCCAAAGGAAAATATGCCTTGCCCATGGCTAGTCAGTGGTAGAGATGAAATTTGCATCTGTGTGTTTGAATCAAATGTCCCTGCTTTTAGCTACGTACTTTTTTTCATCTCTCTTCTCTTTTATGATTGCACTAATTCAGACCTCCTTCATCTCTGAGAAGAAGAAGCCTTCTGTTTCAGGGTCCCAAAAACCATCCCCAAGTCTGATGTTTTTCTAGGAGGATTCACAGGACTCAGCATATAGTGGTATTCATGGCCATGATTTATTACAATGAAAGGATACCAAACTATATCAATGAAGGCAAAAGTCACATTGTCTAGAGTCTGGAGGAAACCAGGCACCAGATTCTAAGAGTCCTCTCCCAGGGGACATGCTTAAGTCTTCCAGCAACAAGTTGTAACCACATGCATGAAATGTTTACTACTAGGGAAACTCATTGGAGACTCAGTGCCCAGGGCTTTCATTGGAGATTAACCACATAGTTACTCTCTGCCTAACACAGGCCAAGATTCTAGTCTCCCAGGAGGAAATCAAGTGTTCAATATAAACTTTATGTTTACGCAAACGGCTTAGGCACAGTTAGCTATTCTTATCAGGGAATGCTGGGAACTCTCTTGAAATCAGAGTTGCAGATGCCAGCTAAGGACCAAACGAGCAAGCAGGACCTTGTCAGAATAGTAGTCTGTTAACTCTTTTCTCTGCACCTTCTAATGAGTCTTTCTATATACAGTTTTTTCTCTCTCATTTTCATCTCCACATTGCAGCAGGGTGAGCCATTTAAAATGCAAATCTGAAAATTTTTTTCTTCCTTGGCTTAAAACTCTTTGCAGTAGATCTTTTCTAGGTCTCAATAAATAGGGTAAAAGGGATTCACTGGTAGAGGTCTTTGGGATCATAATTGTTATTGTAATTAATTTATTCTGATTTTATAATATGAAATATCCACTTATTTTTATTTTAGGATACATAAGAGTTTCCTCTTGAATGCTGTGGTTGGGAATCTCCTTCACAACTACTGCTCATTTTTGAACAGAGATGATCTCTCCTGGTTTTGAGCTGCCTTAACAATTTAAGTTTTCTCACATAGCACTTATGACTTTCTCTTCCTTGTTATAGTTATTTAAGTGTATGCCTCATCTCCATATTATAAGCTCTTTGAGGAAATGATCCATATCTCACTCTCTTTATTCCTCAAATTAATCTCCATGGCTATCTATTTAGCACTTAGTTAGCTTTCAATAAATATGTTGAATGAATGAATAAATGACTAAAAGTGAAAAATAATGGTCTGTACTTTCTCCTGAAAAAGTTACTTATCTAATTTTATGAGTGACCATTTGTAAAAATTATTCAGATTAAAAATCCTAATAAACTAAAAAGAAATTAGGAGAATATTTAAGTAGGAATTAATTATAGGTCCCTATTTTTAAAAGATCTAGTCATACACTTTGATTTAGTGAAATTAAATTTCAGTGCATAATTTGTTTTTACTCTTTACATTAATTTTTAAGTAGAGGCTTTTATTTTTATTTTCTCTCTCTAAAATCACATTTCAGTGGAAATTGTTTAATTAGGGCTGTGCTAAATTGTATACACAGAACATACACTTAAGAGTAAGTGAAAGTGGTGAGTTTCTGCTCATCCAGAAACACTATTTTATTCCTTGATATCAGAATCTTATAGTTCTCACAAGTGACATCTATCTATCTATATCTATATATCTATATCTATATCATCTATATCTATATCATCTATCTATATCTATCTATATCTATATCTATATCTATATCTATATCTATATCTATATCTATATCTATATCTATATCTATATCTATATCTATATCTGTGTGTGTGTGTGTGTGTGTGTGTGTGTGTGTGTGTATTAGTTAGGCAAAGTTATACACTCTCAATGTCCTAATGAGAAAGTATAATTTGTTCATGATAAACAGTTTTTAGTGTTTATCAGGTCTTCAGTAGTAACCAGTATATATGTTCTTAATAGTAAAATTAAGGACTCAGATTTGAACAGCAAAAAACCAGAGAGTTGACTCACAGACATTGCTAGGATATATGTGTGTGTGAATGTGTATATGTGTATATATAATTTATCTATATAAATATAAAATAAATATATAGATTGTTCAGCAACTATCTATACTTATGAAGATATTATCAAGTCTTCATGTGCTGCTATCACATTTGAAATAATAAAAGTGGAATATTAAACTCTCATATCTATTATGTGATAAAAAGTCTTTTGAGGGCATAACCATTGTTATATGTCTGTGGCAATCATAAGCATGTATCTACCTACAATATGGAGATGTATGTTAGCAGCACTATGTGCCATTCTAATGGTGCCTTATCTAGTCTACTGTGACAAATAATTCTACTCAGCTTGTCAGTGGTGACAGCTGAGACTTCTTGCTTAGATGCCTTGACAGTGCTTGTATTAAACAGCTAGAGCCATACACTCCATTAAGTTTCTGTAAAATGAACTGTCTGCTTCTTGCTGTTTTGCTGATAGTGGCAGCAGCTGTAAGCTAATCCTCTCCAGTTGTGGATTGCTCGACTGAGTGCCTTCACTCATCGACAGGTAGTAGATCTCATAGTTTTAGTAGAGTGGCTACAAGGTTGATATCTATCATAGGCATGACATAATTTATTTCACAGCAGACTTTTTCAGCAGTTATTTGCTCTAAATTACACTGCAAATATTTCCCTAAGTAGGAGAAAACTGACTTTCTAGATGGTGAGGTGATTGATAAGTTTTTTTAACACATAATTATTCATAGGCTCTTAGTGCAAAAGACATAAACATGAAAGGGACATGTCTCTAGTAACTTTACATTTAAGCGTGTGTACATTAATGAAAGCTACATGTAAATAACATGTTTAAGTAAATTTAGAAGAAAGTAAATAAGTATTCATTTTCTTAGGCAAAATTAGATTATTGGAAATACTGATACCTGATTGTTTTTAAATATATGTGGAAAATATATTTTGAATTGTTTTTTCCTTTAGATGCATAGTAATTACTTTCATCTATTTCTTAGTACATTTATGTGTGTTTCATGATAAGTTGGCTCCAACTTCTAATTACTCTACGAATGAGTGATGTCCACAATGTCCTGCCCTGCTCAGCTCCTGTAGACGCATGCCTATGGCTCCTTTTATGGAGTCAATACATCTCATATTTGGTGTTTCTCTTTTCTTGGTGCCTCTGTTTTCCCCAGCATTATTTTCTTTTTAAAAGAACCCTGCCTTCTCATGATATTCCTGAAGTAGGACAGGTTTAATTTTGTCACGTTTACCTCCAGCAATGTTTTAAGCTTATTTGCTTGAGAATCCACTTGTTAGTCTTTCTGGTGGTCCAGGGTACCCATACAGTGCTCCACCAACACTGTATTTTAAATTAATCATTTTTCTCCATCACCCTTTCTCACTTTCTATCTTTCATATCTGTACATAGTAATTGGGAATATGAGAGTGTGGATAATCTTAGCCTTCATCTCTAATGACACATTTTTGCTTTTTATGATCTTTTCTAATTCTTCCATCACTGCCCTCCAAGTCTTACCCTTCTGTGAATTTCCTAGCTGCAGTCTCCATTTGAATCAGTGACTGAGACAAGATAAGCAAAATCTTTGATAATTTTAATGTCTTCTTTGTTTATGTTAAAGTTGCGTATTTTTCTGTAGTATTGGTTTTTGTTTTCTTGACGTTCAAATACAGTCCTGTTTTGGCACTTTCTTTTACATTCATTAAAAGTTGTTTCAGATCTTTGCAACTTCCTGCCAGTAAGTCTTATCTGCATATCATACATTATTGATATTTCTTCCACAACTTTTCACTTTTTCCTCTGAACATAGCCCAGCTTTCCATGTGATATCAATCTGTATACAGATTAGACAAATAGTGAGAAAAAAAAATACACCTTTTCCTGACACCATTCTGTCTTTTCATCTTCTACTGTGACAGTGACTTCCTATCCATAATATAGTTTGTGAATCAGGATAATCAAGTCCTGAGATGTGCATATTTCTTTTAAAGAAAACAGACTTTTCAAGATCCACTTAAAGGCTTTACTGTAATCTATAAAACATAGACCAACCTACTCCAGTATCCAACAGATATTCACAATTAGATCTCAAGTGCCTCTTTCTTTTCTGAATCCAGCTTGAACATCTGGAATTTCTTGCTCTGTATAAGGTAGAAGCCTCGGTTGCATCACCTTAAACATCACTTTTCTTGTGTGGGAAATTAGATCAATGGTGCTATAGTTACTGCACTCCTTATCATTTCCTTTCTTGGAGATTGGGATGTATATCGAACTTTTCCAATCTTTTGTTTTGTTTTTCATATTTGTTGACATATTCTTGTCAGACTTTTGACAGATTCAGTCTCTGTGGATTGAAATAATTCTACTGGTATCCCATTTACCCCTGGTGATTTATTTCTTCCCAATATTTTCAGGGCATTTTCTACTTTGCTTTCTAGAATTACAGGTTCTTACTCATTGGAATCTTCTTCAGAGGCATGTGCCATCCTTTTGTTTCTTCTGTATAGATTTTCAGTATACTGTTTCCAACTTCTCTCTATTTTCTCCTGGTCAGATTATGTGCTTCCTTGTTGCTTGTTCATCATTTGTAATCTAAGTTTGAACTTCCCTTTTATTTCTTGCATTTTCTAGTGGAGATCTCTTGTTTTTCTTATTCTGTTTTCTTCTACTTTTTTTATGTTGATTATTGTAATAGTTCTCCTTACCTCTGTTTGATAGTCATTGAAAAGTTGTATTCATGATTCTAACCCTGCTTTCGTCACCTTTAACTTTTGCCTCTCACCCATCTTTAACAATTTTTAGTGTTTTTTTTTTCTGTCATCTATTTCAATTTTTTCTTCTTTTTACTTCCATCATTGTCTTTTTGCATTCCTCCCTAATAATATTCCCAGTTTTAGTCCACAGTTCTTTTGGTTCTCAGTCAATTAAGTTTAACAGTGCAATCTGTTTTTTTATGGGGACTTTAATGCTGCCAGAATGCTATTTACATTATATTTTGTCACTTATATTCTTTTAATGCTCTTCTTGAGCTTTACTTTAATATTTGATATTGACAGTTTGTGATCAGTACCACAATCTGCTCCTGTTCTTGTTTTGGCAGAGAGAATACAGTTTGTATATCTCTAGGTTTCATGTACATAGTCTGTATGATTTCTCTATTGGACATCTGGTGATGTTCATGTATATAGCCATCTGGTTTTCTGAAACATGTTTGTGATAGTCAAGTTTTTGCCTTCACAGAAATTCACAAGCCTATTTCCCACATCATTTCTGACCCCTAGTCCAAAATTTCCAACAACATTTAAATCTGCTTTTTCTACTTTTGTGGTCCAGTCACCTGTGTTACCAGCAGTATTGTTTTGGTATGTGATCAATTCCTTTTTGGATATTGTGTAAAAACTTTTAGTTTCATTTTCTGCCTCTGTAGTTGGAGCATAGCCTCGGATGGTAATTATGCTAATAGGTTTTCTTAGAAGTCTGATTGATATTATTAAGTCAGCCCTTACATTGTAGCTCCTAATAGCCTGTACCAGTATTCCCTTAGTATTAAAGCCACTACATTTTGTCTGAGTTTGTTATTTCCAAAGTAGGACACTTTGATGTTGCCTGACTGGAAATGTCTCATTCCAGCCCATTTTAGTTTGTTTAACACCAAATACTGCAAAGTTTAGACATTCCATTTCTTATTTTACAATATCTGGTTTACTTTAGTTTGTTCTTCTAAATCCCATGTTCTGAATGTATGTGTTGTCCAGCATTGTATTTTTCTTTCACTTTTGTACACATCAGCTACTAGATGTCCTTCCTGCTTTGTTTTAGTTTTGTTATTAGCAACGATGCTATTTGTACTTGTTCTTTGCTCTTTTCCAGTAACTGTTTGAGTGTTTTCTACCTGGGAGACTCATCTTTCAGTACAATCTCACATTTGTTTTGGATTGTGTCATAGGATTTTCATGGTAAGATGGAAAAAAAAAAAGAATAAGAAAAGAAAACGCAGCAGTGGTTTACCATTGTCTTTTGCTGTTCAATGTGTGAGTCCAAACTACAACTTCTCAGATCCATAGTGTCTCAGTCACCAAACACTTGTAAAATGTAAGCACCTCTGCAGTATTACATGTATGCATTTTAAAACCTGTGTTATACTCTCATGTCCCTTTATTCTTTCCTCCACAGAAAGGCATAAATGTGAGAATTCTTTTCTATGTGTTACAAAAACCACCCTTCTCAACATATACTGTAAATCTGGTTGAAAAGCCAGGGAAAGCTTTGGTGCTCCATTTGTAGGCAGTTTTAATATCCTACCTGTCATCACTGGGCATTGTCAGTGATGGAGTAAGTCTTTGAAGAGGACAAATAGGAAGTGTTTACAAGGTTTGACATTAATTTTGATAGAAGTTTAAGAATTTTTTAAAGTTAAAAACTTAACTTTTAAAATAAATTGCACATGGGAATAGCATATTCACATTTGTTTCACATTTGTAATAGTCTTCTGTTGTTTTTTTTTCAAAATAGTTAATCTTAATTCTGACATTTATAATATAATGTAATAACCCCTTATAATGCCTCATTGGCTATATTATGCCTAATAGCACTTCAGTGAAATAAAAAAGTTTTGGTATGGTTTTGAAACATATTTTTGCAGATGTTGGTAATTATGTAGATTTAGAAATTAGGTTGTACTTTCGTCCCCAAAGCTTTTGGATCACTATCATAGAATGAAGTGCATTTTTAGTTGTATATGAGGAATCCTTAGTGTATTGTTACCTTTGTCCCAGAGTATATAAACTCTTTCAGTTAATGTTCTAAAGAAGAGGAAGAATTTTATTCAACTGGATTGGGGAAATTTTATGCTATAATAAAACTGTTCTCCAGTATGGAATTCATTAACTTTTCAAATGACATAGCCAACAATTAGAGACCTAAAAGCAGTAATCTTACAAATAACTTAGTGCTCTCTAATAGTACATTTACCTCATAAAGGTGACTACTTTCTGCTCTAGGCCATTTTGCAGCCCAGGTTTTCCTTTGGCAAGGTAACTTACTTACATTATTATTGTAGGAGAAATGAAGGTTTTGTTGAATCAGAAAGTGACCCAGAAAAGGCTTGCCCACAGTCCAGCTGCGCGTTAGCTGGGAAGAAGTTGTTATGTGACTTTAAAGAATAAAGCATGTACTCTTCCTTTTAAGAGATACTGGAAACTGGGTCTGTTTCGTCTTCTTTTCTGTGATTAGAAAGCCATCTTGTAGTGAAGATTTAGACAGCATCCCACACATTTTTCTGCCCCAAGATTCTCTGCTGATGGTTCACTTGAAATGTTAGTTGTGTCAGGAGTTGATAGAGGTGCTTTTCCTCTCTCCACTCCTTCTGTTAACAAAAATAGATTGAAAGAGTCAGGGAATGCAAGAAATAGTCTCAAAAGTAGCAAGGCTAGAAAAAGGATTCAGAAGAATGTCTTTTGGGGTATTAAAGGAGACTTTATCTTATGAGCCCCCCAAAATTGCAGGAGAATCTGGTTTGCTTTTCTTAGGGATCTATATCATTGATTATATGGGAAAAGCTTGTGTCACTTATAACTGATTTTTGTGAATAATCTTTTTCTCTCATTCCTTCTCCTCCTACAGCCTCTCTTCCTCCATGTCTATCTCTATATTTTTATTTTTATATTTAGCTCTGTCTTTATCTCTATCTCTCTTTTACCATTAACAGCACCTGGGATGTGCACTGGGTTATTAAATACACATTTTAAAGTAAGAGAAATACCTAATATGTAGGAGGCACTTAAAATTGCTAAATAACAACGTAGGTAAGTGAAATTATAGCTCTAAAATTATTAAAAGGATCTAGAACACATGGAACTATAATCTTATACAGTACATTGAAAAAGTTCTGTGGAAACTTAACAAGTACAGACATAAATCAAAACAGTTTATTTTGCACTTATACCAATTGTTTAGTAAATTAATGTAAATTACATATGAATACAAAGGAACTAGTTTCTGCTCAAAGAGTACCTAATTTAACCTTCAGTATCCAGATGTGAGTCTCAGTATTTATGGAGTGCCCTACTTGAGGTTGGAAGTGTTTTGGGGAACATGTTTTATTAAACGCATAATAGATCTATGAGAAATGTAAAATGATCATTAACTTAAACAGTGCTTTTTACTAAAGGATTTATTTGAATGCTTTAGATTACCTTTAAGAATGCAATAGAACATTTAATATAAAAAGCTTGAAAGTGAAGTTGAGAGGAAAGTAGACTGTTGTAACATTGTACGTTATTGTTATTTAATTAAGAATAGAAATGCCATTTTTTGTTTTTTTTTGGACAGACTCTGAAAAATGGCTGATGGTTTGCATATCACCTCAGAGTATTTCTATGGAGTTCTGGGATAATTCATTCAGAGCCATTCTGCATTTAAGCTTGTAACTGCAATTACTGGTACCAAGAGGTGTGTGTATACTACCTCATAGAATGAAATAAGTCAGATGGAAAAGTCAAGAACCATATGATTTCACTTATATGTGGGATATAAAACTACAAGCAACAAACAAATAAATAAACAAACAAACAAGACAAGCAATCAAACAAAAATTCATAGACACTGACAACAGTTGGTGGTTATCAGAGGGAAAAGGAGAGGGGAGGAGATAGAAAAGGGTAAAAAGGGTCAAATATATGGTGACAGAAGAAAACTGGACTTAGGGTGGTGAACACACAATACTATATACAGATTATATATTGTAGACTTGTACACTTGAAACCTATATCATTTTATTAACCAATATCACCCCAATAAATTTAGTTAAAAAAAAGAAAATGAAAAGACAAAGAAAAAAAAAAGAAATAGGAAGCCGCCTCCTCTCTGTGTTAGTGTGCAGAGTCCCCACTCATTGGGTATTAAATCTCATGCCAAAATCATGAGTTTCCTTAGCTACTGTTTAGCTGTTTTGGGGATGCCAGAAAAAGTAGGTTTCCTACTAGGAAAGCCTAAGAAGTAAGTGCCAGCTGCTCCGGGGTGGAAAAGTGGATTCCAGAGACAGTTAGATGTTCTCCATAATAGAAACATACCTGGTTTCTATTCTTGGTATTTTGCTATTCTTGATTATTTGTGTAGAGGGTTAGTATTTTAATATAGACACATTCAGATTTTTTGTGTTTAATGGTATATACTTAGATCACATGTCATATAGTTTTAGTACTAATTAAATATTAATACTCAGTGTGAAAAATAGTAAGCATAAGTGGTCTCAATATTATAGGTAAATGGCTAGTACCATTTAACAATTTTAATCAATTTTATTTAGTCATTCAACATTTTTTGGGTACCAGATATTCTGCAAAGACCCGGAAATACAAAGATAATGTCATAATTTCTGCCTTAACGCAAAGATTTAGTGGGAAAGGCTGTTAGTCAACTATTAAAGCTCATTGAGAAGGTCAACTTGATAGAGAAAATGTGGTCTGCTTTTTCTTATCTAACTAAGAATATTTTTGGATAGTTTCAGAAATAATTTACTTAGTTTTAAAATAGATTATGTCTGCTAGGTGTCAAGCTCTGTGCTACTGTATACCTTAAAACAAACACTAAAGAAAAAAATAAACCATAAATTTAGTCATTGAAATCTCCTTATAAATGTCTTTTTAATTAAGGGTTTATATAGGGATAAAAAATTTTGGACATTTGCAGACAAATTATACAATTTAAAAAAGTATATGGCAATAAAAATGCTTCTTTACTGGAAAGGATTTTTATGCATCACAAGATTATTTGACCTGTCAATCCAATTTTAGGAAGTAATAAAAAAGAAATTTTTATATAAATAATAGAATTGATCAGAGTCCAAAAGAGATTTTCTTGAAATTATTAATTAGACCTTCATCTACAGAGTAGTTTTTCCTTCTGTGACAGATACTAATAAAGCCTGCTGTTCTTTGACAGGTTAAATGAAACAGGCATCTGTGGTTTTGAATTAAAAGCTACTAATTTAGCAGGTGCAGGAATCAGATGGAATTTCCAAGGATAATTTATAAACTGGGTGAGGAATGGACCTATTTTCTTCTTTATAATACAATTGAAAATATCAATTAGTGTAACTATGTTTATATCCTTTAAATTCTTGATCTAGCTTATACAGTTTCTAAGAGGAGTATTAAGATGCATGAACTTATCCTCTAAAAAAGATAACTAGATATTTTTTATCTTCACTGAGGTTAAAAGAAGAGGAAAACATCATAAATTGTAGAAGGATGAAACTAGTTTAGACACAAAAAAGGAAAATCTTGATAGCATTAAATCCAGAACTGGCTATCAAAAGAGGTTATAAGTTTTTCTTCCTGGGTGTGTTTTAAGAATGTAATAGAGAGTAACAACATGGATAGTTTATGTAAAGCCATTTCTTGAAGGGTAGATAAAAAATGATTTCCTGAGGTCAGTACTACTCCATAATTCTGTGCTTCTTTTTTACTCATTTAAAAATTTGTTCCATAAATTGCTTGTCCACTTTTAGTAAATTGCTATATTTCCTAGAGTGAAGGTTGAATAAAGATTCTCATAAATTCAGTGATGCTATACTGTGGAAAAGAGGTATGGGTTATGAAAATACTAAATTCTGTCAGCTCTTCATGATCTCCATCCACTAGGGCTTTAAAATTTTTTCATTCACTCTGTTTAATTAGGTATCCCAGACATAAATAAAATTTTTATTTACTGTAATGAAGCAGTACCCCAAAGAAAAAGGTTTTGAGTGAAAGCAATTATTTCCTGCCCTAAGGACTATATAAGAACCAACAAGCTTAGGACTTAGCCTTGGGTTGATCTGCTGAAAGATATCAAGAAACACATGAAAGTTCTGCAGTATTAAAGGCTAAGAAAGAGAGAGATCTTTCTATCATTTTCTGAGGCAAAACATTTAAAGTTTTCTTTATAGTTTATACTTTATTTGGTGATTATGACAAATTTAAATTCCAAAGCACATTAAATTCCAAAGCACATTAAATTCCAAAGCACATAATTCTTAAAAAATATATTCTGTGCTCTAATCTACGTTAAGACTAATTTTAAGTATTATTTTAGTTATCAGAACAACTGTTAAAAGAAAAGTACATATTGGTTTATGTGATTGTAACAACAGTTTCAAAAACTAACAATTGTTAATCAAACTAAAGTCAAAACAAGGGATAAGTGAGAAACTGAAAGAGAAGCCTTAATCAATGAGTATTGGAGAAAGCTTACAAATAAATAATGGTGCCTCAGTCTAAATCTTTAAAAAAAACACAAAACAATACAGAAATGTTTCAAAATAAGAATAAGTGTTAACTTTTTCAATACTTTGGCTAAGGTTGAAGCAGAAGCAATCTCTCAAAGATATTAAAATTAGATTTATGCCAGTATTTACGAATGGGACACAGATGAGTAGATCACATTGCTTCTACTGTCTTGTTACAGATGTTTGATGATATTGTTTAAATTCGAATATGTATTTTCTCATTAAATGCTCTGAGCGGGGGTTTATTTAACATTACATTTGAAATTAGCTAGAATACCCTTTTCAATCCCAGCACCCTGGGTTTTCTTGACTTTTCATTGTTGCCTTTCTATCTCTTCGTATTTACAGTTGAAAAGTTGATGCCAAATTTTGTAAAACATATTCTCTTTCATGCTGAGATCTTTTATGCCAACAATCTCCCTGGAGCGGGTGCTTTAGTAATAAACCCTGAAAATGGGAACTGATAATGGAAATACTGGCAGCCCTTTATACAACAGGGGTGCTAGCCTGTGTTTCTGTAATTAGGAATGTGATTAGAAATAAGAGATGCTTTTGGTCTTCAATTTCAAGCCATGAAATGATGGGATTTGAGTTTGTCTCACTTTTGGCAGATGGTAAATTTCAGTCATATTGCAACTTTCTCATTCTGGTCACAGAATCTTTTCTTTGAATATGTTTTCCAAGCAAATACTAACTGTGCTTTCGTATTGTGTTTGAAACCACGACTTCATTTTTAAATATAATTATTTCTCTGATTGTCTTCTTGGTGTTTTCACTTTTCAGTCTCATTTCTGCCCACCATTTCCAGAGTTGAGTGTCTTCCCATCTGTGATATAAAGCACAAAATAACAAAATAATAATAGTAATATTTACCAAAATACTTATTGTGTACTGTGTACTATACTTGGTGAATTACATGTATTTCTCATTTAATTCTCTTATGAGTCCTATGAAGTTCATACTACTATTTCCTCTATTTTATAAATGAGGGAAGCACAATCCTGTATTTAAAAAGTAATCAAGTCTATATTCTCTATCACTGTGCTATGTCACCACCCTATATTATAAAGTGCTCTATCTAGGGGTAACTTTTTTACTTAAGTCAACATTAATCTCCTTTGTCATTCATTCATATTCACTTCTTTCATTTGACAAATACTAATTGATGCCAGACATTGTGCAAAGCTCTGGGAACACAATTGTGAATGAGTCTAACCCCTGCCCTTGAAATGCTTATGGATGACTTAAATAAATATTAACAGTGCCTGAGACAATGGATACCAAAAAGTGCACCACGTCATCCCAGGTACTGCAGCAAATGCACAGGGTTGCTACACAATATTAAAATTTTTATGAGAAACACAGCAACATCTATTGGATATTACATGAATTACTTTCCATTTATGTATACTTTTAAATGGCTATTAAATTAATAAATACTTCTTAAGGTGTTTAGACTTAACCATTTAATAAATAGAACTAACTCTTCAGAATAGTTTTTGGCCTAGAATACTACGGGAAAAAATACTAATTACACCATGGATAGAGAAAGTTTGGGAATTTCTGACCTATGGGAGGCAGTTTAAGATTTCCATCAGAACAATTTAAAGTATCTAACAAACAAAACTAAACTAAGGAACTATTATTGGAACTCAGGATTCAGGAGAACAAAATGAGACAGTGAATTTGATTATGAAAGTGATATCCAATTGAATATATAGAAATACTTATGTATTTTCCTCACAAAGATATTTAAATCAATCTCATTTAAATGAGCTTAACTAGCTTCAAGATAATAGTTAATTTGAATTCAGATTATGAAAGTTTTCTAGGAAATAGGTCAAAATGCTTTTCTTTTAGTGATCCAATTATATAATTTGGCTTATGTCTAAATAATAAAAGCATAACAGGCTATCAATTTTATTAATTTGAAGATGGCATTTTTTGATGCTTTATTCTATTGCTTTTAACCTTAGGCAAATTGAATGTACTGAATAAGAAGAGCATATTATGCTGTCACCTTAAGAATACATGATTATAGCATCTCAGTGGATAGGTAGACATCTCATAGAAAAATAACTGTAAATCTGAGGGAAAGACGTATTTGACAGTTCAATGTCTACACACTTCTACTTTCCTCTAGTTCAAATTGCCGCAAGCCTCTCTAATAATTTGAGGCCTAGAGCATGTTGAAATTGCTAGCAATGTTCCCCTAACTACTTTTTCATGAAAAGATGATTATGTGATGCTAAGAGGATTTGTTGACATGAGGGAGAATTTTTATTGCAGAAGTCTGCTTTCAAGGAAAAAAAAAAAAGAGAATCAATGAAAAATAGCAGTTGGATCATTTTCTGGAAGATTACAGAGATTACCACTGGGACTTGCTCCCATTATCTCATAGCTAAGACTTAACTATACTTTTCATATCACCAAGTGAAGGAGTGAAGGATGAGAAAATATGAATGATCCATTAGGAAGAAACTGTGTAGGAGAGAATGATACTGATGAAATATAGGATTACGTGTAAGGTCTGTATATCCAAGTGTAAAGGGTAGGATGGTGTCATAAAAAAAAAAAAATCACTTTGACTAACAGAAGATCTTGATTCAGCATTGTTTCTGCCTTTTATTTAGAAATATGACCTTAAGCTTTTACTTAACCTTGCTGAACCTGTTTCCACAGTTTTGAAAGATCATCGATGAATGGAGTAAATGAGGCAATATAGGTATAATACTCAGGGCAGAGCCTTGAATGTAATAAACTTGATCAGTCACATTCGACTGCTAGTCAAAGACTGACTAATGACATACACAAAATAAAAGTTTTTTTTTTTTTTGCTATTCCAAAAAAATTCTGGAAAGTTGCAGTCCTCATCTGGTAAGGTATCTTCATAATTTCATTAGCATTCTGCTTTCTGCTTCATCATCCTTGGCATTGGACTTTCAAGATCTCATCCTAGTTCAAAATGGTACAGAAGCTCTAACTATTATACTCAGATTCGAGGCAAAATGGAGAGGGGGCAGAGTATATGACAACTGTCAACGTTCCTTTAGATGAGGTTTTCTGAAGATTCTGTCCAACAACTTGTTACATTTATTTAGTTGTAACTTAATGATGTGGCATAACTAGCCTGAAAAAGTTTGCCTCTTAGCAGGGCACACGAATTTCTGAAATTAAACAAGATCCTGTTAGAGAGTCCTCTTAGAATGAAGAGAAGGATAAGGAACTCATGGTCTCTCCCATAAGCCCTCTATATTACTCATTTAATATGAGCCTTTATTTCTTTACCTCTAAACTGGTTATAATAATATCTGCTTTTTTTGGATTGATGAAATGATTAAATGTGATTATATATGCCAAGATTACTGTTATCATTTATTAAATAAATAATCAAGCATTAATGGTTCACTTCTAAGGTATCCTTTAGGATCTACTGTATCTCTTTAAATTACTCTGATTTTTAAATCTCTAGTCAACTTCATGAATATTGTTGATGTTTTTGTTTCAGAAACTAACTTTTTTATTAACATTCTGTTATATACTTTCTGACTGATTCATTGATCTTAATGGATTTTTTTATAAGAAGACATTCAGATTCTCTTCCTATTATGTAAATAAGAGCTGAATTACTTCATATAAAACTTTATAAAGTACAACCAAATACTTGGAAAATAGGATGATCCATTTAGTTGTAAATTTGGATTTCAATTATCTTTAACACTAAATAATGAAAATTAGAATAAAATTTATGCTAACATTTTACTGAACATAGTTTAAAATACTCAGGAAACACTTAGCTATCTTATTTTAAGGTTTTAAAAAATATTTTACATTTGTTTAAAATTTTACAATTGATAAATTACTTCTACACATTCCTAATGTTTCATTTCCTCATAATAATAATAATTCTGTAACTTTATACATTTTTTTTAAAGTTAGCTGAGAAATAAGAACTGCTCAAGGAGCCACAGACCACTTTAGAATTATTATATAAATTCCGTTCTTCTAGGTCCAGTACACATTTCATTCCATAACAGTCATCTCCATTTGGAACATGATATATAAAATTGTTGGCACCATGTGGATATTGGACTGCACTGATCCTATGTCATAAACCTAAACTGTTAATTTCAACATACTGAATAGTTACCTGGATTATAATCTGTAAAAGGCAGAATTATGATTATTTCTCATATGTGACTTTGAAAGTGCTTTGTTATTAGTCAATCAAACATTTTTGAGTGCTATATTTACTTTTTCAGGCTACTAGTCATTAAGTAGGATTATTTGAATTTAAGTAGTTTATTTGAAACACTATTATGTCTTGATGTTCACATTGCTGTTGTTTATTGACACTTTTTCAGAAAGTCTTTCTGTTGATAACATTTTCATATAAATTCTTAGGTAGCGAATATTCATAGGTAGAATGATCTAAATAATATCCTCAGAATTATATTTTTATATGATATTTGATTTAATGGCTATAAGTTAAAAATTTAAATTATTTCCTTTTATTGTTCATACATTGTGTTCATAACATGACTGAAAATAAAGACCCATAATATATCAAAAAGTTGATATCCTTTTAAAGTATTTTGTTTTCATAAAACAAAACTAACCTGAAAAAATTTCTGAAGTGGTAAGAAAAATTTTTGTAAAATTTGCAAAAAAATTTTTCAAACAGTAGAAACCATTTTTTATCTGAAGAAAATAATCTGACATAAATACATATTTTGGATGCCTACATATTTTGGATGCCTACATATCTTCATTGAAATTTATTTGTACTTGTGAAATATGTTATGCTGAAATGAATAGAGATAGAAATGATGTTTTTTTTTGCTTTTACTTTCCAATGGACTTTCAGAATTCTTAATATTAATTTTTGAATTATGGTGTCATCCCTGCTGATTTGAAAGACAAATTTTGTTATATATAATTTTCCCATATACTTGATAATTAAAATAAATCTAGACTGTGAAAATGTGAACAGTTAACAAAAGTTATTGATTCATTATTTCACAGAACTGTTAGGATCCACCTTTCACTCTCTTTCATTCGTACAGTGCCAATAGATTAAGGACCTGCTCAGTACTAGCTAGATAGTCATGGTTCATGGTCTTTGACTTCAAGAATCTTAAAATTGAGACCATTTATATTTACCTGCAAATTAACAAGTCTGAATCTCTCAGATAAAGATCTGTTTTTGATAGAATATTAGAATAATGAAGCAATGAATAAATTAGTTCAAGAAAAATTGTGAAAAATTTTCTCCTTACATCTTGTTAAAAAAGAAACTTTCATTCCTCAAGTAGTTGAAAATATGAGCCATAGAGTATTAGTGCTGAAAATGATCTTAAAGATTGTTTGTTTCTACCCCCATATTTTACATGTAAGAAAACTGTTACCCAAAGTAATAAATAGCTAAATCAAGATCACATTTTGAGCTACGTTCAGAGGTTGAATTTGAACCTAGATTCCAAAATGGTCCTTGCATTTTGGTTTATCAAGACATTTCCATGGTATGAAAAAAGATTCATAATGACAAAGCTATTATTGTTTCCTCCTCTTCTAACATTTTATAGCACTATTACATTATTTCTGAAAGTTATCCATGTTTTGTTGTGCATTATAGAATTCTCTTTTCTCCCATCTCCCAAATCTCTCTGTTCTAATTCAATGATTTTCTCTTCAAGCATGTTGGTTCTCTTCACTGTGAGATTAATTCTTCTGTCTTCTATGTACCCTGATTTAGAACATATTTAGGGATATTTCTATGGAATTATGACTCATTTTTTTCCTGTGTTCATTTGTAAGATTTCTGATAGTTTGTCTTTAGTCAATCATTAATACCTGATGCACTGCACACCATTATTCTTATCAAAGAAATAAGCATACAGATGAGGTTATAATGTTACTTAAGGGAGTTTATGTTTATATTTAACAAGCTGGCCCTCTCTGCTGCGGAAAGATTAGAAACAAGAGAAGAGCTGTTTTTAGGGTCCTGAATGAATCAGCAGTTGATTAATTAGTGGAGAATGAAATTTAGTTACCATGCTCCTAAAATGAGGGTGGAATTAGTGCTAAGAGCAGTTTATTTTTTGAAGACAGCACCAATGTTTCAGAATAGAGAAAAATAAATAGCTTGATCATTGGCTTAAGCATTTGATTTTGGGGATATATTCTATTTAATTCTCCTCAGTAATTCTTTAGGGACATTGACAGCACTCTTAATTTGCACACAATGTATTAAGAGTGTAAAAGTGAATTTTATGATCATAATACTTTTGTTATACTATATAACATATTTTTAATAAAGGATAAGTATTAAAAACAATAATCTTTCAGGAAGCTATATTCTTTCAGATCCTAAATCTGACATCGTTTTACCTTTTTGTACTGACTAGGATAGCTCCCTTTTGCAGGGACTGTTCCTCATTTCTATTGTGTGCTTTTGTTGAGAGGCTTAGCATTCCCTTCTTACCCATTTATATAAGCATATGTTACAGAGACTATGTGAGTTTTTGGCATGCAAAGCCAATGTTCAAATAGCATGTAGTTCTTGATAAGTGGGCACAAGTGACTGATTAGCTCTGGAATTCTGAAGTTGAAAGGATAGTTATTAGCATAATGTTATGCATGAGGAATGTAGTGGATGTCACTCTACAACTTTCAATATAATGCACCATTTGGGGTAGCTTTTAAATATATTATGGTTTAGTGGTTACTTTTTAATTAGATTTTCTTGTATTATAAATGAAAGGTAATGCATTATGTATGTAATGCTTACTCATTTAAAAACCATACTACATATTTCTGAAACAAATATTATTGTAATTTTTCATTTGTTGGTTAAAATATTACATAAAACACCACTAAATTATGACTTTTATTATTAATCCTTGAATGACTTGCCCTAAAGTTATGACTTAGATATTTAGCAGGTATTTTGCTTTTTTAGGAAAATGCAAAGGATTGCTCTTTAATTGGAGCATGTAAGAGCTGTTTGGTTCTCCTTTTTGGAGAAAACCTGGATCATACATTTTTACCATTACTCAAATGTTAAAATGAGTTTTAGAAAAATTGGTGTTCTAAATTTCCAACTCATTTAAAACGAATATGAATTTGCATAAATTTGTAATATATTTATGCTTACACAATTTATCCTCACTTTTCCTAATATTTTTCACATTCAAAGCAACATGAATGGAAGAAAATATTCAAACATTTTTATCATAATTCACTGCTCCTTTTTCAGCCTATGTTTCTCCTTGATATTCTCAACTACTCCCTTTAGCAAGATTTTGACTTATTCCAAATTTAATATAAAATAAAAAAGTCAGTTGGAGAGGGGGATGGACAGAAGTTTTTACATTAATTACTTCAATAGCTCTGTTTGTGTTTCTGAAGAATTTGTTAAACCAAAAATTAGAAGTGAATTACAACCAGTATTGGAAACTGTAGTTTATCTCTAGGATGTTCTTTTGTTATTTGTTTTACAGTCAGATCTGTTGGACTTCAGGTGGGACCTACCAACTTATCAAGCTAGAGTCTTCCTAACTTCCTGACAATTTTGGGTCCAGTTTTGTAATTTCTAGTTTCCCTGGGTAAAAACAGTTATGTTACTTTCAGTTTCCCTGAGTAAAGAATCAGTTCATTCCACTTTCTTTCACTTTCAGGAAGTTTGAGTTTATTTGGCTCCATCTTACATGCCCCACTCCAGAAGAGCTCACCATGGTGAAAAATTCATCTGTGTGAATAATAAAGTTTAGAGAGTAACCATCCTAAGTTCCCATAGATTTCTTATATACTGTTAACATCATTTATTGGTCAGATTCTTTCTGTTTTTATTAGTTACATATCCTTTACTATATCTGGTCAAATTTGATTTATTTCATAGTATCATAAACAGTAAAATAAGCATTCATATAAAGAATAGACAGAATGGTTCAGGCAAATTCTTTCTAAAAAGCTATTCAACTATATTAACTATAAAATTCCAGTTTTAAAAATCCCCACCAAGTTTACCATAACTGGTGTGAAGAGAACAGTAGAAAAAGTAGGAGCTGCTGGATGATTATTGATTCTTTCACTCATTCTTTATGGCTAAAAGATTTTCTTTGAAGTAGAATTTAACCATCTCTTTCTGTTCTTGCAGTGGCAAAATATATTCTTCTCATCAGGTTGCTCAAATACTGATTAATCTTTGCTTGTGGCTCCGACTGTCGTTTGAAAGCAGAAAAAAAAAAAAAAAGAATAAAAGGTGTGTATGTGTTGTGTGTAATGGGAAATTGAATTACTTGATTTATTTTCAAAATGAGCCAGAGGAAGATAGATGGAATAATAAAGTAAACAAGACTTAAATATATATTGCAGAATGAATATGTGTAATAGTAAGTATGTATTAGATGGGGTGTGAAGACTTCAGATATCTGTTTTTCACTACTTTTCCTTTTCAAATAAAGTCCTTACATAAGCTTAAATATTGATTATAACTTATTCTCTTGTCTCAGCAAATTTTTTCATGACACTCGGGTTACTTGATATGAGGGAAAACTGGCTGTGACATCTGTCAACACATTGATTTCCAGGGTTGATACAGATGGTCTGAGCTGATCTCTGGTCTCCCTCACTGCTGTTTGTGTCCCTTCCAAAGCTACTTGCTCATCCAAAGTAAATGACCTTCTGAAAGAGGACCAGTAATGAAGGGTATTTAAAAGGTGTATTCACTTGATATACTTTCTAGATGTTCAAAATTTATTCAAAGATATATTAATCTGTAGAACAGGTAGACGAACTTTGGTGGTTCCTTTTTCCAGAAGCAGGAGAGTGAATAGAGAGGATTGAACTTCAGAATCCACAAAACTGCCTGAGTAGTTAATTGCCATGTGACTTCAGTAAGCTTCTTTATCTTTCAGACTTAGTCTTTTTCAACAAAATGGGTCAATAATATCACAAAGGGTTGTTTGCAAAGACTAGACACCTTCATTAAATCAATATTTTAGACACCTTCATTAAATCAATATAAATCAATACAAGGCACTATTATAGGCATTGGTGCTACAGTACTGAAAGAAACAGGTATAAATGAATCATAAACAAATAATTAAAATTTCCATGCCCTCATTGTGATTATTTTCGAGTTTGGGGAGATAGGCAATAACAAACAAATAGATCTGTACAATATATACTATGTATGATAGTGATAAATGCCATGGAGAAAAAAATGAAGGAAGGATAGAAGAGAGTACTGGGAAAGGGAGGGTTGCAATTTTAGGTAAAGTAATATGGAAAAGCTTCATTGAGGAGATAATTTTAATCAAAGACTTAGGTGGTAAGGGAGAGGCACTAGAAATCAGGGGAAAGAACTATCACGTCAAATGTGATAGTTCATATAAAAAAATCTTAGCACAGTTGCTGGCTCAAAATACAGTGAGTATTTTATGAGCGTTAGCAAGTATTATTGTTATAGATAAATTAATCTTAGTTTTAAGAAAAGATTTTCAATGTAAAATTTGTAGTTTCACTCTGTGATCATAGAAATAGTAATAGAATAGCAACTGAGTTGATAGTACCAGTATTTGGTTGCTTCTCTTTTTTGTTATGTGAAAACATAATCCAAAGAATAAGTCATAGACTCAAAATCTAGTTGTGATAAAGACAACATAATTGTTTCAGATACATTTATTTTTTTCCCCAAAATTTTAAAAAATATCCCTTAAAATATTGGACTAGAAACTATTCTTTAAAGATTCATAGAGAAACTGATAAAGCTAAGTTTTTTTGCTTATTTGGTTTCTTAGAAGAGTCTTTTAAAGTACTTAAACTTTGTTTTTACCTCATTATAGAAAGAAAGGTTAAAATAGATAAGCCTCAGACATTGACTTTTATCCATCTTGAATTTCATGGAGCATCCAGAATGATGTATCTTTCCTTTCAAATATTTATCCATCACTTCCAGACAAGTAGTGTATAAGGCAATAAATAACAGACAGCTAGAACAGGAGAAAACAGTTTTTTAATGCCTTGTACTTAAACTGTCACTCTGGCAGGAAGTAATAATTGAATGCTGCATTATTTAAGGCAAGGTAATAGACTACTTCCTTTTAGAAGCAAATTACTTTGGGATCAGCTGCCTTACCCTCAGATGCCAGGATTTCCTCAGTGAAAGGCTGTAGTTGTGAGGTTTGATGTGAGGTGATTGGCTACTGGGTTCTAATGCTTTCTATATACACTAGAGCAGGGGTCTCCAAACCTGGGGCCAGTTAGGATTGAGACCGCACAGCAGGAGGTGAGTGGAAGGTGGGCCAGTGAAGCTTCCTCTGTATTTGCCACCGCTTCCCAGTTCTATCTAGCACCACTGCCTCAGTTCCACTACAGATCATCAGGTGTTGGATTGTCATAGGAGCACTGGTTCCTGGTGCCAAAAAGGTTGGAGATCACTGGACTAGAGCTTTTTTGAGACTTCTGGACATCATTCATCATTAAACAAAGAGTGTTGCCAAGTGTATGCTTTTCCATGTGGTAGGCAGTTGGGTGCATTATAAAAGTACAAATTTGGAACTACAATGATCTGCATTTGACTCTGCTAACTTACTAGTATGGTTCTGGATAAATAACATAATGTCCCAGGATTCAGTTTCCTTGCCTATAAAATGCAAGTAGTAATACTAACTTCATTGAGTTGCTGAGAGGGTTAGATTAAATAATGTGCATGAAGATCTGGACCTCATTTTTCGGTGTTAGTGATATTTACTACTTACAGATGATGTAAAGATCTCAACTTACAAAATAGATATATAGGTGTTTAGCTGTTGAGATAAGAGTAGGTGTTGCAATTTCTATAACCTGTTATAAAAGGCACCCAGGAAACATTAGTGCTCTGTAGTGTTCCCACTCTTCATTTGAATTGTTTTGAAAGTCATATTGTTTGTTATCCCAAAAGATCATGTTTGACTTGAATGCTCTATATTAAGCCTCAACCTACAAAAATGTTGTGTGTCAAATGTCTGTCCAGTTTTTAAAAATCATCTGGCCAGTATAAGAGAGCAGACTGTAGACTAATACCGCCATGCCCATTAATAGTGTTGGTTGACTGATTTGAGACTATTTGAGTGCCTGTGTTTTAAAAATATAACTTCTACTGAATTGAATAATTAGAATTTTATCTATAAAAACACACGTCCTATTCTCAGATACACTTATCTATAATATTATTCATGATTTACTTGCTTTTGGATGGTAGTCGTGATATTTTCCCCATCAAAACTGTAAAATCTAAGACTTTCATCTTCTCTTTCTAGCAGCAGTTATTAGTTTGGTCTGTAGGTTAATAGCCCAAGGTGGGCCAATAAATAGAAAATAAAATTACTTGTTGTGCTCTTCACTTTTTAATTTTCTTATTATGGATAGAGACATTCTTATAGGTGAATGAGTTTTAATTTTTCCACTTTTTACTCCATGTTAAAATAATTTTACCATTTTTTTTGATGTTCCATAAACTTAAATTTGACGATATTTATAATAGCCTTTCAAATTGTTATAGGAGCACACAGTTTTATTTTCAGTGTTTTTGGGGATTTTGATCACTTTTTAAATTTTTAATTATGAAGATTTTATAAAATTAAACTTTATTGGATTTCCTCATTAATATTATTTTAAACCCTATTGACAAAAATATGACATTCCTGCAAATTTCTTATTATATATGTTTTCAAACATTAATCTTTTGAACATGTAAGCATTTGAGAATTTCTATATTAATTTTTTATGTATAATGCTCTCTGATTTTATGTCCAATGTATGTTTCTTTTCATGACAATTTATTTTGAAGATCAAGGTTAAAATCATTGGCATCATGTGGAGATTGGATTACACTGATCTTATACCATAAACCTAAACTGTTAATCTCAGAAATTTAATAGTTACTTGGATTGCTAACACTGAAAAGCAAGGTACATGTTTTTTGTTTTTTTGTTTTCCCTGTGGCTTTGAAAGTGCCTAGTTACTCGAATGTTTTCTTTGGTGCTATCTACTTCTACTTATTTACTTTTATAAGTTATTAACTATTAAGTAAAGTTATTTTTAAGTAAGTAGGTTATTTAAAATTAATCAGTTTGAAACAGTATTAAATTTTGATTTTCACATTATACTGTTTATTTTACCAAAGGACATTATATTTTGCAGTCTCTGTAGAAAGTCTTTACCTATTGATAACATTTTTTTGTGGAATCTGAAGGAGTGAATAATCATAGAAGGAATGAATTAGATAATATTCTCAGAACTCTATTGCTATTAAATTTCTGTGATTTAATGGACAAATTTTCAAATAATTTCTTTTACTGTCCATTAAATAAATATCATCACTGAAAACAGCCAGTGAAATATTAAAATGCAAGTATTATTATTTTTATGTTCAAGGCATCTTGTTTTTATAAAAAATAATCTGAAAAAAAAAAATACCAGTGGTTAAAAAAAGCAGCAAGAAAACCAGTTTCCCTTAGCTTATGTAATCAGAAAGCAACACAAAATTTATATTAATGTTTATCGAAAAATATTTATATTTGTGAAGAGTATCCAAGTATGGGAAGAGTTAAATAGTTTACAGCATATCCACATATTGGACATTACATAACTTTTAAAAATATTTTATGATAGTTTATGACAGAGGAAATGTTGACAATATAATGCTATGTTAAAAATACATAACTATATATTCACTTTGATCTGGGTTTTGATTTGTAAAAATATACACATGCATGAATATAGATACATATGTGTGTATATATTTCAGGATTTAATAAATATGAATATTACCTAATTTTCTCTGCTATTTCTATTTTTTCAAATCATGTTTATAAACAATAAGATCTTATAAATTATCTTAGATCTATTCTCAAACATCAGTAATTTTTTGAATATGTGAATGTTTGATCTTGGTGATTCTTTTATGAGTGTTGTGTCAGAAAGAATCAAAATGGTTAGTCTGTTCTTAAGCTACTAAACATTTAAAGTGCTCATATTTCTTTATGTAAAATAAAGAAATAAGTATCAGTAAAACACATTAACAGTTGTGTTTTCAAATAAAATTGTAGTAACAGGGTGATGATTGAATTTCACACCTTCATACAGGCTGCCTTTTATTGCAGTATAGATGAAATCTAAATAAAAATATTTGCTGTGGTTTTGCTTATTCAAATGTACAGTATGAGCTTCTTGCATTATTTTAATCACAGTGGCAAGATTTTCTGCATGGCCTTCATGCAGTAGATAATTATGGAGTGTCTAGTTTATATCAGGCTCTTTGGTAGGCCATGGAGATAATAAAAATAATAAGGAATGTTTTTTCTGTTTTTTCTGTTAGAGAATTTAGTGAAGAGCAATTTTACAATATAGTGTGTCATTATTAATATAATATAGGAAGCTTTGAGACAAAGAAACCTAACTCTGGCTGGGATTGTCAAGGAAGGCTCAACAGCAATGCATCTGAGCCCAGGCTGAGAATAGGAATCAAGAAAGAGGAAGACGTTAAAGGGCATTTTCCACACAAAGTCTACATGAACCAAAATGTAACCATGGCAATTGGAGAAATTACAGAAGGAAGATCAAGCTTAAAAACAAAACAAAATAAAAAGCCTGGTAATATTATGTTAACAGTATAAGCATACTTAATTAAGGAGACTGTTTAAGAATATCAGTTTATAGTCATAATAAAGGTAACTATAAAAATATACTTTTGCTTCTACACAGTATTTAGAAGTAGTGAATAAATTGTTCCACATGGATTTAATAATAAATGTTTATGAAGGGATACTTTATTTATTCTTGATAAATATAGTTCATATTTTTGCTTCATTAAACAAACATGTCTTTCCCCTGTCCATTTTGCTTTTTTTGGAGTTTTGGACTTTGTGCACTATTTAGATCAATAGAACTATTTGTGCTTTCTTTCAGTGGCTCCAAATTGCTTTATTTTTGTAGTTCTTAAGACTTTTTTTAAACTTTATTTCCTCCTTCCAGATAAGGCGTTCTGAACCTATTTCTAATAGACTTTGACCTAACGTCTTTGACATACTCAACTTCAGAATTTATGCCAACTCCTTTGGCTAGTTAAAAATCTTTGTCACTTATTTACTGGGTTGCTTAATTAAGATTGTGAGGCATCACAGTACACATTAATTCTAGATAATTTTAACGTTTATTTTTTAAACTTTGTCCTTTTGCATAATAATATAGTAAGTTTATATATTATTGAGTTCTTTCATATGATGGCACTTTTCATATCATTCATTAAAGAAGAAAATCAAACTAGGAACCAGGGGTTCCCCTAAAAGAATTTTGAAAAATTGTATACCTTGCATATTTTAAAATTTACATCTAAATATTTCATCATAAGTTTTATTGTTGCAAAAGTTGTAATTTCTTTTTAATCTCATCATTAATTATATCCAATGGTATCTAAATATCATAATTAACATAGATGACACTCACTATCATCTATGTAAAAACACTTGAGCAGGATTTTTATTATATAGAACATTTACATCTTTTATTTTTCATCTTGAAATCATGTTAAGCAACGTGTTTAGAGTCCTGTGTATACTTAACTTCCCTGCATTACCTCTCAAGACTATCCTTTTATAACCTCTTCTCAAGGTTGGCTTATTACTTGTAAATCTTTAAAACTGTGTTATGGGGAGGAGAGGCTGGCATACAATCTGATTTAGTTTAGAAATGTCATAAAGATCCTGGAGCGCTTCTTCCTTTTTTTTTAAGAGAAATAAGCTTATATTTCCTTGTTTCACAAATAAAGCTGGCTGTGCAAGTGCTTCTTAATCATGGTTGCCCATCAGCATTACCTGAGCAGCAACTTGGCTCCTAAACCCCTGTTCTTACTACCCCTGCCCTTAACCGTCTCTCCTGTGGACAGATGTGCCCTGCAGGGTACCCAGTCAGAAAAGAGAGAATCAGCTCCTCATTAGCACCGCTTCAGAGAAGAGGTACAAGAGGTTTCCAGGCCTTGAAGGCTGCATGGTCCCAGGGAGTCCTGTGAGAATGTGTCCATGGAACTAGTCACTTGCTGTCTGTGATATCTCTAAACAGGCAAAGCCCCTAGGTCATTTTTATAAAGACCTGATTCGTATGTAGGAGGAGGAAAGGATGGTCTTACTTGTAAGATAGGCTTTTGCTCCCCTTTCCCTTCTTTTCTGAAAAAAAATCACCCAAGGAGAAGCTATTAAAAAATGCATGCTGAAAGAGCATATCCAGCCCATGACCTAAACTCTCTAAGTCAGGATCACTTGCAGTGTGCACTGTAAGCTAACTGTGATTCCGCCTCCTCTTCCCTGGGTTAAGGACTGTTGTCATATTGCTTGTTGTCTGGATGGCTTGTTTCAATTAAAAAAAAATATATTTTGTGACTTCAAAATAAAATATTTTATCTTCTTGAAAATATAATTTTTAGAAAAAAATTATTAATAATAGTATGTCCTCATTCAAGACTTGTGCAATGGTTCTTGTAATGCCAGTCACTGTTTTCAGCCTGGGGAGTAGATTCCCTGTTCTCATAAAGATTATATTCTAGTAGCAATGGGATGGCTGGGTATATTGCTGAAGGAGACAATATACAAGTAAACAAATAGATAATTAAGGTAATCAATCATAGATACTGAAGTTGTTTGAAGAAGGGAAAACAGAATGACCACAAAATGTTGACTTTGAAACATTAGAAATTTTCTATACAACGATTTAGTTTCCTTGCTGTGCACTGCTTTTGGCAATACTGCTGTTATTGAGTATGCATAGTCAAAATAAGAACTCACTTCCAAGTGCTTGGTATCTAAGAGTTGCAATATCATATTGCTATTTAGGTACAACAGTGAAGTCATAGGCGGCCAAATGATTTTTAACCCTGAAGTTAAAAATAGTTAAAGTAAGCAGAATATATAATGAAGAATACATGGAATGAGGACAGGATGGAAGTTGAAAAGATCATGTATTTCTTTTGCTACAGACAACAGAGACTTCCCTTTAGCTCATTTCATGAAAA
Organism: Eidolon dupreanum; assembly: GCA_028627145.1. Taxonomy (NCBI): domain Eukaryota; kingdom Metazoa; phylum Chordata; class Mammalia; order Chiroptera; family Pteropodidae; genus Eidolon; species Eidolon dupreanum. The sequence goes on from CM053507.1 coordinate 31,800,333, forward strand.
TGTATCAAATTTAAGGTTACCACCATATTAGTCTATGACATAGTTTTGTTCTATATTTAACCGAAGAGATCCACTTAAAATGATCTTATTGAGGGTAGCTCCTTAGATGGTAAATCATTTTCGTATTCATTCCTTTGTTGACTGAAATTATTAATGAGATGCTGGTGTGGGTTAAGCAAAGCTAAATGACACAAGATTTCTGATTTTCATGAGTTTCAGTGATTCTGACAAAGGTCACTAAATCTGTATTCAAATTATTTTGGTGCAAGAATATATTAATGTGGCTTAAAAAGGGGCATAAATAAAGTGCAATGAGAATTAAAAAATGAGGGTTCCTCACTTCCAGTAATAAGGACAAAGGAAAGCACCATAAATGGGTGAGACTGAGGAGGACCTCTAAAGGAGGGAGTATCACTAGGTAGGGAAAACAATGAAGGTTGTCCAGGTCGAAAATGTAGTGTGAGTGTAAATATGCACTTGGGAAGGTATAAGTCTGTTTAAGAAGCATAGACCACAATTATTGGAGCTCAAGAAGAATAATTTAAACAACTTTGGGGAAGGTTAGTTCATACTATGGAAGACCTCAGGAATATCCCCCAAGTGGAGCCTGAGACTGTCAAAATAATGACTTTTCTTTCTTAAGAGATGCAAATGGGATTTTAAAAACTATGACTATTATCTGTTGTTTTTAAGCAAGGTTCGCTAAGAGATTTGTGCCTTTTCTCAAAAATAAGCTGCACATCTGCAAAAGTTGAACAAATGTCATCTGTAAATTCTCTATAAGGGAGTACTCCTTGGTTTAAAAATTATGCTTGCTTTAAAAATCATGTTTACAAATTACATTTCTAAAAGAGACAACAGTAGACCTAAGATAAGAGTTGTGACTGGAATCCATGATAAGAGCATTTTCTCTGCCATCAGGAAAGTAATGCAAGGAGGAGAATGCTTCTTCTCACACCCTACCAGGCTCATGTAGGTGGGGTTCTCAAGCAGGGGCAGCCCTTGGTCATTCTCTGATTACAGTGAGAGCAGCTCCAGCTCTGGAGCCAAGTTCACACATGTAAAGAACCCCCACTCCCCACATCGGGCTAAAGGTAGGAAGGGTGCAGGAAAAATCTGGCATTATCGGGTACCACATAAAGGAAGGAATGAATGGAGAATGGAACCCAGCTTAATCTCTTGGAGTCTTGTAATTTTGATTTCGTTATAATAAATAATTAAAATGCAGTATGGCCATGGTAGTCCCTAAAATATCTGGGATTAGACTTTGGTGAATTTAAACTAAAGAGTTTGGGCTTCATTTTAACATGTAAAGGGCCAAAAGAATAGGTGCTTTTTGTTCATATTTTAATTACAAAAATGACTTGCTTAGAGTTGTGTAATAAAAAAATTTATTTCATGTTTGTGTGAAAAATTGTCTTGGAAGAGAAGAAACTTCAGTCTTTGCTCGTGAAATTGGTAATATTTTCTCCTTACAAAGATGCAATATTTTCTCCCTTAGAAACAGTTTTCTAATGTACTCAGAGTTTTTAAAGATAAGTTGTTTTTTATAATATTTTTTCCACATATAAATTAGAAGATCTTGGGTCGATTTAAACATATTTTCTAGCAAGCCCATTATATGTTTAATAGATATATTTTCCAATATTAGCCTGACTAAGATAATGTCAACCTTATATACCATTACTGAAAAATATAATTCATGCATATATTAAAGGGAATTACAGTTTAAGATGAATTTATAATGATGTTGCCATCAAATTTTATGGATCGATGGAGATTATTAGGCTTTCTGGAACCATGCTGTTCTTATAAAGGCCTTAGGTGTAGAGTGAATATGTTATTTCTTTTTGCTAACCACAAGAGTCTATAGCGGATAAAAGATAATTCAAGCTTTCATGTTATATTGCTAAGTATGGAAAGGAATCTGAGAAGCTTTCCTTATTCCTAAATGTGTCTATTTCTTAATGAGAGAATTAGCATATGGTATTTTAACAGCCCTGGATAATAAGTTTATCCATTAGCATTCAGCTGAGACCATATACCAAATCAAATACTAAAGTGGTTTCCAATGAGGTCTATAATCAGAATTACTGGTTTGAAAAAAATATATATTGAGCAGGATCCTTCAACAATTCTGATTCTGTAGTTCTGATGTGGTTTCGGACTCTGTACTTTTTAAATAAGGTCATGTTTGGGGAACGCTGCTCTATCAGGTCATGGGGTAGTATATAATAGAAATACAAATACAATAGAAAATGTAAGTTAGGAACTTCCTCTTTTATTTTACTTTCTAGTTCGGCCAAGGGAACCCATCATGGTATCTAAGGAACAAAAAGAACAAAGTAATCAAAAACAGATTCACAAATAAAGTGGACAATTTAGCGATGGACAAAGGGGAAGGGAGTTGGGAGGTTGGGAGGTTGGGAAAATGGGGTGAAGAGTTAAAGAAGTACAAATTAGTAGTTGATACAACTTATACAACATTTGTCTTTTGTACCTGGCTTATTTTACTTAGCATATTGCTTTCAAATTTCATCCATGTTACAGCATGTGTCAGCATTTTATGTTTGTACTAATATTGCATAAGGTGAAACAAGTATACCCCAAGAACATCAATTATTTGGCAGAAACTAACATTGGAGTCTCTGGAATTTTTTTCCTTTAGAACTCTCGTATGGTGTTTACTGCACACTAAATATACCACAAAGGCTATAAACTAATGAACAGGTATTTTTCATTTACTTTCATTCAGATGCAAAATATTTATGTGGCTTGAACTCAAAGTGTAATAATTTAGTCTGAGGACAGTGACTGAATGTCACATATAATTATGGAGCAAATAAAAGTGAATTTTATTCATCATTGTTAAATTAGAACATTTCTATCACTAACACATTTGTGGCAGCATTTTTATGTTAAAGTTGACTGCTTCTAATAACTTTTAAAAATTACCTATATATCATTAAAATATGGTCTATATGTTTTGATGCAATCACCAATAACCTTGAAGAATTTGATGTTTAAACAGTAACAAATCTGAAAAGTATCTTTAATTATGACAGAAGCTGAAGAGATATTTATGTATGCATAGGAGTCTTTGTTTTTTCTGTTAATTATCAAGGGACTTAAAGACAAATTTAATATTCAATCTCAATAACTACTTCTTAACTTTTTAGCAGCCTGCTTGTATGCATGAGGAATCTTAACTCACAAATGTTTTTGGTGGCAAATAGACTATATCAAAAAATGAATGAATGAATGACCAATAAATAAACATAAATAAACTCATAGAGATATTTATTTTAAAAATGTATATTTTCTCTGGTTGGCAATGCGGATCAAACTGAAATGTATAGGACTAAAAGGGGAACCAGACTTCAGGATCAGCTGTGGGGTTTGGATTAGGACTTGTGCTCTTACAAAATGTATTATCCTGAAAAATGTTACTAGTTTACGTTTGCTTTTGTAAATATTGCATAGCTCTTAAAAATAATATTTATGAGTAACATAAATGTTATCTTTGAATGAAGAATTATTCTTTCTTAATTCATGAATAAATAAAATGCTATGTAAAATGCATCTAAGGTCAAATATAGTAAAGTAAATATAATTTTTGATTTTAGTTTTCAAAACTAATTCAAATAGTCACTATAAGCATGTACAGGGTAGGAAAAATTATATAGGGTATAAAATGGTTCTCTTTATTTTAAAATTACTCCTTCCTATTTTTAAATTTACTTTTTCCTCTTTTTGATTAAATAAATGAGTTGGAAGAAATTTATGCATTAGTTGGTAGTATATCATACTGGTAAATAATGATAATAAAGCACATATCAGTCATTGAATCCAATTATCTATATGAGTTTTATCTCAAATCACATAATTTATACCACATTCAAAATGGGCTCATAAATCTTTAGAGATTTGTTTTCAGCACCCACTATTTATATAAGAATCTCTGTCCATTATCAGTTGCAGGGATTTTATTTATCCTTGAGGACAGTGAAAATAGCTTGGAAAGCATTTTAGGCTTTGCTTGGAAGCATTGTTTGGAAAGAATTGGGGACTTTGGGACCTGAAAGACTTGGGTTGTAATTCTGTCTGCCATTGGCTTAGGGACCGCGAGGCAGCGATCAAGTTACTAAAACTTTCTTGAGCTTCATTTTTCTCATTTTTAAACTAATTTCATAGGGTTATGGCACAGATTTGGTGACTTAATATGTAAGACCTCTTCAAGATAAGCACTTAATACATGATAATTATTGTGATTAATAAAGACACAAATAACAAGCTGCTTGTATTATAATATTTAGTAGTTCTTAATGGTACATCAAATAGTAATCTATCATAGTAAACTGTGGAGAATGTGAAAAGCACCTTTTTTATATGTAAAAATCACAAATGTTGCAGGTATAAAATTTGCCAAAACTCAGTAAAGATTCAGAGAAAAAAGTACAAGAGACTTGTTGATATATGAAACAAAAGGGTTCACTCTAGCAATGGATTTTGATCAAGTTAGTAAAGTCCATTAAGTAAATGAGGAACCTCAGTGAATTTTATGTATTCAGTAATAAAAAAATTGGCCAAAAGGAAGTCTTTTTTTTGGGGGGGGGGCGTAGAAATATATTAATATATGAGAGCATAGTAATTTTGCATAATGTGGGTGGTAATACCCCTACAATATCAAACATATGTAAACACCAGATACTAAGGATTCAAAATTGAGTAACCATCACCATTACAGACAAGAAAAACAAAGTCAGTAAGTAGATGTAGCACTGTGAAGAAGGAAAGCACAAAATTGGAATTTTCACCTTTATACCATGAGTAGGAGTTATTATTTTAAAAAATTTTTTATTTTATGTTAATTTCAGGTATACAGTAAATTGGTTAGACATTTATGTAGTTTATGAAATGATCCTCCTGATTATTCTAGCAACCATCTGACTCTACACACAGCCATTACAGCGCTATTGACTATATACCCCATGCTGTACTCTACATCCCTGTGACTGTTTTGTAACTACCAATTTGTATTTCTTCATCCCTTTACCTTTTTCACCCAACTCCCAAACCGCCTCCCCTTTGGCAATCACCAGATTGTCCTCTGTATCTGTATCTGTTTTCCTTTAGTTTGAAGTAGGAATTATTTTTTGAAAATTTATTCAGAAATAAGAGGGGTTCAATTTTTAAAACTGAATGCACACACACACACTCATATTCAAGAGAGAATTGTTTGAAAAACGATAGCGATAAAGAGTACAAAATACATTTTAAATTAAAACTTTTTACCATAAAATTTTAAGTAACTGATATTTAGATTCTAATTCTGTAATTCTTTAAGATAGAATTACTTTAAGCAGTTGTTTTTCTTTATGACGACTTAACATTAAATATGTTTAAAATTTATTATTACTACTTTATGCTGAAAGAAAATATTTATTTTATAGGTAAGCTGAGAAAAAGTAATCAAAATATTTATATATCCTTCCTGCTGTATCTTTTATTTTAGTAATTTCACATCATTTCCTTAAATAATAAATTCAGTTAGATTATTTTAACACAGATGGATTAGAAAAAAATAACCCCAATTCTGATGATGTATTTTCTGCTTGCATTCTAATATTCACAAGTTTTTAATTGTACATCGAAGTCACTGTCAGCAGTTTTTTTCTTAGCTATTAATTAAGGACTTTAAATTTTGTTTAGGAACATATACTTTAATTATGATCACTTTTTTTTTTTTTTACTTATTAGAACTTTCATAACAAAAATAATACTTTAGGTACATATGGGTTTTACAGTTCACCAAATCTTTTCATACATAATCCCATTTACTTCCCACAGCCACCCTGTGATGTGGCAGAAGATTACTTTCACAGTTTTATAGGTGATGAAATTGAGACTGCGTGAGGATAAATTACTTGCTCAAGGTTGCATTGCTAGTAATTATAAAAATTGAGACTTGAATTCACTATTAACACTGGTTTATGGATAGCAGAGTTTATACAATCAGATGCCTGCAGGAGTGAAAACAAATGGATGAAGCCGACTAAGCACAAAACACTGGAGAGAGAGATGTGGTTAACTGGAAAACACATGCCCTTTCTGAAGGGAGCAATGGTGTTTTGTGCGTAACTATGTTGCCCTGAGGAACTCTGGGTACAGGCTTGCCAGACTTTTGATTTTTTAGAAAAGCTCACAATTTTTTTGTGAAATGCCTTTTTAAAAATATTGGCAGCTAATTTGAAAGCGGGAAAAAACAGCCTAAGCAAAACAAGTCTGAGGGTTGATGGAACTGTCAGCTTACAAGTTGTGGTGGCTCTTTATTCTTCTGTGGAGTTTACATGGGACCTTGATTGTTCATATAGCTGGTGTAAGGTGGTAGATATGTCACCCCAAATCTCGTTCCCTAGGATTGACCCAGCATTTAGACTAAGAAAGTGTTTTATGACAATCTTGATCACTTGATTTCCCTGATAAACAGTTTTTTCTTTCATTTGTTGAACCCAAATATATTACATGCCAACCATGTACCTAACTCTGCGATGCAAAGAAGAATATTATATAGTATTTGCCGAAAACATTGTAGTGGTCCATACATTTCTATAGACAGGAGGCGTTAGAAGCAAAAAGTAAAGCCTCATAGTGAAGGTAGCATTTACAAATGCGTGTTTCCTTATGTAAAGCCATATTCCCTTTTACACAGAGGTTAAAGAGCATTGTGTGGGTGTGTATGTCCACATGTGTAAGAATACAAAAATGGTTCCATACAACTGTCCCTCAGGTAGGCAACCTTGAAATAAAAATGTTACCTTATTTAAAAAACACAGTTTCTAGTGTAGTACAGTCTTGTTTCTAGGCAGATAGAATAATACTAGATTGAAGATTTAATTCTTAATCATAACATGGAATTTCAGAAAGTATGTATTTTCTAATTATACTTTTAATATTTTTTTCTGTTTTTGATGCCACAGAAAGACTTCACACATATACCTTTATCCAAAGGTACATTAGCTTTGAAAATATGAAAGTATGAAATATATAATACATTAAAAATAAAAATGATGTCTATTTAACTCTTGCATGGTTATATCTGTAGAGATAACACACATGTGTGTAGGTGTGTGTGTGTGTGTGTGTGTGTGTGTGTGTGTGTATTTATAGATTAAGACTGAGAGAGAGGAGGAGGGAGCGAGGGAGGGAGGGAAAGAGAGATGGAGAGAGAGGTATTTTATATCATTTGATGAATTGCACTGAGTCCAATAATAAAATGTGATTGTATTTCTCTGTTGACCTCTGTCAGAGTTGAGAGCCTAATTTGATATATAGTCTTAGTAAGTAGATTGTATACTTGCAGTTTTCTTTAGTTCTGATTTTCTCAATCTATAGATTCAGGGACTTTGAATGTCTATAGATATTGTTTCTCAAGTAATATTGTTTAAGATCCTCCGTTAAAAAGATAATTACTTAAGTGTGCAAAACTCTATATACCCATTTCTTGTCTTGGAAATTCATAACTTATGTAAGCATATTAAAGTCATTTTAAAGAGTCTTTAAAGATCATATGTTCACTGTTAAGAAGCTGTTGAATTTAGTTTAACCCAGTGTTTTCTCGCATCATTTGACCATTGGACCCTTTTTCTCCTAATAGGTCTGTTAACATCTCATAGAACTAGTGTTAAGAAGAAGACACAAGGTAAAAATCAGCTTTGAAGAAGTAGGATTACTTCTTTTCTGTCTGACTGTAGCAGCAAGTGCGTAGTCATGTTTGTAATTGCCAACTATTGCTTAGGAATCAATTCAGGTTATAGGACATGTGGGTAGGAAGTCTCAGTTATTTGTAGAGGAAATTAACAATGGAAGATATAAACAGAAATGCCTTATAACAGCCTTCAGTGAAGTTGTTTTCTTTTTCAGATATAGCCATTGATTGATTGTTTTATGATGACCTATGAAAGTAATTCCATATAAAAATAATATATTGTGTTTAGCCTAAATCTTTTTTTTTCTTTGTGCATTTGACCCCTCTCACTTATTTCATCCTTACCAGGAAAACAACTGATTAGGTTCCTTGATACAATCTTTGATGTTCCCTTATCTTTTTTCAGAGAAAATAAAAATATTCTCTTACTTCATGTTACTTTTGGGCTCGTGTCTTTTTTTTAATTTTTTTTTTAGCTTTTTTTTTTAATCACGTAGTAATTATACTACCATTTTGAACATGATTTAAGAACTGTTGTTCATGAAATTTGATGATATGTCCATGTGGTGTCATTGAACCCAAAATTTTTTGCTCATTTGTTATCAGTTCTTATTAAGCTTCTAGGTAACCAACATACAATTGCTATTTAATGTTTCTTTTAGTGTTATCTAGGCTACTGGCCTTTATAAAGTTAATAATTGAAGAGATAACTCAGTTTATTATGTAGTCTATCTTAGGGACATGTTAAACCCTTGAATGGATATATGCAGTCTATAGTGAAGTCAATACTACATATGAATAAACAATAATAGGAAAAAGGCTTTTAAAGATAGTTGAAAAATAGTTTTTGAGCATCATGTACTAATAGTTCTTTTAATTTGTACAACATTTTTGAAAATCTGGTGACATAAATGTTATCTCTCTCTTTTTAGATTAAAGCAACAAATTGGACATTATTATTCCCATTGTTTGAGAGGGAAAAAAACTGGGACACTGATAATGCTAAGTGACTTACTAAATATCTTGTTAATAAAGAGACAGAGTTCAAACTGAAACATTTTTTTCTATCCTCCTGTTTGTGCTTTTTCTAAAGTTAGGCTTTTATGTCCTTCAAATCATATGTAATAAGTACATTCTGTTTTTTAATATCTGACTATTAAATGTTTGAATTAGTAACTTCTTCTGCCTCCTTTATTTTTAGGTAAACATATTTAATGGACTAACACACACAGAAAATCAAACAAATCACATTTACAACTTAATGAATTTTTATAAAATAAACACAGCCATATAATCTATCACTCAAATCAAGAAACAGTGTATCACCAGCACCTCCGAAGCCCCTTCTGTACCTACCCCAGCTCTTTGTGCCTAAAGATAACCATTGTCCTGAAATCCAACATCATAGAATAGTTTTGGCTGTTTAGCATCTTTATATAAATGAAATGATGTGTGAATTTTTAAAAATTCTGCCTTATTTTTATTCACATTGTTTTATCCATGTTGATGAAAATAGCGAGTCCAGAAACACCCATATATACAAAACATTTGATTTATAGAAAGAAGACACTGACAGTCAGTATAGAATGGATAGAATTTTCAACACATAGTGCCAGATCAATTGAATATTTATATGGAAAAAGAAATTTTGACTCCCCTTACACCATACACAAAAATCTTTTCCAGACAGATCATAGATCTAAATGTGAATTGTAGAACAGCAGGGTTTAAGAAGATAACTGTGTTAGTCTGAGTCATCTGAGAAGCAGAATATAAAATGGAATTAGAAGAGAATTATCAGAAAAAAATACTTTTGAGGGAAAATGGACAAATAGTCAAGGAGGCAAAGTAAGTTGTGAGACTATAATACTGATCTGACTTATTCGAAAAGAAAGAGAGAAGGAAGGAAAGTTGGATGAGGAGGCATTAGACTGCCGCAGAGTTCTAAGAAAGTTAAGCAAAGTTTATGGAGCTCCTAACTAAATGCACCCATCATCTATCAGAGCAGTCTCACCTCTCAAGAGCAGGTCTGCTTTAGAATCCATGCCACACTCAGTCATTAGCTGGGAGTAGACTATGGGAAGCATGGCCTCTATGAATATAGTGATAGATTTCAGAGTGCAACAGCTGGGGCCACCAGTTAATTACACTCCCCAGAGTTAGAACTCCATAGCCACTATAGTGTCATGGGGGAAATCGTCGTGACTCTGTGATTGACAAAGATTTCTTAAAGAACACATGGAAAACCAATCATAAAGTGAAAAAAATCATAATGTTTAATTAAGAAGCTTTGTAAATAAAAAGAGATTATTAATAGAGTGAGAAGGAAAACTGTAGAATGAGAAAAACTGTTTGCAATACATAGTCCACACATAGAAGAATTTCTAGACACAAGAAAAAAAAAAATAACCCAATTGAAAAATGGACAAAAGCCTTAGGCAGTTTGCAGACTAGAATATTCAAATAGTCAGTAACCATATAAAAAGTATTTATTTGCATTAGTTATCAAGGAATGCAAATAAAACCACACTGAAATGCCACTACTTACCCACAATAAAGATTACACGTAAAATACTGACTTAAATATTTTATGACAGCATGAATGTGGAGCAACTGGAACTCTCACACAGGCCTGATGGAAGTATAAATAAGATCATTTTAGAAAACTGTCATTAGCTACTATAGATGAACATACACATACCTTAAGTTCTAACATACATATTTGCTCCAAAAATCATATACAAGAATATTCACAGCAGCATTATTGATAGCCCTTAAACTGGAATTAATCCAAATGTTCACCTATGGTAGAATGGATAAGTAAATTATGATACATTCACACAATAGAATGGTATAAGTAATAAAGTAAACAAGTGCTTCTTTAATCTTTTTCGTCTGTTTATAATTTTTGGGAGATTCCCCATTTTCAAGATTTGTTTGCTGATTTTTTTTTTTTTTTAAGTCAGTAGAGCAGGCATTGGGGTAGAATAAATTCAAGGATTTCTGTTTCTCAGGAGTTTACAATTTCATAGGAAAGAAAAACATGTAAAGAAAATACTCTTAAGTAAATATAATGTGTTAATTGGTGCAAGAGAGGCTAAAAACCAGTGTCCTTTGATTTCAATACAAGAAGTGATTTTCTTAGTGATGGCACTAGATTTCATAGGGGAGGGAGCATATGAGCTAATTCTTGAATTATTAATAGCATTTATATGTATGGGCATAACGGAATGGAACTTAAACTAGAGTTTAAGGAAATGTTTGACAAAAGGTTTGACAAATATTTGCAAAGAGGTACCTGAAGGCTTTTAATATCATTAGCCACACACTCAAAAACTTGTAAATTGAGGTATTACTATTGAAAAGGTATTTATTATAGCTTTAAGTTCTATGAATAAAATCATGTTTTGTTCTTCCTTCCTACTTTCCTTACCTAATTTCATTGATACTTTAGAGTCTTGAGCTTTTGTGAGTCTGAAAACTTCATTGGTTACACACAAACTTTCTCTTATTTCTAGGAAAGCAGCTGCTTATTATCTCAAGATTTATTTTTTCTAGCCTTCCTCTTTTAGTGTGCCATAATATTTAATGGGATGGTTTGCATTTTGTATGTTAGGTATATAGTTTATATCACTTATATCTTTGGATAAATTCTTCTTGGCATACAGAAAAGGAGAGAGTGGTCAAACCCATTCATTTAATTATACTCTGCCATACTTTTGATAAACTATAAAACTCTGTCAATGTCTCAGTGTGTGACTCAGTTCCTCTAAAGTTAGTTAAGTACACATGGGTGCCCAATAAATATTACCGCAATAATAATTAGAAACTATCACTAGTAGAAATAAAAATGCTTAAAGAATATTTAAGTTTTCAAAACTGTTTGTTATTTCCTGATTTTTTAAATCAAGATTAATCTGAAATTATGATAAGGAAATCAATGACCATCCTAAAATTAATGAAGAATCTTTGTTGTCTGGTAGTGAATTGGAAAGGGCAAACTTGGCACTACTACATGATTCCCTTTTTCTCATGCATAAGTATTCCTAAGACATAACTAACAGAAAGATGTCAGATACATGAGATCTGACACACACACACCAAAAAACATTTTGATCTTTCAGCAAGCATGTCAGAAATGTGCATCTAAACAAGGGTTTTCCTTCAAGAAAGCTTACATTGAGAAGCTACTTTTGTGTTGCATATCTTTTCAATTGAGCCATACTTTCTTTCAAATTTATTCTAGGATCGGTTTATGTAATAGTTACATATTTTACCATTTTACCTTCACTTTATTTTTGACCAAAACTATTACATTGATTTACTACAGGCACACTATTTTTAATCCAAAATTGATGGAATATAAAAGGAATTCACTGTATAGGTAAAGATGTAAAATAGTAGTGATCAACCAAAGGTAAGTTTTTAGATTTCTAGATGAATATTTAGAACAGTAAAAAGTCATTTAAATTGTTTTTGTTGTTGTTAAAATCACTGTAATATTTGCTTTAGAGTACCACCTTAGACTAGGTAAATCTCAATACTCATTCTCTCAAATATGATTTTAAACTTTCCTCATATAATACTAAAGATTCTATAACTGTTACATAGTGAAAAGTTAGTGGTGAAGTGCTTTGATAAATAGCAAATAATCAAAGAGTATTCAGCTATTGTGTCTGAATATTTTTCACATTAAATTATTAAAATTTTAATAACTTTAATAAAAATAATATAAACTTGTTGTAAAGTGAAAAATAGAATAATTCAGATAACTTAAGATTTACTATGTACTGAAAACATACTTTATGTATTCAGCTGTTGAACTGCGTAGTTACTAAGCATATGAAGGTAATTTAAATTATTGTCTTACCAGTTTTAAAATACAAGTGTTCCAAAACACATTGTAATATCTCTTAAACCAGTACATGCCCCATTATCAAGGGTGTCTTAAAATAGTTAGCATCCAGACTGGCATGCACAATATTGCCTATGCATGTACAATCTTATAGCTGTTTATATTAACATCATTTTAATTGAGTCATGTGTAGTAATAGTACTTTACACATGTTGAGTTTGTTATTTAAAATGTCTTCAGAAATATTACACCATCATTTGGCATTTAAATGAAAAGTCATTATGAACACATAAAAGCATGACAAAATATAGTTGAGCAAATGCTTTATATCGATCAAGTGAATATCTGTGATTGGAGGAAGAGGTACAACTTTATATTTTCTTGCAAAGCAACCATAAAGTACTTTACATGGACAAAAGGAAATACCTGAAGTAGATGAATGTCTATTACATTTTTGTTACTAAGATTTATGTAAAAGGATGGCCCATCATACATAGAGAAATGGAACTGAAGGAAAAGAAATTGCCAAATCTCTCGAAAAATAAAAGAAATTTCGAAGCAGACTCATGCATTGCGCAAGTTGTTGAATTTATTTTAACAGACTTTCTACTGACTTTGAACTGAAGCTGGTTAACTTCCAGCTAGATATGATTTAATTTAGAACAAATGAAAATATAAGTGAATAAAGAAAAGGAAACCTCAGGACCAAAGCACATGGAATTGGTGTTAGCCACTTGGAAGAAAATCCCAGAGACAAAAATGGAGCACTCTTTTAAGAAACACTATATCGCCATTACTTTTGATGGCACAGAACATTTTGTAAAAAATTAGAAAAGTTTACAATTCAAACAAAAAGAGATTCAGAATATTTGGACTCTAAAAATGAGAAATTTTACGAATCCTTAACAAATTTGTTTAGCTTTACTTTTTATATATGCTCAGACTGATATGTTATAAAATAATGCCTAAATAATAGTACTTTCAATAAGTAAAATTAAAAATCCTAAGTAGTAAGAAAGCATTTTGTTATGGTTTTGATAGTCATTTTTCATTCTTATACTGGTACATAAGAAATGGTTCATCTATAAGAGATGGAATTTTGGAGTTGATGAAGTCTCGTATTAAGAATAACAAAATAATCACAACGACATGATATTGGCAGAAAAACAGACCAGACACACAGACCAGTGGACCAGAATTGAGAGTCCAGAAGTAAACCCATGTTTTTATGGACAAATAATTTTGACAAAGGAACCAAAAATATACAGTGAAGAAAGGAAAGCCTCTTCAAGAAATGGTTCTGTGAAAACTGGAAAGCCACCTGCAAAAGAATGAAATTAAACTGTTGTCTATCACCACACACAAAAATTAAGTCAAAATGGATTAAGGACCTCAATATAACCTGAAACAATAAATTGCATAGAAGAAAACATAGTTACTAAACTCATGGACGTTGGACTTAAAGAGGATTTTGTGAATTTGACCTTAAAGGAAAGGGAAGTAAAAGCAAAAATAAATGAAACTAAAAATTTCCTGCACAGCAAAAGAGACTGTCAACAAGGTAAAGAGACAAATATCTCAATGAGAAAGTATATTTGCAGGCAACGACTTCAATAAAGGCCTAATATCCAAAATATACAAAGAACTTATACAACTAATAACAACAACAAAAAAAACAAACAATCCAATCAAAAAATGGGCAGAGGACCTGAACAGACACTTCTCCTAAGAAGACAAACAAATGGCCAGTGAATTTAGTTAAGCTGTTAGCTCTACAATTTTCAAATTCATATATAAATTATATATATATATATATATATATATAGTGGTATTTTTTTGGGGAGGGCAGAGAAATGAGGTAATTCCCATAAAGCTTTTAATGTAATAATTTCCTATAGATGACATTTTCATGATAAATTTGATATAAAAGTAAAAAGGACCATTCCTTCATCCATAAAAATAACTATTTATGACAATAAATGTAATTTATGCAACAAGTGTCATTATAACTTGAAATCAAAACTGTAATACTATCATAAGTTGAATTTCTATTAAATTTATATTACATTCTTTAACATAGAAGCAAAGAGTAACAGAAACTTACTTTCTAAATTTTCCAGTATGAATATATTTTATGTTCCCAAATTTTGTTTTCAATTTAAATTGAAATCTAGTTCTTTATGTATTTGAAATATATATAGGAAAAAACCTACAAGACTGAATGGTTAACCAAGAGAAGGGACAACAGCAGACTCAGTTTTGTATTCTTAGATCCCTGCTTAGTGGTTATCACAGAATAAATATGTTGGTTATCCTCTGTTTGCCTCTTTAGATCCTTTCTCTGCTATACCCTACTCAATGCCTAAAAAAGTGATATCAGTGAACTCCATCATCTAAACTCACTAACCTTCTAACTCAACGGGGTTTAGTCATTGGGAGGTGTAGGCAAGAGTTTTGTGGATGGTAAGAGGGAGAGCTTTGGATATTTATTTCTAACCCCCACAGGGCTATGTTTGATAGATGGAAACAAACTTATCTGCCCATGGCCACATCTTCTGTCATGTGCCCCTTTTTAAACAGCTCTCACTTTTACTAGGTTCCAGTAACACTGCCCGCCTCTCCTTGTCGCCTTTAAGACCCAGAGACTTTCTATTATCTTTCGTCCTCCTGTGCTTCATTGCTGAGTCCCTTAACCCTGCCCTCACCTCTCTCTATTGTGCCCTCTCTTTTTAGTTCTAGGACTTTACTTGAAACAGTTAGTATTTGGTTTATGTTATTTGAAACAGAAATTTGAAATGAATATGAAAATCTGAACATATGGAATATAATAAACATTTTCATTAAAAAAAAAGTCTGCCATGCATTGTAGGCCATTAGAAATGTACTATATGGCTACTTTTATAGACTATTTTCCAATTTTATCATTAAAAATATATTTATAATAGAAAAGTCTTTTTATTGTTTTCAAAAAGATTAATAGAAGAAAAGTTTATTTAAATGGTTATGTTTGTGAATTTAGCTAAGCTGTTAGTCAGATGCCTCCAATTTCTCAATATTTTTTGCTATCCTTTTGACTGCCAGAATGTAATTTAACTGAATGAGATTTTCTTATTTCGTGTTAGTATACACCTTTTTTTTTTTTTTTTTTTTTTTTTGCCTGAAAGAATTTTATGATACTCTATGATTGGGTCATTTTTACATTGGAAAGTTATTTTATTGATTGAATATAGAAAGTTAAGTCATCAAGATATAAAGTGATTTGTTCAAAATCATAATATTTGTTAAAAAATTTATAAGTTGGTGTTAAATATTGGATTGGAAAGTTCTTTATTCCCATTTTATTATGGTAACAATTTGTTTTATCTCTGAGGACATGAAAGAATGATTTATCAAAACTGTTACAATTTTAGAAGTTAATTATTGGACATTTTTTATTCTTTCTGCCTTTATCATAAGAAAATCATTTGAAACATTTTTCTCTGCACAGTTCTATTAAGAAGAAAGCATACTGTACTTTTTTTAATAAATAAGAGAAACATATTCTTTGCCTTATTATTAAAGCTAATAAAGTATACTGATTTTTGGAGCAAGGGCCTTAATATTCTGTATTAAATAAAAAGCTATTGACCCAGAGAACTTTTATAAATATAATTAGTTTACCTTAAAAGAAATGTTATGTTTGAGTTTGTAATTTCTTTCAGGTTATTAATAGAAAAGCATTATTTAAAACTGTCAGGAAAATCAATATTGAAACACTTATGTACAGGATAAAAATGGTGTATTATTATTGATCGTTATTCGATAAAGAAAAGTGTGGCCTCTATAAGTATGGAGGTCTCACTGTAAATTAAGTATGCTTAAATGAAAAGATTCAGCTTTATTAAGGTCCTTGGCATATAAATTGTTCATTTATTTGTGGTTGGAACATACCTGTAATTATTTTCTAAGGACAATTTTGGCCTTGTCCATAGTTATTTCCTCAGGTGGCATCTAGTCAGGATGGGTTTAGATTAAAAGTATTTAATGTCAATTCACTTACTTCATTTTTCATCAATAACATAGAATGTTATATTCCATTCTTAAAAGTATGATAACTGAACTCAAAACTACCCAACTTTGTGAATAGGTTATTTTTTATAATTAACATTAAAGGACAGTTGTTTGAATGATATGCAGTTTATTAATTCTTCTACATTGTTGCTATTGATTTAAACTTCTTTCTTAAGTGACACACCTGGGGGATAGAACATTTTCCAATTAGAAGCTCTTTGCTACAGTGACTTAAAACCAGGAAGAAACCTACTTAGACAGGACATACCTAAATATTGGGGGCATGCAGAGTTTCTGCAAGTAGCCCTGATACATTTCGGTGATGTTTGTACTTCTCCCTCAAGTTGAGAAAATATAGCATTTAGGGTGACACAGACTATTGTTCAATCTCAGAAAAAAGCTTGTTTCCTCATCTCTACTATAGGGATAAAAACAAAGTTATTTTTAAGATTAAAGAAGTTAATTTATCTAAAATTTCTAGCACAGTACCTTGTTTATGGTAAACATTTAATGTATGCTATAATTGTGATTATTATAATTAATATGATTTTAAACTTTAGTTAGGTAAAGCACTGTTCTTTTAGAAACACTTAAACTAAACTCCTTGGACTTATTATCCCAGCTTGACATGAAAAGTATAAGCAGTATGAAATTTGCTTCTATATTTATTATAAAAAAGTTGTTAAGGTTATCAAAATTATATTTTTTATGAGTATTCATAGGAGAAACTCAGAAGAGATTTATCACAAACTTGCTTTTCTCATTAATCTGAAAGCTTAAAACAAAACCTTTTGCAGCTGACTCATGGTTATTAATGGTATCAGTTATTTTACAGAAGTGTGGTTGTGTTATGGAGCCTATTGAGTTGCAAAGAAATATTTGCCCCAATAGAGAGATAAGTAAGACAAGATAACTTGACTAGAGTTAATAAAAGCATCACTGCTGAGAGAAAAGTTGCGAATAGATAAAAGAAAATTTTAATATGATGAGATGGTCTTTAAGAAAGTAATCAGAAAAATCCTGACTGTATGATAAGTATGCATAAATTTCCTTCATGGAAAGTTTAGCTTGGCTGTGTTATTCTTATTACATTTGTATTATTTTCTATGGCCTTTATTTAGGACCATTCTATATGGCCACATTGGGTATGCTTTGCACTGCTACGGTTAGGCCATTTGTAGAAGCCAGGAAATAAGTGGCACTCCTTGAAATTGTGGCAGGCACAATCTTCATGATATTATAAGTGGCTTTGTTTTTATTATATACTGACATCCATGTGTTTTACAAGATTATACTCATATTAGAAAGCGAGAGAGGTTTTTGATATAAAGCCAAATTATTATGTAGCTGCTTTTCTATAGCAAATTTTAGTACTAAATAATATTACAATTGCTTAAAAAGTATTTTTTATGAAAATTACTGTTCTTTAGAAATGAATTCTATTGCCCTTAAAAAAGTGCTAACATAAATTTACTTAAAAAAGTGAAAATTAAATGTCTATCGGAATACAGTAGTTCATCACTGGAAAAAACTATGTTTTTCCTTCAAAGTTATTGCAAATCCTTTTCAACAGTGAATGAAGTACAAACAAGATCAAATGGCTTTCAATCTTTATAGACATATGTTTTTGGAAGACAATATTCATCCAGTTGTGAAAATAGCACTGAAGAGTAGTAGAGACTTTTGTTTGCCAAATTCACCTTATTGCTTGGCCAATTGTAATTCACCAATTCCTCTAAAATGTGACAAGCAAAAAATAGTAGTTGTAATTAAATGGAAAAATACATGTAAAATCTAAGTTTAAAGTGATTAATGAAGTGACATTGCTTTTTTTATACTTCTGAAATATTTTATTACCTCTGCCTCCCCCCCAAAAAAATCATGGACTTGCATTATATATTCCTATAGCCACTTGGCATGTTGTATATAAGATAGCCAGCCAGACTGTGGTTAAACAAATGTCTCACATCGACTCTAACAGTTTATCAATACTTAAATCAAAAATGATGAGAATCTTTTTAAGGGGTTTTTAGAAGCATAGAATGTTATACTGATAAGCAATTAATCATATTTTAATGCCTATTTTTAAATACTAGCATTAATTGATATGATCATATTTCATTCTTAGACATTGTATTAAAATGGAGTGCCTTTTTTGGTGGTATCAGTTAAATACAGTATTCGTTTTAAAATCTGTGTACTGACCTATGTGTACG
The DNA here is from genome assembly GCA_028627145.1 of Eidolon dupreanum. Lineage (NCBI taxonomy): Eukaryota > Metazoa > Chordata > Mammalia > Chiroptera > Pteropodidae > Eidolon > Eidolon dupreanum. The sequence goes on from CM053507.1 coordinate 31,819,162, forward strand.
CGTTGTCCATTCAGTGTGTCACAGTGGGTAGTTTAATGGTCTGAATGTTTAGTTTCTTATATTTGAGTTTAATGATAATTCTGTTTGGTGCTCTTATATCTGGCAGGTTCTGTGCTCCTGTGCTTGCTGCTTTGTCTCATAATTTAAGGGAATATTGATTTACTATCTCACTGGGTTGAATGTATCTGGCATTATACATGCCAAATGATGCAAATTTTTCAGCTCTCGAGTTACTTGATAGATCACTGGAACCAGCAAAGTCCCCCAGGTCTTCATTCTGTCTTTCAGAGCTTAAGATGAAAGAATTTATAGCATACCAAGCAACTTGTGTCATAGTGGAACATTCGGTAGCTGAGCCACAAGGCTAGCTCGCTATTTTTCATTTTCTAAATATCAGCAACATTTTTCATTTCAAGGTAGACTCTCTAAACTTAGTCTTGTGGAAATTGTGTCCATATCTTGAACATTAATGCTGCACTTCTCAGCAGACATGGAAAGAAAGAAATTAAAACTGGTTTATCCATGAATCAAGAGAAAGGTATTTTCCTTGAATTATTATGAGATGTAGAAATATTCTACCAACAGTAAGAAAAAAAAAATAGAAAAGAATATCCCTATGGATGATAGGAAAGGAAAACCCTGGATTTCCAAAGCAGAGGGAACTTATTAGACATGAAGTTAGTTAGGTATCTAGGTGCTGGGCCTGTCTCTGCATCTAGCTATTGATTAATTTTAGAAAAGATAGCTCCTTTGGGCCTCAACTTCTTTCCTGTATTTTCTCTCCTAGCATTCACCCCTGGATTGGGGCAGATCATTTCTGTGGCTCTTTCAGGCTCTAATATTCTATATTTCGATAAGCAACACTGTGCAAGGAATTTCAATGTCTTTGCTAAACTTTCCTGGGATTAGATAAGAAGGTCTAAAGATCATTTTCTGTTTTTCCACAGATATTATTCTGATTTCGCAGATAGCAAATTAACTTTTTTAAATTTTAAAAACTTTCTGAAGTGTAACGTACATATGTGTATATGGTAAATGTGGCAATTAAATATGTTAAGTTTGAATTATTTTTTAGAATAAAAATTACACCATGAATTCTCCACCCATAAGAATGTAGAATGTTTTAATTACTGTAGAAACTCTTCTTTCACCCCAAATGTAGCCATCATCCTGCTTTTTAACACTATAGATTAGATTTGCCTTTTATTGAACTTTATAACATAAAATCATACAGTATGTGCTTTTCTTGTGTCTGACTTTTTTCATTAAAAACTATGTTTCTTAGATTTATCTATATTTCTGCTGGATAAGCATTCATTTGTTTTCATTACTAGATGTTATTCCATTCAAAGAGTATATCGGTTTATTTCTGTTGACAGTGATTTTATTGTTTCTGTGAACATTATTGCCCTGAATATTTGTATACATATGTTTTAGTGAATATTTGTATGAATTTCAGGGGATATATATCTAGAGTATAATTATTAGGTTATATTATATACATATTTTAGCTTTAGTAACCAGAGAGTTTTTCAAAATGAGTGTTTCGATTTACATACAAGCAATAATATATGATAGTTCCAGTAACAATAATTAACTTATAAACATTTGTTATTGTCAGAATGTTTAATGTTAGCCATTATGGTTGGTGAATGGTGTTTTTTTCTCTGGATGACTAATAAGTTTGATTAACTATTGATATATTTATTAGACATCTTTTGAAATTTAACTTTTGAATCAAGGAAGCCAAATCTTATTAAAGGATTTGCAATATAACGGTCAATTCTGTGAAAGTTTGTATTTCTACAAGATAGCTATAAAATGAATTTAATTTTTCCTGTCTAAATTGTCTTGAAATCATGGAACTGAAAAGTTTTTATAGCCAAATCATACAATATCCTTGGCAGATGATGATATAACCTTTACAGACATGTCTGTACTCTTTTTGAAGCAGTCCATTCATTTGGGGAGAGCTCAAATTATTTCTTATTTTGATTTAAAATCTGCATTCATATAATTTTGCTCTGATGACTCAAATATTGTTTTTTGAACAATATGGAATAAATTGACACTCTTTCCTATTTGTAAAACCTTTACATATTTGAACAGAGTTATTTCTTCTGTGCCCTTTAGACTATGTCTGAAAGCTGAACCTACTTCTCACAACCATTTCACATTTGCCCTGCTTGCTAGACCATTTACTCTTCTACACATATTTCTATGGACATACATGAATTTGTCTTTGACTTTCCAAATCTGTGATGTCTAAAATTACATTGAGTTTTCTATGTGTCATCCTAAAATGCTGAATTGCAACCACTGTGATCTATAAACAATTATTAATTTTCAAGGTTGAATAAGTACTATAATTAATGGGAAGTAGATCTGTTACCACAGGAAAAATATTCTATAGAAATGGAAGTTGTGATTTAATGAAGAGCCAAGGACAGTGTACTTTTATAAGAATATAGTGTGAGTGGGTAGTGAATGAAAGTGGTCATTGAAAACACAAGTATATATTGGTGTTTGCAATTATATTCATTTTGCATTAGACAGTTTAGAATCTTAAAAACATATAGGATATGAATTTAGGTGAATGACTTTATATTTTCCTCAAGAAACTAATTTTACTATATTTAATTTAACATGAAGAAAACATGAAGTTAAGTAAAAGGACTGGCACATTTGAGTGTAATATATGCAACCTAGCTCTAATGTCAGGTGTTATTACTTTTATTATTTGTTGAAGTCATCATGTGGCAGGTTCTGGTCATTACATATTATTTTTCTTAATCTTTACAGTGCAATTATTGCAGTTTTATAGGAGAAAATGAATGTCAGAAAGGATAAGCAACTTATTCAGAATCATATCTAAAATAATCAATGGAGCCAAGTGTGAATTCAGGTTTTTGAAACTCCAGTGTCCATACTCCTTTATGCACATGTATACTGTATTAGTTTTCTACAGATGCCATAAGAAATACTACAAAATGGATGGCTTAAAACAACAGAAATTTATTTTCTCATAGTCTGGAGGCTAGAAGTCCAAAATCAAGGTTTTGGTAGGGTCAATTCTTACTGGAGTCTCTGAGAGAGAATCTGTTCCCTGCCATTCTTCTACCTCCTCGTCATTGCTGTCAATCATTTGCATTTTTGGCTTGTAAATGCATCTCTCTGTTCTCTGTCTGTGTATTCACATGACATTCTGTCTGTGTTTAAAATTTTCTCTTCTTATAAGGACATTGACCATTGGATTTAGGGTCCACCTTAATCCAGTATGACTTTGATTTAACTTGAATATCTCTGAAAGACTCGTTCCCAAATAAGATCACATTCCCAGGTATCAGGAGTTAGAACTTCAGCATATTTTCAAGGGGACAGTTCAATCTCTAACCTGCACTTATGGGAAAATAAATAATACACACTCATTTGTATTTGGATATAGTTAGCATAGAATAGCAAAATAGCATAAAGGTACCAGATGTTTCTTAAGTCAAAAATAAATTTTTATAATTAACATTCTCAGTACACTGTGTCTATTCAGTATTCATAGATGTACAGCAGTTGCCAATGGTAAGAAAATGAACTTGAATTATTTTCAACTATTTGTAAGCACCAAAAGTGAATTTTAAGTCTTAAGTACTTAACAATTGTTGAATTATTACTTCTGAAACAACTACAATGTCTTCTCTAATTTAAAAGCTATTCCATCATAAAATATATTATCATTTTTAAGAAAGTCAGTATCTTTATAGATAAATGCCCATGAAGAATGGCTCAAAATTCATGGCTTCCAATTGTGATTAACTTTTTTATTTGTAATACCTGCTTTCTTTAAATAAACCAATGTGGAAACAGCCTTTGAAAGCACAAATATGTATTGTGGATACAAATTTGATTTATCTGCCACTGAAGAGCTATAGCCACTATTTTATTCATTAGAAAAAAGTTTAATTGTGACTAAAAACTCAATACATAAAATTTACCATTGTAACTATATTTAAGTATACAGTTAAATAATGTTAAATATATTCACATTATTATGCAACATATCTCTTGAACTTTTTCATCTTGCAAAACTAAAACTCCATACCCATTGAACAACAATTCCCCATGTTCTCTCTCCCTGGTTCTTGGCAACCATTACTCTACATTTTGTTTCTGTGAGTTTGACTGCTTTAAATACTTCATGGAAGTGGAATCATACAACATTTGTTCTTTTGTGACTTGTTTATTCACTAGCATAAGGTCCTCAAGGTTCATCCATGCTATAACTTGTGACAACTTTTTTAAGGCTTAATAGTATCCCATTGTATGGATATACTACATATTCTTTATACATTCATTTATCCATGGACATATGGATTGCTTCCACCTTTTTTTTGTTTTGATTAGTGTTGCTATGAACATAGATATGCAAATATATCTGTGAATTATCTGATATGTGCATATACATTAGCTAAGTTCTAATCTAAGGATATTAGAAACTTTCTTATGAAGGTAAGCCAAGAGATAACTGTGGTTCAGACATTTTCTGTCCTTGTGTGACTCTGCTGCCCCAACACAATGCATGTCAGTGCTTACATTTCCTCTCTCCCACATTGGATAATAGTTAAACTTTGGTTCTCTACCCTCTAGCCTTGGAATATAGCCATTTCTGTAAAAAGTTGAAAAGTAGAACAGGGCTGCAAATGCCAACAAACATCTGTGTATCTGCCCAAAGGAACTTTGTTAAATGATATGTAGAAATTTCACGGATTCAATCAACATTCAGTACATGTTTATTGAGGACCTGCTATGGGTCAGATTCTATCACTTGTTTCAGAATAAAACAGTGAGTAAATAGGAAAAAAAAATCCCTGTCCTTCTGGAGCTTATGTTTCTGTGAGATCTATAAGTATATATAATGGTGATGATGGTGATGGTGATGGTGATGATGATGATGTGTCTATTTATGTATTATATGTCAGGGAGAAATACATACTAATCAGAAAAAGAATAGAAAGTGTGGAGGGGGCACAATTTTCTATCAGGTAGCTAAGAAAGATATAACTGAGGTGATTTCTGAGTAAAGACCTAACGGAGATCAAAGACTGAACCATGTTTTTATCTAAGAGAAGAGTCTTCCAGGCCATGAGAGCAGCAAGGGCAAGGGCCTTGTGGTGAGAGAAGCCTATTGAGAGGTCACTGTGACTCAAATGGAGGAATAGGAAAAGAATAGAAGGGCAAGGGATGGAAGCAAATGAAGCAAGAGGGGTCCTGGGACTTGTAGGTCATAATTGAGACTCTGGCTTGTTCTCTGAGTGAAATGAGAAACTATTGTGGGCTTTTGCACAGAGGAGTGACACACTCTGATGTACGCTTTCACAGAATCACTCTGGCTACTGTATGGATTAGGCCATCTTAAAAGCTGGTCAGTCTCAGTTAATGTCATGTGGATTATTATTACTTTTTTAATGAAAGAAAAGGATACATTTTGACATATAGAATTAGGCCAACAGAATACTTTCTGCTGGAAATATTTCAACATATATCGCCAAATACATTTTATGAGCCCACTTTATGTAAGGCATTGTTCAAGGTGTTGGGTGTAATAGGTAAGTGATGTCATCTTTCTTCAAGAAACTCAAAATTTAACTCTAATACAAATTCGATTTCATAGCAAAAGTAAGAATAAATACTAAGAGAATTGGGAAGAAGAAACATTTAATTTAGCCTGTAGGGATCTCGGATAGCTTCATGGATGGGAATGTATTTGACTTGAACCAAGAAGGAGTAACAGAAAATTGGCAAGTTAAAAATGGCTTTCTATTGAAAATACTGAAAATATATAAATACTGTGATATTGAGCTTCTTTGTTTCAAAAGAAAATTTCCTAGTTTTACTCAAATGTCCTACATTTTCATACCCACATATTTATATGGTGGTCATACTTTTTAAAGGATTTCAAACATAATACTGAAAATATTTATTGAATACTAGCTTTTTGTGGAAAAACTAAAAAAATTCCCTTTAAGTTACCTATCTGCCTTTCTGCTGGGTCCAGAGTAGGTGTAGGAGGAGGCAAATGATCAGATTGATGAAGGAAAAGGTTTTATTTTTTATACTGTCATTTTTCTCTCCTCAACTTCATATCTCCCTCCCTACTTCCTATCTCCTTCCACTTTCTTCTTCTGTCTCTGCTATTTTGTCTGACTCTCCTCTCACCTTGGAATTCAATGTATGAGCTGAACATAGTATATAAATGCATGTTATTATTTATATTTATAACTGACTTTATTCCTTTTTTTAAAAGGTAAACATTTTATAAATTCTCTGTTTTTAAAAAAATTGTGAGAGTTATCATTAATTTTTGTTTCCTGTGATTCAGTAATCCTGGACAAGAAAAAAATTTTCTCAATTTAGTCATATTATTTTATAGGTTATATGCATTATTAATATGTGACTGAAAACAGTTTGTTTGCAAAATGTGGTTCAGCTTTTTGTCTACCCCTTTCTTGTTTTAATGATTTCTGCTATGAATTCATAAAACTGCCATACAGTTGTCTTACCTCTATTAAACAGCAGTTCTTAAATATATAAAGTGAACTTCAAGAAATGGTTTATATATTTAATGACTTTTGGAAATAAGTATTCTATTTTTATATTTACTATTTAGAAGGAAAATACCTATGGAAGTTTTGAGATTATTTCTAGTTATAGAGACTGTTTAGGGATGACATTTGCACTTGAGAGGTGCTGCGGAAATGGGTTCATCTAGTTAACCTTCATCCGAATTGCCATTCTCTACTTTATCCTATGAAACAACTGGTGAAGGAGAAAATGTTAATTAGGAAGTTTTTCAAGATTAATTTTTTTCATTTTCAGAAAGTGAAGTGTTCACCACTTTCCATGTTAAATAAGGTTCTTCGCTTGGCAACATAGGCTTTGCTACAGTGATTGTGAGCTCGCAGCAAATACTTGATGGTGGAGAAGACAAGTGCAAAAAAGCAATTTTTGCAACAGCCAACCAGAACAGCCTGTTCTGTTCCCAATAAATTAATGGATTTAACCTTGCAGCTGTAGCGGTGTTATTATGCAAATAGTCTGTGAGTATTATGAAAGCCAACTGATTCTCTATAGAGAAAGTTGTTTCTTTCTTCCTGAGAATTCTAAGTGACTAGATAATTGACACATTGTGTAACCATGTTAAGTGAAGGGAAAAAATATTTTCAGTAAATCTACTGAGTTTTATTTTATGTTCCAGTGTTTTCAGCAATTTATAGAAGCTTTTCCTTAGAACAATATTATTTAGCACAGTAAATTCGAGTGTCCACAGACAATCTCCTAGAAAAGGAAGGAATGAAAAATGTTGTATGGCTTTTTACTCTGTGTTATGTTGATTTTAATTCAGGCAGAAATTGAAATTTCCTTCAATATTATTCAAGTGTAGTGGTCCAATCATGCTGAATGTCTTTGAAGCAATATATTTGTATTCTGAATCATGACGGCCTAGAAAATTGTGCCCTAATTATTTGATCAAGTTGATAACCACTTTGGTTTTTAAAGCTGATCTTAGATTTATACCACATATAAATTGACCAGTTGTGAAGATCACTCGAAGTGCTCTTCACTGGATTGAAGTTCCATGGTTAATGAAATCTTCGATGATTTAAAAATATTTAAAATGAGTAAATATAAGAGTGGGTTCATTGGAGTCTTTATTGTGGTAAGGCTGTAGTCAGTTGATTGGGGAAATGATCTTGGAAATTAGTCCAATTATTTCATATGAACAACTTGCATATATAATTTTCAGTTTTGTCATAGTATTCACTTTATGTGTGTTTTATATTATTAGGTTATATAAATCAGTTTTTTTAAAATGTACTCCAAAATATTATATAAATATATATACATATACATATATTAGGGATTATAATAACTGCAGCTTGAAAGACCTGCAGTTATTACATAATTGAAAGATCGTGAGATTTGGAATCAAAAGTCCTAGATTTTTGTTCTTTGATTTTTTTAAGCTCTTAAAGACCTTTTCTTGCCCTATAAATAACAATGCCTGAGAATAGATTTAAACTGAACGATATATATAGAAGAGCCTTATAAACTTTAAATAAAAAAATAAATATCTTATTTTTATTTAATGACATTTATGGTCTTTAACTTTCAGTAAACTATTTATACACCAACATTTTATTTCAAGTTAATAATTCTTACATTTGCCTTCCAAACACAATGTTTTGACATTTTCGCATCTCAGTTTCAAAATTTTTATCAAGTAGTAAGTGATAATAACAATTAACCCAATTTAATAAGTATAACATTGCCATTGCTTTTTAAAAACTATGGTACATATAATGATTTATTAAAAATCTTGATTGATGATATAATCATCATTGGTGATGCATACTATTTAATTAATTAATTACATTCTAGCTATTCATCCATTTTTACTTTCCTGTATTTTTATAATCTGAATATTTTTATACACACTATTCAATTTTTATCCATATACATGCTTCTCCTCTATTGTGTCTCTGTCTTCTCCTAGTTTTGCAGTGATTCCATCCTGAATTTGGCATTCGCCATTTCTTTGTTTTTAACACTCATGGTATGACACATATGTTTGTGTCCATAATCAATATATTGTTTAATTTTGCATGCTTTTGGACTTTATTATCATGTCGAATTTCCTCTCTTGGGACTTTCTTTTTCATTTAACATTATATCACTGTCATTCATATCACAATATTAATGTATTTATACATACATAAATCATGTCATAAGTATTATTATTAATTTTCACAGCTGTATTATATTTCATCATGTGAATATACCATGATTCATGTACCTTTTCTCCTGTTAATGGCATTTGGTTTCTTGTTTTGCATTTTTTTTGGTTTCTTTTCTTTCAAATATCTAATATACGCAGTGCTTATTTACAGTCTATTCTCATTATTCATGGTAGTTATTTTTTATAAAGTTGATTAGAACACTGACTTAATCAACACTAAATCATTGCCCCTAGGGTAAATATAGGTTTAGGTTCCTGGGACCCTCTGGGCACAAAATTTGTCTCAACCAATCAATATATAAGCTTGTTTTATGTGTGATATCATTTAAAGACAACTTATAAAATGTATATTGTTGATTGGTTAACATTGAACTCATAGATAACATTATAACTCATGGCTGAATAAAACTTACCTAACATATCTATTTTCTTGATAAGTTTCTTTTACCTTCTTACACTTAGGAATACTGCATATCACTTCAGCTCTACATATGGGGGCTTTTATAAACAGCACACACACACACAGCATAAAGTTGTAAACAAGATGTCCCTAAGAAGACCACAAAAAGGACACATATTTCACCTCAGCTGTGAATGTGCATATAGGACAATGTAAAATTTGTCACTCTGTATATGCCTACATCTTCAAAGAACAACAAAAGCTAAGCAAGTTACCAGCACATTTTAGGGCGAACTTGTAAACCAACATCCACAGTCAATTACAATGGAGTCCATGTCTTTAACTGAAGTGCTTCTCAAACACTAGCTTGGTAAATGTTAGATTCCCAGGCCTGCCTCCCATGATTTTGATTTAGTAGGACTGAATTTGGGCCTGAGAACTTGCATTTCTAACTAGTTTTTGGGTTATGCTGATAATGCCAGTTCATGGAAAATACTTAGCAGAGCTCTTTCTTAGTAAACAGGTATAATAATTCTCTAAGGCATATACCTTCCTGGAATTGCCAGCTCAAAAGTTGGGCTAAATTGCCATCATATTTTATGATTGCTTAGTTTTACATGTAGGATGTCAGTACCACATATCATTTAAACACAGAGATACCTGTGAACATTCTTCTGTTATGTCTTGGATCTTTACAAAATGTGGCCCTTGACCAAAAAAGAAAAAAAATCTAAATATATTTGATTGGTCACATTTTCTTATTGGAATTTTTTTCATTACCAAAAAGGATTTATTTGTTGAAAAAAAAAAAAAAAAAAAGGGTTTCTTTCTGGCCTGCGTGCCAAGATGGAAGAGTAATTATAGAAGGGAAAAGGAAGTTAAGGGAAGGGGAAGTTAGAACCACAGAGCTTTATTATAAACAGTTTTTCCTGTAGTATTCTCATGATTACGTAGAATGTGAGAACTTCCATAAGCCCTAGCTTCTCCCATAAACCCTCCTCACCAATTTATGTTTGCTTAAAGTTCCAGTTCCTCTTTATTACTCCCATTTTGATCAAGGTCTTTCTCTAAAAGCATCGCTGAACAACAGTCAGGTCTTCCACCTTCAGCAGCTTTTTGTCCCTTGATGTGAGGAAGGTCCTCTTCTGGGTGTCATCTCGTGTGTCAGAAGGAAGGTGCATGGATAGAGAACAGCTCATGGCCAGGTCAACAGGAAACAGGTGCAGAACTGTTCCAAAATTGGTGGGGTTGTTTTTGGAATCCCAGATGAGTCCCCAGATTTCAACTGAAAAATAATATCAATTAGGTGTTTCACCACCAAAAAGGATTTATTAAGGGGAAAAAGAAAGGGTCGAAACCTAGGGCATGCAGATGTGACAAGCCACTGTGCATTTTCTTATTGAAATTTAGAAAACTTGAAATCAACAGCATAGGAAAACAAAAACAAAGAAAAAAAAACTCACTAACGCCATCAAAAAAAAATCTTTTCCATTTTGGAAAAATGAAGTAACGGAACATTTTTCTAAACGGCTCTGGATTAAAGAGGAATTTGGAATAATGAAGAGCAAAATTTTTATTAGAAAAAATACCTTACAACAAATACAGCTAAAGCTGTATGGAAAGAAAACATATTATATAGCCTAAAATATTTAATTTTTAGAAAGACTGAACACAAGTAATCTAAATGTTCTAATTAATAATAAACCAATAAAAAATTTAGAAAGTGGAAGATAATAAAGACAAAACTAAATAGAAAACTAAATTCATAGAAAGGATAAATAAACTCAGTACTTTGGACATATTAAACTGGACAATGATAAGCCCAATTAAAAAAAAATAAGGCACAAAATGAAAATATAAAGTCAGGTTATAAAAGGTGCAAAAGCCATAGTACAAAAGATTTGAGAATACTTATGAGATTATAAAATATTTATATAAAAAGTGTGAAGTTCAGAGAAACTGCAAATTTTAAAAATTCTCAATAAATAAAATTTACCAGTCAAAAGATATTAAACTAATTTCAGATGTTAGTAAGGTATGTTCCAGTAATGGAAAGATAGGTTTATATTGTAAAATTAGAAAATTAGAAATTCACCAGTATAATCTATGATGACATCAAATTAACATACACAACAAATGTGAATTTATGTATAGAAGTTGAGAAACATTTGATAAAATGTATGAATACATTATCTATTTGCACAAATTTTGGAATTTGAAAATCTAAGTGCAATGTTAAGTATACTTTCTTTTGATTCAACGTTGTTTCTTAGGTTGTTGCTAATATTATCACCACCCATACACAAAAAGTATGTGGTATTAATAATAGGAAAAAAGAGACAGAATTATTATTTGCAGCTGATTCAATAGCAGGCCTGGAAAACTAAAAATAGGTTAGAACAAATAAACAAGTAAACAGATTAAAGAAAAAATATTTTTAAAAATGTTCCTTTACTATTATGAACATTTAAAAATTAAAATGGAAAATACAAATTCCATTCATAATAAAGGAGAAAGTTATAAAGCACTTAAAAATTTTACACAATGGGCTCAGAATCACAAAGTTCACTTTGTAACATTGTTAAAGGATAAAAAAATTACGTGAATAATTGTAGATGCTTGATTGATATGAAAACATGCTGTGTTTCTAAGTGGAGTAATTTAACACTTAAATAAAAAAAAAATCAGTCCCAAATTATGGTGACATATGGTCTTATTTTTGGAGCTTAAGAAAAGCATGGGAGAATATAGTGGACTGTTCACATTGGTTACTTAAAGGTGTTAAAATTAGAAAGGGTAGGGAAATGCTTACTTTAGTTTTATGCATCTGTATTGAGTAGGATTTTTTTTGTTAAGTATGTGTGGACTTTAGACAGCTTATTTTTTATTTACTACCTGCAATTCCTTGGGAAAGTCACTTTACCTATCTAAGCCTCAATTTCTGCATCTTTAAAGTGGGGATAGTAACTCTCTATGGTTGATGTGAGGATTAAATATGCGGTATGAAAATCTAAGAACGTAAATAGTTGAGCACAATGTACACTCTTAGTAAGTGGAAGCCATTCTGTCTTGTATAAAAGAGGCCTTATTTTGATAGTGCTTCTTGTCCAGTTTTTCTTTATTTAACAGTTTTCCTCAAGGGAAAAGATGTCAGATCCTAAATGTAGCACTGAACTTAGTAAATTTAAGTATGGAATTGGCACAATACTGCATAAATAACGTTTAAAAAAAATAGTTAATGACCAAGATGTTATTTAATTAATTTTCATAACTTTTTATTATAGGCAGCCTGCGATCACTTATAAAATAACTGTTAAACCAGTCAAGCTCTTAGAGTTTGAAATTTTGCTGTTTCTTGACTTACACAGGTACCTGTGTTTTGTTAATTTACCTAAAATATGTGATATCCCTGGCATATGACTTAGAAATTTAGTTAGAGAAAAGATACATTCTCTTAGTACCTCCTGTTTGTCCCAAACTTTTTGATAAAATGTGTACTTGGAATCATGGTTCTCATCTTTGTAGTGTATGAAGATGGAAAGTACTCAATTTTCAGGGCGTAGACACTGGCATGTCATTTGACTTCATTATATTGATAATGTGTTTTTGTTCATTTCCAAAAATGTCTTATTCTTGAAGCATGCTAAAAAACTGGGAAGATAACCAGATATTTCTTATTGAGAAATAATGTAAAAAAAAAGTTAATGATTAAAAAGCATTTTATAGCAATTACTTTTATTATTTTTAAATGTGTTATGAAACATTTTTGTCTCTTAGTAAACTTAAATACACTTTGATTAAATCATCTGATATATATACATACACACACACACACATATATATGTGTGTGTCTGTGTGTGTGTGTATATACACATACACATATATCTCCTTAAAGTTAATTTCTAATTTGAAAGCACATATGTGTGTGTGCGTGTGTGTGTGTGTGTGTGTGTGTGTGTGTGTATCTCCATCTCCTTAAAGTTAATTTCTAATTTGAAAGCAACTCAACATTTGAAAGGAAATATGTTTCCTTTTTTAATTCAAGCTCCCAAATGCTACATCAATTCATGGATATTGAGTGCTTTGTGGTAGCCACTACTTGTGAGGATCTTTTGCCCTATGCCTTCACTTATTTCATTCCCCAGACATGTTACACTGTCTCTTATCACAATGTCACTCGCTCACATTCAGAAGGGCACTACTTTAAGTTTATTTGATTTTGAATTTTATTGTTTTGTTTGTTTGTTTTGACAATTGTTCAAAAAAACAAATATTTTAGAAAGGACTCTTGATTTTGCCCCAAAATGTTATAGTTTTACAATTTACTTGACTACCATCCTATGAAGAAATGTTTTATTATTACAGTTTATCTCATTTTCCTTATTTTATTTTAAATTTGAAAGCCCAAACTTAGCTGGCAATGGCTGCTTTTGGAAATTTTGAGCCATGTTCAAAATTGCTGCTCTAAAAACTTAAAATGCACACAATGACTTGGAAAGTAATATGATAATATTACATGAATTTTGGTCATAGGATAAAAAAATGTGATAAATGGTACAAATAGATTACTCATTCATTAAAGAAATGTTTTTTAAAATGCCAAGACTGAGGAAGGATAGACATAGAACCCACATATCAACTTTTATATATCTTACATTCTAAATGGTGCTACTAATATTGATCAGGTAAAATATGAAGAAGGGGCAAGTTTTTTAGAATCTAAAGTGCGAGTAAGAATTAACTGCAGAGAAGAGGAAAGTTTATTTCAATCAAAGCGAACAAAATAATGAGGAGGCACTGAAGGACTGAGAAAATGCTGGCTCTGAGAGATGGGAAGCAAGGAGAGAGATGAGAGGTAAGCAGGAGCAAGACAATCTTGCAGAAAATTAAAAGTCAAGGAGAATCAATACCTGAGACAAATAACTCAGTGACTATTAGATTCTTTTTTCTTGTAAATAACTATCCATAATCAGTTAATCATTATCTGGGATTTTCATGTGTAACCCACACACACACAACACACACATTCACACACACATTTTGCCATATATAAAAACTTTTAAACAAACTTTTAGATTTATGCTCATGATTAAGAAAGTTATAATCACTTTGAAGAGTAAAGTAGGATGTCCTTTTATACATTCTGAATTTTTTTTTTCCCTTAGAAACTTAACAAGAATTTTAGCTAACCAGTTCAAGATGAACCCAAAGCTAACTTTTATAATAAATTTTAGCTATCTCTCCATGGTATCAACAATATGATTATACTTTGGATATCATAGTAGAATATTAAATTAATTTCCCTCATTTCAAAATTAATGACTAACTTAATTTTAAATATTGCCTATAATTAATGTTCATAGCTCGTAAAGAAATACTGGACATCTAACCACCTTGCATTTCAATAATCTCTCCTGTTACTGAGCACCAGAATCCCATGCATATTAGGAGCAGGACTTAGCAGGCAATGGAGCTTCAGATCTATCATGCAATGGTTCCTCAGTTCCTTCTAAAAATAGCTCCTCCATGTTCTTATCTTTTTTATTGGGTGTATCCTATGTGTAGGATGCTTCAGTCCTGAAATTGAAGACAGTTATTATCTTGGTAATTTAGTATACTCCTGTCTGAGGGTGTATACCATTTAGGTCTTTCAACATCAGTTTATTGATTTTCTTTAGGGTCAGAATTAGAAGCACTATCAATAATCTCAATACAACATAATGCTATGCATGGTAAAAAGTTTAAATATTTATTCACTGAGTCGAATCTTATAATGTCAAGAGGAAAGTATAGTTAATAGGATAAGTACCTATGGTGATATTAAAGCAGAGACTCATAATATTTATATGTCATAATCATATTTTTGGTTTCTTTTCTACTATGCAGGCATGATAAATTATTTATCATTTTAAATTCTGTATTTTATCATTGCAAAATAAATATTAAAAAAACAAATATTAAATTTTGATTATTTTATATATTTTACTTATTGTGGCATGCCTACTAGGTGTTACACTCAGAAAGAAGCCCATGTGTCCACTTAATTAAAAAATTCAAGACCAGTGAAAATTTAACCAGCAGTAAAAGTTGCAAAAAATTGCAAAAAAGTACCAAATATTATACAAACTTCAGTTTTCTAATAAAGTTGTGATTTATATATATATTGATAAATATATAGCTAGAGCTTCTGGTATAAGATAGATGATAGATAGATAAATGCTAGGTAGATAAGTGATTAGATAGATAGATAAATGGATGGATAGGCAGGCAGAGAGACAGACAGATGTAGAGATGTATGTATGTGCACGTAATTAAATATATTTCTTTTTAACATTTTTCAGCCATTTGCTATTTTTCTAAACTTTGCCTTGGTAATATAAAAGAGAAGAATGGAAAGGATATAAGTAACTTTTACAAAAGATGTTAGTTTAACTTGACAATTTTTTAAATTTTGCGTTAATACTGGAGGCTAATCATACTGTACATGCAATTTAAAGTGAAAATGAGAATCTATTTTTTTTGGTGCTGTAGAATGTTCAAAACTTGTGCTGCTTAAAATAGCTTAGATTTTTAACATTGTATTAGAGTTTTTAAAGAAACATTTATATTCATTTCAATTTTTTAATTTGATTTTTATGAAGTTTCAATGCATTACATTTAGGGAATATATGGGCTTTAATTATTTTCTTTTTCTGTCGTATGCAGGTACTTATTAAAAGAGAGTTGCCATTTAGCCAATCATTTTACATATGAAAATCACACATTCTCCTTATACATTAACTTTTTTGTATATACTAAATTCACATTTTCCTAATAATAAGATCTTGAAATTAAAAGTGCTGTAACTTATAGAACTGATATACTTTATGCTTTTATTATTTGTGGAAATTCAGTTGGAATAATTAATAAACATTGCTTTTACTTCATCAATATAAATTACAGATTAACTGTTAAACACAAATGAATGGTGGTTCAAAACTTTTAAAGGTTTAAGTAGCCATAATCTCAAAATGTAGGTTCACAAATATATAAGTGCCATTTATAAGTTAAACTCATCAATTCATTGACATTGTTACTACAGGTGTCTGTTAACCTTATCATAAAATCAAATTTAAGTTTTTAAAGCTACTTTGAATAACTGTTTAGTTATAATGGATGCAATTGAATTTCTTTAAAATATTAAGACTTTGCAGTTATTCCAAACATCCTCACTTAAAGTTTTTTTCCTATGTTTTTATGATAAGCTTCTATACTTCTCTAGACTAATATGGCAGCTTATTGAAGAGAGACTTTTATGGTTGTGTTCTATAATTTGTAGATGATACCTGGCATATAACAGTTATGTATTGAATAAATATGTGGTTCTTTTAAATTCAATACACATTCCTAATCCAAATTCTTAGAAAACTAGGAATGGAGGTTTACTTCCTTATTCTTTTAAGGAACCTGACTCAAACCAACAAGCTATATATAAAACATTGAGGCATTAGTTGAAATCCCATTAATGTCAAAGAAAACAAGGGTTTTCTTGTCACCTGACCACTGTGGTAAAATAGAACTTAGACAAAAAGAGTACTTTGCTTACAGATAGTTAAAGTATGTTGTTTTTGCCTTACTTTACAAATGGTTACTGGAGACAGTGTATTGTGGGGCAAAAAATTAATTTTGGAGTTTGGATCCAGTACTGACTGGCTATTTAATCTTGTTCAAGACAATTAACCTATTATCTTCAGAAGCCTCATCTGTAAATGAGTTACAATATCAACAACAAAATCTATGTCATGAGGTTATTACAAGAATTCGCTGAGGATAACAGATATGAAAATACTTTATAAGTGACAGGGCAGTTGTAGACTTGGTATGGTTATTAACACGAATAGTGAAAACAATAGCATATTATTTATTTTTTATTCATTATGAACCTGTTTTATTCCTCCCTCATGAACTGTATGTTCTGCTTCATATTACTTAGTATTCTCTCCAAACATGTTGCATTTTATGCCCAGTCCACCCTGACATTTATTGGTCTTTTTCCTATGCCTAAATTGCCTTTTTTCAATGATCTATATTCATTAAAGTAGTCCTCAGTCTTCAACATAACAATAATACTAACTGTTCTATGAGCTAGTCTTTAAATCTCCCACTCCCACCTTCTTTACTAGTTAAAACAATCTTTCTTTTCTGCCTATTATGGAGCTTCTCTCATTCTTATTAATTAAGCTATTTAGCCTCTGAATCCCTTGCCTCTCCAGGGTAGCCTGTGAATCAGCAGTATGGCCATCACCAGGGAGCTTGTTAGAAATGCAGAATCCTAGATCACACCCCAAACCAAGATCCCTGGGTGAATCTTATGCATATTACATTTTAAGAAGAATTTCCCTAATTAATTATAAACTTCTTGGGAGTGGAGAGATAGTGAAGGTAGAGCTTTTTCTGTCTTGCCTTAGTATCCTCCAGAAAATTCTGCATCATCCAGTGTTTTGTACATAATAGGTGTTCAATTGAGTTGAATTTTATTTTTAATATTTTGAAGTCGGGAGAAGCTAGTTTTGGAAAACTCAAATATTAGGAGAAGATGTTTTAAAGTCAGAGCAAGAAAAAAGCTATTCATTATTGATGCTGCTCATGTCAACTAATCAATATTTCTTGGTCATCAACTACTACTATACTTTTTCATGCATAAAATATTAGTATGGATCCTTGATCTTATTAAAAAAATCTTCAGTCTAACCTTCACCTTCAAATAATTCATTTAGATAACTGAATCAAATGTGGTTGCTTTGTCATCCTTGTAAATATTTAACATAGGCTATTAGAAGTCATGACAAAACTTTAGGGCATTGAACATCTAAAAATGACTGGTAAATATCAAGATGTGATTTCATTAAATTATTTAAAGAGACCAACCCATCATTTGTCTTGATTTTCTATAACATGTTGAATAAAACCATAAGCAACAATTTCTCATTTATAATTAAAGTAAGGTTTATAATGTAAAATATTTTCTTTTCCAGTGTATAATTTTAAATCAATTGTGATATCCCCCCATATGCTTAATTAATAAGATTTTGTGTGTGTGCATGTGCGTGTGTGTGTGTGTGTAAATCTTTTAAATCAAAAATTTAAAAGAGTTATGAGTATCATTGATTCACATTTATCTATCTGTATATGCTAATTGTTGAATTAAATTAAACCCATCTCTAATTGTAGGTAGTTTCTTTCCATTGCCTAGAAAGTTGCCAGTCTGCTTATCCCTGCTATCGGCTGATATGTGCTTAGGGAACAGAAACTAATTTTAACATTAGCCCAAGCAAAATGTAATTAGGATGGCTAATCTGCTAAAAAATACCCCCAGCAAAAATCCTTTTTTTGTATTATACCATTTTAATGGAATGGCCTTTTTATTAAATGCAAGTGACAAAGACCTGAATGATGCCTGTTTTCTTTTAAGAATAGATGTTCTGAATTTAGAATTTAGGTATTAAGGGCAATTTAAAGGGATTAATAATTCTCTTAAATATACCAACTGTGATTACTACCAGAATTTATGAGTTCCTAGTTTATGCTAGGAGTTAAATGTTTTAGGTTTTGTTAATTTGATTTTATAGCAACCATGTGAGAATGATATTATTATACTAATTTCTTAGATTATGAGACTAAACTTGGGGACATTAAAAGACAGCTAGTAAATGGACCAGTCAGGATTTGATTCCCTATTAGCCTAAAGCCAGTTCTAGGATTCTTATCCAATAGACTCTAATGCCTCAGGAAAAATACTTGTTTCTTAATGTTATGCTAGAAACCACAGTGACAAAGTAACATATACACAGATCACTATCTTTCTCTTGAATTGTGTCTGAAATGAATTTTAGGCTTTAATTATGGTCTCACTACAATGTAACTTAAGTTTCAGATACTTGCTTCAAAATCCGAAATTATGTGAATGTTCAAACCTTCTGTGAAATATATGAAACGACTGTGCTTTTCACGTACAGACTTATGTTTGGGTGAGACCAGGTAATTGTCTTACTTAAGTGGTCCTTAGAAAGGCAGTGTTAATAATTTACATAATTCTTTACCAAAATTCAAGTTGTTTTTGGAATGACTCTTCTTTCAAAATTTAACATGTTTCTTCATTTTGCCAACCTAGCCTGATTTTACCTTTTAATTTTAATTTGAATATGATGAAATTTATAATATTCTGAATTTTGATGACATTGCAACATATTATGGAGATTACTTATTTTGATTAAGGCACCCATCACTTTAATTTCATGAGCTAAGTGAATTAGTATATACAAAATTAGGCGTGTGAATCCATGTGCTGCTGCCTACAGAATCTATCTACTAGAATGACTGTTTACGAAGAGTGGGGTGCCACAGTAAAACTCATAGGAGAGTCACTGAGAAGCATCACAAGATATTTTAGTTTTTCAAGGAAAACACAAAGATACTCGATAACTGTTTAGACATCTGTTGGACACACTGCAAACTACTAGCTCAGAGAACTTTATTTCTAAGCACTAGATTGTGCTTTATTCCTTTTGATGATAATTTATATTTACAGAGCTGGATTTTAAAAGTTTGCTTGATAAAAGCAAGTAGCATGAGAGTAGCAATATGGAAAAAGAAGTGAGGATGGTGGTGTCCACTATGATTTCAAGGTTTGAGAAGTTCTGTACAGTCAAAGAGGAACACAAATCCCAGTAGTAACTGGTTATTTGAGAATAAAAAATATATATTATTGCCTTCTTTAAAGTCATGTGTATTTTTTTTCAAACAGCTGCTAAAATTATTAGGGTGTAAATACTTATTATATCCTAGATATTAAACTATTACCACTGTGTAAAATACTAATGTAACTACTTAAAATATGGAACTGTTATCTATTTCATATACATAATATATAATTATATGTTTATTATATAATTACAATATAATAAAATTTAATTTGTGCCACATAATTTTCTCATTGAAAGTATATAATTTAGTAGTTTCACTATGTTCACAGGTTTGTGTAACTGTCACCAGATTTAGTTTTAGAAGATTCTCATCATTTCCTTCATAAAAGAAGCACCTACCCATTGGCAGTTATTTTTCATTTTTTCCAAGCTTCCAGCCCCAGGCAATTATTAATATACTTTCTGTCTCCATAGATTTGCCTACTCTGGACTTTCATGCTATATGGTCTCTTGACACTAGGTCTTGACTAGCTCCTTTCATTTAGCATAATGTTTTCTAGGTTTATCCATGTTATAGCATCTATCACTACATTGTTTTTATTGCTGAATAATTTTCTGTTGTCAGTAAGTACATTTAACGTATCCATTCATCATTTGATGGCCATTTGGGTCATTTCCATTTTCTGGCTATTATAAATAAAGCTACTGTGAACATTCGTGTGCCAGCTTTTGTGTAAACATATGTTTTCATTTCTCTGGTTTGTATAGATAGGAGTGGAGTTACTGAGTCATAACTCTGTTTAGTCATTTGAGAAACTGCCAGACTGTTTTTCAAAATATTACATCATTTTGCATTCTCACCAGAAGTGTATCAGATTTCCAATTTCTTCACATCCTCTCTAACACTTGTTACTATATATATATATATATATATATATATATATAAAATTTGGGTTATAGCCGCTCTAGTGGGTGCGAAGTGGTATCTCATTGTGGTTTTAATTTGCATTTTCCTCATGGTTGATGATCTTTTAATGTGTTTATTGGCAATTTGTATTTGAGAGTAAAATTTATTTAAATCCTTTGCTCATTCATTAATTGAGTTTTTATCTTTTTATTATTAAGTTTAGAGTGTTTTGGATATTTATATATAATCTGAGTACAAGTCCATTATTAGACATATGATTTGGAAATATTTTCTCCTAATCTGGGGGATATCTTTTCATTTTCTTAATGGTATCCATTGTAGCACAACATTTTAAAATTTTCATGAAGTCAAATTTATCTATTATGTCTGTGGGTGTCATATTTAAGAATGTTTTGCCTAATCTAAGGGCATGGAAATTTTCTCCAATATTTTCTAAGAATTTTAGCATTTAAACTTCTGTGTTTAGGTTTATGATACATTTTGATTTGATTTGATTGTATTGTGTGAAGAAGGGGTTTACCTTATTCTTTTGCATATGAAAATCCGGGTTTGCCAACACCATTTGTTGAAACAAAAATTTTTATCCTATTAAAATGTTTTGGCTCCCTTGTCAAAAGTCAATTAACTAAAACTGTGAAGGGTTTTTTTTTTTTTTCTGTACTTTCAATTCTATTCCATTGATTTATGTATTTATCCTTATGCCACTACCGTACAGTCTTAATTTACAGACAAAGTCTGTAGCTTTGTAGTAAGTTTTGAAATCAGGAAGTGTGAATCCTCTACCTTTTTTTTTTTCCCTAAGATTGGGATTTGATAGGGATTACATTGAATCTGTAAATCAATTTGAGGAATAAGGACATTTTAGCAATTTAGAGAGTTTCAATTTATAAAAATGGGGTATCTTTCCATTTATTTAGATATTTAATTTCTTTTAATAATTTTTATAATTTTTACAGGAAAAGTTTACTAGTTTTGTTCAAATTTATTTATTAGTATTTTATTAATTTTGATGATATTGTAAATGTAATTGTTTTCTCAATTCCAGTTTTGTTTACTGCTAATATATAGAAATATTGATTTTTAAATATTTATGGTATATGCTACATCTTTACTGAGCTCATTTATTACTTATATTTTTTATTGTGATAAGAACATTTAACATGAACTCTTCTCTCAACAAATTTTTAAGTGCACACTACAGTAATGTTAACTATATTAGGTATAATGTCATGTAGTAAGTAGGTCTCTAGAACTTACTCATCTTGCATAACTGAATCTTTTCACACATTGAATAAGAGCTCACCGTTTCACCTTGACCACAGTCCCTGGAAACCACCATGCTACTCTCTGCTTCTGTGTGTTTGACTATTTCAGATACCTCATGTAACTGGAATTATGCAATATGTTCCTTTGGTAACTGGCTTATTTCACTTAGCATGATGTCTTCAAAGGTCATCCATCCATGTTGTACATATGCCCAAATTTCCTTCTTTATTAAGGCTGAATAATTGTATCCACATTTTTTTATTCATTCCTCTATGGGTGGACATTTAGATTATTTTCATATCTTGCTTATTGCGAATAATGATTCAATGAAGATGAGAATGCAAGTATCTGTTTGAGATTCTACTTTCAGTTCTTTTGGATAAATGCCCTGAAATGCAATGGGTACATCATATAGTATTTCTGCTTTTAATTTTTTGAGAAGCCTCCATAGTGTTTTTCATAGTGGCTGTACCATTTTACATTCCCACGATAGTATACAAGAGTTTCAGTTTCTCCACACCTTTTGCTTCATGTTTGCCTCTGCATCATTTTTAAGTCTGTGATCAAAGCAGAAGTTTCAGTTCATGGTATCTCTTAAGACCCAGTAGACAATAGTGGTCCAGCACTGCCCTTGGGGCCATCAGGGCTTCGCATTTAGTCATTAATACCCAGAATTTTCTTGGCCTTAATTATTATTGCCTAACTTGGATACATTTAGAACTGAAAGCCAAAACCCATGCAGCTTGAATGTATAAAAGACTATTATTTTTATGATATGGAGAGCTAATTTCATTTCATTATTTTTAATTCATGTCAAACTTTCAAATATTTTTACTTAGAAGAAGTAGTCTATAGATTCCTGAGTCTTTTTTTAAATTTTAACTTCTTTTTATTATCTTTTAGTTCAGTTTATGTAATAATTCATATCTGTGAAAGAATTCAAATTTATTGATTAAAAGACTTTGCTTATGATTTATAAAGCAACTGAGAGACAAGTTGTTGAAAAGGTAGCATTTAATGGATTAAATAATACAGTTTTGAGGAGAGCACCTGCAATAGATGTACATTTGACTGAAAAAATTTTTTTGTATTAGGTTACCAAGCAGATTTATAAAACAATAAAATGTAGGAAACACAGAATAGTAAAGTTTTATTTATCCCAAGAAGGTACCCTTTCCTTGATCGTAAGAGAACCAAATATTTTTATAAACTAAAGATATTGAGTTTACAGAAGTGAAAAACACCAACACTAAACAAAAACTGTTTTTTAAAAATGTTTTCTCATTTTCTGTTCTTGACATAAATTTTAATTTTTCAAGTGGTACCAAAATCTCTGAACCCCTTTCAGTGTTGTCTAACACTTAAACTTCTATTTCTGGATAAAAAATCTGTTCACAAATGAGCTAGGCAATTCAGTCAGCCTTTTTTGACTTCAAACTTTTCTTTGCCAAAATTAAAGAGTACAACATCAATATTTCCTCTATAATCTTCATCTATGACACCAGCTCCTACATCTATGAAGTGTTTTGAAGCCAAGCCAAAATGTGGAGCTACTCTTTCACGGCACCCAGAAGGAAGAGCTAGCTGAATGTCGGTTTTCACGAGGGTTTTCTCTATAGGTGGTACTATGTAATCAATCATAGGTATTATATAGGTCATAGTCCACTGCCCGGGCAGACCCCTTGGTCCAGGCAGTGGCATACTCCGGGAGACAGACGGAGCAGAGCCCTATGGCTCAGTCCTCTGTAGTCCTCCCCGCTTGCTGGGGGAGATGGCTAGTATCCGTCGTCAAAGGGTGGGGCAGAGCAGAGTGAGGGCAGAGGTAAGAGGAGAGGGAAGGAGAGGGTGCAGAATGAGCCCAGCCACTGGGAAGACACTCAAGTCCTGAGTCCTTTTTAAAACACATTTTATCTGAAAGCTCCAAGAATATTTTCTTAAATATTGTTTACAAAATTAATTGTTCCTCTTTCAGTTCTTATTTCACTATTAAGAATTTTCCAACTCTAGTATTCAGAATCTCTGACCAGAAAGCTAATGCAACTTTTGTTTCTTACTGACAAAAATACAGATAAATAAGACAATTGAGATTATGTTGGAAAGATTAGTGTGACATGATGCTTTGAATTGCCTTTAAGCACTGTAGAACTATAGAGTTAATATTTAACATCAAGAAGTGAAATTGATGCAATAAGAAAGAGTACAAAGCTGATCATTAGTATGGGAAAGAGGTATACAGAGAATAAGCAATGAAAGATAAAGAGAAAAATTCAAAATGAAAATAATAATATTCACATGGTTTACAGAGTGTTGTGTATATAATTTGCTTGTCAATCTCCCTCTCCTAGTGAAGGAATTATTTGGCTAAAGAGTGAGGAACCCACATTCTCAAATTAACTACACAAAAAGGGGTTCATCATAAGGATTCTGGGAACAGCATAGAATCCACTTGCTAGCAATATCATTGAGCCTCACAGGGACTGGAAAGCTCTAGTTTTTCTCTGTCTTTAAGGGCATATATTCTATTCTTTTTTATTTGCACATTTTTTCCATTTACGTCTGCAAACTAGTTATCTTTTCAAAGCCCTCAGTCTGTGCTCCTTCATAATTTTAGTCTATATGTGGCTTTATCTTGCCCAGGTGGCAACTTGGACCCTCTTTTGCTACATATTTCCCCGTCTCTTCTTCTCCATAGTTCAGTGACTCAGAATCAGTGACCTAATTCCATATTTCAGGTAGAGAAAATATAATATGCTGAATTTGTGTAAGTTATCTGCCCTTGGTCTAATTACTATGACTGAAAGGATGAAGCCTGTTATGTTGGGCTGTTCTTGTGAGGATTGTAGGTAAAACTGGTTCTCTAAGAGAATAAAAGACATATTGGCATATCTGTCATGCTGTCTAGTAAACTCCTTAAGGAAATAGATCATGTCCTATTAATTTCTTTTCCTAGCACCTTGCACAGTATTAAAATGAATATTGAATAAAATAATCTTCTTTACTTCAAGGGCAATATGCATTCCTGCCTCTAGAGGGCATCGGTATTGACACAAATGAAGAAAAGATTCCAGTCCCTTCTTTTTTTGAAGGATGTCATTAAGATAACTTTTGCCTTGGAACAATGGTTAACCTTTTTTTTAAAAAAAATTAGACTTCTTTGAACATACTCTAAGGACTTTTTCCATATCTGGGATCGAAGCAATAATGACAGTGCCACGTATTCATCGTTGAAGATCCGTGATTTCCACACTATTTTTAGTAGTGCATTTATGTTAAAATTGTACATAGAACACAACTAAATACAAAATATAAAAATGGAATGCATGGTTTAAAGCAGATATAAAAGAGAAACTCTACCCGTTAACCTTCTTTGCTCTGCTCATCCTCCATAATGCCCTCCCCAAGGTTGGAGGCACCTCTGCAGAACCTCAAGGGCTCCAGAGACTATGATTTTTAAACCACTGCATCTAGATAAGAAGCTAGGAAATTTTAGTCTAACTTGCTTAATGTTTGCATATGTTTATACTTTTATTTAAACATGAGTATGATGCAAAAGATTTTGCAAAGATATAGAAAATAGTTTTATTATCTGTACTTATTGCTGCAAGTTTCTTAGGGATAAAATTCAAAGGCAGAAATTCATTTATTTGATAGACCTTTACTGAGCATTAAATGCTATATTCTATGCGTGGCATAAAAATTCGAATAAGACAGGATCTCTGTTATCATGTGTTCACAGTCTACACTGAAACTGTATCCAATGAGAACATTTATTTCTTTACCCTTAATGCAAAATAGACAGCATGCCTAGAACCATTAGTGGCAAGGAACTAGCAAATATTTCAGTACACAAAGTAAGTTCAGGAGCCCAGCTTTTTCCACTTCATCTTTCTCCTGAACCATATACGTAAGACCATTGTTGGTATGACCACTAGATCCTTTGATTTCTGTTTCTCTCTCATTTCTTGTTATGACTTGAAACATTGATCCCCCTCCCCCATGGGAAAATGCTCAAACATTTTATAACTTACATCACTAGGTTAATGTAACAGCATTGTAATGAAACTCAATTAAAGAAATATTTCTGCTTATATTGAAACAAAGACAGTATTAGATTTTTGCTTGTGAAAATGTGGTGTTGGAATAGCAAAAAAATATATATATATTTCTGGTGTAAAATAGACATATATGGTTTGGAGTTTACCTAAGCCTATGTGATACTTGGAGCTATGGCAGTAATGTTGCAACAAGGAAGATCAAAAGTCATTGGACAAATTTTGAAGAGTAGATATATGGCAGCACCTGGGCAACTGTTGATCAGCGTAACTAACATTTTTTGCTGTATGAGTGCTAGACTTCTTGTTATGTAGGGAAAAAAATGAACTCTTTAGTAAGCTATTATTAATTGGATATTTTGATACCTTCAGTTGAAAACACTCATGACAGATATAGCTATCACTTAGTAAACACATAATCTTTGCCCTATACCTAATCCTTTTATTTTATCTTTGAAAAACTTACGAGTCAGGCAGCTACAGTTAGTTGCCTGAAAAAAATTTACCTGGTTATTTAATGGTAGGTTTGAATTACAAACACTTTTTCTTCATTACTAATCTGGGTTTCTCAAACTGTTGTGTGTGAAGTTCCTGCCTCCTTTCTTGAAAAATAATTATTTTATAATCAATTGCATTTGAATTCTATATATACCTGATGAAAAATTATAATCATACCATGACATTAAAAAAAACAATATTCTGAATATGTTTTAATTTTTAACCATTCACAAGGTTCATCCCCTGATTTAAAGAGTAACAAAAATAGCCTTCATGGCAAGTCTTGCTAAATTCTCCTTCAGCAGGTGCAATAGAATTCAAAGCAGGTGGTTTTAAGCAGAAAAAGAAGATGGTAGGTCTTTTAATCAGGTAGACTCTTACAGAATGAAAAATTATAAATATTTAAAAATGTAAAAGCATTGATTATCAGTTGTCTACT
>CM053507.1:31846714-31987369 GCA_028627145.1 Eidolon dupreanum
AAAATTCTTGTTTTAATTATATGCAGTGTTGTCCTAGTAACAGATGTTACAGAAGAATACTTTATTTTTATTTTTCTTCCTCATCTTTTAAGGTCATTTATTTATTAATCCAACCATCTATTGAACATGAATTAATTAAATGTGTATATACCAATTTCCAAGCATCAGAGCTATAAATGAAAAGTGAGATTCTGTACCTGCTCTCAATCAGCAGAAATAAAAAATGTCAATTAAAATCCAATGTAATTATAATTCATTCCCCTTACTTAATATTTTAGTTTATAATTTACTAAGATGATGCTTTCTATAAGGTTAAGAGACACATATGATATATTAAGGTACATCAGATTCTGCCTCAGCTTTCAAGGAGCTTTCACTATCCTTGAGAAAGCATACAGATAACTAGAAAGTCTGGTAGCAGAAAGAAAATTTCCAATAAAAAGTACTAAAAATAAATGTCCCTGTAAATATTCAGAGAGGATTTCCTGGGGAAAGTTGGACTTCTAGCTTTTAGTAATTGATAAGAAAATGTTAGCAAATGAATTATATGAAGAGATGTGATAAGTGAGGTGAGAAGCAGCAAAATTCTTTAAGTTTTTAAAGAGCAAAAAGTATGCTGGGTTAATTGGGCTGACTAGTTTCCTGGGAATCATGAGGATTCAGGAGGCACAATGTTATCCTGACCTCAGGCATTTGGTAATAAATGAACAATTTTTAGTGTTTAATAGGATTCTTGGTTATACAAGATTATCCTGTAGATTTTATAATCTCAGTTAAGGTAATAGTGCTCACTACAGAAAGTAAAGGCACAGAAGGTGAATATAGCATGAAAAAATTTTATTTTTAGCCTTATAGACATCTTTAAATTATACTCCACTCTGCTCTGGGGATTTTACTTTTTTATTTGCTTCATCCCATAACAGCTAAAACAACATTCTGAAATCCTGAGGAAGTGTGATATCTGGCATTGTAGGGTAGAAGAATGTTTTAAGTCTGTGTGTGCTCTGTGCTAGATTGAATGGTAAGTGCTTTAAATTAGAAACTCTCTGGAAAAGGAGAGTCTGTTTTATTTTTCTATCAGTTCAGTAAGTCAGAGGACATGAACTAGATATTGATAATATTTATTCTAATGAAATGGACTAGGAGATGTGAAAGCTTCAGACTCAAGTTCATTTACTCACTAATATATAGCTTTATAAAAAAATCTTTTCATCTTTTTTTTGTGTGTTTATGATATTATAAAGTGTTCTAGAGTTATCTGCTTACTACAAAAGTGAGTCCTTGGAGGAACAAACTGCAGAAATAAATGATTGCGTTTTGTGAATTCCTGTTTTCTGCAACTTTATATACAGACTTAAAAAATTGTAATCAGAATATTTTACAGTATATTAATATGACAGGGGAATTCTATTATAATCAAATTAAGAATAGTCACTTGAAGCAAATGAGAAACACTTATTAGAAGTGATTTTTAATGTTTTTGATTAGTATTGACATTTTTGAATTATTAATTATAAAATTATACAAAATAGATTTATTTATAATACCAAAAACAACTCTGTAAGAAGATAAATGAGACAAGGTTAAAGCTACATGCGTGCACACACACACACACACACACACACACACACATACACATACACACACTTAATGCGATGAAAAGCAAACTCAAACTTTAGAATACAGGGGGAATATTATGAATTCATGCCCTAGAGATTAGCTGGATAATATCAGACTCATTTATTTCATAGTAGTTATCTTCTAAAGAGTGTAATTTATTCTGTGACATATCTGAGTCTACATAATTTAATATAGACCAAATGGTGTGCCTCACACCCAAAATCATATTGGAAACCTGATTCCTAATGTGATGGAAGGTGATCAGGTCATGGAGGCTAAGCCTTCATGAATGCGATTAGTAAGTGTTCTTAGAAACGAAGCCCCAGAGAACTTCCTTACCCATCTGTCCTGTGAGGACACATAGAAAAGATGGTCATCTATGAACCAGGAAGCTGGCTCAAACCAGACACTAATTCTACTGGCGTCTTGATCTTGGACTTCAGTCTCCAGTACTAAAAATACCAGAGTCTATGGTATTTTGTTATACCAACCCAAACAAACTAAGACAATAACTGATTGTTCTAGAGTGCTATTATATTTTTGGACAAATTTCCCATGAAAGAATAGTTCCTTTTAAAATTTTAGTTCCAGGTTATTTACATTGTCACAGTGTTGAATAAGATGAGAGGTCGGTCTGTGATCCAGCTCAAAAGGCCATTCCTTCTTATACTTCAGAAAAGTGAAATGAATTTCTCTGTGAATTTTTTCACATAGTTCTTTGCAAAAATAAAACTAGAATTCAGGTCTCAAGATTCCTGATTTGACATTCATACCATAACAATACTCTTCTTCCTAACTCCTATTTAACCCCCACTTCCACTTTTATAACTCCTCTTTACTTGTTCAACAAATCAATTCAATAAATCCACAGTGTAAAATTTAGCCAAAGGAAGTGCTTGCTGTCTGAGAATAATTGGTACTGGTAAAAAGTGAGTTAATATAAGAACATATGAAATACCAATAAAAAAATTGTTATAAACCCTCTCATTTGTGGTCTGTTGATTTTAACAAGGATGCTAAAATAATCCAATAGAGAAAGAATAGTCTTTTTCAACAAATGGTGCTGGGACAACTGGATATCCACATGCAGAAGAATAAAGTTTGATCCTTACCTCATACAACATACAAAAATTAACTCAAAGTAGATTATAGCCCTAGATTTAAGAGTTAAAACTATAAAACATTTAGAAGACGACGTAAGAGTAACTCTTATGACTTTGAGTTTCTGCAGTGATTTCTTAGTTACGATATCAAAAGCACACGCAACAAAGGAAATATTAGATAAATTGAACTACATCAAAATTAAAATTTGTCCTATAAAGCAGGGGTCCTCAAACCCCAGGCCTCAGGCCAGTTGCAGTCCAGTCTGTGGCCCGTTAGGAACCAGGCTTCACAGCAGGAGGTGAGCGGCTGGCTAGCCAATGAAGCTTCATCTGTATTTGCAGCCACTCCCCAGTGCTAGCATCACCACCTCAGCTCCACCTCAGATCATCAAGCATTAGATTCTCATAGGAGCACTGGTCCCGAGAAGGTTAGGGACCCCTGCTATGAAGGACAATATGAAAGTGAGAAGATGGTCTGATGAATGGGAGAAACTATTTGCAAATCATATATCATAAGGGAATAGTAGATCATTGATAAGGGAATACAAATATATATAAAACTATAAATATTTAAAAGTGGAATATAAGCTGTTTTATGTAATAAAGTTAGCTGATAACTGTAATATACTTAGTTGTATTTCATTGCATCATTCTCTTTTACTCTTAATATAAAAACTCTCTAGTTTAACCTTGTAACCTAAAATTTTCCATAATATGAGGAGCCATAGGCAATTTACCACTGACTGCCATTTGAAAGTGTATAGGTAAGTAAGAGATTACAAGTAATTTTTGTGATTTAACGAATTTTTTTTTCTGTCTTTTCTATCCACCTCTCCACCTTTCCTTTTCATGGGAAGCCATGGATGTACTAAATAGAGGAGACAAAATAGAAATTTTGTTTATTTAGCAAAGTAAATGTATTTCTTTTGGGGAAACTCCCCTAGGCCAAGTAGAGTATTTTTTAAGCTATTTCCACCCACATTTTTATTACTTGCCAATTTGCTTGTTTCTTTGAAGTTTGCATGCTTTATCCATTAGAATAACATATTACCTATTCCACATTTTAAGTCAAAATTTAATGCAATATACACTAAATTTAAATCTGTAAATCTCATCGGAAAAATTTCAGTCCTCCTAACTACCTTCTTCACAACCTTGGCCACAATCCCTTAGTGGTCATTATGTTTATAATACAAACTTATAAATTGCCATTTTGTAAATAGTAAAACTTGTTTATAAACTTTGAGAGCCAGTTGCTGAGAAGATACTTTTTGTTTGTAGATTTCTTCTTCAAATTATCTGTGTTTCTCAAGAGAAACAGCATTTGACTTACCTCACATATGAATGCCTTTTTTCAAATGACCTTTTCAGGTTTGCTTGATTTAATAGCGTTGTGTGCAGTTTTATTGTGTTTAGGAATATGAATTTAAAGAATTCAAAATTTAAACTTCAAAGGAGGCATCTTATAAATAGTGATGTGGAAAAGGAGTTTTTCATGTTTGATTTTTCAATCCAAATTTTTGTTTTGTTTTCATTTTGCCTAGGAATGAGTTTATTTTTCAAATAAGAAAGTACATTATTTCAATAAGATTTTTTTGGATATTTTTATTATTATTATAAGGAAAATCTATTTTTTAATTGGACTTCTCAACACAAAATGTTCTCCAAACAAAATTCAGGCATTCATGATACAGGTACAAAGTTATGAGTGCTCAATATATTTTATTTATTTATTTATTTAAATTCAGCCTCATTTACCTCAAGTATTGAGATGCCTTGGACAAAGCATGAAGAACAAGGAATATTAATGGAGTTGAAAATAGAGACAAAAGAAAAATAAAAACTTACTCTCCTTAGGTCATACATATTCATTAGAATTATAGTTGAATTTGGCTGCAAATTTTTTGTCAATCAAAGTAAGAAAGGAGACCTCATCTCTTCCATCATATTCATAGTTATGATTTAAAAAGTATATTGCTTCCCATCACTTAATTTTCAAAGAAATTTTATATGGAGAAATTTCTATAGGGAATTAACAAATGATATGGTAATGGGGTTTTAGTAGTGACAAATTTATTTGATTAAAGAAGGTCTAACATTGAATCATAACTTCTGGAAGATGATTCTGGGTTTCTAAAGGTAATATAATCCAAACATCTAATCTTCTGATGGTTTGGCTTTATCCAGGGAAAGAATGCAGACTATATAAAAGAATGGCTAGATTTTATTTTCTACAAATCATCTTTTGTAAACCTACTTTACCAAAGGGATCAAGACTCCTTTTCTAGAGTGGCACCAGATAAGATACTATAGGTAAAAATCTTGATATGTTGGCTATTCTGGTAAGCTTTATTATTATTTGTTTGTGAAGAGTCCTAGATATTAGTAACTATATTTTCTTACTGGAACTTTTCAGTATCAGTCTGTGGAAGAATGTGAAGACTGGGAGATATTAAGATGAAGTGGCCGTCTTTTTCAAACCCATGAGGCCTGTATGCCGGGAATTGTTCCTTTTCATAATGAATCAATTTTCTCAAAAATTAAATGTGATTAACTTCAATTTTTATTTCCCTTTTTTCAAGGAGTATATCAGTTACAATGCTTTTGCTTATCAAAAAAAAATGCTATTTGGACTGGTAAATATTACAGGGAATTTATTGGTAGGGAGAATTATGTGGTAGGAAGAATTCTAAGAAGATATACCCCAAGATTTCCAGTCCCTGGCATGCACTCTTTTCTAGTTTTTCAGTTCAACATGAACCTAGTTACTGCTGTGAAGGGATTTTCAAAAATAAAGTAGTCTCAAATAAGGTGACCATACAATAGGGAGATTATCTGGGTGGTTTTGAACTAATCATATGAGTCTTTAAAAGTGGAGAATTATTTCTGGCTGATTGAGGAAATCAGAGTTTTGAGGCACAAGAAAGATTTGAGCATCATTGCCTCCTTGAAGATGGAGAGGGTCACATGGCAAAGATTTCAGGCTGCCTCTAGGAACTGAGAGAAATTCCTGGTTGACAGCAAAGAAACAGGGACTGTAGTCCTACAACCACAAGGAACTCAATTTTCAAACAACAAGAATGAGCTTGTTGTTGATAAAGTAGGTTTTTTTTTGGTAGTTTCTGGGGAATAACTGAGTCTGACCAGAAACCAGAAAATTGAGTTTAATCTTGTTATATCCTGAGCATGATGTCTGTGGTGAACTTCTAAAACACAGAACAGTGAGCTAATAAATGGGTGTTGTTTTAAGCTGCTGTATGTGATTATTTGTTATGAAGCAATAGAAAACTAATACAGCTACATAACTGAAATTTCTAGTGGTAGGGTAGGGTGATCTTCAGATGTGATTTATTGAAGAGTTCTGGTTTCATTCCTCTGAAATGCTCATGACTTTATCACTGTTTCCTCAGAGGGGAAAACTGGCTGCAGCAGCTTCAGTTTCAAATCCACATACTTTACCTTCCAGAAGTAAAGAGATAACCTCTTCACATACTTCGGCACGTAGCATTCCCCAATCCACCTTGATTGATGCAAGTTGATCTAATTAATGGGAAACCTGGTACTGGTTTTGTGAGGCAACATAGGAAGCCAAATTTCAAAAGGGCCACTTGAGTGAGATTATGTCATGTTTTATACAAAATTTCTCATTCCTTCACACATTTCATGAAGAGAAAAATAGCTCTCATGAGAGGAGCCCGATTTTTCTCCTAACTCCATAATGGTAGAACTGTGCTTCTCATCTATGCTTTCTCATATATTATGGCTATTGAGTAAAATACTGTTTTTCTACTTCCAGGTAGGTGCCAGGATATTTCTAATACTTAGTTCTGGTGTTTTCCAAATTATTTACCTGCTAAGTGTAAACTTCCAAAGTATGCTTATTGCTGATTAAAATCAGACTGTAGTCCATTCCATTCTTCAGTGACACACAGTCATTCTTCCCACATTATAGACAATTTAGCTTACTAGATATTCTATCCAGAGTGTTTATTTGTTTCTTTCTTAGTAAATCATGAATTTGGACTTCTTAGACCAATATTCTGCACTAGGATGCTACATCACTCTATCATAGTATATAGAATGTTTCAGGATAAACATGAGAACATTTTACACATCTGATTGACTTTTTTCTCACCCTTATTCCCAGACATAAATATATTATTAGGTAGGCAGTATGAATTATTGACCTTAATATAACCTTAAAACTGCTTTGAGAAACTGGATTGGTCAGAATGGTCTCTTGATAATTTTTTAAATAATTTCTAATGGGATAAGCAAGTATATATCTTGTCCATTTTCTTCTTAACATATCATAATGTTATGATAATACTTTCAAATAAATTCTACTCATATGATTTCTATTAACAGTTTTACTCTTACCTCCAACTCAGCAGCAGTCCACAAAAAAGAGAAAATAAACATTTGCCTTCAAACTGGTGATTATTTTTTAAGGTCAAAAGTTGAAATGCCTATTATTAGTCAATTGACTCTGCTATCTGATTACTGTCCAGGATGAATGACTTAAAATAAATCTATCTCAACTCCAAATTAATTTTGGAAGCTGTTTTTTGATGTTTTACTGAATTAAACCCACAAAGTATCTGCAGCAAACCAATTATTCTAGATATGTAGACATGCATTTTGCAACAAGTTTATCTTAAAGGATTCATCAGAAGTTATGTTGTGTAAAGCGAGAAACTGTATGGGTGCAATGTTGAGATTATTTTATTTATTTGCTAATTGTATAGGCTTTAAATATTTTCCAACCAGATTAAAATTATCAGTACAACTTATCCATTGATGGAACAAGCCCAGAATTATTTTTTTAAGAAAATACTGGTGATAATCTCACATATTTTAAAAATTTCTCCTTGTGTTAAGAAGCTTGATACTTAAG
The DNA here is from genome assembly GCA_028627145.1 of Eidolon dupreanum. Taxonomy (NCBI): domain Eukaryota; kingdom Metazoa; phylum Chordata; class Mammalia; order Chiroptera; family Pteropodidae; genus Eidolon; species Eidolon dupreanum. Next base: position 31,854,335 of record CM053507.1, read on the forward strand.
TATGGGTAGGCATTCTCAAATTTTATTAGCGAACAAGTATCCTACTCTCAGTCTAGCTTACAGTAGAACATATTAGACCTGTCAATCACTTATACTCAATAATCACCAAAAGCTTAATTTTAAGAAATACTGTGTGCGATTCAGGATTAAGCTGGATGGTTACAGAAGACACTCTTCATCATATTGTTATGGCTCAATTCTTTTCTGATAGCTGTATTAGAAGATATTATAATACAGACTAATAAAACATGTTATAGACTTTACTTAGGGTCTGGGATTGAGGAAAGGGGTGGAATATTATGAATAAGGTTTACCACCTGGCAGTGTCTTCTCTATGAGAACCTATTGAAGGTATTTCTCTTATATTGCAGTTCCAGGGAGATCTGAGAATTTCCTAGGCAACTGGTTCGTCTAATTTTTTTTGGAGAATATGAATGGCATATTTCATTGTTTTTTTTCCTCTTTGATTGCTGAAATTCTCAGAGTCTCGTCTTTAGTTCTCTTGTCACTGACATGTATCTTACTCCAAATATTTCATTCACTAGTCTTATTTCTAGCATTTTGTTCACTAGTCTTACTCCTACCTTTATTCTCCATTTGACCTCATTTTCTCATTAACTTTTATCTCATCATATAGAATGTCCATACAATAAGTACTGCTCTATTTGAAAAGGTCACCCTTTCTGATGGAAGGTGCAGCTCTAGGAAGATGCCCTATAAGCAGGTGAAGTAGAAAGGGATATCTATTTAGCCAGCCAGGCCAGCCAGCTAAACCTAGTGGTGAATACCTGAGCAGATATCTAAGGCAGAGTACCATCACAACTATTATTCATTGCATTTGTTTGCTGTCCCCGCCCCCCCCACCTCAAAAAGAGGCTATTCTTACACCTTTTAAGTAATGAAGCCTTTACAAAGAGTTCCAAATGCAATATAGCAAGGCAGGTGTTTTAAATGAATACAACCTATATCAGTAAAACAGAACTGGACATTTGTGTTATATTTCTAGATAAAAATAATATAAACATATAGTAATTAAACCACAATGTAGGTGCATGTATTTTTCATTGTATCAAAGTAATGGGTACTAATTAATGTAATAATTCTCAACCTTGGGGATTTTTAAAAAAATGCCAGGTCAATATTGATCAAATAAGAAAAAAAGATTTTTGTTCTAGGTACATCTAATCAGAATCTCTGTGAATTAGCCTGGAAAAAATATGTGTTTTGGTATACTTTACATATATACATATAAAGTATACCAAAACACACACACATATATATATATATATATATATATATATATATATATATATGTATGTATACACACACATACACACACACACATATATACATATATATGTATATAGATTTTAAAATAAATTTATTGTTTATTTATTTATTTTTGTTTGTTTGTTTAAAAATCTCCAGGGATGATTCTAGTGTGCAACTAGATTTGAGAATCACTGTGTTAATAATGTATTATCAGGGCATAAAATAAAAATGTTATGTAAAACCTAGCTCCAGAAAACAATATCTCTGAATTGTTGAAGAACAAATTGAAATTCTGGTATATATATACCAGAAGTGTGAGTGTGAGATTTTTGAATTTTTTTTTTCAAAAACCTTGTTTTGTATAAAAACAGAAGACCGTGGTACCTTTGTTTTTATAAAATGGGAGTTGGAAATGACATTTTTTTTTTCTTCAGTGGTCTGCAAATCTAGACTTTTTACAATAGAGTTCATCTTTAGAAGTGAGATTTTTCTTTTTGAGTACTAATCTGGAGAGCTTATTGGTGAAAGGGGAGGAACAGATCAGGCCTTAGAGCAGCATCTTCCCCCATCTTGCTGGAGACTCATTTTTTTTTTTTTTAATTGTACCAATTCCCAGAGAGACTCATTATAAAGTTAAGACTGAAGGAAGTAATTAATTCAGGAAGGTTGATATTGGTTTTGATGCACCAGAGACTTTCAGTTTGCCTGCCGAAGTGTGAAAATAATGTGGACTGCGAGATAGGAGGGAGAAATGACATTCCAGTCTTTTTGTATACATCTAACAATATACAAATTTTAAAATATGTTCCATTTGGAAGAAAGCTTATCTTAATTAGAAGAAGGCTGGAAAAAGATCGACCATTTAATCTTTTACTGTTTAGTAGACCGAATGCACCCTTTTCAGAGACCTATAATAGAAGGTATCTGAGATTATATTTTTCCACAATTCTAAAATATATTCTTAGGGTAGTAATTACGTAAGGGTCTATATTTTATGTATCATTAGTAACTGCCCCTTCTAACTGGTTCTAAATGCTCATACTTCTTAATGGAGTATTATAAATGTAATAAGAAATGATACTTTAGAGCATTTCTTTAGAAATTTAGGCATATTAGAGCACTTTTTCTTCAGGGTTGATTGATATACATACAATTTAGTTTAAAAAATACTTTCTTCTAGAACACTGCTTCTGTAGCTGTAAGATATTCCAGTGAAAAGTTCTGCAATGAAACATTCTGTCTTAGGCGGGTAGCTTTCCCATTACCTATCTGTATTTGAGATCAGATATTGTTTAAATGTTTACAATTCTTTAATTTTAGTAATTTATATCATTAAAATTTTAGTAATTTTTATTCTTAATCCTGTTTCAAGACCTTTCTACCATTAATTTTTCTGAGGTTATTTACTACTAAATGAAATAAGTTAAAGCCCTGCAATTCAAAATGAAATTATAGAAAGTTAGAGCTTAAGAGTCCATACCCTCATTATTTTATTGCTACAGAACCTGAGAATCAGAGTAGTTAAATGATGCCAACAGAGTACTGACTAGCAGAACTAGGATGAGAAACCACCCTCCAAAAAATAGAAGGACCCGACTTTCACTGAGTGTCTCATTTCTGCTCTGGCAGACTGATATTATAATCCCTGTTTAACAAGATAAAGAAATTAAAGTCAAGAGAGGTTAAGCAACTTAACTAAGGTTCCCAGGATTATGAATTTCAAAATTTAGGTTAGATCCCCTATCTAAATACAGGTCTGTCTCTTCCAAAAGCTCGTGGAATACCAGTTCACCCTCAATTACAGGATCCTGCAGTTAGCATAAATATGAATAGAAGAAAATGAGAGATATTTATTTAGACTATAGTATTAAAATAAGTCAGCAGATTATAGTAGTAAGATCCAGTGAGAGCTGGAAGAAGTGATAGGAAAATAATATATTTTTTAATGAAGTCCCTTTCTTCCTTCCTCCTTTCTTTCCACCTTCTTTTCCTTCCTTCCTTCCTTCTTTTGTTAATTTTTTCATCTTCTACTTGCTCTTGAAACCATTCTCTGTGTAGAAAAATAATACTGTATACCTGAGAAGTCTCTGACAGTGTAACTATATATTATCCCACATAAGATGACTTGATAAATTAAGAAAGGTAGTTTATTTTCAGCATGTTACATTTAATATAACAGAATGCAGTTTATATATACATATATATATATAATAGGTCTATAAAAATGTTAAAACATACATGTTAATAATAATAGGCTATGATATGTAGCAACTATCTCTTGAAAATCCCCAATCTCTTTATGCTTTTATGTTGGAAATAAAGAGGTCAATATATATATTCTCTTTGCAAATAGTTCCATGCAGTTTTCCTTTTTCTTTAAATTATAAGTTTATTACCATTGTGATTTTTAAAATGATTGATTTTCTTGATATCAAAAAAGGTATATAACTTTAATGTCTATGTGCTACATATTTATGAGTTCTTATGTTTTCTATATTTTCTAAGTGAAGGACTTAGTAACTAAGGAGGTAAACTGACTAATAAAACCTTCACAACAAGATATAACTCAGGTATTACTCCCAATATTATCTTTCAGCTATCTTGAGAGATAAAGTGAGAAGCAACAATATCCTCCTGAATTTGATATATTTGAAGCAATATTACATTTAGACAATGGAGCGGTGTGCTAATACATTCTGTCAAGAAAGCTGACTGAATTTGACAGTAATCTTATTAAAAATGCCCAGAAATAATTTGCTTTGTGAAAGACAGTGCAGTTTTCATTTTATTTTAAACAAAAGATTCTGGAGGATCCATTTTGACATAAATTTTTATTAAAGTAACAGTTGAAGTGCAATTTTTTAGAGGAATGATATTTGTTTGTCTTTTTTAAAAAGTAGATTTCAACATATTTAAAAATATTTTAAAAGAAGATACTGACATGACTATTAATAAAACACTTCTTAGCAGCAAAAGTTAGAGCTAATTTATTTTGCGTAATGATAAATAATCCAAGATAGAGTCACTTATACATTTTATATGATAGCTATGTAGATATACCATATATATGTATGGATAAATACATACACAGATATGGATAGAAATAAAGATAAAGACATAAGTAAGGATATAGATGAGAAAGTATTTTGTTATAACCTAAAACATTATTAATTTAAACTTATAGAATATTATATAGTTTAAAGCTTGAGGCAAAATGAAACATATTTCCATTAAAATGATGAAACTAAGGTTTGAAACTCGACCATGAGATGTTTGTTTATTTGCAATGTTGTAAATAAAAAAAAAATCATCATCATTACAAAAGTCAGTGTTGGGAATACAGATGGTACAGCTGTTCTAGAATTGTGACTAGATTAATAAAATGCAGTTTTTACAACACATTTAAAACTTATCATTGGGGAATACATTTTAGTACCACTTTGGGTGTCTTTTGGTTAATAAATTCTTGCCTTTTGAGTATAAGTATTTGGCTTCAAATCCCAGATACAAGTTTATTAAAAATTGTAATAGTTCTTAGAGACTATAAAATGAAATGAAGTGCACAAAATGTGTGTTTCCAGTGCTTGACTTTAAAATGATTTTTTACATGACTAATTTTAATATTTTCAACTTAAGCAGACTGTTGTTGAATTTAAATGATTGTTAAATATTTAACCAGAGTGAGAAAAAGAGAGAGTCAGGAAGAGAAGTGAGGGGAGCAGAAAGTGAGGAGAGAGAGACAGACAGACAGTCAGAGACAGAGACAGAGAGAGAGAGGTGAGTAGGTGTATAGCATTTTTAAGTACAGTTTTTTTTAAATTTCATGGTAGTTTTTAGGAAAAAAAATGAGATTTGTGCTCTATATTAACATGTTATGCTAATAATTATGGATCCAATAATATTTATGTGAAACAGGCTATAACTTTAGATCTGAGTGGTAATAAAGCATAGTTAGTATAGTTAATAAGAAGAGATATGTGGAATATTCTGTCAGAGGATTTTTAAGAAGTGATAAAAATATATAATTTTTTAAAAACCAGAGCATTTGGAATATGACATTGAGTATTTCTACATTTAGCATTATTCTACTATTTTCCTTCTTCAAATACACAGATGAGAATATTTTAAATCTATGTTAATAAGTAAGCCTTCTCTTGAAAATCAAATATTTATTGCTAGTGAAGTGAAAATTGTGAGACTGTGAAGTAAGAGTACAGTGAGCAAAGACCCTGAATTCTATCATTTTGATTAGAAACTTACTTAAAAAGAAGATGTGGCTCCTTGTTGGTATTTCTCTCTTCTAAGTAGAATGACTTTTGTGTCTGGATAAAATAAGTTTGACAGTGTGGAGGAGAGCTGGAAGTATCAAAAACCACACTGAAAGAACTGTAGAAGCTAACAAATGAGCCTACCATAGTTCCAGGGATGCTGACAGAAGACACGTGACTCCTGGAGTAACTCACAGAAAAAAAACAGAAGCCAAAGTAGTTTTGCTGGTTCTCCAAGCTCAAAATACCACAGGATCATGTAGAATGTGAGCTGGAGCCTGCAGAAGCAATGGGAACACCACCAATGAAGAAACCTGAGCTTATGGTACCCACTGCTTTTATAGTAATAAGCAAGTAAACCCGTTTTTTGATCAGAAGGAAGCCAGGTGCATCTCAGAACTCCCTGATACATTTCTGTGATATCTCATTTCTCAGAATTCCAGTTTCATAAAAAATCCTGAAAAGTGGCCTGGATGAAAGAATAGCTAAGACTGTGGCCCCAGCAAAACACTAGGAGAACAAAAGGCCCATGGTGACCTGCTTCCCTACCATTTTGTCCCTTCTTTTGTTATTCAGTGCTCTCTCCCATTTTTTCCCCTGTAACAATATCTGTTCCAAACCTCATTCTAATCCCATCCTCCAAAAAGACAAAAACTCTGAATCTTCCATTATCCCAGGTAAGTCATTGTCTTAACCCAGATTTGTGCTCATTCTCTTTGGGGACGTGGAGGTGTGGTTTGGTTGGAGGAAACCTTATTTCCCTAGGGATCCAATTGCTAATACCAATTGCTAATATCTTTTCACTCTGCTTCTCTCCAAAACCTCTTATTTTTCAAAAATTTTCTTAGACTTTAAATCGTCTAGATTTTCCTTATTTAAAGAGTGATTAATAAAATGAGAATACAAATTTTTATTTATTGACGAAGGTCTTTTCTAACAATGTAGTTACATTCTCACATATTGTTAATAAAATCAGTTGGTATATATAAGTATAGTACAACTAAATGTAGTTAAAATTATTACTGTTGCCTTTAATTTTAGGAAGCATACAATTAACTTCCTTTTGAAATCAAAGAGCAATAGATATTAATTCAGTAACTTAAGTGGAAGAATTCTTGGCCTGCAGTCTTCTGACTGTAGATGACACTGTACAATTAGAGTTGACTGGTTTAGCTGGCTAGTAGATACCTTCTTTTTACCTCATTAATTTATACATGTTCTGTGTAAAGTCCATGCATTGTTGAAAAGTCTTCTTTAATAGGAACTTTTTTTTAGTCAAAATATACATATACTTAATACTTTTTTTGTGGAGAAGATGGAAAAACATATTCCATGTGATAGCCAAAGAAAGAGTCACCTGGAGAGAGGAGACCAGAGAAAAAGAGACAGAGACTTGATCATTGTCTTATGATTTGATCTTAAGTAGACTGAAGGAGGTTGAAGGAGCCTCATATTTGAAGTTTTGCTTCCTAATAATTGTGTGAACTTGCTTAAGTTAATTTACCTTTTGTTAGCCTCTTTCCTAATCTATAAAACTTGGCTGATAATAAATATTTCATGGGATTGTGATAAGGAATATTCAAGGATTAATTGTGACTTGTTCTAAGTTCCTAACACTGGGCACCTACTTGGTATTTAATAAATGGCCACTATTATTATTGATGTTACTGTATTATCTATCCTTTGAAAATAAGACTCGGAATACAATGGAAGTTTCTGTGGCCCAACAAATCAGAAAATATTAAAGGAAAGAGAAACACTTCGATATATATATATAACTTATACTACCCTGGAAATTTTTAGGATTTATAACTTAACAGTTGAAAAACTTTTTGTTTTTATCAGAGTTAGTCTTACAAAATTTAAAGTGTTGGCATCTATTGATGTGCATACACACTCCCTAAAGGTGTAATCACTTGATGAGGTCTCTGAGCAAGTATATATGTGTTTGTTCATAAGTTTTTGAGTGTTAGTAGAAATTACCTTAGCATGATGGAAATCCTATTTGGAGATGACTATTTCCCTATGACACAGTTTCTTTCTCCAGGCCCTTTTACTTCTCTGAAACTAGCCTGTGTACTTTGTGATGCTAATGTTCATTCTAAGGGAGTATGACATATCACATATTAAACTAAAATATAAAAGTCTTGCTAAAATAAAAGAAGTTAGATGTAAAGTTTTAATTAAAAGCTATTAATTAAGAATTAACCTTTTGGAAATTCACTTTTCTCATAGCTGCAGGACAGGATTGTATTTCTCACCGTGTGGTCGTAGATGACTCTCTCTAAAGATATGCTGTATGTTGACTACAGTTTATGTGCCTTTATGCTTTTCAATAGACTATTACAAGTAATTGGGTAATTTGAGAAAAATCTCTAAAAACTCTGTAACCCCTTTTGAATATCTCGGTTAATAAATATTGGTATGCAGATATGGTAATCTCATATTCATGTTTAAATGTATTTTAATTTTTTAGAAGAATGTTGCTATTTTAGGAATAGGCAAATGAAAGTTTGGAACATATTTGAGTTCAAAAGTATTAAAAAAGTTGAGAAAAGTCATCTTTAATGCATATATTGCAAGCTCCTTATCGATAGAGAGTTTTAAATAGATTAATTTATTGCTAAGGAACACATATTGTGCTAATTTTACCTTTTTAGACAGTCCCCTTGTAAATACTCTTCCAGTTTGTAGTGTGAAGTGGCTTCTTTACTATTTTATCACTTAACCATAGGTCAAAACATGTCTTAGGAGGGAAGCTTTTGTCTTGGCAAAACTATATTCTAATTCATCAGACTTTAGTCTTTTGAGATGAATACCATAAAACAATTAAAAATATGGTTTCCTGCTTGGAGTGTATAATTCTGTTTTAATTAGAAACCTTTCACTTTTATTTACGTAGTACTTCCTCATCTTCATTGTCACTGATACAGCTTTTAGTGGGTCATCATATATGTCTGCATTCGCATCTTCATACTGAAAAATTCTAAAGGTAAAGACATAATTAAGTTTTAAGCATCATTCTGTAACTGAGATTACATTTAAAAACCAATTAGGAATCTCTCTTATGAGGTATCTGTGAATCTGAAAGTTTAAAAGTAGAGATGTCCTATGTTTCAAACTAAACTTAAATATTATTGCAAAATTACATTTTTTTTTAGTAACAATCATCCAGATTTCAAGAAAACAATTCTTTATAGAGATGATTCCCAGGATAAGAAGTGTTTAGGAGAAAGATATATTAACATATATGTTGTCAAAAACATTTTAGAAGTATTCTAATGGGAACCATGGTGAATTTGGTTGTTTGGCACAGAACTTCAGACATAAGTGATCGATGTAATGCGTCAGTGAAGTTAGTTGTTTCCAAAGCAGTATGGCAGAAATGACTAGTTTTTTCCTTTTTTTAAAGAAAGAAAGAAAGAAAGAAAGAAAGAAAGAAAGAAAGAAAGAAAGAAAGAAAGAAAGAAAGAAAGAAAACTTTATTTTTACCTCCCTACAAATAGATTTGGGTGGATCCCTTTGAATAAAAGAGCAGTTTAGCAGTTGTATTGCCTCGTGGATTATCTACCCTCTGTTCTCAAACATCTCCCTTTCTGGCCCTTTGCCTTCAGCCTATTCTCTCTTTAATCAACTGCAATCTGGCCTCTCTCTTCAGTACTACATTGAAACTACTCCCACTAAGTCACCAAAGACTTTCTAATTGTTAAACCCAAAGGAAATTTTCAGGGTCTCATTCACTGTTCTGCCAAGCCATGCTGGAAATTATAGTAAATGGAAGAAAGCATCACCCTACATATGCTTATTAAAGGTATCCTCCCATATTTTAAGTGGAAAAAGTTAATTAAAACTCTATAATAAGAAAACATACTATATATAAAGCCCCATGATGCCCAGTCTATTGGCACACCATTGTCAAGGTCATAACCCTGCCCAGTGGGAAAGCAAAGGTTTTGCAAGTCCAGGAATAGTCTATCAGGATGCACAATAAAGCAAACAATGACATGTCTCTATTTTAAATTCTGATATCTTGTTCACCATGGATACTTTTGCATTGCTTTTTAAAATGATGTATTGATATAATATTTATCTTGCTTTCTGGCTTTTTTATGCCCAGCACATTTATGTGTGTGTGTGTGTGTGTGTGTGTGTGTGTGTGTGTGTGTGCAAGCAAGGTGAGTGCTTCACTCAACCTCACTGCTAATTCCAGCCATGTTCACAGTACTTGGCTTCTTTGTGCACTTGACACTATTTGTTCTGTGTCTTAAATCTGTCCCGTCTGAGCTTCTGTGACACTGTTGTCTTGTGATGTCTTTTCTTTATCACCAAATATTGCTTCTCGGTATCATTCCTGGGCCCTTTTTCTCCAGCCCTTTGGTTTTTGGTGCTTTCAGTAGCTCATCTTCACTGTTCTGAACATGCTGTTATATATGATGTTCTTCCTGGCTGCATTCACTCATTTCCACTGCTACTGTTTTTATCCACACCCTCATTATTTCATATCTGAACAGCTGCAATAGGCTGCTAACAAGTTTCTTTAATTTTCATGCAGGTCCCTTTCTGATCCACAGTTCAGGAAGAATGATACTATCTAAAATGAATATGTAATTAATTTATTTGTTAACCAAATATTTGTTTATTTTACTTATTTATTTTTTTTGAATCAAGCACTGTTTTAGATCCTAGGGATAAATTAATAAATAAGAGAAAGTTTATACTCTCCTGAAACATATATCTTAATTTTATTTGAATATTGCTAAGGCCATATTCTAGGAGTTGTATTTAATTTTTATTTAAATATATGTTTGCATGAAAGATTTGGGTGAGAAGAAGGTTATTTTCTTCTTTCATATTTTGACTATAGAAATTTTAAATATTGTTAACTTTTCAATCAGTTGTATATGAATGGCTTAGATTTTAGAAAGCTTATATTCTGCTTTCTAAAAAAAATTATGTTCATATGAATATTGAAATGATTACCCACTAACTTAATACTTAGGATTCTCTTTCAGCCCCAGAAATAGAAAATTATGTAATAAACAGCATATGCCCTACAATAGTCTTTAAACAAATTGTAATCCAGTCTAGTGACATATTTTATTTGGCTCACACTATGTGTATTTGTTTTAATTTTATTTTAAAAATTAATAGCCTTTAATTTTTAGAGTAGTCTTAGCTTCATAGCAAAATTCAGCAAAAAGTGCAGAGAGCTCTCATGTATGCTTTCCCCACCCCAATGTGGCAATTGATAAACAAACATTAACACATCACACTGACAAAATTTCATAATTTGCACTAAGATTTATGATTTGTGTGATTCTATGGGTTTTGTAGAAGATATGTCGTGTATCCACCATTATAGATCATACAGAATAGTTTTACTGGTCAAAAATTCTCTGTGTTCTAACTGTTCATCTCTACATCCCCTATATTGCTGGCAGTCACTGATCTTTTTATTGTTTCCATAGTTTTGTATTTTTCAGAATGTCATATAGTTGGAATCATACACTATGCAGCCCTGAGATTGGTTTCTTTCACTTGGTAATATGCACTTAAGTTTCATTTATATCATTTTGTGGCTTCATACTTCATTTCTTTTTGGTGCTAAATAATATTCCATTGTCTGGATATGCCACCATTTATTTATCTACAGGCACACCTCAGCTATATCGTGTGTTTAGTTCTAGATCATCAAAATAAAGTAAATATTGCTATAAAATGAGTCACAATTTTTTTTGGTTTCCCAGTGTGTATAAAAGTTATGTTTACACTATACTGTAGTTTAAGTGTGCAGTAGCATTATGTATAAAAAGCAATGTACATACCTAAATTTTAAAACACTTTATTGCTAAAATATGCTAATCATTATTTAAGCCTTCAACAAACAAGTTATCATCTTTTTGCTGGTGGAGGGTCTTGTCTTGATACTGATGGCTGCTGACTGATCAAGTTTGTGGTTGCTAAAGGTTGGGGTAACTGTGGCAGTTTCTAACACAATATAACAATTAAGTTTACCACACTGATTGACTCTTCCTTTCATGAATGATTACTCTGTAGCATGCAATCCTGTTTGATAGCATTTTTCCCCGCAGTAGAATTTCTTTCAAAATTGGAGTCAATCCTCTCAAACCCTGCCACTGCATTATCAACAAGTTTATATAATATTCTAAAAATTTTGTTTTCAGCTTTCAAGAGTCTTCATGGCATCTCTTCCAGGCATAGATTTCATCTCAAAAAAACAAACAAACAAACAAAAAACCCCTGCTTTCTGTGCTCATCTATCAGAAGCAACTCCACATCTGTTATAGTTTTATCTTGAGATTGCAGCAATTCGATCACTTTTTCAGGCTCCACTAATTCTAGTTCTCTTGCTAGTCCATGACATTACTTCTTCTACTGAAGTGTTGAACCCCTCAAAGTCATCAATGAGGGCTGGAGTGAACTTCTACGAAACTGTTAATGTCACTATTTTGACCTCTTCCCATGAAACATGGATGTTCTTAATGATATCTAGAATGGTTATTTCTTTCTGGGTTTTCAGTTTACTTTGCCCAGATCCATCAGAGGAATTGTCATCTATAGTAGCTATAGCCTTACAAGATGTATTTCTTAAATGAGACTTGAAAGTTGAAATTACTGTTCGCTCGATGCATGGGCTGCAGAATGGATGTTGTGTTAGCAGGCATGAAAATAATGTTAAGCTTCTCATACATTTCCATCAGAGCTGTTGAGTAATGAGGTGCACTGTCAATGAGCAGGAATATTTTGAAAGGAATCTTTTTTTCTGAGCAGTAGGTCTTAACAGTTGCCTTAAAATACTCGGTAAACCATGTTGTAAACTGATGTGTTGCCATCCAGGCTTTATTGCTCCATTTTTGGAGCACAGGCCGAGTACATTTATCATAATTCTTAAGGACCCTAGGATTTTCAGAATGGCAACTGAGCATTGGCTTCATTTTAAATCCACCAGCTGCATTAGCCCCTAATAAGAGAGCCAGCCTGTCCTTCGACGCTTAAAAGCCAAGCATTGATTTCTCTCTAGCTGTAAAAGTCCTAGATGGCATCTTCTTCCAATATAAGGCTGCTTCATATCCATTGAAAACGTGTTGCTTGGTGTAGCCACATTCAGTAATTATCTTATGTAGATCTTCTGGATAACTTGCTGCAGATTCTACATCACCACCTACTTCACCTTGCACTTTTATGTTATAGAGATGGCTTCATTTTTTAAACCTCATGAACCAATCTCTGCTAGCTTCAAATGTTTCTTCTGCAGCTTCCTCAGCTCTCTTAGCCTTCTCTCAGAATTTAAGAGAGATATGACCTTGCTCTGGATTAGGCTTTGGCTTAAGAGAATGTTATGGCAGATTTGATTTTTTTTATCCAGAACACTAAAATTTTCTCCATATCAGCAACAAGGCTGTTTGGCTTTCTTATCATTTGTGTGCTCGCTATAGTAGCACTTTTAATTATTTCCTTTAAGAACTTTTAATTTGCATTCACAATTTAGCTATCTGGCCAAAGAGGCCTAGCTTTCAGCCTGTCTTGGCTTTTGACATGCCTTCTTCACTAAGTTTAATCATTTCTAGCTATTCATTGAAAATGAGAAACATGTGACTCTTCCTTTCACTTGAACACTTAGAGGCCATTGTAGGGTTATTGATTGGCCAGATTTTAATATTGTTGTGTCTCTGGGAATAGGGAGGCCTGAGGAAGAGTAGAAAGATGGGGTAATGGCTAGTCGGTGGAACAATCAGAACGCATATAACATTTATCAATTAAGTGTGCCGTCTTGTATGGGCACAGTTCATGGCACCCAAAAACAATTACAATAGTAACATCAAAGGTCAGTGGATCACAGTTTACAATAAAAATTGTAATAATAATGAAAACATTTGAAATATTGCACACATGAAATGAGTAAATGCTGTTGGAAAATTGGCACTGATAGACTTGTTCAATATCAGTTGCCAAAAACTAATTTGTAAAAAATAGATATATGAAGTGTAATAAAGTGGAGCACAATAAAATGAGGTGTGCCTGTATCTACCGAAGGACATCTTGGTTGCTTGCAAGTTTTAAAAATTATGAGTAAAGCTGCTATGAACATCTGTGTGCAGGTTTTTGTGTAGTCATAACTTTTCAACTCATTTGGGTAAACACCAAAGAGTACAATTGTTGGATTGTATGGTAAGAGTATATTTCGTTTTGTAAGAAACTGCTTGTCTTCCAAAACTGTATCATTTTTCATTCCACCAGGAATGAATGAGTGTTCATGTTGCTCCACATATTCATCAGCGTTGTGTTTTGGATTTTAGCCATTTTAATAAGTGTAGTAGTATCTCATTATTGTTTTAATTTGCGATTTCCTAACGATGTATGATATTGCATACCTTTTCATGTCTTCTAAGGTGAGGTGACTGTTCATATATTTTGCATATGTTTTAATTGGGCCACTCACTTTCTGATTATTAAGTTTTAAGAATTCTCTGTATATTTTGGATAACAGCCCATTTGCAAACATTTTTCCCCAGTTTGTGGCTATCTTCTTATTCTCATGACAGTGCCTTTGCAGAGTAGAAGATTTTTAATTTTAATGAAGTCTAACATCAATTTTTCTTTTTTAGTGTTGTACCTAAAAAGTCTTTGTCAAACCCAAGGTTATCTATATTTTTCCTTATGTTATATTGTAGGAGTTTTATAGTTTTGCATTTTACATTTAAGTCTGTGATCCATATTGAGTTAATTTTTGTGAAGGTTGTATTTCTGCATCTAGACTAATTTCTTTTGTATGTGACTAGTTGTTTTAAAGCCATTTGCTTTAAATTGTTTCTCAATTTAATTGCCCCTGTTCCTTTGTCAAAGATCAGTTAACTATATTTGTGTGAATGTATTTCTAGGCTCTCAGATCTGTTTCATTGATCTATTTATCTATTCTTTCATAATGCCACACTGTCTTGATAAACTATAGTTTTATTGCAGATCTTGAAGTAAAGTGTCATCAGTCCTCTACTTTTGTTCTTCTTCAATATTACATTGGCTATTCTGTATCTTTTGCCTCTCCGTATGAACTTTAAAATTGGTTTGTCATTATCCACAAAATAACTTGCTGAGGTTTTAATTAGGATTGCATTGAAACTAATAGTTCAAGTTGAGAACATCTTGGCAATATTAAGTCTTTCTGTCTGTGAACTTGGAAAATCTCTATTAACTTTTTGATTTTGTTCATTAGAGTGTTGTAGTTTACCTCATATAGATCTTGGACATATTTTGTTTGATTTATACCTAATTATTTAATTTTGGGGGGGATGCTAATGTGAATGCTATTGTAATTTTAATTTTAAATTTCAGTTGTAAATTACTCCTATACAGGAAAGAAATTGCCTTTTGTATAATCACCTTATATATCAACCTTGCTATAATTGCTTAGTAGTTCTAGGAGTTTGTTATTGACTTTCTAAAATTTTTCTACACAATCATGTCATTTGTGAACAGAGATATAATTATTTCTTCTTTCCCAATCTGTATACTTGTTATTTCCTTTTCCTGTCTTATTGCACTATCTAGGACTTACAGTACAATGTTCAAAAGGAATGGTGAGAGGGCACATCTTTGCCTCATTCCTGATCGTAGTGGAAAACCACCTACTTTGTAACCATTAAATATGATGTTAGTTATATGATTTTCTAGATATTTATCAAGTTGATGAAGTTCTCTATTCCTCGTTTGCTGAGAGGTTTGTCATGAATATATGTTGGATTTTGACAAATACTTTTTTTGCATCTTTTTATAAGAACGTGATTTTTATTCTTGAATGTTGAATCAGCCTAATATGTCTGGAATAAATCCCACTTGTATAATTATTTTTATATACAGTGTGGTTTAATATATATTTGTGAATAGCATTTTAAAATTGAGACAATCTCCAAATTTATTTGGGGTTGAGAAGAACTCCCATCCTTGGGCTTATTATCCCATGTGGCAACATTCTGCTGGAGTTGGTAGCTGCTTGCTGCGCCCCACATCATCACAATTCTTCCAGCTCTATTGCTTCATGTCCAGATGCTTCATTCATTTGAATTGCTACCTCGAATAGTCTCAAGCATACTTCTGCTTGGAGTCAATGAACATGCTCTGAACGCTGATGTTACTTGACTTCCGTGTTATCTAAACCTTTGCACATTATTGAGACTCTTCACTCCTTTGTACCGTGACCCTATTTTCTTTTGATATTTCTCCTACTTCTTTTACATACCTCCCTCATGGCTCTTCCTCTTATCACCATTAAAAGTTGAAGTTCCTTCAAATCCCATTATTGACTGTTTTCTCTGTATACACTCAGCTTAGGTGATCATCTACTCTTCGTGTTTTTCTAGTCCTAGAATTCTTGCTATCTCCCTCTGTCCATACTATTGTCTTTCATTAATATTATTCAGATATTTATTGGGAATATTAATTGTCCCATGAAGCCATGGAAAACATCAAGGGAATAATTTCCTGTGACAGGGCTTCAAAGGGAGTAGTGAGTCACAAATGTGAAATGGCAGCAATAGTTGGAAGGAACAGAAAAAGGAATCTACATCATGAAACAAATGGGTAATCTAGAAAAGTGTTCAGTTTATTTTCACTGGTGTAGTCATAATCTTAATTGACAGGGGGACAGATGAAGCTCCAAATGCTCCTATTTATTTAACAGTTAAGGCTGTCCTCAAATCAAACATAATCTTAAAGACCAGCTTGGAAAGAACATGATCTTCAGATCTTTTATTGTTATAGGATGGTGTAAAAGATGTCAGAAGTAAAGCACACTTATTGTATGATTACAGTATCACATATCTGAAGATGAAAAATCTATAGAGACAAAAAGCCAGTCAATGGTTTCCTGTAGTTGGGATTGGGAGTAGGGTTTGACTACAAATGCGCATGAGGAAGTTTTTTAGTGATAAACACTTATTCTAAAGCTGGATTATGGTGCACAAATTTACTAAAAATCACTGAATTATATACAATGAAAGAATTATATAAAGCTATTAAAAATAGTAACTTTTTTCTATACACTTATAAAACACAGGCTAAGTAAGGAAGTACACATAGCTAATAAATATTAGGGTGAGGATTTGAACCCAAATAGTCTCTCTCCAGAGCACTTGGAAACATTTGTTATGAATTACCTGATTTTTAACTCTTAATATAATACTATGAGATGGTATAATTAATATAATTTTTTCATTTTACAAATGAGTAAATAAGCTTAAGGTTTAAGTAGCTTGTCCAAGGTCATAGAGCTAATGGGTTAGTTAGAATTGAAATCTAGAAAGATTGACTTATGACTTACATCTATAATCTTTTTTAGTTAATTAACCAAGCAGCAATTATCCCTGAAGCCACAGATATGAGTTTATATTTGTGAACATCTGGCAGGGGTGTTGGCATTGTAAGTGAAATCCAGACAACCAAAGTAGCCTAGAGTTTTACTGTTAACTTGTTGGGCTGCCTTGCTGGGATCAAGAACTTGGCGAACAGCACAAAGCCTAGAAGGCTAAGGGTACGTCATGGTTTGTGGTCTGGGAAGGAAATACCAGGCTTCTTTTAATTGGGGTGAAAACAACCACTTATTTCCATAATCAATCTTATGAAGGAACTGACTGATTTTTAGTAGAATATTAGTAAATAGGTCATGTACTATGAATCTATGGCTTGTCACTCCAACTGTCCTTTCTGACATTTTCTAAAGTAATTTCCAAAAATCTCCTAGACCCTGCTGACCACTGCATGCCCTGGTAGCAGTTAATAATAATGATAGCTCAGTGTTACTGAGTGATTACTATCTAACATGTTCTTTGCTTTACTGCTGTTAGAAAAATCCTAGGATGCAGCTACAACTATTAAAATTCATCCTTACTTGTCAGATGAGACAACTAAGGCATAATAACATTAAGTAACTTGCTCAAGAATACACAGACAGTAAGTAGTAAAGTCGGACTTTGAGCCCAGGCAGTCTGGCTTGGGTCTCAGTAATTAATGACTACAATAAGCTATATCTCAAGGATATAAACCTTACAAGAGACTGTCTCCAGAGGAGGAGGTGTTTACTTTTTCATTCATTTAGTATTTATTGATTACTAACTCCATGTTATGCATCTTCCTAGGACATTGGTGGTAAATAAATATGGTATTAACTATGCAAACTGTACAAATGAACTATCTTTTAATATATCTTTTTCTTGAATTTAATATTTTAAATAGACTACTTTAGAGTAGATTTACCTCTTTATTTAATTTTATTTTTATTAAATGTATTAGGTTTACATTGGTTAAATTACATAGGATTCAAACGTACAATTCTATAACACATCATCTGTATAGTGTGTTCACTACCCAATGTAAAATTTCAGTCACCACATATTTGGTCCCCCTACCCCTATTTTTTTCCCCTGCTCCCTTGGCTTCCCTATGGTAACCACTGAACTGTTGTCTGTGTTCAAGAGTCCCTGTTTGTTTGTCTTGTTTGTATGTTCTCAGATTAACATCCCACATATAAGTGAAATTACATGGTTCTCAACTTTTTCTGTCTGACTTATTTTGCTTAGCATGACAATCTCAAGATTTATTCATATTGTCTCAAATGTCAGTATTTCATCTTTTCTTAAGGCTGAGTGATATTCCATTGTATATATGTACCACACTTCTTTCTCCAATTATTTATCAAAGAATACATCAGTTATTTCCTTGGTCATTGTGAATAATGCTGCTATGAGCATTGAAGTGCATACATCTTTACGAATAAATGTTTTCAAGTTTTTTGGGGGGTAAATACCCAGAAGAGGGATTGCTGGATCATATGGTACTTCTTGGTTTTTGAGGAATCTCCATACTCTTTTCTGTAGAGGATGTAAAATTTACATTCCCACCAGCAGTGTATGAGGGTGCCTTTTGCCCTACAATCTCTCCAATACTTGCTATTACTTGTCCTATTGATGATAGTCATTCTAACAGGTATGAAGTGGTATCTCATTGTGATTTAGGTTTGCATTTCACTAATAGCTAGTGAAATTGAGCATCTTTTTATATGTCTGTTGGCCATTTGTATGTCTTTTTGGGAGAAGTGCCTGTTCAGGTCCTCTGCCCATTTTTAAATTGAATTGTTTGGTATTTTTTATTGCTGAGTTTTATGAGTTTTTTGTATATTTTGGATATTAGCCCCTTACTGAAGGCATTGTTTGAAAATATCTTTTCCTACGCAGTTTGTTGCCTTTTTGTTTTGTGGGTGGTTTCTTTTGCTGTGTGGAAGCTTTTTAGTTTAATATAGTCTCATTCTTTTATTTTTGCTTTTACTCCCCTTGCCTTTGAGGTCAAATTCATAAAATTCTCTGTAAGACCAAGATCTGTGAGTTTAGTACCTATGTTTTCTTCTCTGCAATTTATTGTTTCCGGTCCTATATTTAGGTCTTTGATCCATTGAGAGCATTTTTGTGTATGATGACAAATAGCAGTCTAGTTTCATTCTTTTGCATGTGGTTTTCGAATTTTCCCAGCACCATTTATTAAAGAGACTTCTTTTTCTCCATTGTATATTTTTGGCGCCTTGTAGAAAATTATTTGCCCATAAAAATGGGGGTTTAATTCTGGATTCTCTCCTCCATTCCATTGGTCCGTGTGTCTATTTTTTGCCAATACCTTGCTGTTTTGATTATTGTTTCCTTGCGGTATAATTTGAAATCAGGCAGAGTGATAACTCCTGCCTTGTACTTTTTTCCTCAGGATTTCTCTAGCTATTTGGAGTCTTTTGTTATTCCATACAAATCTGATGATTTTTTTTTCTGTCTTTAAAAAATGCCATTGTGGTTTTGATGAGGATTACATTAAATCTGTATATTGCTTTGGATAATGTGGTTATTTTTACTATGTTGATCCTTCCAGTCTATGAACATGGACTATCTTTTTATTTCTTTGTGTCTTCTTCAATTTCTTTTAATAATATCTTCTAATTTTCAATGTATAAGTCCTTCATGTGCTTTGTTAGGTTTATTCCTAGGTATCTTATTCTTTTTGTTACAAGTGTTTATCTCTTAATTATTTATTTTATCCCTTCTATCTTTTACTTGTTTTGGAAAAAAATGTGAATTGATATAACATAGTAATAATATGTATAACTTCCAGAGTATTTTTATTTTCTCAATATTTTTTAATGTGTGAAATCATAGCAATTAAATATGAAAAAGATGAGTAAAAAATCATTTATTTAAACAATATTTAATATATCCTACTAATTATTTTCTTGAATAATTCCTTATGGTATTTTGGCAAAGTTGGACTCTTCTAATTTTAAATGACATAATTGAAGAAGCTTCAGCTGAAGGTTGATTCTAGAATCTAATAATTTTTCTATTTTCCAAAGATACATGTCAAAGTAAAAGCATTTTAAAATGGATATTTAATAAAATGTTTATATAAATTTTAGGCATATGGAATCTATGTGCCATTTTCAAAAGAGAAATAATGGATATACTATTGAGTGAAAACATAATTATCTTTTATGACTAAGAAGTAATGTGAACTCTATAGAGGCTGTCAGGCAATAGTTTATTCTTATTTATTCACATATATATATTTTTAACCTTTACTTAGAGACTCTTCAATAGATTACATCATATTGCTGTTGTTTCCTGATATAGCTGCCAAGCTTTCAGCATTAAATTTAATACATTGAGGCAAGAGTCTTTCCAGAAGAAATAACTTTACCATACTTGTCTCTTATCAATACTTCATCATAATATTTTGTATATTATAATCCTTTCATATCATAGCCATAGCTGCTGGTGCTAGTCTGTGTTTTAGAGGGAAACAGTGAAGAAGGGGCATTTGTTATAAGAGTAAATATATATTGTGAAAATTATATATATTATGTATTGTAATTACATTTTTCCCCTAGAGGGAGTGCTAGCTAGTTACTGCCTTCCACAAAACTTGGTGGTGATTATTTCTTGTTTCTACCCATGCACTATCATAGAAAGTGCTCTTTGACCACATTTGAGACTTAGATATGAGGATATGCATGTTGGAACAAATCTTTGTTTAGCAGGGTCCCATACTGTGTGGCAATCCACTTCTGGTCCCTGCTGAGAAGCATTGTGCAAAAAGGTTTGTCTCAACAGGCAGTCCTATACAAACTGCAACTTATTTTCTATATTTCTTTGATATTTCAATCTATTTTTGGATATGTTTTACATGGTATATTGGTATATTGGTACTTGGTATATTGTCTTCCTTTTAGGTATATAATAAGAGGCTGCATTTGCATTTACTGAAGGTATAGCAATTTCCACGTTAAGGTAATCCTGCTTTTTAGTGTTCTTTCAGAGTACACCCAAGGAGTTACATTTCAGGGCAAGTGAAGCATAATTGATATATTTTAATCACTTAAAATCTCTGTATAGACTAGTAGTAGTTGAAGAAACTGGATCTGCACACCCAGACCAAGTGATTATGGTCTAATCTAGTAGTTCTCAAAGTTATTATGCATTAAGGTCACTTGAAAGACTGGTAAAAACATAGATTGTTGGCTCCAGTCTACAGTGTTTCTGATATTTATTCTGGGATGGGGCCTGGGTTTCTAACAACTTCCCAGGTGATGTTGGTACTGCCAATCCAGGAACCACATTTTAAGAACAATTAGATTATGGAATATTGTTTAACCACTATGCTTAAGGCTGTGAATGGACCAAATCTCGTCTGGGGTCTGCGTGGGAGAAGCATTGATCTAATATACTAATTAACAAACTTATTCTGTAATGGACCGAATAGTAAATATTATAGACTTGTGGGCTAGCAAGTCTATATGAGGTAAACTACAACTCTGCTGTTATAGCAGGAAAGCAGCTATAGATGATACATAAACAAATGGATGTGTCTGTATTCCAATAAAATTTTACTTATCAGAGAGCAGAATTTGGCCCATGGCCCATAGTTAGCCAATCCCTGATCTAATTTATCAAAAAGGGACTTGTATCTTTTCCTAGCTCACATATCATCTGTATCCTCTATAGTAGCCAGCAACTATGTGCCCAGTATTAAGGGAGAGCTTTGCAGGACATATAAGAAGTATGAATATGCTTTTCTACTCTTCATCAAGAGATTAGAGTTTAGTGTATTATAGTCTTAAAAAAATAGAAGGAAATTAAATGCTTAGACTGGAATAAATTTCACGATATAAGTAAACCTTTGAGAAAGAATACAAACTAGACAAGAAGGAGCAGAATAAATGTCTCAGAAAGGAAGACAAGCTAGAAAAAAGGCATGGAAGAAACACTCAGTATGTTCTTCCAACATCAGTGAGAAGATTTGTGATATGGGAAGGACTGGATATGTTAGGAATCATAGATGCCCTTTAACTAAGATTTATTGAGCATGCTCTAAATATTGGCATAGTGATAAGTCCTGGGATTACCACAAACCAAGGCATAGTTCTAGCCTTCAACAATCTCAGAGGTGTATCAAGATAGTAAAGAACCTTGAAGCCACATATAACTATTTGGAGTTGCTATGCTTAGCTCATAGTAAGCTTTCAATGGAGGTTAAACTACAAATGAAATTTATGTGAGTGACAACAGGGAATTTTTATTAGTTCTTGATCAGTAGAGTGGCTTGAGAAAAACTGCTTTAGGAAAAATAATCCTCCATAATTTTGTGAAATGATAACCATATAAAAGAATTTAAGAACATTACTTTAATCCCATAGAGACTTTGGTAAATTGAAAATTAGCATGTGTTGGGTTGTTCTTTTGCATGTTTGTTGTTTTGTTTTTATATACTGTGCTTTAAAAAATCCGCAATTAGTGTTTTAATATGTTTGTATCAAGCCATCATCAGAACTAAGGACAGTTTCCAAAGAGTTGCATCATTTTATCTTTCTGATACAAGTGTATACTATTTAAAAGAATCTGCAAAAAAAAAAAAAAAATTCTTTATAGACAAGTGGAGCTTTTTATTTTTGTGATTTTATTTTAAAGCATTAGATATGAGATCTGGGTGAAATTTATTATCAAATAAAACATCTTGTGGGATATTATGGTAGGTGTTTATGTGAACATTTAAATGAGATAATCTCTAAGCTTCCTTATTACCTTAGGTAATACTTGAAAGGTCCAGAAAGAACTAATTCAGGTTCTCTAAGAACCTGAGAAAATCACATCTTGAATAATGTATCTAAATACTCAAAACTAGAGTTCATTTCATTTAATAAATAGAATCTTGAATTTGGGGTTAGAAAAAAAAAGAGTTAGTTAAAGGCATTATGTTAGACAAAAAGACATATGAATTTTTAGCTCTTTAACCCAATCTATAGAGTTTGATTTTTAATTAAATGCAGAGATGCAGATAGCAAAATGCCATTTTTATCTGGTTAAATACAAAGAGAAAAGTTAGGAGGCTAGTCCCACATAACTTAGAATTTCCCTGATTTGTAGCTTGAAGCCTGAAGCCCACAAGGTCAGCATGCCTATACTATTTTTGTTGTGACTTCTTTTTTTATTTTCAATGTTGAGGGAGAGAAGAAACCTACATTCGCACTAAGACAATAGTTGATTTCTTGATAACCTTGCCCATAAATAAAATCTTGAGGCACTTTTAAGTAACAATTGAGAATTGACTAGTGAACTTCAATCCTTTTTATTCCCTACAAGTGAAATATTTAAATGTCCTTAACTGTATGTGTGTGTGTGCGCGCATGTGTTTGGGTCTGTGTAATGTCACTGATTTTGAACTTAGGACTTTACTTGATAATAAGCTAGTCCAGAAAGCTTATTATTCATGTATTAACCAAGTTAGGTTACTGTTATCAAGAAACTGTGAAATTTATGGAAAAAAAAAAAGAGGTGTTGGAGGAGATTTCCAAAGTGGATGAACCTAGAGGATCTAACATAAGCATTTTATTTCCCTGAAAGCGAAGCAATTTAAGATTAAAAATTCGGAAAGTTATTTTTCTCTGTATTTTGGTGGTTCAGTACTTTATGACATGTTATTATTTCCTATTATATGAAGCTTAAGAAAGACGTGAAATTTTTAAATGAGGGAGAAAACATTAGGAAAGCAAAGAAAAAGTAAACTAACCTAACAGAGGGGCAAGAATTTTTTTTTGGCCTAGTTATAAACTTGTGCAATACTGCATTATTACTTAATATCACAGCCTGTGAATATAAATAACCAATCTTGGCATAGAAAATATAAAATAATAGAAGACTGTCAATGTCCTAAAATACTATATAATAATAACAATCAATTGAGTGCTTATTACATGTTTGGCAATGTGCTAGGCACATTATATGCAATTTCTCTAATTCTCACAATAGTTCCTCAACTAACCTCTTTTTATTCTAATTTTAAAGTGAAATTTATATTTAAAGAGTTGCAGAAATTACCGAGGGTCACACGAGTGTTCAATAGAAGTGCCAGGCTTTCAGTCCTAGATATACTCTTTCACTGCACACTTCTTCCTTTGGTCAGCCCATTCTCCCCAAAAGAGATAATAAGTAACTTTGTGTCCAGTTATGTGTCTTCTACTTTATATTTTTGTACAAAGTAAGTGGGCCTTTAATCTAGTTAAATTAAAGTACAAGTGTATACATATGTACAAATGAGGGCAAGAGGAAAAGTATTTGTGTGTTTATGTATACGTATGCCCTTGAAATAAAATGCTATGCTTTTAAAAAAAGTCTGTTTATACATTCTTGACTTCTATAAAAGAAGAAGAAATTAAGGTGCTTACAATTGAAAAGAACTGACAACTCTGAAAAGCATTAATGAAAGAATAAATTCCGGAGCCAACTAATAAGTTATCCAATATAGCTCCCAATTTAAACTGATTACTTCTCGTTTTTTGATTTATGAACAGGAAATGGGATTTGACCATTAGGCACCTGGATGAAGAGCCCTAGCTTCAGCTCGTCAGAGTCCTGTAACCTGCGAAGACCCTCTGGTTGCACTAGGAACATTCAATTGATGTAAGGCCTAATTACTTTAATTAGAATGTAAGACTTTTACTTTTGAATCAACTTTTAATAAGGGGGCTTAACATAACTCTATAATGTGCAAATAGCTGTTAATTTTGAAAGAAAGAAGAATGCAAGCATTATTCTGTTGCAAAGGCTTATGTATTCCAAATTCTACTCATCTTTTACTTCATGGACTTAAGCCCATTACCTAAATAGTACCTAAATATTTTAATGTCTGTGGCTGTTGAAGTTGGTACAATTTTCTTGCCTTTATGGTATCGATTCATTATTATACAATTGTAAATTTTATTATTAGTAATCAAATCAGTCTCACTTTTTAGTTTAAGTTGGTCACTGATTTTATTTAAAAATAACAATAATACAGTTTATGTCATGATATAGCATGCCTTTATATTGCTTATTTATTCCAGATATATACAGATTTGTTGACGTTTTGTAAGATCTGTTTGTATACGGCCACTCATAGACTGTGAACTTCCATTTAGGCATTAGAGTTTGAAGATATATTCTGAAAGGAGTTTATAGAACCATCTGGAACACTACTGTTTTGGGGAGATGATGCCAGTGTGTGATTAGAATACTTTTATTTTCTGTAGAGCACTAACTGCTGTCACTATTCAGGTGCTGGCTCAGGCTTACTATAAAATTTTACACGGCATGGATGATGCAAGGGCCACAAAGATAGCACAGAACGAAAAGTTAGGAAATCTCAGCAGACCCAGCACGGCCACCAAGGGCTATCAACACATTTCAGGAACTTGGATGCACCATTTAACCTTTAGAGTATTCCCTTGGTCTGAATTGAAGGGGTTAGATTAAATCAGGAAAGTGTGACAAATCCACATGCTTTGAAGATCAGGCTTATAATGCAATGAATGAAGTGACTGGGCATGATGGGTAGGGAATGGAGGGCCTGTGGAGAAAGAGGCTGTGCCCCTTCTAAGTCAGATTTAAGCATTTTAAAACTGGACAAAGAAGTAAATTGTGTGGAGTTGGGAACTGAGCTTGGCCATTGGGTCAAATATGTTCTAAGGTCATTTCCAATTCAATATAAGATTGTAAAATTTTGTTACTAAGTAAAACACAATATTGCATAGCATCTTTTGAGCTCTATAGTTGAGCTCTTCTATGTAGTTTTTGGGTTGAACTTTCCTTGGAATTATATAGCAGAATTGAGGGAAAAGTGATTTTTTGATCATAGAAAACTCAAATAATTCATTAGTTTAATGTTTTTTTAAATTTTTTTCTGGGAGGTTTCTTTTTTCATTAATTGACTGGGAATGAGAACTTTAAATTGAGTACTATAATCCAAGATTAAAATCTAGCCGGTAAAATAGTGGTTAGCAATTTCTCTCTGAATGGGTACTTTCACTAAAAAATTATGTGGACAATGAGAGTTATACCTCCTGTTTGTGACTAGCTTTATTACTCTTTAAAATGTACTTAAAAGTTCTGGTTTCTTCTGATTAATACTTTAACTAATATTTTAACGTAAATGCTATTTTATGTAGACAAGTGAAAGTGGTAGTTTAAATAAGTATATTTTCTAACAATGTTTTAGCTACATCAGATTTTGCTTTTTAAAAATTTTTCTTTCTACAGTGATAGCATATATTTATTTCTTTTTATCACCTTTTACTGCCTTTCAAACTGATATTTTAGCTAAGAAAATAAGTGCATTTTATCAGATGCTAATGGCAATTAGGCAACAAGCCCAGTGGAAGATGGGAAGTGGGCCAAGTCAATATACTCTAGGGGTCTTATCTATTCTCTTTGGCTCAATTTAAATCAGAATTTATGCCTACTAGAAAATTGAACTCATGACTATGAGAGCCACATGCGTTATTCCATTGATAAATGGAGAATTAGAAGGACCTGAAATTTTTATGCCTTTATTTGGGTCCTTCCAATAGCTTCTTTCTTTTTACTTCTATAGCTTTTCAAGTCATGATCATATGCATTTGTAGACAGATTAAAGTTACTTCAGATATGACCAATTTCGAGAATGGTTTTTATGTGCGGGGTGTGCTATATCTTTATATATCAGGTAATCAGGTATAAATCATGTGTTAGTATAAACTGTTACTGTCTTAAGATATATAATCCCAAAATAATGTTTTAAGAAGCTTTCACATTAGATGTTATAGTCCAGCCTTATAATGATTTTAAGTATATGCTGTCCATTTCTTTGATAGCCACGTCAAAACTAAAATACTTGACTGTCAGTGTTCAAACTGATTAGACCTTGTTAGATCTGTTCCTTGACTGACCCTCAATATCTGACATTAACAAGTCTCAGCTCTTTTTCAAACATCCAAGATGTTCTCTGAAACCTCCATAATTTGTAGAAAATAAGAATATATAAGTGAACATGTTAGCAGATATAATTTAAGGTAAGCCATATGTGGAGATTTTCTAATGATGCTATTTATGTCCTATTACCTCGTTTTGAAGAATCATGTTGTTAAAAAAATACAAGCATGACTAAGTGTTTTCTTTATTCTCTTTAAGGAAAAAAATCATATATGTTTATTTTCAATGCTTTGGTAACATAGAGTATATGGACAAAGTAGACATTTGAAAAACAAACTCGATTATTTATTATTTTTCTAGTCTTAGAGAATTAATGACAAGAATGTCAAATCCATTGCTTAGCTCAGATTCCCAACCTGAAAATAAAATAATGCTAGTTTCTAAACTGAGCGAGTTAATTGCCACCTTTCTTGTATGTACACCTCATCAGTGGTTCTGAAACTAAGAACACTCAGACTTGAATTCCTTTGATGCAAAAAATATGCTCTGATATGCACTTAACATCAGTTCACCTTTAACATTTGACATTTATTAGTCATGGCTTTCAAATGAAGTGTTAATTGAAATCAAAGTGCCATTGTTTTTAATAACCCAGAAAGAATGTGTATGAACTATTTTTTTAAATGATAAGATAGCAAAGGTAAGAATACTGTAGCTCCTGTGTGAATATTGCAGTTGTTTGAAAAATTGTATAAAATATTCTTATTATCAAAATCTAATTTAAGGTTTAATGAAGCAGTAATGTTGAGATGTTCACAAAGAAACCAGAATAATAACAGTAAAAATTTAGTTATAGCTTAGTACAATCTAACCAAAATTTTCTGGTCAATTAGATTTGACTGTGTTAAACAGTGACAAACTACAAAAGTAATTAGAAATCACATATTAGTGAGTGGCCAAATGCTGGAGCCTGTTAAAGGCATTTTATGTGCTCAAGGTTTGCCATCCCTTCCTGGGTCTCTAAAACAAAATAGATGCAATTATCAGAATTTGTCCTTTTCTTTAGAAATTTCTCCCTAAACTGTTTAATAAATGCTATTTGTCCCAGAACTTACTCTCTACTATTTTATTTTCCTTAAGAGGCAGCTTTTGCTCAGGGTACAAGACTAATAATAATAATAATAATAATAATAATAATAATAATAATAATAAAAGGGTAGTTAAATGATCTAACAGAAGCAATTCAATGGAAAAATAAAACCTGGTATCATACGTATCTTCATAACATTAAGAAGCTGTGTATTTCTAAATCAACGGATTGAAGTAGAGTCTTGCTGCTACTATAAAATCCCATACAAGGGAGAAATAGGAAAGAACATGGGTGGTGAAAGTCTTGAGGTACTTTTTATCTGTCCTTAAGTACCCATTCCTCCCAATGTAATTTCATCTACACAATGATTTTCTAGTTACTCAACTCAGCATGATATTAGCTTTGTTAGGAAAAGGCTCATTATCTACAGGTATACCTTGTTTTATTGCACTTTGCTGTTTTGTGCTTTGCAGACATTGCAGTTTTTACAAATTAAGGTTTGTGCCAACTCTGTGTCAAGCAAGTCTGTTCCTATGATTTTTCCAACAGCATTTGCTCACTCATGTCTTTGCACCACATTTTGGTAATTCTCTCAATATTATTTAAAATTTTTCATTATTATTATATTTGTTAGGGTGATCTGTGATCAGTTATCATTGGTGTTACTTGGGCAAGACCATACACTAGCAAAAATATTATGATTCCCTGAAGGCTCAGAGGATGGTTAGCACTTTTTAGCAATAAAGTATTTTTTATTTAAAGTATGTACATTGTTTTTTGACTTAATGATTTAGTACACTTAATAGACTACAATATACATAAATTTTACATACATACATACATATGTAACAGACTGCATAATTTTATATGCACTGAACAACCAAAAATCTCTGACTGCTTTATTGTGTTATTTACTATATTGCAGTGTTCTGTAGCTGAACCTACAATGTCCAAGGTATTCCTACATTTCTTTTAAGAGATGTTTTAGTAAAATCATTGACATATTTTTGGTTTACACTGTGTATATCATGTACTTAACCAATATGAAACACATAAAATAATTTAAGTAAAATAAATACTAAGATTTTATTGTATTATTTTTGATAGAAATCACAATTTTTGTATTATTAGAATCTATCCTTGAAGCTGAAATTATGTCAAATTACTTTTCATATTTTCTTTAAGAATGTAGTATTTTTCTTAGAAGACAAACTTGAAATGGTTTCCTTTTAAGAAATAAAAGAAAAGGAAATTATTCATATAGGGAATAAAAAGTTAGTCATTAAGAGCAAAGTGATATTTTAAAGGGGAAGAACTTGACTAATCAATATTTTAGCTTTGTATAGATAAATCAGTTGTTAGATATCTCACAAGTTTTTTGAAGATTTTTACATGTAGTTTCGGATATAAATTTAAAAGATCAACTATTAATTAAGTTAATCACTTTGGCAACAATTTATTTACTAGTTGATACTAAAAATTATCTTTACACAAGAGGCTTCATTTTCTTATATAACTGAAATAAACCTGTAACATTTCCTTGCAAATGTGACATATTGTTAACTTACATTGTTTGAATTTTATACTTGTGTGTATATGAAATGCTTTCTTATATTTGAATTAACTTCATAAATTTGTCTTTCCAAAATAATCATTTCTAAATTGATTTTTACAGCTGAATGTTCACTTTTTAAATAAAAATAAAATATAGAAGTGATTTCTTTTAATTCCAAAATACTTATTTTCAGCCCAAAACAATCTCTTTGACTTTAGATTCAAATACTAGGGTGATTAACTTTTTAGAGAGCTAATCTGAAGCACTGTCATACCATGCCAGTCCAGAAAACAATATAGCTTAACATGACATTTAATTATTATATTAATGTATGTTCTTATTTTAACATTAAAATGTGAAAAAAAGGTGAAAATTTATTTGAAATTACATATTATTTCATATTTTTCTGTTACATAATTACTATTATTAAATAAAATAGCAGAATAGTTCAAAGTGATAATTAGTAATTAACAGGACTAATTAAAGAATTAATATGTATTTTTCCGGCTTTATTGAAATATAATAGACAATTTGTTGCTTTTATTTACATTGTACAATTCAATGAGTTTTTTTTTCAATTATAGTTGGCATATAATAATATATTACTTTCATTTGTACAGCATAGTGATTAGAGATCTATATAACTCACCAAGAATTGACCCCACTAAATCTAGTACCCCTCTTCCCCCTTACATATTTATTACAACATTATTAACTATTTTCCTTATGCTACACTTTATATGTTCATGTCTATTTTGTAATGATTTATTTGTACTTCTTAATCCCTTGGCCCTTTTTTGCTATCCCCTCAACCCCCTCCCATCTACTAACCCTCAAAATATTCTCTGTATTTATGAGTTTATTTCCATTTTTGTTTTTGTTGTTTAATTTGTTCTTTAGATTCTGCATGTACATGAAATAATGCAATGGTTGTCTTTCTCTATCTGACTTATTTCATTCAGCGTAATACCCTCTAGGTCGATCAAGGCAATATCTTTTTCCATCCACTTCCTTTTAGACTGTATGTGTCTTTTAATCTGTAATGAGTCTCTTGTAGGCAGCATATTTAGGAGTGTTGTTTTCTTATCCATTTAGCCACTCTGTCTTTTGGTTGGACCACTTAATTCTTTTCCATTTGAGATACTTGTTGATAGGAATGTAGTTATTACCATTCTTTAGTCCTGTTTTTGATACATGTTTTTTCTTTTTAAAGAAGTCCTTCCAACATTTCCTGTAATACTGGCTTGGTGTTGATAAATTCCTTTAGCTTATTTTTGTCTGGGAAGCTCTTTATCTGTCCTTCAACTCTAAATGATAGCTTTGCTGGATAAAGTATTCTTGGTTGTAGATCCTGGGTTTTCATCACGTCAAATATTTTTTGCCAAGCCCTTCTGTCCTGCATAGTGTCTTTTGAGAAATCAGCTGCCACTTTTATGGGCGCTCCCTTCTAGGTAGCTAATTGCTTTTCTCTTGCTGCTTTTAAGATTCTATCTTTGTACTTAATCTTTGACACTTTAATTATACTGTGTCTTGATGTGGGCCTCTTTGGATTTATCTTTTTTGGGACTCTCTGAGCTTTCTGGGGTTGTATGTCTATTTCCTTCACCTGGTAAGGAAAGATTTCCATCATTATTTCTTCAAATAGCTTTTGTTTTCCTTTAGGTACCCCTGTGACACAGATATTTTTACATTTAATAGTGTCCCATAGGCTCCTTAAATTATTATTATTGTCTTGGCTTCTTTTTTCTTGCCATTCTGATTGAATATACTTGGCTTTCCCATCTTCTGTATCAGTGTTCAATCCTCTTTATCCACTCTATTCCATCTGATATAATCTTCATCTCAGATATTGTTATTCATTTCTGACTGATTTCCTTTTATAATTTATATTTCCATTTTTATGTTTTTTTTTTTCTTTGTTAAAGTTCTCACTGAATTCATCTACACTTTCCCTAAGTTCTTTGAACATTTTTATAACCGGTGTTTTGAACTGTGTATCTGTTAAATTGTTTGACTCCATTATTCCTGGATCTGTGCTCTGTTCTCTCATATGGTTTCTGCTTCTTTGTCTCCTCTTTTGGCTGCCTTTCTGTGTCTGTTTCTGTGTACTAAGCAAAGCTCCTATGTCTCCCAGTCTTATTAGCATGTCTTTGTGTAGTAGGTTTACAGTGGCACAGTCCTGAGAGGTGTTCAGCTACAGGCAAAGTTTAGCCTTAGACTGTGCCCCTCTGGGACCACCTGTTAAGATTCAGCAAGCAATCCACAGATGCTATGCTTATAACTGCCTCAAGAAACCACACCAGAAAATGAGGCCAGCTGCCACCAGTGTGAGTCTTAGTGCACTGGACTCGGCGAGGACCCACCTGGATGTGGCCTGGATGGGGCTGCAAGTAGGGAGAGGAGGAGTTTCAGGGAATCCTCTGGGCTGACCAACCTCTGTTATCCTGTTTGATGATGTTTCAGCTATGGCGGTGCTGAGACCGTGTGCTGGGAGAGAGGGAGGGCTCAACAGAGGAAAAATGGATGCCGCCAGCACTTCCGCCTGGGAGAAAGCCTCACCTATGGCCCTCAGTCTGACAACTCAGTGTCCCCCTGAAATCCCTAGTTTCCGCCCGTGCATCAATCCAGCACTCGTGCTCAGAGTGAGCAGATCTGTTACTGCAAAAGTCTGCTTCCAGACACGGCCCCTTTAAGAGGTGTCTGCAGCTGTGGGCTGCTGCTGCAGCAGTCTCTGTCCCCTCAGCTACTTGGTTGGCCCACGCAGCCTCGCATCCTCTCCCTGTCCTTCCTTCTGCCATTGGAGGTTGAGTAATTATTGCTCTCCCTAGTTGTATTGCTTCTGTTCATCTAGATCCCAGGCAACTTTCCTTTCTGTTGTTCTGTGTTTCTGTCACAACTTTGATTTGGTCACAGAGGGATGAATAAAGCTTCTATCATCTATGCCATTTTTTTCAAAGCTCCTAATTATATTTTTATAATGCTTTTTTGTTTGTTTCATTTTCTCTTCTGAAGCACAGTTTATTTTAACAGTTTTTGGACAGTGGCATGTTTCTTTCTGTCCCATGATACAGCAGGATATTTTTATTCTTTTTGTTTCCTTTTCCAGTAACATTTCTCTGAACTGCAGCCAGCTTTAAGTCATCCTTCTTTTCTTTTAATAGTGAAAAGGAATATCATCATATGTAAAATTTACTTTGAAACTCTGCATTTATCAAGCCTTTACTACACTAATTCCTGGTTTCAGCTCAATTCCATAACAGCAAACTAAGTATTCTCTCAACAAAATTATCTGATTACTTAATGAGTTTATTTCCCAGCAGCAGGTGTTTAAACCTGTTAGAATTAGATTCCAGATCTGTCAATTCACTTTGTATCTTAAGGCTTGTTTTGGTAGACCAGCTGTTTGTCAACCGGGTCTTTTGTTTTCATAAACTTACTATACAGGCTATTCCTGTTTAAAATAGCCATCATTTTTTGAAAATTTCAGAGTACATTGTATGACACCATAAGTTAAACCTCTCTTTCTCAGGGATAATAGTTCTAAAGTATAGAGATTTGAACTTATAAAAACAAATTGGATCCCAAATAAATTACAGCCTTAGTAAAGAAATCAGAAAGTGCTCTTAAGCTTGGCTACACTTTTCTGCGCATACTTTTTAGAGTTTTGAAGTAGTCTATGTGACTTTTTTCTCAACATAAACATCAAATAACTCAGTTGCAGTCAGTTCCTTTTTTTCTAGATTTTTTTTTTTTTTTTTTTTTTTTATGGCCAGAGTTCATCAAACAGATTTAGAGATATAGGACATGAACGTTTATTTTATTTTAATCTTTTTCTTTATTCTCATCTTCAATATAGTTCCAATTTAGAGAAGAACCTTACTCTTGTCTCATACTTTGAAAAAATTTATGGGAGGCCAACATTTTAACAATCTTTTCTATGTCTAGTGACAATGTTAGCCATCTTGTAGTCATATGTATAAGGAGGATATATTTTCCCATTTCTATAAAGTTCAAAATCTCATTAAGTAGCTCTGTACTTTTTGAGAAAACTAAAAAATGATCAAATGCTTTTATTATAAAATTCTCAATAACACAGTTGGGCAAATTATGTCCCCTTTAGCAGTGCTGTATATAAGGTGTGCAGGGCATTTAGCGGGTAATATATTTGCATTTTTTTTGGTCATATGTTTATAGGCTGATGGAAATTTTAAAAATTTACATTCACATTGTCTACAAGATATGCAGGTAGATGTGTGTGGTAAGCAGACTAATGACCTCACTAAATGTTCGAGTCCTAATCTCTGGAATTTATGAATATGTTACAAGTCAAAGGGGGTTGAGGTAGCAGATGACATTAAGGTTGCTAATAAACTGCCTTTAATATAGGAAGAATATCCTTGATTATCGAGGTGGGCCCAATGTAATCACAAGGACCCTTAAATGTGGAAGAGGGAGGCAGAAGACTCAGTGTCAGAGTTATATGATGTATGAGACTCAACCAGCCATTGGTTGCTTTGGAGATGTGAGTAGGCCATGAGGCAAGGAATGAAGGTGGCCTCTAGAACCTGGAAAAAATCAAAAGATTCTCTCCTAGAGCCTCCAGAAAGGAAATCAGCCCTGCTAGAACCTTAAATT
Source organism: Eidolon dupreanum (assembly GCA_028627145.1). NCBI lineage: Eukaryota > Metazoa > Chordata > Mammalia > Chiroptera > Pteropodidae > Eidolon > Eidolon dupreanum. The sequence continues at coordinate 31,888,418 of CM053507.1, forward strand.
TTAGCCCTGACAACTTGATTTTTACTCACTTAAACCCATTTCATAATTCTGACCTCCAGAACTATAAGATAATACATTTATGTTGTTTTGGTTAAAGCTACTATTTTTTTTTTTTTTAACAGCAACAATAGGAAATTACTGCAATGGTCAAATTCTAGATTTCATTTAGAGAAGTTATCAGCATTCTTTGTTTTATGTTTTTTTGTGGTTTTGTAATATCCTCATAAAAATCTAGGAGATGTTCGAAACTCCATTTTTCAAATCAAACCTAAGAACTAGAGGGAACATTTTTTACATCGTTGATGTGATTCAATACTTCTCTAGATATACTATAAAAAACATGATTGTTAATAAGGTCTGGCTAAATCAGGTCTACACTGTGATAAAACAACCTATCTATTATCAAAACTTTTCCTTTTGCTTGCCTACTTCACTGCAATATCTGAATCAGGAAACGTAACTTTAATCATTTTTATCGAATTATCAAGTGGATGCAAGTTGTATGTTTATTCTTGTGTATCCACAAGCTATAACACAGTGACTATTTTTGACTAAGCATTGGTGTCTTTTGGTGAGATGAAAAAATATTTAACTGATTTAGAAGTAGTTGCCTGCATTACCTGGGACTTGTAAAATTTAGGCTCCCTATGTGCTTTCACATTACCTTTTCCACCATGCCAAATCCAAAATTCTTTCTACTGACTGTGTAGAATGCTCTGTTTCGATTATTTACCCCTCTAATCCAGCTGAATGTGACTTTCCATCTGTCGTTGATTAATACAGTTATCTGGGTTATGCTGATATTGGTATTATAATCATTCCCATTTCATTATCTGAACTCTTAGAAACCATGGTCACAATATTCACAATGTTAAAATTAAATTAGCATTATCTGAATAGAAAGCACACAGTTAATCCACAAAGTCAAAGACAACTGTTAAAGGTCATGATTACAATGCACTTAGGTTGCACACATGTCACTTTACTCAGATTGGTACAAAAATGGATGTTCTGGTATGTACTACAAATCATCGTTGCCAACGTCAGTTTTTGAGGAAAAAAACATGAGAGTAACTACTAAAAGTGGATGAGCTATGCCATATCCTTTTAACACTTGATAGATTGTTACTTTTAGCCTCAATTTTTTGGCTGTCATATGAGTTTTGTACTTTTCCTCTAAACTTCTGTAACCATTGCTAAAAACTGTGGTATTTTGCATCCTTAGGAGGAGTTTCCTGGAATGTGCAGATTTTAGTGCTTAAACTTGAATAGTGCCAGGCAGACATGAATTGTTCATCACCTTAAAGCCAGTGATAGCTTTAGATATAATTGCAACTCAATATACCTAAAACTTATATCCCATATACCTGCTTATAATATATTTTATATCTTGGTGTACTGCACTGAAATTTTCAAACCAGAAACAGGAATCATAATATTAAATCTCTTTCTCTTAGCCCTTTTTCTAGTAATTTACTAAGTCCTAAGACATTTTAAATTATTTTTCATTTTTTTATTTTATTTTCTTAAAATGGAATGTCTTTACATGCTTATAAAAATTATGGATATGAAAAGATGAACAGAGAAAAATCTGTGTCCTTTCCACTTTGTCCCCATTCTTTCCATTTTTACCTAGGTTAAGGCAGTAATCACTTAATAGTTTCATATGCATCTTTATTAGTATAAATGTATACACAGATGCCATTTTTTTATTGTCTGCTTCATCAATAATGACTATAATTTGAAAAAGAGAAGAATGAGTACCATATAGCAGTAAGAGGTCCTTGGCAATTCTGAAATGCATCTGGGTAAATCTTGTAGTCTATGACCCTGAGGGTAAGACAGTTACCTTGAATTAGGTCCTAGTTCTGCTCTTCTTTGTGTGCCATGGGTTTAGGCTCTATCCTCTGGAAGGATTTCCACTTCCATTATCCTCCCTAGTTATAAAGAAAGTGTTGGAAATTTGGAAGCTTAGAAGTCTTTCATATGTCTCATCTAGGTGCAGTCATTACAAATGCAACTCTCTCAAAACCATTTTTCTGCAAGTGTGTCAGATTCTAGTCAGCTGTACATGCCAAAAGCCAGTTGACTTTCTTGGATATTCTACACATACAATCATAGTTTTATGTTGACTGTAGTTAATAATAGTTTCACCACTTCCTTTCCAAAATACATATTTATAACTTTATTTCTTATTTAATTATTTTGGGTGGTATCTCCTGTGTATGGTTTAATAATACCAATGATATTGGGCTTTTGTCTTGTTTCTGAATTTTTTGGTATTCTTTCTTGTGTTGACCCATTAAACATAATAGTGGCTTTTGGGCTAAGCTAGTATATTATATTATATAGCAGAATGCCATCTACTTTTATTTTATTGAATATTTTAATTCAGAATGGTTATTGAATTTTGACAAATGGCTTTTTAACATCTACAAAGAGAATACACTATTTTTTCTGAGCTATATTAATATTATTATAAAAATGTGTTAACAGATTTTCTAATATTAAAAATTTTTAAATTCTTGGAATAACTTCACTTGGTTATGATATATGATTATTTTTGTTCACATCTGGATTATATTTGCTAGTAATATTTGATTTAGGATTTTTACTTTGATATTTATGTGATATTTACTCGAGGGTTTGTGTGTGTGTCTGTGTGTGTGTTAACCAATACTCTGGAAAGATTTTTGAAGCATTAAAATTGTCTGATCTTTAAAGGTTAAAAAAAAAATTCCCCACAAAACCATCTGAGACTGCTACTTTTGGATCTACCTATTGATAAATTTCTCTATTTCTTCTATGTAAATCATACTTTAGATTTTCTATCTCTTCTGAAATCAGTTTTCATAAATTATATTTTCTTATTCATTTCGTCTAGATTTTCAGATTTGTTCAGTGTTTAGCATTACGGACTATTATGATTTTTAAAAGTTTATTCTGATTGTGATTACTTTTCTTTTGTCATTTGTCATTATATTGTAGTTTTTACTTTATTTCTCTTTAAAAAAATTTAGGCTCACCAGTGAGTATGTCCCTTCAAATACCCATTGATTTTACCTATTAATCCTACCATATTTAATTTTCTTATCTGCCTTTTCTTTATTAATTTGCTCTGTTTTGCTTTAGTGTAATTTGCCATTCCTTTTCTAACTCATGATAGGTTCTTCATTTATTTTTACTGATTTTTTATGGATAAACTAAGAGTAATAATTCTCTCCTGTACAATGTGTTTAACTTTTAAGAATTACATTTTGCATAAAGAGTGGGAGTTATATAGTCCATATCAAAAAATGTATTTTTATAGATATGCAGAAAACAGCATGGCATATTTTATTAGAGCAAAACTTTTGAATGGGACACTAACTGTAGATTAAACTCAGTTGTTTATACCTCTCTTCTCCTCTCCTAGCCATTAGTTATCCTTTGTCTTTTTCAGCAAAATGACTGCTAGGGACTGAATTATGCTCCCCCAAAATTCCTAAGTTGAAGCCCTAACTACCACTGTAATGGTATTTGGAGATAAGGCTTTTGAAAGATAATTAAGATCAGATGAGGCCATAAGGATAGACCCTCATGGTGGGATTAATGTCCTTAAAAGAAGAGATGCAAGAGAGTTTGCTTCTTTTCTCTCTCTATTTCTCTGTACCCTCATGCACCATGCAGTAAGGGAAGGCCATGTGAGGACACAGCAAGAATGTGGTCATCTGCAAACCAAGGAGAGACCTGTAACCAGACACAGACCCTGCTGGCATCTTGATTTTAGACATGCAGTTATGAGAACTGGGAGGAAAAAAATCTTATTGTTTAAGCCACTCAGTCTATGGTATTTTGTTATGGCAGCCTGAGCTGACAGTGGCATTCCATTACTTTTGTTGAAGCCTCTGCTAACTATTCTGTCTTTTTTAAAGCAGTAAAAGGATAATGGTTTTTAACATGGTAGTGATTATAATGGAAAATTGCAAATGTTTGGAAAATGGAGGGTTTATGTATTTTCTTTAAAGATAGATGTATGTTTTAAAGTACATAATAAGAAGAATATATAGCGATATAGTAAAAATGTGAGTTTATAAAATATAGTGAAAACATTTTAAGTTTCCAGTACAGAGATTATTACTTAATATGCTTAAGTAACTTCTTAGAAATTCTTGATTCCCATGTGAATGAAAATTGACAAAGTGTGAAATGAGGACAGTGTATTTCCTCATATGCAAAATTACAGAGCTGTTTTTCTAAGATTAGAAATTTAAATATGCTTACTTAACTTAAAGGTGTGCTTCAAAATAGGTTAGGTTAGAATATGAATATCATTGAAGAGCTCGTTTTGGAAGTAACACCTATAAATGTGGTTTTTAATCTTTCTTTCAGTTCTATCTATTCAAAGGGTAAGACACTCTCATTAATAATAGCAGCTTAGGTTCTTGAGAGAAACAGGACATGTTTCCTACTTCAAATGACTGTTGGAAATTATTTCCTTACAATAGTTATTTTATAAAACCACAATTGAATAGTTCATCCACAATTTCAGTAATCCTTAAGAAATTTCATCAGATTTAAGAAATTTACCTGATATATATAATAGTTAGAATTTTTAATCAAAATCTTGATTTCTTCAGAGTTACTTTTAATACCTATAATTTCAATTACTAATATGTTCCCAAATATGGATCTGCATGTCCAGCTCTCTGCTGTCGCAATTGTAAGCAATAACTTTGTTCATAGCTCCATTGTATAGGCAGAGGTTTTAAGTCTGTATCCTGCTGTGTTTATTGATCTTAATAATTCCATATTAGGTAATCACACGATTCATGAACAGTCTTGGAGGGAAGAAACACGTATTACCGTCAGTGGGAGATTGAAGTAGGTATCCATTTAGAGGCTCTACTAAGAATTTTAGCCTGTCTGTGGTGCACAGAACGATTGTGAAGCACCACAGCGAGACTTTTAAACAAATCAAAATTACAGCTTTCTTGTTCTAAAATATAAATGTTTCTTTAAGGAATCATTTTGATATTTACCTAAGGTTGTTTTCTCCTTCAGTTTGAATAGGATGTGAAATTTTCTGAGTACAAATTAGGTGATTAGCCAAGCAGTGGTCACTAATGTTCAGTCTTCACTCTCAAATGTGCTTTTTTCATTTCATGGCTCTGCTGAGTTTCTGGACTTCAGCTGTATATTCTGGGCTAGGCTATGTTCAGCTATTCTTATGTCACCTCTGCTCCATCTACTGGAATAATCTTTTTTACTATGTACGCTCTTTAGCAAAATCACTATTTTTATAACAGCTTTTAAAGAAAGTTTGTCAAAAGCATGGTGGCAAAGAGCATTAAAGTTATTTAGTTAAATTCAGAAATGTCAGCAGAATTAAGATGAAACTATTACATTAATCCTATTCAGTTGTGCTCAGATACATGCAGCCAGCACTGTCTTCTGCCATGGGAAGACAGAGTAGTGCTTTGCACTGAGGGAGAAGCTGATGCATGAGGACAGAAAAGTAGGTGGATTTTGAAATAAAACTTGTACTGCAGTGTTCAGTTTGCTCTGATTTTTGATTTCACAACCACAGTGAGTTATTTGTTCTCAAACATGCTCTGAGCTCTCATATGTCTCTTTGCCTTTGTCCTTCTTCCTTCTTAGAATCCCAATCTCAACTTTGCTTATTTGGGAAACTCCTATCTCCTGTTTTTCAAGATCCCTGACAGTTCCTTTTATGTGTTTCCTGATACCCCCTAGGTAGAAAAAAGGAGCTCTCTTCTCTGTGTTCCTGTAGTACCTCCAATATATTTCTGTTTCAGCATTTTTCACAGAATAATTGTCTGTGTATCTATCCGTCTTTCTTCGTTAGAATCTAAACTTCTTTAAGGCAACAGAATGTTATTGTTACTGTTACTTAGAATCAACTAGTTTTGCTAAGGAGGGAAGGTACTTGGAGATCACTTTCCTTGCGAAGTGCTTGCATTTAAATATCCAAGTCCAGAGAAGTTACAGCAAATCATCTTTGTTCTACATAAAAATAGCTGTAAAATTTTGGCTATGTGATGGCAACAAGACCAAGTACAGGAATACCATGGCTGAAACAGCTAATGAGAAGGGCCAGGCTTCATTGAGGAGGTAGGTCATGATGAAGGATACTCTGATCAGATACTTAGCCCGAGATACTTTGGCAAGAAGACATGAATTAGGAACATTTTGGAAGTGGGAGTCTATGGTGTATGAGATGTTCACCTTCCCCTCTGACTTTTCTACAAAATATTCAGTTTCTACTATTTATCAGTGTTAGTGGTTTTGCCTGGGGTAAAAGCAGAGATAACATGTCTGGGTATAGACATATTAATCTGCTTATAATGAAAACTTTGGAAGTAGCAGAATACTTGAGACATGGTGGTACTCACTGAAAGAGTTAATAAAGAAATGAATGATGAATTCTTAGCAAAATGCAGGAGGAGCCAGTTAAGTAATCAATTTTAACATTTTTTTTTCCAGAAATTGAAACTTCTTTAAAATTAGCAAGGGAAAGGACAGGCACATAATAGTCTGAAGAGTTACTACAATTATTCTTTGCAGCTGCAGGAAGCTGGGGTGTATAGATTGACACTGAAGATGCCAACCAGTTGCCTTTAGATCTCAACAACTCATAACAGGGACCAGCCAGGGCTCCTGTCCTGTCTCCTTTTGGTCCCCTTAATGAGACAACCACAGTGCCTCATTCCACATTTTAGAATCTTTTCTTTCTCTTTTAATGAAATACAAATCTCTCCAGGATGTATTTTATCTAGTGTATTTTATCTTTTGAAGGAGACAGCATGATTTAGTGAAAGACAATGGAGGTCATATATTTGGATCCTTGTGCCAACACTTTCTCACCTTCATTAATTACCTTCAGAGTAATTAATGGAATAATAAGATATAACAAAATAGAGCCAAGGATATGGTAGATGCTCAATGATCTTTCTCTTTTCTCCCCCATCTGTCATCTGCACCCTTGAAATTAGAAGTCATCAGCAATATTCCAAGGGTAAGCATTCACAGAATGAGTGAAGCAGGAGCACTTGATGGCAGCAGCCTGGACACAGGATGAGCACCTGAAAAAGGGGCACCTCAGGCTTAGAGGACAAAAATCACCCCTTTCCCATTTTTGCCTAAAGCTTGCCTTTGGGGGAGAATTTTGCCTTGTTGTGATAAACTGTTTGGAAGCAGAAGGAAGTCTATCCAGGAACACAGCTTCATGCTCATCCAGTCCCTGCATAAACTGTGGAGATTGCTACAGATTTAATGTTGTGTCCTGAAATACTCATGTAGAAATCCTAACCCTCAAGGTGATGGTATTAAGAGGTGAGGCCTGTGGATGGTGACTAGATCATGAAGGTGGAATCCTTAGATTAGGATTAATGCCCTTATAAAAGAGACCGTGAAGAGTAAGTTCACCCTTTCTACCACATGAGAACACAGAGATAAGTGCTGTCTATGAATCAGAATGTGCTATCTATGAATTCACAAGAAAATGAATCTACCAGTGCCTTGATCTTGAAGTTCACAGCCTCCAGAACTATGAGAATTTTGTTACTTATTGGCCACCAAATCTATTTTGTTATAGCAGCCTGAACAGACTAAGAGATGTTTCCACATTGTTGAATGGCTTAACGGTCTTGTAATGTAGATGAATATTCAGTCTGTCTAGGATGGGTTTAACAACTTATTTTCATTTGAGTCATGAAAGGGGAGATACTTTTTTCATGCTGCTGCATCACTTAGTTTTAAAAAAATGAATTTTAACTACATTTTACAAAGAGATTAATTATTTCTTTTTGGGCCCTATCCAGACTGTTTTCTTTATAAAATGCTTATGTCTGTAATTTATGACAAGTTTTAGAAAAATATCTGCATGAAAATAATTATGCTAGAAAAATTTATATCTACTTAGAATAATAGTTTTACCCACATATTTTTTTTGTCAGTAGAAAACATAAGATTTGCTTCTAAAGAAATTCAGAATAAACTAGAAAATATGTCTTACATTTATGCTACAAATTTTTTGTCTACATTTGGCAGCTGACATTAGTCTACTATTTGCATTATTTTATAATGGCTGCACGCAATACTCTGTTGTTAATTTGCATTCAGTAAATTTATCTGGAATGATTCAGATGTTTTAAATGTATCTGTTTTTAGATAAGGCAAAAAGATCATGTATCCTTTTTACAATTTACATGAGACCCAGATACAAACTTATTTGCCTGTGCAAAGTCTTTTCATGCAGTTTTAGAGACAAAATTCTTGTTTCCCACTCAGATTGATTTGAACATGGTATGTTGCCTTAAGAACTGGTAAAAATATAGTTATAAAGATGCTATGTTTACTGCTTAAAGTTTTTTTTGTAAGCCTTTAGAAAAGAGGAATATACAAAAGGTAGCATCAGGGATTGTGCATTATACACTTTAATGGCTTAGCGGTTCATTAAAGATTAGTTTTCAGTTAAAGTAAATTTTTATCATTAGTGAACAGATCTGTCAGTAAAGTTCAGATGTAGGTCCAGACCAAATCCAGTAACATGTTTCTTCTTCTATACTGTAAAACAGCAGTCCTCAAACTATTTGGCACCAGGGACCGGTGCTCCTATGAGAATCTAATGCCTGCTGATCTGAAGTAGAGCTGAGGCAGTGATGCTAGCTAGTACTGGGGAGTGGCTGCAAATACAGATGAAGCTTCCCTAACTTGCCCACCACTCACCTACTGCTATGCAGCCTTGTTACTAACAGGTCACGAACCAGGATGGTACCGATCCACAGACTGGGGGTTGAAGACCCCTGCTATAAAATGCATTAATAATCTTTTATGTGACTAATATTTTATGGTCTACAAAACATTTCAAGTGCTTCTTATTTAAACTTCTAATCTCTTGTAAAGTGGGTAGAGTGGACAATACTTTTCTTCCCATTTTACACTCATGGAACTCAATTCTCTAAAAGGTGAAGCTGCAGAATACAATGAAAGAGCTGCTGTTGGTACCACAAGCCTTCTTATTCTGATATCTCCCCTACATCTTCATGTTGGTGAAGCCTATGCATGGCACCACAGTGCCAATGAACGTGTTTGCAAAGAAGCCTTCCCTCTCAGGAGATGTGATGATAGTGATTCTGCTGTGAAATATAAAAAGGCTGTTAAACTTTCTAACCTAAAAGTTTAGATACATTGGCTGGTTCACTTATACAGAGAAATCATTACCTCATTCAGTGTTGAACTATGATAGGGACTGTGGGCAATACAGATAAATGAGCCTCCAATTTAGTGTGATCCTTGATTTATTTTTGATTTATTTATAATGGCGAATTTAATTACTCAGTTGTGTATAACATCACCAATAACAGGCCACAGAGCTTTGTCAGGAAGGCAGCTATGTATTCAATATGTGGACAGTCACCGGATGGCCTCTGTCAGGCTTTTGCTGTCATTATTGCTGCTTTTTAGGTGTGTAGGTTAAGTTTATAATGCAGCCATTTATAGTGAATTTTTGGCTACGACTTGGGCTTGGCAATCTTGTGAATATGGGCTTTTGTTCTTATTTGAGGAGAAATTTTCCCATGTCAAAGCTAGCTAAATTATACATACTTATTTTGAATTATATTCAATTGTCTTAGTTATTTTTTAAAATGTACTTCCAATTTTTGCTCTTGTGATTGTTCAAGTCTAGTAAACAGGGGGCAAAGGTAAAAAAAAAATGATTTCATTTTGGGCAAACCTAGTGTGTGATCTTTTAATTCCTAATGATCCCCATATAGCTGATATAGTACCCAAGTGTTCTTAATGAGTCCTTTAAATATAACCTTCCTTTCTAATCTCAGATCCTAAATCCTTTCCACAGTAGTGCACACTGCAGTCTGTCACCTAGTCTCACATGTCATACTGTCTTAAATCCCTTCTACTTCCAAAGAAACTAATTGTTCTGAAAGGATGATGCTATACCAGAATTCAAGTGTTTAGCAGTATCTACCTTATAATGATAACTGAATTTGATTATTCTGATTTGAAAAATTAAATGGAGACTCTGTTTATGGGTTATTTTATTAAAGCTTGATGTTTGATATTTTTCACATTGATGATAGTTGGAAAAGCTAACATACCTGCAAGTTTTAATTGTAACTAGAAGGCAGTAAGCTCCTATTTTAAAAGGAAGTCCTAAATGTAGAATAAAAGATATTTTATAGTAGAAAAATAATAAATGAAAACTTATTGGATAACAAGTTAAATGTGTTATTTACAGTGTTTTAGAAGCAAATTTTAGAGTATCTGCTACTTTGATTATGTTTCAATGGTCATATTTATTATGATTTATCTAACAGAAAATATAAAGACTGAATTCTCTGTTCTTTGTTGCTCTTTGCAGGTAAATATTATGTGTAACATTTTAGAAAGTTTCAAATCTGAGTCTATATATTTCTAATATATAGTCATATATATCATGTATTTTTAAAAGCCCTGTTGAATTTTTCTATATTTTTTTTAATGAAAGAAAATAATGTATCGAGGAGAAATAATTTGTCTGTACATGTATCTTCTAATTTATTTGGGACCTCCTTATATATATACTTATTGAGTAATTTAAAATAATTTTGAGGTCACTCTGTTACATGAAAAGCATTTTTCATTTGTAAGTCCAACATTTAATATGTAATAATTCGGAAATGTCTTTTGTAATGATATCGAGGCATATTTTTGAAAGAAAACAATAGGTGAATCTTTATATTGTCCCAGACTACTGGGATAATATTTTTGAAAGAAAAAAATTATAATTCTGTGTATTGTGAAAACACATACTCATGCATGGTTCCCCCACTATTTTATAGGAAATACTAAACAAAAGAGAGGGTGGAAAATTGGGAAGAGGGAGGATAAGAGTCACATAGATTAAATATTTCTTAAATTTGCCGTTACTATTTGAAATTAAATGCCCTGCTGAAAAAGATTAGAAGTTAAGTCAGATCTTTCTTTTTTTATTTAGCCAATATTTAAATGCTGAGGCGGGATATCATCATGTGATTGTAGTAATAGTGCCAGAATAGAAGGTCATTTTTTGTTTCATTCAAATCTCAAAATGACTTTTTGGGCTTCTGTAATTTCATGGATAGATTACTGACACTTGTCTTGGCTAAATGACCCGACAAAGTACAGTTTAAGCTTTTGATATTTGGCAAAATGAAACATTGGCTTTTATTTTTCTTTGTTATAAATACCTGGTGAGTGCAGTCTAGAGATATTTTGAGATCTTTACATTTCTTCAGTTAGCATATCACAGTCACTAATTTATTTATGTTCTACTTATCTATGAATGTAAACAAAGCATAATATGGCTTTGAATCAGTTTGTCTTCCTGACCTTTTGAGTCAAATTTCCAATGCTTGGCATAAAGTATACTTGAAATAAACATAACTTACACGTGCAAATCAGATAATTGCTCACACTGCTACCTAGCAATTAGTTACTTATTGATGCAATTAGCTAGGTGTACAGCTAATTTTGGGTAAAGAAAAAAATATGTCAATTCCAAATGAGGACAGCCTAGCATGTAGCTTAGTGGTTAGTTTCACTTAGGATAAGAAATCTTCATTCTCAGGCAAATATTAGAGTTTGAGCATAATTTTAGTTATTGAGGGTAGCACACAAATGGTCATTTGTTCTGGTTGCATATAGCAGTATTCCCGCCTCAGATCTTAGAAGAAATGATGGCTTTGAGGAAAAGTGGGTCATTTTCATGTTGCCTCTTCTCCTCCCATCTTATTTTATATATTTATTTGTTTGTGTGTTTGTTTATTATTTCAGCTTTTTGAGGTATAATTACATGTAAAATTGTAAGATGTTTAAAGTGTACACAATGATGATTTGATATGCATTGTGAAAGGATCTACCCCCATTTAGGTAATTAACATATCCATTGCCATATTCACTCATTCATTCATTCATTTATGGAGAGAACACTTAAGTTTCACTCAACCAAAGTCATTTATACAATACAGTCATATCAACTACAGTAATCATGTTTTACATTAGATCTCCAGAGCTTATTCATCTTATAACTGAAAGTTTTTACCCTTTTACCAACCTCACCCTGTCTCTTTCACCCCCTCTCCCCGCAGCCCCTGGCAACCACTTTTCTACTTTCTGTTTCTATGAATTTGACTCTATCTTTTTTAGATCTCACATATAAGTGATACAATGCAGTAATATTTGTCTTTCTGTGTCTGTCATCCATGCTGTCCAAAATTACTGGATTTCCTTCTTTTTCAAGGCTAAATAATGTTTCATTATAAATGTGTGTGTGTGTGTGTGTGTGTGTGTGTGTGTGTGTGTAAAATCAAACAATCCATTTAAAAATTGGGAAGAGAAATCGAATAGACATTGTATATGTGTGTTTATATATATGAAGATGTGAGGTTATACATATATACGTATATACTGTGTGTGTATATATATATATATATATATATATATATATATATATATATAAAATCCATTTACCTATACAAGGACATTTAGGCTGCTTCCATATCTTGGCTATTTAAATAAAGCCGCAGTGAATATGGGACTACAGATAACTAACTCTTCAATATCCTATTTTCATTTCTTTTGGCTATATACCAAGAAGTAGAATTGCTGGATCACATTGCTTTCCATAGTGGCTTCACCAATTTGCATTCCCGCCAACAGTGCACAAGGATTCCCTTTTCCCCACATCCTCACCCACACTTGTTATTTGTTGTCTTTCTGATGATAGCTATTTTAATAGGTGAAGATGATATCTCTTCGTGGTTTTGATTTGCAGTTTCCTGATAATTAGTGATGTTGAGGAGCTTTTCATGTATCTATTGGCCATTTAAATATCTTCTTACGAAAAATGTCTACTCAGTTTCTGCAAAATTTTTAAATGGATTGTTTGTTTTTGCTATTGAATTGTATGGCTTCTTTATGTACTTTAGATATCAATCGCTTGTAAGATATATATTTGCAACAATTTTATCCCGTTCTATGAGTTGCCTTTTTATTTTGCTGATTGTTTCTTTTGCTGTGCAAAAGCTTTTTATTTAATACAGTCCTGATTGATTATTTTTGCTTTTCTTGTCTTTGCTTTTTATGTCAAATCATATGTATATGATTTGGATATATATATATATCCAAGATCAATATCAAGGAACTTACCTTCTTTATTTTCATATAGGAGTTTTAGGGTTTCAGGTCTTATGTTCAAATCTTTGATCCATTTTGAGTTAATTTTTGTGTATGTTGTAAGATAGTTGTCTGGTTTTCTCAGCACCATTTTTTTCAAGATTTTTTTAAAAATTAGTTTTACTGGAGCAACATTGGTCAATAATTACATAAATTTTAAGTGTACAGACTTAACGGTATATTATCTGTATATTGCATTATGTGCTTGGCACCCAAAGTCTAGTCTCCTTCTGTCACCATATATGTGAAACCCTTTACCCTCTTCATCCTTCTCCACTCCACTTTTCCTCTGGTAACCACCATACTGTTGTCTGTATCTATGAATTTGTTTGTTGATTTTCTATTCCACATATGAGTGAAATCACATGATTTTTGTCCTTTTCTATTTGACTTATTTCACTTAGCATGGTACTCTCAAGATCCATCCATGTTGTTGAAAATGGCATATTTAATCATTTCTAATAGCTGAGTCTTCTTTAGCCAATCATCCATTGAAGGACACTGAGGTTTTTTTTTAATGTCTTGGCTATTGTGAGTACTGCTTTGGTGAACATAAGAATACACATATCTTTACTAATAAATGTTTTCAATTGGGGGGGGGGGTAAATACCCAGAAGAGGGATGGCTGGGTCATATTGTTAGCTCTATTATTAATTTTTTGAAGAACCTCTATACTGTTTTCCATAATGGCTGTACCAATTTACATTCCCATCAGCAATGTATGAGGATTTTTTTTTCTCTACATCCTCTCCAACACTTGTTATTTTTTGTCTTATTCATAACTGCCATTTTAAGAGGCCAACACCATTTATTGAAGAAACTATTCTTTAGACATTGTATATTCATAGCTCCTTCATTGTATATTAATTGACCATATATGATGAGTTTATTTCCAGGCTTTCTACTTTTTTCCTTTGATTTGTGTGTCTGTTTTTATGCCAATACCATATTATTTTGATCACTATAGCTTTGCAATATAGTGTTAAATCTGGAAGTGTGATGATTCAAGTTTTGTTCTTTTTTCTCAAGATTGCTTTGGTTATTTAGAATCTTTTTTGGTTCCATACAAAATTTAAGATTGTTTTTTTCTATTTATGTGAAAAATACCATTGGAATTTCAATACCGATTAATTAAATTTATAGATTGCTTTAGGTGGTATGAACATGTTAACAATATTAATTATTTCAATTCATGAACACAGGGTATTGTTCCATTTATTTGTGTCTTCTTTGGCTTCTTTCATTAATGTCTTACAGTTTTCAGGGTATAGATCTTTCACCTCCATGTTTAAATTTATCTCAGGTATTTTACTCTTTTTGAAGTCATTTTAAATGGTATTCTTTTCTTAATTCCTACTTTTTATAGTTTATTATTATTATTTTATATAACACAACTGATTTTTTCTATATTGATTTTGTATCCTGAAATTTACTGAATTCATTTTTTAGTTCTATAGTTTTTTAGTGGAATCTTTAGGGTTTCTATATGTAATATCGCATCATCTTCAAATAGAGATGGTTTTACTTCTTTCTTTTCTGCATGGATGCCTTTTATTTCTAATTTTTCTAATTTCTCTGGATAGGACTTCCAGTACTATGCTGAAAAAGAGTAGTGAAAGTGGGAATTCTTGTCTTGTTTCTGATTATGAAAAGAGGTAAAGCTTTCAGCTTCTTCACTATTGAATATAATGTTGGCTGTGGGTTTATCATATATGCCCTTTGTACATTGAGGTAGATTCTCACTATATCCGCTTAGTTGAGAGTGTTTATCATGAATGAATGGTGAACTTGTCAAAAGTTTTTTCTGAATCTATTGAGATGAACATGATTTTTATCTTTCATTTTATTAATGTGGTTTATCACATTGATTAATTTGCCAACATTAAACCATTCTTGCATCCCTGAAATAAATCTCACTTATCATGGTGTTTAATTCTTTTAATGTGCTGTTGAATTCAGTTTCCTAACATTTTATTGAGAATGTTTACATCTATATTCTTCAGGGATATTGACCTGTGCTGTTCTTTACTAGCAGTGTCCTTGTCTAGTTTCAGTTTCAGGGTAATCCTGGCCTCATAAAATTAGTTTGAAAGTGTTCCCTCCACTTCTATTTTTTTAAAGAATTTAAGAAAGATTTGTATTACTAATTTTCTAAATGTTTGATGGAATTTCCCAGTAAAACCATTTGGTCCTGGACTGTTTTTAGTGAGACGTTTTTGATTATTGATACAATCAATCAATCAGTTGATTCAATCTCTGTACTAATATTTGATCTGTTCAGATTTTTCTATCTCTTTATGATTCAGTCTTGTAGATTGCATGTTTCTAAGAATATATCTGTTTCTTCTAGGTTGTCCAATTTTTTGGTGTATAATTGCTCATAGTAGTCTATTATGATCCTTTGTATTTGTGTGGTATTTATTTGTAATGTCCTCTTTTTCATTTCTAATTTTTTTGAGTCCTCTGTTTTTCTTGATGAATCTAACAAAAAGTTTGTCTGTTACCTTCTCAAAAAAAAAAAAAAACCCAGCTATTAGGTTTGGTAGTCTTTTTCATTGTCTTTTTAATCTTTATTTAATTTATTATTGCTGTGATCTTTGTTATTTCTCTCCTTGAACTAACTTTGAACTTCATTTATTTTATTTATTTTTTCCTACTTCCTTGAGGTATAAAGTTGGATGTTTACCTGAGTTATTTCTTTGTTCGTTATGTGGGTTTTTATTGCTATAAACTTCCCTCTTAAAACTGCTTTTGCTGCATACCATAAATTTATTTATGTTGTATTTCCATTTTCCTTTGTCTCAAGATGTTTTTTATTTCTCTTTTGAGTTCCTCTTTGATCCATCAGTTTTTCAGTAGCATGTTGTTAAACATTACTTTTTTGTGTGAATTTTTCATTTTACTTTTCTTGTAATTGATTTCTAGTTTCATGTCGTGGTTAGCAAATGCTTGATGTGATTCAATCTTCTTGAATTCATTAAGACTTTTTTATGGCCTAACATATGATTTATCCTGGAGAATGTTCCAGGTACACTTGAGAAGAATGTAAATTCTCCTGCTTTTGGATGGAATGTTCTGTAAATATCTGTTAAGTACATCTTGTCTAACATATTTTAATCCAAAGTTTCCTTACTGATTTTCTATTTGGATGATCTTTTCGATGTTGTAAGTGCGGTAGTGAAGTCTCTTACTATTATTGTTTTGCTGTGTACTTCTCCCTCCAGATCTGTTAATATTTGCTTTATATATTTGGGAGTTCCTATGTTAGATGCATAAATATTTACAAATGTTAAACTCTAATCTTAGATTGTCCCATTTATTATTATATAATGATGTTTTCGTCTCTTATTACAGTCTTTGTAATATTTTAATGTATATTTTGTCTGATATAAGTATAGCTACCCTAGGAACATTGCATTGTTTCTTTATTTTCCTTCACTGTCTGGTTTTTTTTTTTTTTTTTTTTTTTGGTGCATTAGATAAACCAGCCACCTCTCTAGTCTTGATGGAGTAGTCTTGTTGAGGAGATCAATGTTACTGTTCAGTCCAGCCCTATCTTTTGATGTCTCTCAAAACTTTGTGATTGCCTAAGCCACAGTCTTTATTCTTAGTAACTTCTAGTAGGTGAAGGTGAATCAAGACCTATTTTGATATGGGCATTTTCTTGTTTGCCCAATGTGTAGGAGTCAGTCATCTTGTTTCTGGATTTGTTTTAGGTGGAATTGCTCCATGTGTATGTAGCTCTAGATTAGCTATATCTGTGGGAGGAAGTTAATTCAGGAGCCTTTTGTGTTGCCCTCTTGGACTAGAACTTGTATACCTCCGTAGTTCTCAGTAGTTCATATACCATTTCTGGCTATGAAGCTTGGCAGAAGATAAAACTACAGGTTCTAGAAAGCCCCTGGGACTCAGCCATGATTTTATGCTATATCTTAACAAAAATCACATAAACTTTTGTGCCTTATCTGTAAAATGAAGGAGCACAGGTAATTAAGAAATAAGAAATTGATTAAAGCATATAGTTATCATAATGATAACTATCATTTATTGATCTGATTACTGGCTACCAGGTACTCCACTAAGTAATTAAGATACATTCTCTAATTTTTATCCTCTCTAAAACTCTTCTAAAATGTATTGTTTTGTTTCAGTTTTACAGATTATAGTTTATATAATTTGCCCAGGATCACACAGCAGAAGAATTCAGATTCTAACTTCAGTTAGGCTAGCTCCTGAGCTCAGCATTTTTAGCAGATACCCTCTACCTATTTCACCAGAACTTCACAATGAACAGTTGACTTCATTAAATAGCTCTTTTCTCTTTTCCCTGGGCTAGGACTTAGTCATTCTCAGCTGTTAAGGGAGAAAAAAGAGTACAAAAAATACTTATTATATATATATATATATATATATATATATATATATATTTTTTTTTTTTTTTTTAATTCAGAGTGTTCTAAGTCAGAATTGGATCTCCATTGTGGCTACAGATTGTCATGAGAGTCATCCTGTGACAATTCTATAGCATCAGTTTCTGATATACTAAGACTTATTTAGAAAATCAGATTGATGTGTGCCGTTCATTAGATACCAAGTAGTAACTTTCATATTTGCAATAACAGTGCCATTAATGAAAAAATATCATCTTAAAGTTATAACTTAAAAAAAATAAAACCATTAAAATTTTTGGAAAACTTTTTAAATTATTGAGCTGTATCAGTATAATGTATAAATTATAATAAATATGTATAATATACAGTGTAATATTTGAAGCTTCTCGATATAAGAGGGTGGTTCCAAATAATGACTGGAACATAAACATGGCCATAATTTCAGGGGAAATTAAGCAATAAATAGTTAACTTTATCTCTAAATGTGTTTCTAATTTTTAAAATACCATGTTTCATTCTACTGTGAACAAGTCACTAAAACATTGGCTTGGCCTGATTTTATTGTATTAAATGTCAACTATGATCTATAGATTTGGCTATATTTTAAAAATATTCTATGAATTTGATTTTCTAATTCTGTGCAAATGATTATCTGAATATAATAATTAATATAATGAAATCATAGGATTCTATGCACTGGAGCAGATTATTAAAAGAGAAAAATGTCGAAGTAGCATTTATCACAAACTCATTCTTTGACTGCAGCAGAGAAAGTTCAATGAATGCAATGTATCTAGTGTTAATGGGGTAGAAAATGAAAAATACCTATGAAAATGGTCAAGTTGATGAGAATTGCAGGGTGAAAATAATTTGAAATTGGATTTTTTAAAGATCTATACATCAGTTTTCTTGTTTTCACTTCTGTTTAAAAAAACTAAAAAAAAAAAAAAATGTCAATCTCAAACTGTCTTAGAGCCACAACATTTTAGAGATGGTTGGGACTAAAGTTAACTAATTAACTTGCCCCCACCCCTGGCTTTAAATTAGGAAACAGAGGCTTAGAAAGAGAAAATAGAATAATAAAGCTTTTAAAGAAGAAAAGACTTTGAAAGCCATCTAATCCAACTTGTTCTTTGTGATCCAGTGAGGTTGAAAATTTCTTGGGAATGTAGGGGTAATTACTTCTAGAGCTGGAGGTGTCCACTAGCTCTCTTCTTTCTACTTTCTACTATTTTTATCAAAGTCTTTTTTATTAAACATCATTATTCACTTATCTGCTGAATTCTAAGTAGAATTAACAGATGGTAGTTATATATACCATAGTTCATAATCTTTTACTTTAATTCACAATTTTAATATAGGCAACTTTTGTGTACCATATATGCAATTCCCTTTCCTGAGACTTAGAAATAGAAGGCAAGCAAAAACACATACTGTTAGGTAAAGTTAGTTCTTAAGGATAAATTTGTAAAACTTTGATCATTAATAAAATTGGTTAGCACTAACTTTTGAGTTAGATAAAGATAAGGACAAGTACTCTGGCAGTGGTTGGGGGAATGTAAAGGAGAGAAATAAGACCAGTGATGAAGCAGATAGAAGTAGACATGGTAGTCTTCTTATAATATGAGTCTTGTAATTGGGAGCTGTGAGGGAAAACTTATTTGCATGCTGAAAGATAATCTAAAGCAAATTAGGACAAAAATTTGTTACAGGGAATTTGGAAGCTCTACATGTAAGGTTACTTCCTACCTACCTTGTTTCTTTTCTGTTTCTGTGATAGTGTGAAAATAACACAAAGAGGCATTAAATGGCCAGGAAAATAAAAGTCAAAGAAGTGATTTAATTTGGACTAGATCTCTCTTTGTCTCATACACCAACACACACATGTGCACACATGCAAATTGGCTATTCAAAAATTTCGTATTGGAATCTACTTAAATATATTAGATATTATACTAAATGGAAAAGATTATTTAATATTATACACATTTTTATAAAATACTTAGACTTATAGTGTCATCTAAAGAACAAGTTTTATTACCAACATGGATGGAAAAATGTTTAGGTGTTTATCTTTTGACATTAAATAATAGAATTTTTTTCTTCCTACTGCACCCCTCTCAATCACTGTTCTCATCTCCTTGCGTTTGGCCTTATATGAATAGGTGGGCAGTTTCCTATGGTTTTGAAATTTTCAGAAACTTGACATTTTTGTTATACGAGCTGAAACGTTGGGGTAGGAGTAAACTCTGGTTATATTTATTTATTTTTTCTAAGTTAATTGACAACAATGCTGTTTAAGATAGAGATTCTTGAGAATAAATCCATTAATCTGTATTTATTTTTGAGTGCACGATAAAGGGAAGCTTTGTAGATGACATAGGTTTTGATATTATTCAGAAGAATGTCATTTTTTGGCAAAATGATAACATGAGAAATTTTATTATTTTCTATCACTTGAGTTTTCACACCATACAACACCTGCATGCCAAAATGAATGTGATATCCTCACCTAACAGTGTTACAATGAAAGAAAAAATATGAAGAGAGAGAAAGACCCCTGGAACTGTGCACCAAATTAAATGAGTAAATTACTGTTGCCAGGTTGAATGACACTCATACACAACACCCTTGGGAACAGCAACCTTAATTCTACTGCTGAGTCTACTTCAGGATCATTTCAGATAAATGTCCTTCAATAGTTTCAAAGGTTTAGGCATTTTGTCCTCAAATTGTTATACTATTAATGTTATTTCAGAGATAGCTTGAAAAAAAAGAGACCTGATTTCTCTGGGGAAAACCTCTTTTCTATACTCTCTTCTTTCTTATCCCCTTTGGCTGTTATTATGCAGTGTTTGCATTTGGTTTTGATATCATGATAACTTGTTGGTTCAGTTTTGCTTTCTGGAAATTAGTTACTATTCATTCCTTAGATGTGGCTCTTGACCAATGAGGCTTGAAATTTTGAGGTGGCCATTTTAACCCATCATTTTAATGTGTCCTCATAGCCAATGGTATCGTTGATCTTCACCTAATCTCTCATTGAATCCTTGAGTGATATTGCTTTCTTCAATTTATCAAATTTTTCAGGCTCTCATGAGGTATGAATATGAAAAAAATAAAGGTAGTATAGGTGAGTGTGTCTTGTGTGAACATTATGTGTCAATAAGCAAAGCTATAGGCTTAATAGTGTTTTTCAGCCAACATCAAAAGGCACCCTCTTCAAAAGAGCCTTAACAAATCCTTGTACCACTTTGGCCATTTTCATGGCTCCTTTTATTGTTATGATTTTTTTTCCTAACATCATCATTATTTAGACACTAGCTGAATCTTCTTACCTGCTCTATATTAGAGCCCTCCTTTGACTCATTCATTTAACAAATATTATTGAATGTCTACTTTGGAACAGGCAGTGTTCTAGGTACCTGGCATATATCAGGGAACATAATTGCCAAAATCTCTGCTCTCTGGGAGCTTACATTCTAGCAGGAGTTAGAGAAAATAAAGTACTATATTAAGGACTGAGCAGGCTAAAATTACGCCACTATCTATGGATCTGAAGCAGAGACAGCACATAACAGCTGTGCATTTCGTGCACTAAACAACTCCTGGGAGTGCTCTTTACCTAATTGCCCAGGTGAATGGTGCTTTCTGGAATTGTATAGCATACAACATGAACATCTCTGGTTGGCAGCCCTGCTAGTGGGCTAGGTCTATTTAGAATTGACAGCTTTTGGTCCAGTCCCACATGGTCTCTTGAGAATGGATAGGCTTGAAGGAGTGGGTTTAAAGCTTGGTGAAAATAAGCACAAATGAGCATTTCAGTGGTTGCAACTTATAGAAGAAAAATGTATTGCAATTAAGCAGAAACAATTTCTGTAATAGCAGAAATATCAGAGGACATCAGACTTTTTAGGTCTTCCCATACCTTGGTGAGATACATTGTCAAGTTCTTGGCCAGGCGAATATTCCTGTCTAGTGTGAGATCTCTCTGGTTACCCACTAAACGCATCACTTGGAACTTTGGCATAATTACATTAAATATCAAAAACTGTCTTTTGCAGGCTACATCATCTGGATCTAACAACATTCAAATTCTAAATACAATTTCTCATTGCTTATTAAGCACCATCATGCTACGTTACCTCAAAGTTACATGGCGTCAACTAGATAGACTCTTACCAGTCACTGTCCACTACTGGTGTGCTCAGTGGTAGGCCAGAAGAGCTGAGGCTGGCTGCCTTTGTTAGGTCTTACCCCATTTACCTCAAGAGACAGCTTCTGATGTTGGGACATGTTTACATAAGTATCCAGGGGTTGACTTTCTCTTGGAGCTTTTATTTTCTCTATTTTTTTAATCTTCCAAAAATAGATTATCAGTAATATCTAAACCCAGAATAACTTTCTTACTCATATATATATTTCTTATTCATATATATGTGTGTGTGTGTGTGTGTGTGTGTGTGTGTGTGTGTGTATACATATATATATATTTATATATAATTTTTCCTGTGAAGTTTCTGATATAGAACTGAACAAAGAATGCAATAGCAGGGAAGTGCAAAGATTTTGGCTCTGATCAAATTGAAAAGTTTGTGGTTTCAATCTGGGCTAACAAATAAAGGAAGTGCCATTAGAAAAGAAATATAGAAGTAAAGAGACCTATTAGAAGCCATTACCTCAATTCTAGTCTGCGGTATTTTGATACAGGTTATGTAACAGTTCTAGAAGAAACAAGTCACCTAAACAAACTGGTGAAAGTGGAAAAAAAAGAAGTCTCAGAGTATACAAAAAACCTTTCTGGCAAGTTACTATTTATTTGCTTTAGCTTTAGCAATTTTATCTTGCTTTCTTTGAGTCAAAGGATGATAAATTTGTTTGGAAAGGCAGTGTTTTTCCTGGCAGTACATTCAGTGAGGAAATCATGAATACATTTATAAGTAAGCATAATTAGATGATATAAGGGTATAATAACGTCTTTAACTGGAAGGTAGTATAATTTAGTGGTTAAGAAAATGAACTTTTGAGTGAGAAAACTAAGTTTATGTTTTAGCTCTGTTAGTTACTGCTGATAACCTTGGGCATGCAAGCTTAACTCTGAGCCTGGTTTTTTCATTTATAAAGTGGTAATTATAACACCTAATATACGGATGTCGTTGGGTGGATTAAGTTAGATAATATAAAACGTCTTCTCCAGTGCTAGACTCAACTGGAGTACTTAACCAATTGTTGTTATTACCATTATTTAATTATTCGCAAGTATATTTAGTAGCTTTTTAAAAAAATAATCCTATTTTTCTCATAGAAAAATTAGGTACATTATTAAATTTGTCTATAACATGAGCAGGCTATGGAATATGGTTAAAAATTTTTTAAATCTTCTGATCAATCCAAAAAGTCTTGGTTAACTTGGTGGAAAGAATTATTTAATAGTTATCTCAAGTATTGCTTTATGCTACGGTCAAAAATCATACATTTGATTAAAGTATATTGGTTTATTTTAATATAATTAGATCTTTAAAATTCTTTGGTTATTATATCCTCATTTCATTTTTAATTTTGTTGGTATATTTTTTAAGAAAAACTTTACATTTGAAATTTAGTGCTAATTAATATAGTTTGTAGTATGCCTTTAATTTCATTAATTTGTCTCTGTGGGTTATTTGGTTTTGCTTTTGAAATTTGAGGTTGAATGATTAAAAAGGTTTTATTTTTCTGTTTTATTTTGTTTAAAATAAAATGAATAAAAACTATGAAATAGCATATGACCACCTTCTTGGCTCCTTGGATAGGTTTTGGGAAGATAGTGTTTTAATTTTAATTAAAAAAAATTCTATATTATTTCCTCAGTGGCATTTTTTTTTCGTTTCTATGGTTTTATTGTTTTTGTCATTGATATTTGTCATTTAAATGAATTATAAATTGATATTTGTATTGTACTGCTTTTATAAAATGTTACTTATAACATGTTTATATATACTATACATATATGTATTTTTTTTTCCATCCCTTAGAATGATGTAAGCTAAATCTTAGAACTTTTTTAACATACTGATGAAAGAATTTTCTGCCACTATGGTTTGAATAAAGTCACATATTAGTCAGGGTTCTCCAGAGAAACAGAACCAATAGGATATATAGAATTATAAAGAAAGAGATTCATTATGAAGATTGTCTCATACAATTATGGAGGCCGGGAAGTCTCACAGTCTGTTGTCTATAAACTGGAGTCCCAGGAAAGCCAATGATGCAGTTCCAGTCCAAACCCAAAGGCTTGAGAACTAGAGAAGCCACTGACATAAGATCCTATCTAAATGTAAAAGCCCAAAAGCCAAAGGGCCAATGGTGTAAGTTCTGGCCAAAGTCCAAAGGTCAGAGAACCTGCAACACTGATATTCAAGGGCAGGGGAAGGTCAGTGTCTCAACTAATCTTTCTTCTGCTTTGTGTTCTATTTGGGCTTTAAAGGAACTGAAAGATGGCTTAGTGAGGAGGATCTTCTTTACTTAATCTTCTATTTAGATGCTAATTTCTTCCAGAAACATCCTCAGACACACCCAAAAATAAAGTTATATCAGTTCTCTGGGCAACCTTTAACCCAATCAAGTTGAAAAATTAACCATCCAGGCTATAAATTGAATTATATATAAAAGGTTCTTTTAAATAAAATAGTACTTAAGTATATTATTAGTATGTCTATACATCTATTTTCCTTAATATTCCAGATATTTTGAAATGGGACCAAAGCTGGACTATTACAATATTCCAAATTATTTTTCTTTTCATGTTATTAGGCCTTTAATTTTTCCATTTTATATTGTTTATACTCAACCATGAAAACACAGCAAAGAAACGCACAGAAAGTGCAAATTGAATGTTTTTATACTCTCAGTTTTCTGTAGTGACATATTTTTTCTTTTTATGAGAAACTTTATTTCTTTTAAAAGCAGGTATAATTTTCCTCTGATATTTTATATTTTCTTTTATTTCTTTCCTCGAGAAATTATTTCAAAATAGCTAAAAGTCTTTATTCCATATCTAAACCCTGTTGTCTCTTGTCTTTTACTATTGAAATTTAAAATATTTTGCTTTTCCAATAACCAAACTTTAGAAAACATAGGCCTCCATTTTTTTCATAATACAAAAATTATCTACAATTTTCCATGTGTTACAATATAAAAATATTAGATGCCCATCTTTAGAAACTTATATCAATGATAACATTTTCTATGAATTTATATATAGAACTGGAAATAATCTGCTATGTCATATGTATCTGGACAGTCACTTGGCAAAATCATAACTAATATGTAAAAATACATATGCATGCATGTGTTTTAAAGGAACTGTACAAATAATATACAAGCTCGCCTCTGAGGAATATTTTCATTGTGGTTTCAAAAAGGAAATTAAAACGATATTAGACTTTATCTATGTTCATAGCGTGTGCCAGTTTGGATTAGAATCTAATATGTGATAAAAGAATGATATGTAATCATTAATTTTAATCAGATTTAACAAATGTTAAGATAGTAATTTGGTAAAACAACAACAACAAAAAAACAAACAAACAAACAAAAACACTGCATTGGAGGTCCGAAGGCCTGAAATCAAATTCTATGTAAACTTCGGTGATTCTGTTACTTCTTATCTGTGAATAGGTGAGGTTGGTAATATTTTATAGGTTGATGTATGGCATGTATTAATGGAAAAGCAATTTAAAGTACTAGTTAATATAAGTCAGCAAGTTATTTGTATTAAGGAATACAAAAGTTATAATAGGAAATAAATGTTTTTCATGTTTTTACATCCTTAAAATGTTAACTCAAGTACTTTTTTTCTTTTTATTAAATTTATTTGTGTGACCTTGGTTAATAGCATTACATAAGTTTTAAGTGCACAATCTTATATCATCTGTATATTGCATTGTGTGCTCATCACTCAAAGTCCAGTCCAGTCTGTCTCTGTTACCATATATTTGACTCCTTTTCCCCTCTTAATCTTCCCTCAAGTACTTTTAAATTATTTTTTACAAGTTTTTCAAAGGTACATTTTGTAATCAAACCCTTTTAAAAAGTTAAAAGATGATTCACTTTCAACATGAACAACAGAAATAAATGATAAAATGATTTTTAAAAATGATTTAAAAAAAAAGATGATAAATTTCTTTCTGGGCCTTGTCCAAACGAGCATTAATTTAGAATTTTTTAGTCTGAATTATTGAATTTCTTTTGTTGTTCAAATATCTGGGTGTCTATTTGTGTTATTTTGATTATTCATTCATTGTGATTTTTTTAATTTAATACATTCCTCGAGCCCAGCATTCTATTGGAGGTCAAAAATGTAAATGAGAGGCAAAGCTCCTCATCTCTAGCTGGAGATCTACAAACATACACAAATAATTGAAAGACAAAAGTTAAATTAAAACCAAAGCATAATAAGAACACCTCTACCTTGGTCTGAGGTTGGTTGAGACTTTAAGATAGGGGTAACATCAGAGATGTGTATTAATATAAAATATGAATTTCAATTGAATACAATATAGAGTTCTACCCAATACCCAGTGCAATAATAGGGACATGGTTATTACTGAATGAAGATAAGATGGGGTGGGTAATATGCTGATGTGCAAAAGCATACAAGTACATGGCTTATTTAGGGTGTAGGGAGACACTGGATGTTGCTAATACATTGGTACATGATATTTGGTAAGAGAATGAACCAGAAATGGACATGAAGAAATAGCTTGGGGACTGATCATAAGGGCTTTGTATATTTCACTAAGATGTTTAGATTGTATCTTACACAAAAACCACAGCCAGTAGAGGTTCCACAATAGGAGAATAACATCTATGAACTGTTACTTAGAAAGGTACCTGTGACGATAATATAAGAAGAGAAACTACTGGAGAGACTGTTGTAAGAATATAAGAGAATGAAGCTCTGATAGAATTTTGGAGGGAGTTTTAAGAAAAGTAGCAAATTCCGGAGATATTTCTAGAGTAAAAATGACATTTCATGACTGACTGATTTTAGAGAGTGATGGAGAAATAAGGAAAAGATTATTCACTCCGTGAACATGCTCAGCCTTTCACCTACACTCTTGTTAAACCTTCATGGTTAGACATTGGTTTAGGTATAGGGGACACAGAGACAAATTGGACACAATGTTTGCCTTTGTAAAGCTGACTGCTTGGTGTTTCTCCTAGTGAGATTTTAGTTTTGATGATTGTGACATTAATTGATGAATGCTTTTCTGATATATAGGATAAGACTAAGCTTTCCCAAAATATAGAAATCAATCATTGGGTTAAGTTCGCTTTCTTGAAATCTTCAATCTCTTGTCTTCAATATTTTGATGTCACTGGGCTAGTATGCTACTCTCTGTTTCTTCCTAAATGACTTAGAAAAAAAAATATGTGTGCAGGGTTTTTTAAGAACAATTTATTACTGTATTAGAGAGACATAGAACTGTATTACCCCCAAGATTTTCATTGCAGTTTGCTTTTGAATATTCGTAGGTTCAAATTGAGTAGAGAGGTTGTTAATTAGTGTGCAGATTTTTTAATTGTCTATAATAGGTAGCTAATTGGTGTTTTCCTTAAAGAATGAATTTAAGGAAATGTGCTTTGAAAGTGGGCTGTTAATCGCACTGTTCTAAGTAGTAGATACTATTGATTGAGTAAAATAAGCAGTTTTGATTGTTTGACTGCAGGCTTTATTCTGGGAAACCAGAATTAAATGGTGACAATAATTACAAAACTTAATGCATAATAACTTTGACCTAACTCTGAGTGTATTTTGTAAAAATTAACTCATTACTTGATGTGATCTGAAATCTTCATTCTGCCCTTCGTCATCTGCCCACTGCAACCTTTTCACTACCCCACCTCCATTCCTCCCCAAACTGTTTCATCTAACCCACAGCTGCTTGCTGTTGGAATCCTTTTGCCCCACAAGTGGCCCCTTTTTATGGAATGCGACAAATAGGTACACCTACCTTCTGTGGCATCCATGTGGTTCTCCAGAAACTCATATATCCTTGCCATTCCAGACAATGGAAATATAGGCTGATCGACTGGTATGCCTTGTCTTATCTCTGCTATCTCTCTTCAGTGTTCTTTTCCAACTGCTTAGGCTGGCCCTGAGACAGATCTACTGGTTAACTGCCCAAACAGACATCTAATCAGGTAATAAAATGCCTGAATCCCTTTCTTTAAAGGAACTCCATATTAGTCCCTCAGCACTACCTCTACATCCTTCTCTTGGCTTCAAGGAGCGACAACAGCTTCTCATTATGAACATGGATTCCTCACAAGACAGAGGACAGGGGTCTAGATAACCATCCTGTTCCTTCACAGATTCTATAGAGGAGATGAAATGATGGTGATAGCAGGGACAGTTTTGCCTTCTTATAGTAAGCTCATGTCCTGTCCATACTTTAGGCTGCTCATAGATTATTCTCTTTTAAACATGGAATACTTAGCATCCTTGACAATTCTGCACCAAAAGAAAAATTCTCACATAACATCCTGTTGCAGGTATACACTTATATACACACCTGCATACAAATGAGTTCTAGATACCCTTTGCTAATCACAAAAGTAATAGAAAAGTAAACTTCTAAACAGTGAGAGAGCATTCTTTCAGAGAGCCTTGGGTTTTGCTTTGTCCAACCTCAATTTAAAACCTTTAAATTATACGCAAATTTAGTTTAATGATTTTACAAATTGGGTTGTTTGGTTTTCACTTCAGTTCTCCCAAATAGAAGAGTGAGACTGCTCTATGCTCATACACAGAGAAGTGTTGACTGTCAGTTAAGAATGGGCACATACCCTCTCACAATCCCCTAGTGACACTGTTGTGATTATAGTCTTTTTAAGAAAACAGGAAAGTATATAAAAAAATTTAATGGCTTTATCGAGATAATTTATATACACTTATTTAAAGTGTACAGTTAGATAATTCTTGTTATATTCACAGAGTTGTGCAACCATTAACACGGTCAATTCTAGGATATTTTTCTCAACACTTGCCCCCACCCCCGCCAAAAATAATCTCGTAGTCATTAACAGTCATTTTCCATCTTCTCATCCTTCCAGTTCCTGGCATTGCTAATCTACTTTCTACCTCTAGAGACTGCATAAAAATAAATTTATATAGTATAAGGTCTTTTGTGATTGACTCTTTTCACTTTGCATAATGTTTTTAAGGTTCATGCATGTTGTAGCATGTATTGGTATCTCACTCATTTTTTTTATTATGGAATAAAATTATAAATACATTTTAAAAACTCTGTTGCATATCAGGTTTTCCACAAATAAACTGAGAGGTGGAATTAGGCATGCAAAAGGCTTATTAGTGAGTAACACCTGTGAAAGAAAAATAGCAGAAGCATAATTGTATAGGAAGGTTCTCCCATCAGACCACAATGCTCATCTCCCAATGGTGTCTCCCAGAACAAAGATTGCCCATTAGAGGAAATGGCTGTGCTTTTGTACCATTACCTTGCATGGTGATTGGCCAGGCGCTGTCTTGAGAATAAATGCTGAGGCAAAGCCAGAGACTCTAGTTGTTAGCTAACCACACTTCTTGCAACTGGGCAGCAAGTTCATTCTTAAAGGGTAGTCAGAATGTAACATCTCTGTAGCAGCCATGGATAAAATAAACATCTGTTTAAAAGAGGCACTTCAGTTATCCAGATGTGCACTCTGAGAATAATAGATTAAAAATAAGCCTCCACTATATTTTCATCCATTGTCTTCTCTCCCTCAGCAGTTATAAAGCAGAGAGGTTCTCACCTTCTTCCTTTTTGAGTCGGCTTTCTTCAAATAAGAATCTTTATATACCATGGGAGCTCAATAAATACTATTGATTGACGGACCTAGACAAGCAAGACAAACATTTCTTATTTGGACCTAAAGTCTTCTTTTTGTTAACACTGCCGCTCTACATCTCTGGAGCCACTTCTTATTGAAATCTTATGAATAACATTGAACTATATGCTCCATCTAGTCCCTAGGTGCCTGAAACCTTCACGAATTCCACATACCACGTTGTGAACTAGGAAACTAACCGGGTATGCCCTCAGCTATAAAATTTGCCACTCAGAAAACTACATATTCGTAATTTGAGAACCTGTAATGATGCATTGTACCTGACAGATGATCTAATCTCTAGATACATATTGCTTTCAGTTTTACTTATTGAAGATGGAAAAGATTTCTCTCATTTCTATGATGTATCTTCATATGCTTTTAATGAATCATAGTAGCAGTATCATAAAAATTAAGAAATTCCATTGATTCAGCTATGAAAGGCTTCATTGCTCACCATGCACGATAAACCTGCATCATTGTTTGCACATAATATACATATTTAAGGACATAATTCATTTCAGAGTACACAGCACGCTGTTTGATAATAGGAAAAGCCTTAATTTTTTTTTTTTAAATCTGGGGCAAATGCAATGGAAATAGCTTTGGAAAATAGTGGAAAGCCATACATCATGAGGAATTTAATTAACTAAAGTTTATTGCTTCATACACTTTAATTTTGATCACAATAAAAATAAATGATTATGTGTCTTTAAAGTCAACTATCTTAATCTTTTCAAGGAATACTGTAATCTCCTTGATAACTTAGACAACAGCCTAGAAACCACTGTTCTACCTCTCTGTAAGGAACATATTTCCCTATGAAATATACATTAAAGAAATATTTTGACCAACACATAAATGTATTTCATAGTTTATTTTAGCTAATATATAGATAGTGTTAAATTATTATACGACCCTTTGCCACCAAGCATCTTCCTTCCTCTTCTGACACAAGGGCATGGTGGAAATTAACAAATAAAACTGGAATTCAAGTCCCTCACATGATTAAAGAGTTTACAAATATTGAAGAAAATATATTTATACTTGGAACATTGTTAAATATTAGAGGTAGAAAAACAAAAATGCATTTTTTGAAGATGATGAAAGTCAAATGTACTTGAGCAACACTACATACCTCCTGTGAGAAAATCATAAGTTGGACATATACTACGTTTTAAGTGCCCCTAAGAAAATCATAACTTGACTGTCTTGATGAGATATTTGATTTCTTGAAAGATTGAAAGTTAAAGGAATGAAAA
This sequence comes from Eidolon dupreanum, assembly GCA_028627145.1. Classification (NCBI taxonomy): domain Eukaryota; kingdom Metazoa; phylum Chordata; class Mammalia; order Chiroptera; family Pteropodidae; genus Eidolon; species Eidolon dupreanum. The sequence goes on from CM053507.1 coordinate 31,919,163, forward strand.
ATAGAGAAAAAGATATCTCAACTCTGAACCTATTCTTTTCAATGTGGAGCTTGGCCCATCTACTCTTCTTGCAGTTTGAAATTCTTCCTCCCTCACGTGCATGCATATGCACTATTCTTCATCTTCCCTTCATGGTTCCACAGTTTTCATCTTCAGTTTTCTTGTGAAAAGTTGGCAGATGTCTATGGGGAAATTAAGATGATCTTTTGTATGCCAGGAAGTGATTTCAAAATAAGTATGCAGACTATAGTTAGGATTAATATACATATCTATTAGGGATGATATGGTTCTGGCTTTCCAATGATGTACCAGTCACACAAACAGATTTACAACCTGCATTGAGCAAATACTTGTTATTTGCATATTGGTGCAGTGCTGGGTATTATTCTGTGTCCTAAGCAGAGAGACATTTCACACTCTCTATGCATTCAGAGGACGGGCACATATTGTTTTAAGTGTCCCTAAGAAGAGAAGACCTAAAATTGATTAAAGGGGAAATATAACATGGTCAAGATAAAACTCATCATATAATCTGTCTTGAAGCATGTAATATCTATTGTGTATAGAAGCAGGCAGAACCTTAAAGTAAATGTCATGAGTTAAAGTGTGAGGAAGAGCTAATACAAAGTTAGAACTATTCAACTTTAAAGAATTTTTATTCATTCAACAGATGTTTACTGGGGCTACTCTGCACCAAGTTTTGTTCAGTATATTTACATTTAATACAGAAAATATACACTTCCCATCCTTGGAAGCAAGAGGGGAGTGAAGAGCCAAGTAAACCAAGATGAGTGTCTGCCAGTGGTGTGGAGAATGGCTCCCTGCCTTGGTTAGGTTTGGATCAGATGTCTCCAGTAATCCCTCACAGTGCTGATTTTCAGTGACCTCGTATTATGTAGACACTGGTTATCAAGGTGGTGGGTGTAAGCGCCATAGGTAAGGTATAAAAATAAGTTCTGTAGGAGTTAAAGGAAAGGGAAATGCTTCCTTTTAAAAGTAATCTGAAAAGGCTATGTAGCAATAAAAAGAAGATTTGAAGTGAGGTTTAAAGTGTGGGTAAGACTTTGTGTAAAAGAAAATAAATGGTCTAAAAGGAGAAAAAAATGAGTGAAGAGTTGTGAAGACAAGTGCTCAATTGTTCAGGAGGGAGAGTATTAAGCATGTTGGCCACAGTCATGATTTTTGTAGAGGAATAACAGGGACCTAGGCTAGAGAAATTGGCAGGGTCCTTACATAGTCGAAGATAATGCTGCTCCTCTTAATGGAAGAAAAGAATACATGTGTTCATTTGTTAATTAATACAAGATTTTTATGCCCTCAGAGACAGATCAGCATCACTATTTCCTTTTCCCAGCATCACTAAAACCTTGGATATACTTGAGTCTTTCCTTATAGGGAAATGTGAGAATAGATATTCATTGTTTTTGACTGTCAGCTGCTGTTTTTGGTTCACTGCTGGGTTAACAATTTGCTCTTATTCAAACTGTTGAAATACTAGATCAAAAACAGGGGTTAAGTAAAGAATAGATGATCCAGAGAGTAGCATTGCTCCTAAGTACAAGGTTACTTTTTAATCAAGGGTGTTCTCTAAGTGAAATATAGTTCAAATAGCTAGAAGGTAGAGAAAGAACTAGTGCATAAGGGGTGTGTGTGTGTGTGTGTGTGTGTGTGTGTGTGTGTGTGTGTGTGTGTATTTAATAGATTAGTTCTCTTAATTTTCAGTGGTACCTTTACTGCTACACTAGCTTTTTTTATACAGTTGTCTAATAGGCAAAAATAACTTCAATATTTGCAATGATACAAATGAACAAGAGGATGAAAACTTTCAGAAATCTCTGTTTACTTATATAAATTTACATTTATATGCATGTGTTAAATGCGCATGTGGTAATTTTTGTGAACTACTTGCTCAACTGAGCAATGATACAGATAAATTAAGCAATGATATAAGTGCATTATATCACATTTAAAGTGAAGGTACTTGGGGTCTCTTAGTTGGTTTTCCTCTATTTCTTAGATTTCATCCACATTGTGTTTTCAGGTAAAGATGAGCTGAACAAACAGATGAACAAAAACTTTTGTAATGCTGTCTAATTGAGTCAACGTTTTGTTTTCCAACCATAATTTTTAAAATAATTTGCTTTATTTTAACATGTATGCCTTTGAAACTGCCATGTTTAAGTATAAAATGGGAAATGTAGTTTTTATGATTTCTTACTTGAGGATTCTCAGCTGGTTGGAGGTATTTACTAGCCTTTATTGAATGTCTGTAGTCTTTGTTTTTTTTTTTTTTCTTTTTTTCCTGGCTTGTCCTCTATAATAGTCTCTGAATTTCTGCTGCAAGTGTATACCTAATGAAGATAAGGATTACTTCTTTTTATGAACAACCCAGTGGATACTGTCCTGGAGTTAAGGGGTACTGCACTCTGCACTGAAGAATATGTCTAAATCTTAGCCAAACCTGACCCTTTACAGAGCTTCATTGGTGAGATAAGAGTCCTTTGTGCTTGGTACAATCAAATTGGCAGGCCTGGCAAACTGCTAAGCTCTAGGCCAAATTCAGCCCACAGATGTGTTTCTTTACATCTTCACAGGGCTTTCACTTTTTTTTTCTTTTGTTTTCTTCGGAATACCTTAGTGAGTACTACAACTCCCAAATTTGTTTCTTAAGCTGCCCTATTTGAGGCCATCAACATTATCTGTGTGGCCCTAAAATCACAGTGCTTGAGTTTTCTTGAAGTGGCTAGAGATGGCTGCAGGAAGAACAACAAATTCTCAATCCTAGCTTCAAAATTATTATGTCAGAAATTTCAGAGGGTTTTCAAGGTATCTGCCATTAAAAAAAAAAAAAAATATATATATATATATATATATATATATATATATATATATATATATTCCACCTACAGCCATGCCACCCTGAACATGCTGATCTTGTCTGATCTCGGAAGCCAAATAGGGTCAGGACTGGTTAGTACTTGAATGGGAGACCACTTAAGAATACCAGGTAGTGTAGGCATTAAAGTTTTATATATATATATATATATATATATATATATATATATATATATATATATTCTTTGGTGGTTCTAATGTACAGGGAGGGGTGAGAATGACTGTGATAGCACTGGATAAAATATAACTTACTATATTAACTACACAATATACACTAATTCAAGGCTTAGACTGTTGCAATATTATCAAGGAAAATAAAACCTTCAATAAATAAACAAAACCACAAAACCTATATTAAATGATTACTATGGGCTAAGCATCTCATGTATGTAATGTTATTTAGTTTTCATACTAATGGAACATTTTTTTGTTCTCTTCTTAGTTTCTTGACCTTGATCTCTGTTATATGCCTTTCTCACTCTGCACATACCAAAGCCCTCACTCTTAGTCTCCTTACTCTGGTGTATTTTCTTCATAGTAATTTATTTTTCACTGAAATTATTTTACTTATTTACTTTTTTGTTGCCTTTTCTTCTGTCATGTAAGCTCAGTGATGATAGGTCTTTGTTTAGTTCATTCCCACATTCCATGAACCTAGAAACTGCTTTATCATCAGAACTGAGATCTTTTTAAATTAATGAATGTCTACACATTTATTATTCTCCTTAACTTCTATCTTCTTATGCCTTCTCTGTATTTTTTCCTTTTGTTTAGAAAATTTTAATATTTATTTGAAGCCAGTTTTTTTAGTGTTTTTAATAGCGAAAAAAAAACTGTACCACATCTTCATATTTCCAAAATAGTATCTAATTATTACTGGAGTTCTTATATCCCAACCTAGATTATCCTATTATATAGGATTGATTTTAAGATGAATAAAATGCATAATATAATTTTTTTCCTTGTTTTTAAACTTAATCACAATTATCTAATGGTAGCCTTACATTCCTCACAGAGGTATTGTTATGATTAATGTCTTTTTAGTAATTTCAAAATAGTAAGTCACCCTAAACCCCTAAGAGAAAAATGATTCTATAAATATACATGATTAGTATTATAGTTTTCTTATTTGTGGACCACAGAGAGAAAATATTTGTTCACATTTACAAGTGTATTGTTGAGATTAATTAATTAGTGTTTACAAAGCAGCCAGAATATGGGGGAAAACACATTTTTCTTTGCTATTTAAAGTGTATTTTAAAGGTGAATAGGCAAATTGTGTTTGCAGTTTAGAATTTACTTATTTATCTTGAATATTCAGATAAATTACTGTTTTGCACTTGTCCTCTGCAACCACACATGAGACCCTAATACCCTTTTCACTTATGTACTTGGGCAGACATTATAACCCTTTACTTTTTGTTTCAATAAAGTGAAAGCAAATGGTCAATGCATACTATATTATTTCTTCTTTCCAAAACTAGCTCATTCTGGAAAACATGCAGATTATTTTATTGCTATTTCCTGTTTTCTTTGTTGATATGATAGATGTATTTTGTCTTTTGAATATGATTTTATGATTCTTGACATTTTCTTTCTGGACAGATGAGGAACTGATGCTCCTCTTTTGGCTCTTTATTTAACTATTACACATGTTGACTCTGAGAAAATAGGACACACACCAAAACCATGTTGTTTTCCTCTTGTACTTATTTATTTTGTCTTATGCTGTTTGAAGTTAATTGAAACTAAGTATTCATGATTTTTTAAATGGGTTGCAATGTGAATTTTGGCTCTAAAGCTTGTCAGAGTACTCTACTTCCCTATTCAAGTTCACCTACTCATTACCTCTGTACAGCTGTGTTTTCAGTGTATTACAGCAGGCTCTCTTCAGTTGATATTGACCCTTTTCCCCTAAATTAGCATATATTACACAGCCAGTGATTGTGTAAAGGCACAAGATTACATGATAGCTGTGGTATCTCTATACCAACTTCTAGTTAGTTAACTGGTACCAAAAGGCCAGGGCAGAGCCAGGAACTCCAGTTAAATTAAAATTGAACTGCCATTTGATTTTTTTTTTTTTTTTTGCATAATCCCTTGCATGGCAAAAAGCTTTACAGAAAAAGTGAAATTATGCTTGTTATTCTTGTGGAGAAGAATGATTAATCTGTTCCATATTTTTCTCTCACACCCTTACTTATTCCTCCCTCTACGACAAGTAGCCCTAAGATTTTTTTTGGTTTTCTCTTTCACTTTGGATTTTTTTTTTTTTTTTGCTAATAATGCGTAACAAATTTAGGGAAAGATAAGACATGTTGATGAGGAGAGATCAGGTATAAAATTGAATTGTAAAAATTATATAAATTGCATAGGTCCTTGGTGGGTTAAGGAAATAGAGGTTTATTTGAAGGTTATTTGAAGATAAGGGTTATGCCCCACTATAGTAATAAAGACCAAGAGAACATAACTCAGCTTCTCTCTGTCTATCTTCCCTCCGTCTACAAAAACTAAATTTGCCTTTTGTTTCTTCTCTAGTCAAATAAATATAGATATTTCAGTATGAAGTTAGAACATCTGGCTAACCATGTCAATGTTATACATTGTATAAAAATAATTCTAAATCGTAAAAAAATAAAGTTCAACTTTAACTGATTAATATATTTAGCTTTATATTGCTTTCAAGACCCACAAAGAGATGAGATGATATCTTCGGAGGTTAGAGTTGGATTTGAATTCTTTAGAGATGATGAAATTTTTAGGTGTTTTTATTCTTCCCTCCAAACTGACAAAATATTTCACAAGTTAAGGGAAACATTGAAAGTGTAATGAAAACACCGTGCCCAAGACTGCATAAATGCATCTTGTTTTATTTATGTTTCTGGATTTTGCAAAGCTAAATTATTGAATTTCTTTGTTGTTTTGACAGAACCATGCTTAACTACCTTAATAATTCTTTTAAGGTGCTTTTAAATAGAGCTGGAACTACAGAGAGTAGAAGGCTAGAATTATGCCTCATTTAACACCAGGCTTGCCAGGAATGTGCTTTACTCTCTTGACCTCAAGATTTGTTAATTAGTTAATTTGTTATTTTTCACCTTTAAAATAGTTCAACAGAAAATGGAAATGTATTGCCATATACATTTAGATAAATATTTATACTCTTACAAAAAAATAAATCACTATGCAGCTAACTCTTCTATAATATATACAATTATTTATTTGGTTAGCTATTATGTTATTAACTTATATTCATGTAAAATAATATCACCTACTTCTATTATTATTCTATAAAAAATGTTCTCTGCCTGGAGTCAGAGTGTTGACTCTTAAAAATTGTAGAATAGAAAAAAGCATATATATGAATATGCAGCTTTGATGATGCTATCAAGAGTGTGTAGTTTCTAAAAAACTCCTATCACATTATGTGAAGATGAGTCTTTGCAGTACAACTCAGCTTTTGCTTAAATAGGCTATGTCTGCTTTTATGTTTTGTATCACAAACCATTTTAACTTAAACAGAGTCACCTAAAATCTGATTGCTATAGACCATGTACCCTGAGAGTTAGCATAGTGCTGAATGGAATGATGTAAACTTTTTAGAATAAATGTATTAAAGATGTGATAGTAAACTTAGAGTCATATTGGAAGTTTGTTGAGAGGGGAATAAAGCATCAAAATTGAAGTCATTGAGCAATTTTCACAAAATTTGTGGGTTCAATATATTGAAGGTCTCATAGTAGAGTTTCTCATAGTAGAGAATGACAGGTTTCAACTAGACAAAATGTGATTAATTCTTTATGCTGAGGCAGAAATTTCTTTATTCAACTTGAAGAATAATTCTTTAACTCAGAATTGCCAAATGATTAGTTTCTTGTTTGCCATGAACCGTATTGTCTGTACCCTTGTTCAAGCACTTAATCATGCACTACCTTACAATGTTTTTTCTTGGATTGTTGCCTTTTATAGTATTTAGCTCTTCTATTGTTTACGTCCTCATGTAGAATATACCTACAAGTAAATTACTGAGGCAGGAAACAAGGTATTAATGTGTGTGTGTGTGTGTGTGTGTGTGTGTGTGTGTGTGTCTGTGCATCTGTGTTAATGTACTTTGAACTCAGTAAACATTAAGAAATATTGCAGATTTGATAGTATTTTGAAGAATCCCAGAAGACAAAGCACTATGAAGTAAGGTAGGACCTCATAATATCCACTAAAAGAGTTACTGTTGTGTAATTATGAGAAAAGACATAGCAGATAAGAGTTGATCCTCACCCTCACTTCCCTCCCAAAAAATTGAAAACATAAGGGAACCTGTAGACTTGGAAAGAACTGTGAATTGGTAAATATTAACTGGGAGAGAGAGAAGAGGTTAGCTTAGTAATTTGCAGGACACAATCACAGCACACTGTATTCTAAGTACCTAAAGCTTTCAAAGCCTTGGAATATATTAAAGAGTGTATTAAAGAACTCTGCTTATCTAGGTTTATCTGTGATCAATCTGATTTCCTTCAACTGTTAATTTGATTTGGAGAATTGTGTATTATTTCTAGTGATAAATGAAGAATGGGTGGAATAAACAGCAAAGCAGAGGGATATTGCACCTATAGTTTTAAGAATCATTAAACATTAATTTTAGACAACACTATAGAGGAAAGTGATTTATCATAGATTTCCATGAACGAAATTGTCTGAGAAGGCAGTCTAAAACATAGAAAGGAAGTCAATGTACACATTAATAGAAGAAAAGGATTGCTATAGGAACAAGTGTGTAGCATTAGAAGCAGACTCATATTCTGCATAAAAAAGTGATCACTATAAATGAACAGATAACTTATATTAGAAAATTTGCAAAAACTAAATAATTTAAGATGTTCGTTTGTCCCTTCTCAGCTCAGGTAATTCAGAAGCAGCTCATGGAACAAAATTACACACTAAGAATTGTTGGACAACTATAGATGTTAATATTCATTTTATCTTTAGAATAAGGCTTAAATATACTTTTTAAACCCAGTCAGCACCGAAATGTATTAATGATAAACAGAGAATAAATCTGAGTTTTTATAATATTAGAGATAAACTTGAATGTCAGTTTTTTTTTTTTTTACTATAAGCTGAAACTTCATGTGCTTTTTAAAACTTTTATACAGTTTCTAAAGTATTTGTCCCTACCTCAATCAGAAAATAAGAGGTAGATTTACTTGCTTAATAAACAAATCAGTAGTTAAAAATGATGTTTAGAGTATTTGTGATATGAAGCTTAGATAATAGATAAATAGATAGAGGATAGAACCAAATGTATAAATATCTTCATTGCTCTCTAGGATAGACCGAAAAAGAGGTAACTGTGTCTTTGCTAAGTTCTTTGAATATGAGTTTGGGCCCTACCATGAAAGACTGATAGGCATTTTTTTTTTTTTTAACTTCCTGAGGGAGAAAAAACAATTAGAAATTCTAAAAGCTTGACTTTAGCCAGAGGAGACTCACTGGAATTTGGAATCTTAGATCCAGTAAAATACAGCAGCAAAGTGCTATGATTGATGACATTATTGGGTGATATTTATCTCCCATATCTATTTTATTAGAGAAAAGCAAAGGCATGGGAATTAGGAAAAGGAGCCTGTAGAGTGCTTACATTTTTAATATCATGAAATGGAGGTGAACCCAATACAGAGTTCTACAAGGTTGAACAGAGGGTGCAACTGAGACGATCATGCACCGGTATCAATCCTGGGTAACCAGATTATGGGGCCCCCCTCTTTAGGCTTAGGATATTCTAATGCAAAAAGTCAAAACCAAAATTAAAAACAGTATTAAGGGGAAAGAAACCAGCCTTTTCTTAAACCTGTCTTTGGGAAGAGTTTGAGAAGTTTGTGTTACAGGGAACAAAAAAGCTCCTAAAAGAGTGAAATAGGACTTAGGTAGAGATTACAAAGAGCCTGTACAATTCATATCTTTTTGGGTACTGGAGACTTATTGTGTCTTCTGCTACTGAGTCATTGTTATTGTAAGAACATTGTTTTCATTAACCCGTGTTGCTTCATTTCTTCCATCTGGTGGCCAACAGTACATGAACAGAACACCAGGACTGGAAGAGAGAACAGCTTGTAATATTGCTTTGGTGGCTCCTAGTGATTGTTGTAGTTGCTACCTTTGCGGCCAATTATACTGTCAAGGAACGTTAAGTCACCAGACAGAGGCTAGAGTTGAGTGAGGAGAGAAGGGAGAGTCAACAGACTTTGCAAAGTATTATTGAGTCAGCCTGCCCAATTGTGACTTAAGAAAGATGTTAAGTAAATTATTTTAAAATACAATTATTTGGGAAAGCTATGAAGCATACTAACTATATCTATAGCTCTCATTGAGAACACTGTTGTGAAATGCCTCCTAGAGATGGTTCTGAGGATTAACAGAGAACTCATTAATTGATTAAACAAAACAAAATAAAACAAAAACACCTAGAAGATGTTTTGAGACCAGTATTTAAGGATGTGAGCAAGACCTGAAATGTAAGACATAGATTAAAGCCATAGAGATGGCTTTAGAAAACTGCTTTCCCCCAGTAGCCAGTCTTACAGCAACAACAGGGAACACCCACAATAACAACTGCTAAACGAAGTAAACCATGGAATCTGTTGCTGAAAGATGCCAGTAAGAAACAGTGTGGAAGCTGAGCAAAGGTAGAGATAAAACCTCTGAGATCAGCTGTCACAAAGATCCTGCTGTGAAATGCTAGGCACCAGGTCTGATTTTGGAGGCCTCAGTTGGAGTGTTATGGGCCAAGGGAATCTTGTCACACAGAGTGTAACCTCTGACATGTCTCCTTAGCAGCATGAGTCAGTCTTGAGCAAAAAGGGGATACTTGATATGCCCCCAAAATTAGAGACTACTCTCTGTCAGTGTACTCAAGGGAGGAAGCTGTCTGACACTTATATGTTCATTCAGGAAGCCAAGGAGAATGTTCTGGCAGTTGTAAAGCCTTAGGCTCTAGTTTTCTGCTAGAGAGTGTAACCTTGGAAAGAGTCAAGATCATGAAAATATCCTTGTTTGTTCTGTTCCTAATATTGATGCTACAGCTTATTCTAAAATTGATAATTTGGGTGAAGCCAACATGACAAACTTTACCTGACTTGATTTCTTTCCCTGTTCTCTATTATGTTGGATAGTACAAATAATAATTGTCAAAAATGTGCAAGAGGGGTCATCTTGTGTTTTATTGAAATATATCAATATGCAGAAAAATAATTTATAAATTATTAATATCTTAATGTAATAATGTATACTCAGCAGATAGTCCATATAATGTTGACGATTTAGAATCAAGGACATGTTTTCAGTTTTATTATTATTTATCACAGTTTTGTATTTACCTAGCATATGCTGCCTGACAGACATTGGTGAGATACAGTGTATGTAGAAACAAAAATACCATATAGGAAAATATAAAGTATACATGAACTCATATTGTGAGTGTTGGAATTTGACTTTAGGATTCATTAGTTTTGGAGTAATTAAGGGCAGTGCAGGAAAATGTAGTTTCAAAAGCAATGATTGTTGAAACAGGAGTTACTACAGCCGCTGCATCTCAGAAAATTGCCTGCATAAGAGAAAAAACTTAAGTTTTCTGAGTGTTTCTGTTTTGTTTTGTTGTAGTATTTTGGACCCTTTCCATGAAAAATTCTGATAAAATGCAGTTGGTACACATCCCCCACCCTCACTTAGACTTAGATAACCAGGACCCTGTCTTGAGCTACCTTCTTCTCAGACCCTTCTCTGGCCATCTTTCCACTACACCCCTTCCAAAGGGATGTGCTCAACTGGGACTTGTGTCTCTCTTCCTCCCCTGACCCCCCACTCTCAATACTATACTATTGGTATCAGGGAGCTAAAAATTTTCTGTCCCAATTACACTCCTATCATGGTTCCTGGCCCTGCTCAGGATCCTTCCAGTATCTGTCTTGGGAGGCTGGGGCAGAGACAAGGAGGAACAGATAAGGCTAACATGCAGCTTGTTGTCTCCAAGCATGTGCCAGGCTTCTGTTTCTTCCTGATGGAGTATGGTGTGGGAAGGGAACAGGGTGAGGCTGAGGGCTGGGTCCTCTGTACTTTTGCTTCTGGCCTTGCAAATGCTAACAAATGTTACTGAAACAAAAACAAAAAACTATCACAGTTATCTGGGGATCAAAAGTAACATTAACTTGTTTATGATTAAATGAAGGGGAATTAAGATTGCATGAGCTAACTCTTAAAAGTAAATGAGTTTATTTTTCAAATAGCATTCTTCCTTATTAAAATATTTATGTTCACATGAGTATGATATTTACTTGCCAGTTGTCAATACTTATATCCATTGAATAATCAGAAAATTGTATAAATCCATTATTAATCAAATCAGTAAAAGTAAAGACAAGCAAGCAAACAAACAAACAAACAAATCCCACGGTTAAGCCATAAGTAATGCAATCCTACTGTTTTCATATAACTTGTGTCTAATTTACATGTTTTATAAAAATTAAAATAAGGCTTATAATTCTATTTGTTTTTATCCAGTCCTAAAAGTATTCTATTTACCCAAGACTAGCGTAGTCACCACATTCAGGTGTTTAGTTAGCACATCTTTATAGTAGCTAGTCAAATAATTTGAATGTAATATTTATGAATTTACAATGTAAGTCATTGCAATACAAAGAGTCAAAATGAAGGAAATCTAAAATAATTTTGGAAGTTATAAAAAATAAATTAGAGGTTGCATAGGGACTTAGTGATAGATATAAGGAAAATTTCAGTTGTCTAAAAAGCAATTAATTGAGGTTTGTGGTAAAGACTTTGGAGTGAGAGAACGTGAAGAGAACACATAAAAATCATGTTAAGAGTAGAAATTGATGGTTCAGCAATCCATTGTATGTAAGAGACAAAATAAACATGGGTAGAAAACTTTCATTTTATACTGGTGTTGAAATTAGACAGTTGTACAGTGAATGATCATGAGAATACTGGGTAATAAACAGCGAACAGTGAAGCCTTATCTAGTTTGAAAGCAGTATCTGAAGTAAAAAGAAAATAATGGTAATGGTATGGGCTACCACAGGAATATAGATGGCAGAATAGTCACCATTTATATTTCATTCACAAGTATATATTGAATACCTCCTGTGTGCCTGGTACTGGGCTAGGGACAAGATGCTTCAGCGAGAAGAACAAAGATTCTTGCCCTTTGTGGAGCTTGCATAAGTGTCTTTAAACTCAAGCTTAATGTTCAATTGTTCCCTAAAAGATCCATATTTAGTATTATATTTTGCTAAATACTCATAAAAGATATGTGTTATACACATAAGAGGATGTAGATCTATCTATCATTTAAGTTCTTGCCATAGAACAAGCTTTTGATATACATACAAATGAAATACTAATGGAACTAGGAAAATATTATTCTATGGGTAAGTGAACATCTGAAGAAATTATTAATCACCATATTGGCACTTCAAATAAACAGCTTGATAACGTGATGGTTCGTTTAAAAGATATTTTTCTTATGCAATTATTGTTTCTCTGTCACTTTTATAAACTTGATTGATCTAGAAAGAGAAGTCTCTACTTCTACCTTTCAATCCACTACATATTCTAATTCCATTGCTCAGGTTCTAGCTCTAAGTTCCTGTAACACTGCTCCATCTTCTTGTCTTGTTAAGTGTTGTAACAGCTTCCTACTGCTGCTAGATCTAGAATGCTTCACCATTCTCTGTTGATTTACTTTGCTCTGACCATACTTCTTTATCTTATCTGTTAATTAAACTGTCAAATAACTCCTTTGCCCATACTGTCTTCCAGGACTCTGAATAATACAAAAATAAATAGCAGTGATAAAGAGAAACTTAGGCAAAAATCCCTCAGCAGGTTCAGATTGTCCTCTCAGCAATTACTTCATTTGGAGAATGGGAGTATGTGTTCTTTCCAAAGATTTTTGACATTGAGTAGTCTTGGACAGAGACCATCAAGAGAGCATCTACTTTTGAAAAGCCGACAGAATCCACATACCTTAACTGCATGAGTTTTTAAATCTCCTGAGCTCATAGGCAGTGTTAGAGCCACTTCTTCCAAAATTTTATTCTTCGTAACATTTAAAAACATTCTCCCTCAAATTCTGTTGTGTTTCCAAGACCAAATACTACATGAATGTGTAAGGCTAAGAATTATGTTTCTTCACCTTTTTCTATTGCTTAGACTGATGATGAATGAAACATCTTATCTCTCAGTTATCTAGCTATTTGTTCAGTCCCTTTTTATCCAGACTGGTATGGTGGAGACAGTATAGCCCCACTCCACACTGTCCTCTGACGCCATTTTGAAATATATACTTAAAGGTAAGCTGTCTAACATAGCAGATGACCTGCACTTGGTTTGACTCTTAACACTCTTTCATTACATTTTTTTTATCCCTTCTTATCTTTTTTTTTTTAAAAAAAGAAAGCTAGCTCCATCCCTTGTACAATTGTAAGTTTCCCCCAAATTTTGGGATCTTTCATAATGTTGGAAACAGGCAGGAAACAGGGAGAAACAGGCATTGTATTATATTATAGCTATATTAGATGCCTTAAAACAATTATCTTTTATATGTAACTCATTTTTCTTGGGAAAAAAAAACAGCTAGAATTTCAAAATTGAATAAAAATCTGACAGTATTAAGAGTAAGGTGTTACCAACTCTGGATTCAGCACTCCTAGGGGATAGCAACAAGCATAGATGGGATATTCATTTTAAATTGTCCTTCCTAAAATAAGTCCTCTCTATCTAGAATATAACTATCTTCCATTGCCAGTTTAGAGGGTTTGCCAATGCATTTTTTCAACCTAGCAGAGTTTTGGATTAGTTTATGCAAGAAAAAATTATTATTTATTTTTACAAAAGTGTCAGAAGCATTAATATGTAAAGGTTCATTTTGAGTTAATGGAACCACTGTACTTATAAGATGTTTACAAGGATAACAATGTCCTTAAGTGCATAAATACTTAGTGCATCACGATGAATATAAGTTTCTAAAGAAATAAACATATTTCAGTTTGTTTTTCCTTATATTATTTTCTCCTATAGAATAATGTATTTGTATTGATATAAAATGATTTATCATAATAATCACAGGTATTATATGATAATTTATGGTTTTTTTAAAGTATATTTTCTCTATTGGTTTTCATATTTAAAAACTGAATTTAAATGACTTTTAATTTTTAACACAAACTACCAAGAGAATAGTCACAGTGAATAACCTCTAACCAAAATTGGGTTACTTCAGGTTATTTAACAATATGTTTTACAATATATTCTGTTGATTATTCATTTTGATTTCAAAAAGAGTTGTTTACTGGCCAATAATATAGGGTGGACATCTTGATAGATGCTTGAGAAACTTTGTTAATAAGACAAATCACCACCAAAGCTATGGTCAAATCATTTGTCCATTTATAGTTCTAAGTAGTAGTAAGTCATGTAGTACTTCTTGATTAAGTCATCCAGAATTATTGGTTGTTTTGTACAGTGTTATTTCAATATGTGTAGCTAGTCCTTTCCTCAATTACAAAACAAAATAAAAATAAATAAATTCTAAGTATTACTGAAAATTGTTTGTTTTATAATGAATTTATTTCATTATATGTGGCTAGTTTTCTCATAAAGAGAACATAATTTAAATAACTATATTGACTAAGACTTTAGTTGTTTTGAAAAAGGATTTATGTTAGTCCTGAGTTTTTTCAAATTTTACCACATAAGACACAAGAATACATAGTCTAGCTGGATGCTTTTAAAGGTGCATAGAAGTGATTTGAATTGTGCAGGTTGAAAGATACACTCGAACCCATTCAGATTCAATATGATGCTATCTTTATCCTCAAAGAAATTATTTGGTTTAACAATAACTTTTTTATATAAGGAAGAATAATAAAGCTTGGCAGTATCTAACATCTAATGTAAATGATCTAATACCATTATAGTTGCTGAGCAACTAGTGAGGATATGAGAAGTCCGAGCTCCAGAGCAGCAAGAAGCCCAGTTTTTAGTAGTTGTACATTAATTTTTATATTTTTCAAAGTGAATTATGTGGAAAAACTTGATTTTTTAAGACTTTAAAATATATTTACTATGTGATGGCAAACAGGTTAGATTCAGTGAGGGACAACCTGGAGAAAAAACAACTATGCATGGGGTATCCATGAGATAATTTCACTACTCAATCTTTGTCTTTTTTTTTTTTTTTCTTTCTTGGGGGTTGTCTCACAAAGGTAGTGGCAGAATGGTTATAAAATACGGGATCATGTTGAAGTGTTGGACAGCTATAGAGAAGTTGGCATTTCTAGATTCAGATTCTTATCTAGATAGCACTTTAAACAAATTATTCTTTTAAATACTATGTGGTCAGTTGAAGAAACAGGCAATGACTTGTAGAAATCTATCCAATAATGAGACTTCATGAAGTGTCTTGGAACTAAAATTGTTTGCAGAAAGGAGATCAAAATTTACTGTATTCTTACTGGTATCATTTGTAATTATTTAGCACTTAGAACTCAAGGAATAGAATTTACTTTAGGAAATAGGAGGGTCTTTTAAGTTAAAAGTCAAAAAACAAAAGCAAATGGCTCTCCGATTGCTCTATAATGTCCCTGTGAAAATACAATGAGAGTATTATAAAAATTGAAAGAGATGTTGAGTGATTAAACCTTCAAATAAATTGTAAATAGCTTAGAAATAGCTTTAAATAGGAGATAACTACTTAACATTTGAAAAAGCAACTAAAATACTTTAGTTGAAGAAGTGTTAGTTTTCCTTCGCTGCTTTCCTACACAGTTTTTTAATATTTGGTACTTCTTCATAAGTAGAATAATAATAATTATTGAAAAGCCACCTAAGTGATGTAGAAAATGATTTGCTATAGATGAAAATATATTGTCTTGCTTTATTGAGATATAGTGCACATATCACACATTGCACCATGTAAAGTGTACAATTCTGTTTTTTAGTAAATTTACGGGATTATACAGCCATCATCACAATCTAATTTATCATATTCATTCTCCCGAAAAGAAAACATACAACTATTAGTAACCATTCCCCAGTCTCCCAGACACTGTATCTCCCCACCCAGACCTAGTCCTAGGAAACCACTAATCTACTTCCTTTTTCTATAAATGTGCTAATTCTGGACATTTAATATAAATGTTATCAAACAATATGTGATTTTTTTTGTGACTGGTTTCTTTAATTTAGCATAATCTTGTCAAATTTCATTCATATTGTGGAATATATTAGTATTTCAATATTTTTTTTATTATTGGTAAATATAGATATACCACATTTTATTTATCCATTCATCAGAAGACAGGCATTTGAAAGGTTTTCTCTTTTTTACTATTATGAACATTCATGTACAGATTTCATGTGGACATATGAAATTTGTGTACAGGTTTTTCAGCAGACATACATATATTTTATTTCTCCTAAGTATATATCTAGAATTCTTGGATCATGTAATAATTCTATGTTTAATGTTTTAAGGAGCTGGTAAATTGTTTTAAAAAATAGTTATAATATTTTACATATCCATTAGCAATGTATGAGCGTTCTAATTTCTCCACATTCTCTTATACTTGTCATTGTACATTTGTTTATTATAGCCATGCTAGTGAGTATGAGGTGATATAGTGATTTTTTTAGTTAGTAACATTAAATTTTATTTGAGATTGCAACTAAAATGGCTAAATATAAGATTTTTAAGGAAATCAGTCAGTGTTTTATTGAATGTTTAATAGGGAGAACTTTCAGTTGACAATAAATTTCATCTTGACATTTTCCTATCATGAAAACATTTTATTCATTTTTAAGCTACTGAAAAGGTGAATCCCAATTGTGTTTTCCACTATTGGATTTAAATTAATATAAATGAAGGATGTTAAATTAAGTATCTCATAGTGATTTTGACTTGCATTTTCCCAATAACTAATGACATCAAACGTTTTTCTTTACCTGTTTATTATTGATCATTTGTATACCTTCTTTCGATAAATTCCTATTCAGATCTTTTGCCTATTTTTAAAATTGGGTTGCATTTTTATTATTGTGTTGTAAGAGTTCTTTATATATTCTGCATACAAGTCCTTTGTTAAATACTGAATTGTGTCTCCCTCCCAAAATTCATATATTGAAGTTGGAACCCCCAGTACACCTCAAATAAGGTCTTTAAAGAGGTAGTTAGGGATAAATGAGATCATATGAGTGGGCCCTAATCTTATGACTTGTGTCCTTACAAGAAAAGGAGAGTCATCAGGGATGCCTGCTTTTTTTTTTTATTCTCTCTCACTACTCTCATTCATCAAGGAAGGGCAGTATGTGAACACAGAAAGAAAGTGGGAAGGCCACAGAAAGAGACCTCAAGAAAAAGCAACTATGCTGACACCTTCATCTTGGGCTCCTAGAACTGTTGAGAAACAAGTTTCTGTTGTTTAAGTCACCCACTCTGGTATTTTGTTGTAGTAGTCCTAGAAGACTAATACATTCCTTCTCTGACATATAACTCGCAATTTTTTTTTTTTTCATTTTCATGGGTTGTCTTTTCACTTGCTTCATGGTATTGCTTGTAGCACAAAAAAGTTTTAATTTTGAAATAATAATTTTTTTGCTACTTTGCTTTTGGTGTTATGTATATAAAAACATTGACTAATCCAAGAATGTGAAGATTTTCTCTCATTTTCTTATAAGAATTGTATAGTTTATCTCTTACAAGTAGTTCTATAATCCATAATGAGATAATTTTTGTGTAATTCTGTGAGGTAGGGTTTCAACTTCATTTCTTTCCATATGGATATCCACTTGTTCCAGCACAATTTGTTTAAAAGACTATTTTTTTCCTCTATTGAATTATCTTAGCACCCTCATAAAAAATTAATTGATTATAAATGTATGGATTCTTTCTGGACTCAGGTCCTTTTTATTGATCCTTATGCCAATCCTAGACAGTTTTGATTATTGTAGCTTTCTAATAGCTTTTGAAATTGGGAAGCGTGAGTCCTAAAAACTTGTTCTTTCTCTTGAAAATTGTTTTGGCTATATTGGGTTTGTTAAATTTCCGTATAAATTTTAGGATCATATTGTTGATTTCTGCAAAAGCAACTGATATTTTTATAAGGATTACTTTGAATCTTTAGATCAATTTGAGAAGCATTGCCATCTTAACAATATTAATACATGATCAGGGAACACAGTATGTATTTCTATTTATTTATAACTTTTTAAAGTTATTTCAACAATGTTTTGTAGTGTTCAGTGCATAAGACTTCCACTTCTTTTGTTAAATTCATTTATGACTTTTATCTTTTTTGATTTTAAATGGAATGTTTTCTTTAATTTCATTTTCACAAAGATAATTATTAGTGGATAGAGATATAATTGATTTTTATATAGTTGATCTTGTACTCTGTCATCTTGTTGAGCTTGTTTATTAGTTCTAATAGTTTTTTAGTGGATTCCATAGGATTTTTTGCAAATAGAATTAGTTTTACTTCTTCCTTTCCTATGTAGACACATTCTTTTTCTTGTCTAATTGCTGTGCCCAGTACCTCTACCATAATGTTGAATAAAAGTAGAAAGAGTGGACATCTTGTCTTGTTCCTGATCATAGGAAGAAAGCATTAGTTTTTTAACATTAAGTATGATATTAGCTGTGTTTTATTCATAAATGCCCTTTGCCAGGTTGAGGAAGATTTTTTGTATTCGTTTCTTATATTTTGATCATTTTTCATGAAAGGGTGTTGGATTCTGTCAAATATAGTTTCTATGTGTATTTACATGATCATGTAATTTTGGTTTATTATCCTATTGATATGATATATTACATTAATTAATTTTTAGAATTATCATGTTTGAAGCATATTTTTAATGAGTTTCTTATCAAGATGGCTTTAAGGGGCTATCCAAAGAGCTGTACCTATATACTGACATCTCTAATTTGGTTAATGATTTATGGTTGGTGTTTCAGAGATTAATGCTGAAATGAATTTTATAAACTCCTGTCTTTGCCACCAATTAATAATTTAATCAGAAAACATTTTTTACCCACATTTAAAATGATTTCAATAAATGTTTTTAAAGATGGGATACTACTTTTCTTAAAATTTTTCTTGTAAGCTTTCAATATCAAAGTCTATATCCTCACCAATAATATATTTTTTTATTTCATTAAAAATTTTTTTTGACATTTTAGAGAGATATTTTTATTTAAAAATTGTTATGGTTGAAAAGCAGACATAAACTATTATTTAGAAAATATACTTTTATGTAGCCCTGAGTAAAATATTTATTCCTGTACCTAATTCTATGCTAATGAGGCTGTGAACCCAATCTGTGCTCTGTCTTTACACACTCAGCAGAGACTACTCTGTAACCTCCTAATTATCAGATCCATTGGCCTCATTTAGATCATTATTCTTTTCCAAACTCTTCAGCTACCGACCAACTAATTCTTTTTTAATTAATTAATTAATTAATTAATTTTTAAAGTGTGCAGCTGAAACTTATTGGATTTCATTAACTAATGTCACCATAAAAAATAAATGAAAAAAATGTATTTTATAAAATACATCATAATATATATTGATCTTTATTATGTGCAGAGTGAGTTCTCAGTTATTCAGGAACTAATTTTAACTGAGTTACAATGCAAGCACCTACTTTCTGACTTTTCCTCATACATTACTGTGCCTCTACTTGGTACACTGTCATGTCAAGTTTTGAGAATACGTTGTAAACAAAAACAGCAGGATTTGCACTTTTATGAAGTTTACAGTATAGTGTAGAGACAAACATTTAACAAATGGCATAAAACTAATATGTAATTACTGATTGTGATAAGTTCTATAAATATGATAGGAAACAGTGATATTAAATCTTATTGAATATGAGAGAGAGAATGAAATTGCTTATGAATTATCCTTGAAAATCTCTTAGTGGCCTATAAATTATGGTGTATGTAACTTCTGTATATAAGAAATTTTTTGACATAGACTCTAAATTAGACTAAAGAAAGAAATAAAATAGAAATTTGTATGTAGATATTAGAACTATTTAAAGAAATAACTTTAATTTATAAGATAAAATGAGTGTACATGACAATTCTAAATCATTTCTGATACACTTGATGGTACCTATCAGTTCTTCTCTTGTTTTGGTAATAAGATGTTGTGTTAACATTTCAGAAATTATTAAGTATTAACTCGAGTCTAATTTGTCAAGTTTCCATTGTGTCATTTTTTAAAATCTTTACTCACTAATTTTCCTTAGGCATTTTGTTACTAAAGCATAATCAACTCATTGTGAAATAAAGACCCCTGTCAGGAAATGACCATCGGAGAACCCAATGAATTATTTCATCACAGTTTGCCATTTTAGATTATATTTACAATTTAAAAGCAAATGAAAACATGAGACAATTCATAACTATCCAATAAAACATCTTGCTTTAGTTATGTAGGCATTTTAAGTGAAAGTATATTTTGATCTAAATTATCCATGTCAATGCCCTACTTCTCTATAATCTATATTGGGCCTGAATTATTTTATTAATTGTACTTACACTTTGTTTCTGATTATATATCAGTATCTTCTCTGCCTCTGTAGCAGCAGTAATTATTGACCATTGTGGTGTATAATTAAAATAGTTGTTTGAGGCTAACCATAGCAGCATTCATTTATTTATTGATTGACTAATTAGCTATTAGATCCTTTCTATATAATATCACAAATCCTTTGTCAGAGATTGACCTCCTCCTATAGCTGACTCTAACATGGCATTTAGCATTCAGAATGTTTGTTACATGGTGCCCTTAGAATCAATATCTGTGGAAGGGAGGAAAGAAAGCAGGAGTGGGCCCAAGGCGAAGTCAAACTGCTCCATAGTCCCAATGAAACCCTTAGCCAACACCACAGTGAGATCTGGAGCTAGATTGGCCCTTGAGAGTTGTCCTGAATTTGGCCTAAAGAGATACAACTTTTTTATTTCCATGTAAGTCAGTCATTTGATGGTGATCACCCAAGATATCACTTTGGGCTAGGTGAATCTCTGCCTCTGAGTCTAACCTATGAAGGGATTGACATCTGGAGGTTGTCTGCTAACAGCACTTCCAGGAGCAGGGGCAACAAGTCCTTTCTTGAGAATGGACTGCAGATTTAATAGTCTGCAAATTCTAAATGGAAAATACTATTATCCTCATTTTACAGAGAGCAAAACTGAGATTCGTTCAGCTGCACAGATAATAATTTACCTGAAATGAGATTCAAATGTAAGATTGCCTGACTCCAGAGCCCTGCACTTTCTATTGTACTTCATTGCTTCCTCAGTTTTTTGTGTGGTGGTAGAATTTTTAGAAAGACACTAGTTTTTCCCAAGCCCATGTGTACCCAAATATCTTCCTACTGATTTGACTGTAGTTAATTTACATAGCCCTTTATTTTGCATTACAATTTATAGTATTTTTCTCAGATATAATATGACCGGATAAGGTTATAGGTTCTCATAGCCATTTGGTAAACAAGACAGGGTAAGCATCATTATTCCTAATTATAGATTGGGGAAAAGACACAAAACTGATTAGGTGATTTTACAGAGTTACAGGAAAAATGAGAAAACTTGAAATTGAGCTTGAGTGTTCTAAGTCCAAAATATGAATACAGTACTCTTCATTAAGAATTCATTAGAAATGTACTTGTGTATTTTAGCCATTCAGCCTTTCAAGGGTTTAAAATTTTATTTGCTCACATACTAGGCCTTTATGAATTACTTTAATTGAATAAGACTCTGTCTGTTAAATCAGCATTTTTACTACGCTACTTTTTTTTCATGCATACCATAATAGTCATCCTTGGCATATTCAGCTTCTGCTTCTAGTTAACAAAAACATATACAGAAATTGCACAGTAAAATGAAAAAAACAAACAAACAGTGATAACTCTACTGGACAGGACTTACATTTGTTACTAATAGGTTCTGGTTCTTGCCCATACAATGCACTCAACTATGTCCAAGTTGAAGCACAGGGACAATAACCACCTCATTTTATCTGTTATGGCATTCACTAGATGCAGATTTAATTTGTGCTAAAATATTCTTTTCTGTTTTGCTTTTTTCCTGTACATATTTTTCTTTTATAATTTGTTTATTTGACATGTGGCTATGCTGATGGCTTCATTAAATCTTGCTTGCATGAATTTGTAGTTTTTAAGCGTATATAAGTAGTCCAAATACTAAAAGTAGAAATGAACACAACAGATTTTAACAATAAAAATCTTTATTTTTTCTTTCCCTCATTCTCTTTTGCATATTATTTTTTAATATCGTGGCTTACTTTTAGTTTTATTTTTAGCTAGATTATATGTTTTATGTGTGGTATGTGTGTGCGTATATCAACACTAAGTTACTATCTGGTCATCTCTAAGGCATAGAATTTTATATTTTGTCCACTAAAAATACCTTGCTTTTCAATTTTTATATTAGTCATTATCATTTTAAAAAATAAGATTTAATTGAAATTTGCATTTTTTTAGAATTACCAAAATATTGTTGATAGCAAATGAATAATTTGGTATTTTGAATCTCTTAAGTATTATAAAATATATGGTAAATTTCCCACACACTGACATTGTTTGATATCACAAATTCATAATGAAGAGTTAGCACAAGAAATAATGAACTAGAATATGAATTTATTTTCCACAATATGAATATTAAGGTTAAAAAATCATTAAACAGGACTTCACTATATCAGATTGGTGCTTCCTCACATTGTCTTATATTGCTATTCAGTTCTAATGTAATATGCACAAATGCAAATGGTCAAATGTAACAAAACAGATAAAGAAGGCAAAAACTGGGGCATCTACATTCTAGTGGGCTTTAAAAATTTTAGAATATTTTCATTTTTGAAAATATGTGAGCTAGATATTATGTTGGACATATATTGCATCATAGATTTGAAAAAATGCTACAAGAGAAAGTACAGCCTTTATTTAACAGGCATAATAAATTAGTTGAGCTTGCTGAAATTCTCATAATTCCAGGAACCTGACCACCACTTTAATACCTTTATCATTATACATTTTTACTTGATGGATTATTTTCTCCTAGAGAAGAAGCCTCTCTGATTTTTTAATGGGTGATGATGGAAAAAACAGGATTTGCTTTAGAGAAAGCTTTAATATTCTACTTAATGGAACAATTAAAGGCCGTTTTGTGAAGTGACATCAGAAGATGCTAGACTTTTATACTGATTCCAGAACTCCTAAGACTGCACAAATTCATATGAAGTTCCCTGAGGGGCATTACCAACACTTTAGTTGGAACTGAATCTTGTGCTCTCTTTGAACTCTTGATTTAGTTTGGGTGGCAATTCTAACAAGTTCATTTTGGGGCTCAAAGTTAACCTTATTAAGATAAGAGCATTTTCATCTACTATAAATCAGAAAAAGATTTATGTCTTCCTATACTCTGATGATACCATTTGTGTGTGTGTGTGTGTATGTATGTGTGAGAATCTAGGAGTTGCCCTAATAACAGTGTCCATTTTAACTACCAGTATCAGAAATATGTTTTTTAAGATTGATACTTTGAAAAAAAGTTATTTTTTGGCAGATATCTTCCAAAATATAACAAACCAACTCTTTCCATTATTTATGGATATATTTTGCAATTGATTCATCCTGGAACTTTGACTGGAAAGCTATTCTCATAAAGAGATTATTTCTGGATACAGTCTTCAAAAAGTTTTCTAAGCCTTAGAAAAATGTCTGGTAACTCCAGCTTCGATAATTATCCAGGCCAAGACAATATCATATTTTCCCGATGACATTTTATAACATGTATTTCTATCACATACTGGATATGTTTTATATAATTTGTCATTAATAGATAAAAAATGCAGAATTGAGTTTCATTAGCTTGTGCTGCAGGGGAACCAAACTATTTTAAGAGTCCTGGCCCTAGGTTTACAACATTGTTGGGCTCATATTTCTATAGAAGTGGACATCCATTCAGCAAGGATGTCAGTTTAGACAACATATTAGTTTGCTGTGGCTGCCATCAAAAAGTACCACAGACTGGGTGACTTAAACAATAGAACATTATTTTCTCAAGTGCTGGAGGCTGAGAAGTCCAAGATCAGTTGTAGGCAGGGTTGGTTCCTTCTGAGGACTTGAGGGAAAGAACTGTTTCAGGCCTCTCTCCTTGGCTTGCAGGGGCCATCTTCATCCTGTGTCTTCACCTTAGTTTTCCCTCTGTCCTTCCTCTTTTTATTGGAATACCAGTCATGTTGCATTATGACTCACCCTAATAACCCCATTTTAATCTAGTAGCCTCCGTAAAGACCTATCAGCAAATAAGATCACATTCTGAGATGCTGGAAGTTAGGACTTCAATGTGAATTGTTTAGGGGGACACAATTCAGCCCATAACATCTATATTCACTTATATGAAATAGTTGTTCCATGATCATGTTTTTTAGTTCTTCCAGAACATTTCTAAATAGTGAGAATATTTTTCAGAATATTTTCTATTACCTTTAGAACACTATGTAGAAGTCCCCAAGGTCTCTAAAAGTGGTTTTGAAACCAAATCATTTTATCAAAATCAGCCCTAAAGCAGAAGGAAGAATAACTGAACTGATTTTAGTCTTGGCTCAGCTATTAACCATTGAATTTGCTCTGGGCACAGTATTTAAATAATCTGTACAATTCTTCATCTAGAAATGGAAGTCTGTGTCCAAATTTACTCTTCTTTGAGGACATCAGTCATATTAGATTAAGGACCTTATTTTTAACTAATTACCTGTATAAAGACTTTGTCTCCAAAAGCAGTCACATTCTGAGGACTCAGGGTTAGCACTTTAATATATAAATTTTGGGGAAGATATAATTGAGAATTCAACTGATAACAGACATTTAGTCCTCTAAATAATTGTAAAAAATAAACAAACATGACATCTATTAATTAGCCCATTTATTATCAAAATATATGCCCATAGTTTATGATTATATATGCCTTTAGATTGTATAGCATGCACCTCAATTATATATATAGAGATAAATTATAGAAATAAATATATTCTCTCTCATTTTCTACACACACACAAATCATCCTTTTAATAATCTGAAACATGGTATTTTTTAAGAGTATTTGTTGATTTTTTTATTATCTGTGTATTTTTTTCCTCATTATACTCATGCTTTTAACCACTATTTATTAGGACCTTGCTGATTTTCTTAGTCAGGCTGCTTTTCTCCTAGCCCCGACAGTTCCTTTGCTTACATTTTATAGTATTTGTTGTAAGTCAGCATTAGAATTTCTGAAATCAGCTCCGTGATTAGGAGTGCACTGATGTGCCTAAGCCACAGGCCTTCTGTTATTAACTGACCTGGTAGCAAACCATAAAATGGAATATCCCAAGGCCCTTCATGTCTCATGGATAATACAAAATGCAGTGATATTATATTATTCCATGCCTTTAGCCTTGAGTATTTTACAAGAGACACAAACTTAAAGCTGATAAATTTGACTTTAGTTCTTTTTTATTTCTTTTGGTGGCAGTGTTAGAGATAGCAAACAGATATCCAGAAAAAAAAAAAAAAAGGAACAAATTGAGTGACTGGATAATCTACAGGAATCAAATAAAATGTCAGAATCACCTACAAGCTTAATAATAAGTCTCAGATTTACTAAATTGGTTATTTTATTATAGGATACTCAGCAAAATATCCCTGTAAACACTTTATATGAAAATATGATAATATGATTCTTATCAAAAGCTCTTTAAAGTAAAAAGTATTACTATGACTGCATAATAATAAAATTAAAAACAAATACTTTCCAAAAGAGGATTGGAAATAGTTTATCACCCTTCTTAGAATAATGCATTTAGGATTTTAATTTTAGAAGCATAGCTTTTAGCTTCTTATAAACCCTCAATTTATCTGCAATGTCAATCAGCATTTTAGAATTATTTTCCAGCTTTTATTCATGTTTATCTTTTAAAAATAGTCTTATCAGGAAACTTGTGTTCTTTAGATTGTGGATAGCTACATGCTTACTGTCAATAATAAAAGCAGGTCTGTATATTTCTATAGTAACTATATTCCACAGAAAATTCGTGATTGCATTTTGCTCTTCAAACTGCAACTCCCTTGGCTCCCTTCATCTGATAACCATTTCAGATTAGACATTGATTTGTCTCTGTTGTCAGTATCAGTTTGCAGGCTCTTAAAGGACACAGACTGTGCACTCTGTTACACATCTTTACCCCATAGTGTCCTTTGAAATGCCAAGAACTCTGAAGTCATTTAATAAAAATCACTTGGATTGATTTTTATCTTTGCAGCCAAGTAGGGGAGACAGGTGCCATTTCCTCTGACTTTAAGATGGTCAGAAACTCCTCGAACATAGATTAGGAGTCATATTATCTCCAACTTCCAAGCCCAATTCTGAACCTATTAGCTTAATGCAGGGGTCCTCCCTGAAATACTCCCCACTGCAGACATGAATGAAACAAATACCTCCATGCAGAGCCTGGGGTCCTATCAGCAACTGTCTATGGCCAGCTGGAATTTTCTTTGAAATTGTGTGTTTTATCTTTAAAAAATTCTGTGTATATTACATTGTATTTGTTGTTGTATTTATTTGAATGTAAAATAACACTGCATATACTTAACATCAAGTAAAACAGGTGTACCAGGAAGAGATACTGCCTTTATCTTGAAGAGATGCTGCCTTTATCTTGTAGGTCCTGTTATCTTCTTCCTTTACCTGTCACACCTAGAATATTCATGCCCCAGGTTAAGAAACCCTAGAGAGATCTTTCACAAAAGTCTCTTTGCTTTAAGGTTGACTATAAAAATGTTTCAGATACAGAAATTCACACTGGTAGTACAAATTCACTAGGAGACTTGTGTTCTATGGGATAGAACATTCAGTTACATGGAACCCTAAATTCTGTTGTTGTCTACGAGAGTCACTGCAGGGTGAAGGGAAAGGAGAGGTGGCAAAAGCAGGCTCTTGGTCTTCTATCCTTTGCCTCAAACTGAACAGCTCCATTCCCATTTGCTTTTCCTTTAAGATTTGATTTTGTAAATGTTTTCCTATTTTTTTAAAAGAGAAACACTTAATTAAAGGAAAAAAATGCAATTCAACATAAGATTTTGAAGTTCTTTGAATAACTTTTTATTCTGTTAGACATTTATCCTTGATATTTACTTTCTTTTTTTTTTTTTTTTTCATTAAAAATTCTTATAAACAATCAGCAAAAAGAAACTAATGTATCAAAAACGAGTATCATAGTGATTAGGGCTATAATAGTCATGCACGTGTTCTAGGCCTGACTTCTCACTCACAGTCCTATGCTTTCCAGATGTCGTATAGCTTTTCTGTTCAACTACTTACAGTAATGGAAGTTCATAACTTTTTGGTGCAGCTCCTTATATTGTTGGGCATCTCTCCTTGGTAGTAAGTTCATTCTAAAACTGAATGAGAAATCTCTTCTCTATAATTTTTGCCCCAAGCTGTGTAGTCTCCTGCTTGACAGAGAAGCACAGGACACAAGTGTTTTTTATCTACAAAATAACTCTCCAACAGAGATGGATTTAATGTGAAATTAATAAAGCTTAACCTTCAATCCCCTCATGTTCATGAAGCCCTGGGAGGGGCCCCGGCAATAATAGTTCTGCAGGTCATATGTATATTTTTTTAGATTAGCAAAAATAATATATTTTAACCACAATCAATTATAACAACTCTTCCCACTACAATTTCTCCTCCATTACATTTCCTCTCATGTTAGGTGTTGGAAAGACTTGGGGCAATTTTAGAATCTTGTTCATGGGGAGCTTCAGTTGGGAATGCACTTAGTTTGGGCTTAGTGGGGAATATTTGTGTAGCTTGCAATAATTTTCATGTCTATCTAAGTTTTTGCTATCTGTTCTAATACATAGGAATGGCTTCCAGAAAACTACTGCTGCTAATTCTGGTAGAACATAAAGATGTGTGGACAGAGATCATACCATAATATGAACATGTTCTAAGATGTGGATAGTGGAGGTTTGAATTATGGACCAAGAAGCTATGTCAGTATTTGTCTAATTATCAGAAATGTAAGATCGTTAAGTGAAAATTTGTAATGAATGTGATATATGTTTGCATTTAAATTTTTTTGACATTTTTTGTTCTAAGTAAATATTCTCTTAATAACTAATTTTTCATTTGTAATTCTGTATTAAGTTTCATAAAAAGCCCTTCTTTTATGAACTTTAAGTCTCCAAACAATTTATTGATTTATTCTCCAAATATGCAGAAACAGCAGGTTAGGTCTTTTGTCTTTTCTTCCTCAGGTAAATATCTTTGGGCGCTTTTCAGTATGATTAGGCTTTCCAGACTTCTCATCAGCCACTGATGCCTGGCCCATTTGCTCATTACTAAGGCCCCACTACCCTAAGGAGGCTGGAAATGAGTAAACTTGAATGCTTGGGAGAAGGGGTAGCATGGCTTAGTAAATCAGTACATGCTTGGCATCAAACCTATATTGGTTTGCAGCCCAGAATTTCAAGTTATTAATTGTATTATATTAAGGAATACTTCACCTTTACTTTAAGATTCAGCTCCCTCATCTGTAAAATATGGATGATAATACCTATATCAAGGTTGAGCAGTATGATGAAAAACTATGTATTAGTCACAGAGCTCAGTAGTTGGCATATGGTAGATGATCAGGTAATGTTTGCTATTCTTTTTATTAGTGTTTAAACAGAAACACATGTTCTTTACTGTACCTTTCACAAAGACTGGAGAAAGTTTGATTACATTTTTTTAAACATAATGTTTCTCATTTTACAAGTGATGAAATGCCTGTTTTCCCCTGGTGAGCCATCAGACAGATTGAGCAAATGAACCACTAGTCACTGAAATCAAGCCTAGCTAGGCCTGGAGGAGTTTCAGGCAATTATACAGAATTCTGACTTCCCTAAGGACCCTGTGGTTGTCAGCTGATTCCAGAAGCTTATGGTAGAACTTCTGGTGCTTCTCAGGGTTTTCTGTTCAATCCTGGGCAGAAAGCCAATTATCTGGAAGGAAAGTAAGAACATGGGACATTGCTGAAACTAATTTCTTTAAATATGGTTCAATTATCCAGATTGAGAATCATCAATAGCTTTACCTTCTGACAGCTTCTCTATGGTCATTACATGCTAAACACATTAAGTAGAAAACAAACAAACAAACAGCTAGGGGAGATTGTTAATGATAACTTGATGTTTTTAGTAACATTGAAAATGAACTTGAAGTGAGGGAATGAAGTTGTTAAAATTGTCTGAAATAATAAAAATGATGGTAGTAATAAATTATGTATGTATTTAAATTATCTGTGATGTTCATGTTACCACAGCCTACAGGTATGAAAGTCAAATAATGTACAGGCTAGAATGACAAAACTAGATGAAATGATTTGAATAAGTACGGAGAAGTAGTTACTTATGATAAACATACATGCACACACTCACATGCACATACATACACATACACACATTGAAAATAGAATACTACATAAGAGCTGACAGACTCAGAATGGGGAGACGAGAGGGAGGGTTTTGAACCTGACAGCTCCTACCTATTACATGGGAACAGCCCTACTCCAAAGGAGTTTTGCCATGTGAAAATGTAGCAGATTTTTTGTTCTTCTCTATCAAGGCTGGAAATATGGAATTTTATGGTAAATCATAACATAAAGATATTGAACCAGTATAAAATGAAAACAACACCATCTAGGTCAAATATAACATTAGCCAGGGCTGAACTGACTCTTGCATAGATATTTGTAACCTTGCCACAAATGAGCTGCGTAACTGTTATAGGAACACGTAGTTCCAGACAGGGCTGGGATCAGGGGGAAGGGAAAATGCCAGAAAAAGTCATCTTGGAGAAGTGACCTATGGGCTAAAATGGATCTTGAGTGATATGTGGCATATCATGTGTCTGTGGATATATTTACCTGTGGTGTTTGTGAATGCATCTTTGGTACAGTAAAATGTATGTGTGAAAGCAGGAAGATGTGTATGGATGATGTGTCTTGTTCTCAAATGCTCAACCAAAAATGTCATTATGGACACTTTGAGGGGCTGGGGTGAGAATTGATAGCTTGCTTGGTTGGAGGATGTACAGTGTGGACTCTTGTTTTGTTTTGCCTTCCACTGGTAGTTCAGTTTAATCCCTGTCTCTATCAAAGGACTTCCTTTATTTCTTCTTTATATATTTATAGTGGAAAGACAGAATTTTCCCCAAATAAATAGGACAAAAAAGAGAGTAAAAAACACACAGAATTTTTATTTCCCTGTCTTTTTACATGACTATAACATTTAAATATACTTTATGAAAGTAATTTCTGCTAAAGCTGTTAAGAGGATGTAAAAGATGAAAGTAGTTTGTATCTTTATAAATGCATGCTTTTGGTAGAATTTACTGCCATCAAAGTGTATGTAATTTAAAACCACATTTGCTCTTCCTCCCCTGTCTGTTTTTTTTTTCCTTTTTTTTCTTTTTGAAAAGACAGAAAAAATAAAACTTCTTTTCCTTAAAAAAAAAAAATCTTGTACTTTTTCTCACTGAGAGACCCTAATTAAAATGTTCCATTTGAAGGATTTTTTTGCCAACACAAATTCTCATTAAGCAAATGCTTTATATTTCTTACTGGAGTATAAAGCTGCAGTTTTCCTAGAGGGCAAATTTGCAAAAGAGTATTTAACCCAAATATACAGTAACATATATGATTCCAATATCTTAAAACAGACTGTACCAGAAAATTGTAATAGGATTGTAATGGTCAACAGATTTTATATGAATAACTTTAGAAAAAGTGAAATGATACTTTAACATCATCTCTAACCAAGAGCATGCTCATACAGTAGATATAAGAACAATACCATTCTCACATGCCTCTGCTCCTCTTTATCATAAGGACAGAAAATTTAAGAAATTTTTTCTGTAATAAATTTTTTTGGGTAATGTTATTTTAGGATCTGCCTTTTGGTATTTTTATATTTTTAATCTCAGATGATGCTAGCAGATTTCAGTAATTTCTGTAGAAAATAAAGTCTTGTTTCATTTAAAAAATATTTCAATTCTTAACATCTTCTATAAGCCATGGGTTAATGTTTCCATGTTTAACACTTTCTTTTATTCTTGGGGATGAGTTCTTAGAAGGGACTAATCAGCATACTAATTTAAATGGATTATTAGATTGTTTTATAAGCTACTTTTTACTCTTTTTTATGATTATAATTGCATATAATTTTGTGTAATTTCATTTATTTGTAGTATCTGTTACATTGAGATTATAACTATGTTATAAAGTCAGTTTGTATATATAGAATTCAATATTTTAATTAATTATTAATTATGAGGAATTATTTTATTTTTAATGAATGTAAGCAAGAAGACATTCTAAGTGTGTACCTCTGTTAACAAAAGAATTTCTGTTAATTCATTACTTTTTATAAAATTTCTGAAAAGCATTCTGATTTTGACTGTGAATTTAACTACTAGGTTTAAGTATAATTAAAATGCAAGCTTCTGAACTATGCAGCATATCACATAATTGAGTTTACTTATAACCAACAATGAAAATAATATAGTTAATTTAGCTTATTTACCATGAGCTAAAACTGACCTGGTAATCATTAAAATAGGAGTGAATGAACTGTGGGTGAACCACATGGTTATTATTTATTCCATAGAGGCCTTTGATTCTGCAACCAGAATAGCTGCCATTCAGTAATGGCTGTGCTTTGTCATCAATGAAACCAAATGGCAATGCTGTTCCTCCAAAACAGATGAATGGAAGATAGTCAAACTGATTTCTTTTATTAGACATGTATAATTCATTTCAGAAATAACTTTTTATTAATAATTCTTATTAATATTTTGAAGAATTTTTATTTCAAGTAATAACACTATAAAACCAATATTATATCTATCCATTTATTGCTGTAATTCTGATGATTTAATCCTATATAACTAAATTTTTGCTTTAAGCACCCTGGTCTTGTTTCAACTGAAAGAGTGAACCAAATTTTTATCTACTTCTAGACTTTCTCTCCTGCTGCCCAGTATATACCCCTCCTTACCCTTTAAGCATTCCTGAGGCCTGCTCCTCAAATTTTATCTCTGTTTTAAATGTTACTTCCCTGAAATTCTTTTGACATCTTGTTATTCTTTCACATCACATACTCCTCCTTTTTTTTTTTTTTACATCACCCTATAACAATTAGTACTTACTGGTTTGCTTTGTTTTCATCTGTCTCTCCAACTAGAATGTAACCTCCATAAGAACTGAGACTATATTCAATACTTAGGATAGACAACAATAGAGACAAAAGGTTAAGAATCACCAAGAACCACACTGACTGGTTTGAATCTTGGCTCTGTCATTTACAAGACCTCTGGCAAGTTTCATATCCTTTTTGGGTGTCATCTGTAAAATGGAAGACATTACAAGGATTACATGAATTAATATATGTACATTATTTGGCATACAGTGAGGCCTTATTAAATGTCAGGAATCTAGATATCACAGTGTCTGGTACACAGTAAATAATCAGTAAACATTTACTGAGTGAATGAATTATGTAATAGAGCTTCTGTGTTGGAAAGACTGGGATTTGATGCAAGTTCCTTTAGGATTTTGGCAAAGTTATTTAACTTTTTTGAATCTCCGTTTCTCAGTATATAATATAGTGTTGACTTTCTTGAGGTTTTTGTAAGATTAAAATTAAGTTTTCTTTATAGCACATTTTATGATTTACTCTTGTTAAAGAAAAAAAAATTTGAAGCCCTAAATATTGTTTCCACTCCAGAACTATGGAGCTCAACAGCTCTACCTGAGGCTATTTGTACCTGTTGGTGGGATAATTATCCTTAGCAGTTCTAGCCATTAAAACTGTTTGGTTATAAATAACAAAAACAAAAAACAATTCAAGTTAGCCTAAATGAATTAAGAAATTAATGAAATTTATTTATCAGAACTTGCAGATTGAAAAAGAATCATTCACAACCTAAATTTATAGTTGCTTTCCCTTGCTCCTTTAAACTTTATGGATTTAGTCTTCACTTTTCCTGGATGTAAACCCCGGTGAAGTCATGTCTTTTATTTTCTTTCACTTATATGGAATAGAACAGTTCTATAGTCACTTTAAAACATAACCATAATGTCAATTCCGTAATTAGAATATACTGGTATGTTAGTTTTCTATTGTTGCTATAGCAAATTAACACAAACTTGATGGTTTAAAACAAACCAAATTTGTTGTTTAATAGTTCTATGGATCAGCAGTCTAACTTGGGTAAGATCAAGGGTTCTACAAGATTGTGTACCCTTCTAGAATCCTGTAGAAAAATCCACCTTTTCCAGATCCTAAAGGATTGTGTTCCCTTCCTCCATCTTAAAAACAAACAATAGCAGATCAAATATTTTTTACGTCACATTTCTCTGATATTCCTTTCTATTTCTCTTCTACTTTAAAGGACTCATGCTATTAGATTGGGCCATCAGAATAATTTTGGTTAATTTTTCCATCTCAAGGTCACCTGATTAGAAACCTAAATTGCATTTGCAGCCCTAATTTCCTTTTGTTGTATAGCATAACAAGTACAGTTTGAGAGATTAGGACATGGATGTCTTTGGGGACCATTATAGTGCCTTCTAAATCTGACCAAACAATAATCCAGCTTTTTATAATGGGATTTCCTGTAAATTAAGCTTATAAGGCATGAGCCAGGGTATGCCCTTTTTACTTTCTAGTGGTAGCAAACATATTTTATATTCCATATCTTACCACACGGTCCCTTTAAAGTCCCTCTACTCAGGTTAATGTCACAAAGTTACTGTTCTCCCAATCCTCCCCCACCACGCCACAAATGGATTAGTCTCAGAGCAAAGCAGTTGCTCTCTACAAAGAAAGCTCTTCATCAATTCGTTCACCAAACATTCCCTTACATTTTCTGTGATCAATATTAATAGCATTGGTCAGACTAAGGGGTTTAAGGTTAATAGGACAGATTCTTGAATCCATTTATTTGTGAATTCTGTTGGCATAGGGTCAAAGAGGTGTTTTTCTTATATTCATTAAAGCAAGAAGAGTCCATGTATCTTGGTACATAAGGGTGAGTCACAGTACTGTGAAATCCAAAGTCTAGACCTTAGGAACAACCAAAATTAATGAAACAGCCATGAGCAATTCAAACTAATTTTTCTCTTTATCTCTTATCTCTGTTTCTTCCTACAAATGAGCTTCATTTTTCTGTCTTCTTTTATAGCCAGTATATGGTCCCTGGTCTCACATGGATAAACATGACTATATGTAACTCCTGACTTTACATGTTACAAGCCTCACCTTAATCCTCTTTTGGTCCCAAAACAAAATCTCTGATCTTCCTAATTGGAGTCTAATGTATATATTGGTCCAATCAACTGTAACCTGTGGAATGAACTATATTACATAAAACAAAATGCTTGTGGATTTGGGAAATAGATAAGAGAGAATCATTGTGATGTGGCAGAAATTTCAAAACCTATATATTATAGTAGTTTGTAAATCTTATAATAACAATAAAACAAAACAATAATAATTGTTATAGTTGAAGTTCATTCAGAGCCTATTATGATCAGGCCCAAAGATTATATTGAACTATCACCTCAACTGGATGTGGAGGTTCAGGTGTTTGCTTTGTTTGAATGAAATAAAA
Source organism: Eidolon dupreanum (assembly GCA_028627145.1). Taxonomy (NCBI): domain Eukaryota; kingdom Metazoa; phylum Chordata; class Mammalia; order Chiroptera; family Pteropodidae; genus Eidolon; species Eidolon dupreanum. The sequence goes on from CM053507.1 coordinate 31,953,862, forward strand.
ATTGAGGTTCAGAGAAGAAATAATTTGCTCAAGGTCATACAGGAAGTTAGTGGTGGTCATGACATAAATCCACATTTCTTTGGCTCCAAAGTTCATAAAAAAGATGTCAATAGAACAATACCTAGTGTATAATTTTAACTAAAAAGCGTGTTTCAAGATGTTCTGTGCATATTAGAATCTATATTTTTATTCATGCCTATAACTTGACTAGCTATATTTCTCTGCATCTATATCATATCTCTATCTGTCTACCCTAATATGCTCCCTTTCTTCTCTTTCTCTCTAGGGCATATACTTAAAAGTTAATACTGGCTACCTCTGAGAATGGGATCATTTGTTATTTAAATTCTATTTTTCTGTCCATATTTTTGTTAATGGTCACATATTGTTAGGATCATAAGAAGATCATTTTTGTTTAATAAAGAACTAGAAATGTCGAACTTATTTTCTTATTTTGCTAGGTTTTTGGAGAGTGAAGTTTTTCTTTGGTAGCTTTTTGTCTACTTTTTTCCACAGCTCAAACAGAATTGTCCTGCTGTTTTCTTTTTCTAAGTAAGGTCTTCCCAATTAACATGGTGGCTAAGACATTTTTATTATTCTTTGGAAAAGTATGAGTTTATAAGAAACAAGCTGTGCAGTATCTGCTGAGTGACATTTACCACCTCCCTCCCCACATAGAATATTTAAATGTTATAGCTTTTTAAGTATACCATAAGTTTTCCTCCTAGGTTCCCTTAAGGATTCCTTATTAAAGTTTACAAAAATATCTTTCCTTACACCTAAATTCATCAAATACTTACAGAAGACCTATTTATACACATCTTTTTATTAGCTATTTACTAACACTAATAAGTTCAAGAAACATCAAAGACATAATTTATAGATAAATTGTATGGATATCCTTGAAACCACAGTTTAGAACACCTTGTCTTTTACATTTCTAATTTAATATAAAGAATAGTCAAGAAACATAAATAAGACTTACTTATTTTTCTCAAAATAATAAATAAATCTTTCTTTTGATCATAAACTAAACATAACTTGTTTTAAAATATAAAAAATCAAGAGGGATGCAAGGAATAATTAGATAATCACTATAATGTAGAGATAATCATTGTGATATGTTTAGCATATGTCATATATCTTGACAAAAATATAACAATGATGTGTTGCACTTTTGCAAGCCAGTGAATAGTTCTGCATTAATAGTTGCAGATTATTCAATTATGCTAGTGTATAATAATTGATTTAAAAATCTCTTATTGTTAGCATTTCATTGTTTATTTTTTTAGTATTATAAAAAAACCTTGATAAATATTGTTACATAAATTTGTTTGCAGATTTCTGATTATTATCTTGGAAAACTTCATAGGAGTGAAATTTCAAATGCTATGACTTTTACTTAATAGTTTAAATATATTTTGCCCAGTAGTCCTCTAACTAGGCTGTACCATTTCTGCTCTATGTATAAAGGAATATGTTCCATTTTATTTGCCTTTTGACATAAAACTAGTCCACAAAACAAAGTATCTAAAACGATTGTTTTCAGACATCGAACAATAGGGAGCTCATCACTGTGATCTCCTAGAAAAGGAAATGAAATAAGGTGAGCTGTATAATTTCTACCCAGAGGCAATTTCAAGAATATGATGAAGGGACAAAGAACCAAAACAAGTCTTGAGTTGAAGAAAATGTCTTAGGATAATGGAAGTGTTGTATACCTTGAATGTTGTGGTAGTTGTAAGGATGAATACTATAGAGGAGGAAAAAATATTTTTACTCTACTCAGGTTCTCCATCTGGGGCCCTGTAAATTAGACTGACAAAAGTCAGGTTGACGAGAGGAAAAACAAAAATTTATTAATATATACATTGCACATGTATACATGGCAGTATCCAGTGATGAGTAACCCAAAGCAGTGGTTAGAACTTTTGCTTATATATAGTACTTTAGGCTACACAAAGGAAAAAAGGTTAGAGCTTCTAAGACAAGGCAAATTATTAGAAGAAGAAAGGGAAAAGTGTGGTAAACAAAGGTAGTCTCATAAGGTTTGTTATGGAGATTCAGTCCCTACCTTCTCCATTTGTAAGAGTTGTTAAGAATCTTTCTCTTTCTAGTAGGGAAGAGGGAGATGCCTTTTACAAATAGAAGGAAATTTCCTTTTCAAAAAGAAAACTCGTGCCCTGTTTTTAGAGCTTTTGTTGCATCTACTTGTTCTCAATGGCTTTTTGCTAAAAATAATCCATAAACTTAATGAGGCATATTTTTGCATAGCATATTCTGATACCCTTCAATACATTTGTCAAAATTTATATAACAATGTCTATGACCATGCCATCCTGAACAAGCCCATCCCATCTGATCTTGGAAGCTAAGCAAAGTTGGGCCTGGTTAGTACTTGGATGGGAGACCACGTAGGAAGACCAGGTGCTGTAGGCATAAAAAATAAGGAATTGTAAGCTGACAAAGCCCTTGCAATCTGAGTCAACCAAGGGTTGCCTCACCTAAAAAAAAAATAAAAAAACAAAAAGCAAAACTTATATAACAATGTTTTTAAATAGGGTTCATTTTATTGCATGTTATTATTCAATACAGAAGCAAGATTGCTCCAATTTTTATTATTATCAACAGTGAAAGAGAGTATGGTAAACGTTTAAAAGTTTTCTTACATTGCTAAATGCCATGTTTCTCATTGGATCAGATTTCTGAACTTACCCTTGAGATCGATCACTTAATGGAATCATCTTTAGCTCATTAACGATTTGAAACTCAAAAAGAGCAATTCTAATATGCTAATTTGATGGTAAAGATGGACTATTATATTTACATAATTTTGCACATTTACATTATAATATTTGGATATGGAAATTGGGAAGAAAGCTTTCATGACTTGATTATTAAGAAGCTAATAGTCAAATGAAAATGCTTCAGAGGATAGGCTAGAAACTTACCCTAACAAGACTGTACAGAGAGAATCGGACCCACTGGAAAATGAGTAACTCATCTAAAATTATTCAGATTCTACTTAAAAAAAAAAAAAAGTTTTCAGACTAACAAAAGTATCTGAGGGCAGATAAATCTAGAATTTGTGATGTCATAAAATAATCATTAAATTAGAAAGTAGAATGTTTTCTTTAATAGTTTAAATTGTTTTCCAAGTTTTTTGATATATTTTACACTTTCATCTTTGTTTTCATTATTTAACTTTTATTTCATTAGATGCTAATAGGGGTAATTCAATCTTAGATTATTTCTTCAAACTAAATTATTGTACATTTTAAAATATTATGATTTTGTATTTGTCACCAATCTGAAGTAAATATGAGTTTCTTAGATTTTAAGAAAACTAAAGAAATTAATAGCTCTCAAACAATATATTTGAATGTGTATATACATACATACATACCTATGTATATGCAAAGGACTGTGATTCCAGGAGGAAGTTAGAATTTGAGGCTTATATGCCATTTTAGGTTGTACAAAGAAAAAGGAGTTTAAAACTTTCTGGAGGAGAGAAGAAAATTAGAGGACGATAAGGGGAGGGATTTTAATGTAAATTAAGTGTTACTTAGCATGCTATTCTATGCAGATATGAGTCCTTTCAGATGCTAAGAGTTGTCTCCAGAGTAGTTCTTTTCCTAGTAAGGAAGAAGTAGACACCAGTACAAATGGTAACTTATGTTCTGCTTTCAAACATAAAGTGGAAAGGCAAAGAGCTAATTGCCTTCAGCTCAAAACAATCCTTATGGCAAAGTGGCGTAACTGGGATTGCATATTCTTACTTTAGGGGAAAGCAGGAATACTAGCAACATTTTGAATAAATAATCTCCTTTATGTTCTTTATTAATTTTACTTTAAAGATTTTAGGACAAATATAAAATATAATGTTATGTTTTCAATTAATCAGTCATCAAGTATTTATTGAATGCTTATAAATCTGGAAGATCTAAAAACATCATGTAAGAAATGCTCTAAGTGTGTGCCTTGAGAGTTGGAAGACAGGGCCATTTTTGCCCTGCATATTTTAAAGATTAGAAGGAAATAATTGTTTAATTGATGTTAGGATATATGAAGACAAAAAGTTTTAGAAGAGAGGTGAAGGACATGATGAAATAAGGATTTAAAGCTAACTTTAGCAATGACATGACTATCTCTATTTTTATGTTTATTCCTTCTTAAAACTTCTCACATATGTGAGCTCCTCATTGCCCAAGGCAATCAGATACCATATTTTCCAATGTCATCCTGGAATTTTTTTCTCGCATAGATTTCTCTCCATTAAGCCTTTTATTTTGTAAAATCTATCCAGAGAAGTCATATTTATCTCTTCATTTCTTCTCTATTTATTTTCTTGTTTTGTAAATATGGTTACTCTAAAAAAGACAGTAGTCATTCACTTTCGAGAAAGTCTATTTTAAGTACAAGCTGCTTGTGGGGGAAGGTGGGAGACTTTAATCCTTTGTCTTCTTTTTTGTAACAATGCTAGCTGGCAGGTAGTCAGCAGTGAAAGCAGAAGAGGCTGTTTCAGAAAGAACATGTTCTCAGAGGAAAGTAGTGGCCCATTATGATGTTGAACAAAGTAGTTCTGTAATCATTTTTCTAGGAAAACTTGTTATGTGATACTTTGACTCTTTCTTTAAAAAGTAGGGGAAAGGAAAGGAGCAGGGGAATGGGAAGAGGAAGAGGTGGGAGAAGGAAAAGGGGAATTAAAAAAAATAAAGAGGACAAAAGAAAAAAATGAAAGAAAAATAAAAAAATTAGAGAAAACTTGACATACTTTATGAATTGAAACCAAGGCCCTAGTGTTAATTTTAATCAGTGATCATTATAGTTACCATGTTTATTTTGGACATGTTTATAAATTATTAATATTTTAAGTTAAGTGAGAGGAATGGAGTGTTTCTAAAGACAGTGAGAAGCCTTTCTTTTTACCTTAACTTCACATAAGAGAAAGCTGTTACCCCCTGAACAGCTGTGAAAAGTTTTGTTTATCTAGTATTTGCCAAATTCCTGCAGCACATTTGGCATTATTTATTTGTCTTTTATTTATTTTTTGAGCCTATAAGTGTAGAGGCTGAAGATTGGAAAATATTTTATATTTTACCTCAGCATGAACGACTGGATTGAATTTGCAAAATATTACCAGAGCTGTTTTTAGATCATTCTTTGTCATGGAGATGAAATTTCTGTTTTCAGATTGGTCATTTCAGGGTGTTTTGAGGAAATGAATTGATCTCCAAATGAATGATACCTTTTTAGCATTTTTGTTGTATTTTAAAAAGATGAAATTCTATTATCATTCTATTATCTTGGTGTTTCTATTAAATCTTGATGTTCTAGAGTTTTGGCTATATTTTTCTCCAGCTTTATTATGAATTTTTAACATGCCCTAAGATTTTCAAATTTATAAGTTCTTCATTCTGTGCAATATCAGGCTGTTAGCTTGCATATTCCTTTGAGTTTCTCTCAGGGAGTTTTGCCAATTTGTTGAACAATGGATTGTTACATGTAAATTGTGTGTGTGTGTGTGTGTGTGTGTGTGTGTGTACACTCACACTGATGAGGCTGTTTGCTAAAAAGAGTATATCACTTTAAAAGTTTCTGGCATTAAAGACAAGATCTCATGGGATCCTCATAAAAGTGCACAAATTACTATACACTATGATTACAAGCTTGTATTTGATGTTGTGTTACACAGTTCTTCCACAATCTTGAATAATGTTGTTCCCAGCAGTGAATTCAAATGCTTTGTAGTGTAGGAGAGGAAAACTTTTCCCTTCTTCCCTTTTAGGTTCTTTGTCTTCCTAATAATTAAACTGACTTAGGACAGATTAACAGGAAAAAAGCAAATTTAATTACATACCTGTGGGAGTCCCACAAGAATAAAAGACCTGAAGGGCAGCCAGGTAACTGAAGCTTGTATAATGTCCTGAGCTAAGAAAGGGCATAAGGGGTCTGGGGATACAAAGGGGACAAGGCCATTTACAGAAAGGCTAATGAGATGTTTGGGAAACAAAGGTGGTTCTGTTATACAGGCAAGTTTCTTATGTTAAAAGGTTTCTCTGGTAATAGCTCTCTTCCGGGTATAGGCGCCCTTTTTAATATAAGTTTAGGCAGTAGAGGGGCAGATGAAGAGCTTTTCCTGAGTTTTAACTGGGTTTAACTCAAATAATCCTTGTGCTTAAGTGGCACATTTTGGGGTTCAGGGCCTCTCTGAACCCTGTGAATGGTATCACAACTAACTTGATACCTCTATATGTCTGTTATTTTTAGATGAATCATTCTATATCTTAATTATGTGAGATAATCTATAAACCATCAGTGATTTTTAGGTGACTCTGGTGTGTTTTAACATATAGTTAATATAGTTTCTTGGCTTCTTTATTAATAAAACTGTGGTAGAAAGAACATTAATATAACAATACTCTTGCCATTATGACTTATCTTGTTTTCTTATTAATGGATGTTTTATACTACTGAAACAAATACTTCTTTGTTCTTCATCAACATAAATTTTAAGATTTAGATGCAATTTTCTAATAAAAATGATGGAGAAGTAAAAGTTTAGTTAGTAGAATCAGAAGGATATTTTTTCCGAACCTATTAAGCCTGATACAAAGTATTGAGTAGGTCTTCATTTTTTTGACCAATTTTTTTTCTTTTATATTCAAATGTATAGAAAATTCAATATGATTTTGTGCATATTGTATTGAACTATTTAGATTTATGATATCAAGTATGCTTGGGGATTCCAGAGAAGCCTGAGTAAATGAACTAGATGTTATTGGAAGATTAAGAGTCAGAGGAATGGAAAACTGTGGTGATAAAGTAGTGACATTAATGAGTAGGTTGTGGAACAATGAAGACATGTGAGCATGGAAATAGCATGAATATGTTTTAGAAAGATCACTTGGGCAGATATAGAGAGAATGGATTCGAAGAAAGAAACAATTCATTTAGGGAGTTACTGTCTTGGCAAGAGATGATAATTGCCTTACCTAGAGGAAATGGAAAGTTTAAGGAGGTGGATTTCAATGACTTTGATATTAGTGATTATTTGGGGAATGTGGGAGGGTAGAGACAAGGATAGATCTTATGTTTCTGTCTAGGGCAACTAGGTGGATGATAATACTCAGATACAGAAGAAAAGAAGTACAATATGTTAGGCCAGCATTCCCAAGCATAAGAAAAGTTTGTTTAATTTACCTCTACCCATTCTTCTCATATAATAGTTTCCCATCCTTTCCTAGCTTACCTAGCTATCTTGTTTCTAATAAAACACAAAAGTACACAGTAGCTATGAGGATCAGAAAATTCCACCCTAGGAATTCTTGGCTATAGCTTACAAGAAGGTGAGTTTCTCAGGTGATGAGTTTCTCCAGGAGTAGTTCTCTTTTTGGTTAGGAGGCACTTTTACAAATGGAAATTTCCTTTATGAATGTACATTTCCTTTACAAAAGAGGACACTTATACTCTATTTTCAGGCAGGTAGGTCAGGTAAAGATTTTTTTGAGTCTGCTCAATTGCCTGCAGCTCAAAATAATCCACATGCCAGAGGCATATTTTAGGGTAGCATATTCTGGTACTTTTCAAGCTCATCCACCCAGTTCTTGGAACTGTCACCTCAAATATCCATTCTGGTTGCTGAGCATGGAATTTCTTTAAGGTAATAGCTTGCAGGATTATAGTTTGAGAATTATAATCCTTTTCTCTCTAGCCTTTTCTCTCCATGGATAGCTATGGTTTTAATCAAATTGCTTGTTCTACTTGTGTTATACTTTTCATTGAGAAAATAAGTACCAGGTTTATGTCATTGTTAGATATATTGTGACATTTTACAAACTCAAAGTCCCATGCTCCATTACATACAATGCTAAATAACATCCACCTTAAAAAATCTTTTATGTGTATATATACATATATATATATATATATATATATATGTATATACACACACACACACACACACACACACACACACACACACAACTTTCCACATGTATCTTCTCATGTAAATCAGAACTAAACACTTCAATACCTACCCATCAGTTTAAACTGCAAAAGTGGTTTTTTCCTCCTGTGTAGTTCTAGGTAGAACCCTCCAATAGAGTGATAAAGGACAGCATTTATAACATCCTCCTTTGCTCACTCTCTTTCTGGTGTTTGCTTTAGAAATAGAATGTTGGTCATCTAAATTTTTAAAAAATGTGCTCAGTAACTTATGGTAAAGTTTTTGAAAGCATTAAAGACCCATTCACTCTTATAGATTTTCTTTCCAAAATTCAGAAAATCTTGATAATTTTAATAATTATGATAGTTTTCATTTCATCATTCAGTGAAGCTATTCTGCCTAATGACACTCAAGCCATTTGTGTGTGTGTGTGTGTGTGTGTGCATGCGCATGTGTGTTGTTAAAAAACAAAATTCAAATGAGTAAATTTGAAGATCTAATTGGTTTTATTAAGTGATTCACAAATGGGGCAGAATCTCTTCTAGCAACTAGTGCTCCCAGGGTTGTACAAAATAAAAGGTTTTTGTAAGAAGAAGGATGGGGCAAGGGAGCTATTAACAAAAGAAAAGAAAGAATTATTTTTAGATCAGAACATCTTTTTTGGGGTGTGGGGGGCGGTGGGAATGAGACTTTTTATCATGCCGATTGCTTCTTCTTTCTACTGTGGGGATGGAGAGGGCCTAGCCAGCAGATTACTTCACTGGTGTTGAACAGAACATTTAAGACTGGTTGATTAACATTTTGTTTCTGAGAGAAGTAGAAACAATGATTAGGTCAGGTATTAAATCTAGTTTTGGTATGGGCTTTAGCACAAGTGACTCCATTATAGACCTACGGTTTTCTCTTTAACAATGTATTTTAAACAAATGCATTTTTTTTTCATTTACTACTCTTTGAGTTTTTTTTTTTCCTTTGAGATTCTCTTAAGTGTCCTCATGTCTTTTATCCTGCTAGCTCTTAATTAGCTGCTCTTGCAGATAAACCTATCTACCCACCCTCTTCTCTTTTCACTTTTAAACTTTATTTTTTCATTTTTTTTTGGAGTATCTTATATCATCTTTGCTAATCCATGTCCCCTTTCTGACCTTAAATCCTTTAAGTCATCCTTTCTGATGATTATAATTTTATTCATCTTTACAAAATTCGTTGAAGGCATAATATGTGGTAGTAACTGTGCTACGTGCTAGAGATATAGTGATGTACACATAAAGGGTCTCTGACAACAGCTTGCAAGGACAAATAATTAAGCAGTACATACAATACAATGTGATAAGTACCATAATGAAAGGAAAAGTTCTGAGTTGTTAAGTACATAGAAGAGGTATCAGCCAAGACTGGGTTCAAGAATTCCTTCATATGAATTAGGCAAAGGGCAGATGGTGAAGGAACAGCTTTCCTAGGCATTCAAGGCCAAGAGTAGAGAGGGAGAGAAAAGGGGGAGGGAGAAAGAAAGAAAGAGAGGTGGGAAAATGTATCCTATATCCATGGCACTTTATTAGTATTGGAACTGTTTCAATATAACTGAATTTATATTTATATTACTTTCTGTGCAGGTACAACAACTTTTGAGGTTTCTGGTATTTATGTTTTTACATTTTTCTTTGGCTCAGAAATAGGACTTCTCTATTCTACTTTTATAATGATTTCCAAATGCCATAATTTTGCTAGTAGATAGATAATAGCTGCTTTATACCTATTATTGACTAATTTTAGGTGCCTAGGGAATTTATGCAAATACATTTCCAAGTTTTTAATAATAAGTGAGGATTGATATGTGTATTTATCTACTTGTGGTGAACTCAGAGTGTGATGAGTATAGTGTTTTATTGTCAAACATTCAATGTCAGGTTACTTTTGGTAAAGTACGTAGCATGGTATATATGTTACATTATGCTATTGTACTAGCAAAAGAGTACTCTATTCTGAAACAAAACACAATCTAGATTTTAAATCAGAGGTTTGTGGCATTAGAATCATGGAACGGCCTTAGATATTAAATGGTCCAACTCCCTCATTCTACAGATGAGGAAATTGAGACCCAGACAGGTAATGAAAGAAATTTAAATTAACTTTGATGGTTTTTTAGTGTAGTGTTTGTTTTTATTTCTAATACTTTTGAGAAAAACTATTCCAGTTGTTTACCATTTCTTTTGTTTACATAACTTATATAATCAGGTTATTTTTAATAATCTAGCAAACATGATCTACAGATTCTTTTAAAATTGAAAATTAAAGAACTATTAAAGGAGGAGACATTTGAAACTTGGATTTTTTAAAACGAGTCTGTCCAAAGCTCAAAGTTTAAGAATTCTAGAGGAAGAAAGTAGAGATTGGTTTTTATTTTTGATGTCTTATGGGAGGCAGAACTTAAATAAATTTACTCGTTTTTGTGATCTACTTCCTCTCTTACTTAACAAATGATTTATAAAGATAAATGTCCAATTTGTCACTCATCTTTGCTAGAGTCTATTTTTCTCTAAGGTACAAAAGTTTATGTAATACTCACCATGTTCCTATTAAAAAGGCATCGCAAATATTGGTGTTCTTCTTTCACAAATGAAGACCTTGAGGCATTCCAAGATTGCATTGAATCATTTATTTAAGGTCTCATAGTTAATAAATAACACAGTTGATGTCAGAACACAGTGACATCAGTGTATTAGTTTGGCATCCTTTCTATTGGTCAGGAAGAGAATGAGAACAGGAGGGAGACAAGGAAGAAGATGAAAGAGGAAAAGGAAGAAGTGGGGGCAAGGAGGAGGAGAAAATTTTGCTTGTTGTGTGTTTGTTGGCTGCCATTCACAAGTTTTGCACAGTCATACATTATTACTTTCTATTTTCATAAAAATTTTCTAAAATTGCTATTATCCCCATGTTATAGTTGAGGAAGCTGAGTCTTGAAGAAGTTATATTCCTTGCTTACAATTACACAGCTAGTATTGTAGATACTCCAGAACTTGCCTTTCCACCCCTGCACAAAACTGAGTCCCATGCTGTTCCTTATCTCCCTGTATTTTTTCAAAAGAACATTGCAAAATTCACTTTAAATTTTATTTTATTTCTATAAGGGAAGCAGACCAGCAACACTAACAAACAAACAAACTGTGGCTCTGCACCATGGTGTGTTGATAGTATCAACACTCAGGGGGAAAAAGGTACATCTGTTTCTGAACTAAAGTGAAAGTAGGGAATTAAAAGTTAATATCAAAACTGAAACAAAGCCACGTTTTGTGAAACACACATTCATAGCAGTACACTGGATCAAAAGATGTGATCTCACTTCATAGTAAAACAGGTCCTGCAAGCCCAGGTAACTCAGGAAGCAGGATGGTAATTATTCACAGAAGAAAGCAGGTAGTATACTGTTACAATACTACAGTAGGAAGTCAGAAGGTCACAAAGCTGGCAGGTAACTGAAACAACTTGAAGCTGCTTGGCCCCCTTTAAAAAGAAATTATAAAATGGGAGAGAATGAAGCAAGTTTACCTAACACGTCTTTGCAAGGTAAGTGCCAAAAGCCTCAGAAACGTCTGCAATCAGAAATTTAAGCAGTGTCGATTACAAAGTGCGTGTGTGTGTGTGTGTGTGTGTGCGCGCGTGCGTGTGTGTGTGTGTGCGTGTGTGTGTGTGTGTGTATGTGTGTGTGTGTGTTGTGTGCCTCTCCCCTCCAGTGTGCTTTTGAGGGTGGGAAGAAAAGATGGGAATCATTTCAGAAGAAGCAGGCTGTCTCCGTTGTGCTCAGCAACTTGACCACAGATTTTGTGGAGCCTGGGGAGAGCCTTATCCTTTCTCCCCAGTTTGGTGGTGGAGAAATGGTGCAACCCACCTCTGGTGCATTTTTCATTTTAGACCTCTTTCAACATTGACCGAATATGGAATTTTGTCTTTGCCTGTGCAATTTTTATTTGTAATCAAGCTTTGCTATCCCTGGGACTTACTAACTAGTGTCCTTGTAATTAATACAACTTTTTTAAATGTAGAAAACAGGATCTCAGAAGATATCAGTTGGGGAGAGCGGTTTATGTTACATGTCTTACTTAATCAGATACCTTTGTCCTTTGAAAGGATTGGCTTTGTTGACATTGGCTTGACCGAGCCTCTATGGTTAGGCTTACTGATAGAAAGGAATACAATGAGCTCACACTTTCCACTTTTTTGAGTGAGAAAAGTTCTTTCTTCAAAAAAATAGAAAATGGATCTAGTGCTTATTTGTTGCCATAATTTTTAGTAGTGTACTTCTGTCCTCTTACAAATTACCACCTCTACAGGTAACATTTTGATCAAGATTTTTTAAAAAAAATCTACTTATAATGTCATTTTTATTTTTTTAATTCTTTTCTTGTGAAGCTGCCAGCAAGAAAATTCTCAAACTACCCAGTTTTCCATTAAGTACATATAAAAACTGCATCTATGAAATATAATACATGCAAGAATAACAATAACATGATCACAGACATACAGCATCCAATTTATAGAGTTGAATTTTTTTCCAGAATGCCTACATTCTTTCTTTATTTCTTTAATCCTTTCTCAAGTTAATCTGTTTAAGAATCTGGGAATCTTATTTCTATTTCTTGATGTTTTCTAAAAATGTTTTCATGCTACCATGAAGCATTTTTAATTTAAAGATTAATAAAAGAAGTCATTTATTATATTCCATTAAAGAAAAACAAGATAAAAGACTCATTTAGCATAATTCTATGAAATAATTTAATTTTATGTGTTTTATAGACAAAATGCTATTATGTATGTGATTATAACATATACATTCATTGTATTAGTAATATCTTTCCTTGAGAAAGTATACTAGAAGTATGTAGGTTATTAGATAGTTGTTCACATAATAAGAATTTTGTATAAAATATATGTGACTGGCAACCCCTTACACAGTGTATCCTAGACTGTGTGGGTGTACCACTTATGTCTACATTCAAGGGATTAAAATAAACTGAGGAATAACTAGGCCTTTCCCCTTTCCTCTGGCCTCTCCCCTTTCCCTTTATCAACCCTCTTCGTGTCAGGATCATGAATAATATTTACTTCTTATTTTAGAGCTCTAGCATTTGTATAGATTTTCTGTTTTGTTTTTCGTTTTTCTTTTTCTCTGACACTTTTATGTATGCTATGTTTCTGGTGATATGTTTCACTGTAAAAGGGTGATTGGTGTATATATATATACACACACACATAGACAATTATTTTAAGAATTAATAAGCAGTATAAATCAGAAAAATGCCCAAATTTAAAGCAAAAGCTATAGTAAATAATTTGAACGTCATGGTTCGAGTTAGAAAATTATGTGCCTAGATCCGTAAACCTTCTGTCATTGGGGAATGCTCGTGAGAGCAGTTCTGTCCCAAGGTATTTTATTTTGTGGACTCCGAAAACTTTTCAATTAGGAATTTGTTCTTCTCTGATCTTATCTGAGTTGAAATGTATTCTTGTAGGTTCACAAAGAATTCAGATATGTCTTCTTGGAGTATTAAAATGCTCCCATTCCAGTTGTATTTGCCTTAAGATTATTAAGTAAACCAATTAGTCAGGTGAGAGTTAATGAGAAATGATGGTACTTCAGTTTTTGGTTTTAAAATATTTCTAGATTTTCTTAAATTATAAAGGAAAGCACTATGTGGATAATTTGCACCTTTATTTGTATGTTTGAAGGTAAGTGATTTTGGTAAGTGTGTTTAATGTTTTATGAAAGATATCAAGATATGTCCTAGAATCTTCATTTATGGAATGATCTAACATTATTCTGTTTTCTGTGCAATACCCTGTCCTATATCCGAGCTTCAGTTTAAAAATTATCAAAGTAAATAGAAAGGTATTTTGAGATGTTATTTAATTTTTGATTCTGAGGTTCTCTGAAATGATACTAGTTATTATCAGCTCTACTTGAAAAGAGTGTTCACTAACCAAAATGACTATATTCAAATACTATGTTTTGTACAGTAAACATATGGATGATTTAGGGTTTTGGTATAAAGATAATAAATGACAGTAGATTATAATTAGAACTCCATCATGTACTTTGAATAATGATTTTCTAAGGCTGTGTATTCAGATTGTCTAGGTTCATTGGACCATCTCTAGTCACAACTTGGAGGGCTAGCCATAGACATTGTCAAAGATTATTTATTTTAGTGCTATTTCCTGCAGCTCTCTGACCCATTTCTATAAACTAGAAGCCAGTTAGGTGTGCCCGGGTCAGTGGAGCCCACAGCTATTGACATTTAGTATTTCCAGTGGTATTGGGAACCTATTTTTTCCCAAGTGAAAGTGTGCTCGTTCCAAGGTTATCTTCAGCTTACTGTGTTAACAGATATCAATTATCTCTTCAAATATAAAAACCAATCTGTCTCTTTCAGTCTCAATGAAAAGTAACCCCACAGAGAATTATGTAAAGATTGTATACATGAAGGTTTATAACATTCTCAGGATTCACAAAATAGAATTATCTAGGGTAGGATAGAATGCCAGAATTTTCTTCCTAATTTTTTAAGCTATAAATAAAATATATATGTAATATGACAAAAGGAGAAGGGAGAGTGCTTTTTGAGCATTGTTATTTGCTGAGGAAAGAAAGCATCATTTCTTTGCATAATATCTGCAAACTCACTTATACCAGAGTGGCACTCAGTCAATCTGTGACAGTATTGAAAGGCCTTGACTAGGATGACAAGACGGTGACAACTTCTTTCCTGGTAGGCATCTACCCAGAAAATGCCTTAGGGCTGAGTTTTCCCCAGAGGCTACCCTTGGGCATGTGAGGACCCCTTACCTATTCTCTGTCAGGAAGGGCATGTATTTTCTACTTTTCCCAGGATTCCTATTAACTAGCAGGGCTGACCATAGTCAGAATTGTAAAAAAGAAAGAAAGAAAAAGAAGAAAAGAAAGAATCTATCAGTATCCAACTTTGCTCCTCATCCACTAAACCCTCCTACCTCAGAACTCAGTCCCCATGAACTTTTTCCATTTTTTCATCCTCTTCCTTGATCAAAGCATGTCCTCTCCCCCCTGCCTCTTTTTAAAGGATATAATATACAATTTCACCCTTGGAATTATTTGAATAAAAGGTATCTTTGAGTTCAATGAGGAAACAACCTTATGAGAGATTTCTTTGAGTAGGAGTCTCCCCTGTGCTGCTCAACACACCCTCGTCGCTCAGGCTGCCTGCTATCAGCTCCTTGGATGTGCCTGAGCATCTTCCAATTATAACCCTCCTTCTTACCTCAGTTCCTCTTAGCCCTCGAGATCTAGGAGACCCCTACTCTAAAGCCTGCAAAAGACTAGAGTTCAGGGGAAAATGTTCCTAAATACAGAAGAGTTGGCCAGACCCTGCAGGATGCAAGGTCAGCAGTCAGCAGAGAGGAGAGGACTCTTCTTCATCAACCCACTGAAGGAGAATTTGGCTGTCATAGTTAGGGAGATAAAAATCTGTAGAACATTAACATTTTCAAGGTAGAAGGGAGCTTAAAGGGGCTCAAGTCCAATGTTTCTACTTTGTACAGTAGCAAACAGAGATCCTATGAAGGTAATAAAATTGTGCTTGATTTCTTAGAAGAGTTGCCAGGTCTGCACCTTAGCTGTCCAGAGCCTGTAATTTTATAGAGGAATTTGGCACATTATTTTCTGCAGGCATTTACTTTTCTATTCCAAAAGGAGAAATCAGGCTTATAAATGCTTTCCATATTGACATCTTTTAGTTTCTATAGTTATGGCCTGGAAAGAATTGGTTAGTATTCGGTGAGGTTGTTGAAACCTGGTCCGTTCAGGTTTGGGTTTTCACTTGACTCTATCATAGTTTCATTGACTTTTAAGATATTTACTTAACTTTCGTCACAAACAGAAGTCGGCTGAAGTGTTTCTCGTGATACAGCCATTTTTAAGAAATTGTTCTTTTTTTATTTGGCTAGTAAAAGAAAAAAAATCTAGGCAGGAAGGTGCCTTAGTGTCTTTGCTTCTAAGTTGCAGCCTCGGGGCAGCAGTACTGTATACCTCAACCTGTTATACTGGTTTGGTGTTCATGTTTATTTTCTGTGGTGGAAAAAATATCTCTGCATTCATCATGGTAAACCATGCCTGTGAGTGCCTTGAAATTTTTCTAAAACTCAAAAGAGGACTAACTAGTTTGTGACTCTTCCTTCCCAGCCTAGAGAATTTCAACGGTATTTTCAATTAAGAGAAGTGAAAGGACAGAGAGAGAGCACGAGAGAGAGAGATGCAAGGAGTTCTTGTTCCAGGAGGAAGACTTTCACTAGCTCTTAGAGATTGTTTGGAACACATGAAGACCTGAGACATTTTGGAGTTGAAATTTAGATATTAAGGTAACAGAGTTTTTGGTTGAAACTTCCAGAAGCTCTACTGGAGAGAGGTCTTATTATCTAAAGGCAAAATCGAGCACATTTGGAGTAAGTAAAATTGCAGAGAATGTCAAGGCATGAAATCCCAGGTGAGTCTTACCTAATGGGTTAGGCAAAGGTGAACATGAAGATGGCCTGGGGACTGTTCTCAGATAGAAAACAGAGAATCCTTGGAGCTGGCAAATGAGATTAGGAGGTAAACTCTGACATGCTATATAAGAAATATATAATGAAAGCAACATAACTGAGCTAAGGAGGCCTTTTTTTCTTATCCTTACCTTATTAGAAATAAAATAGCAAGCAATGTACTTGAATGGAACATGAGATAAAGGTGGTTAGAAATGGTCCTCAGTTAAAACCTGCTGCTGGGGGAAAAGTCAGTTCTCAAACACTTTGAAATTTAGAGTTTGTTTTTATACTTTAAAATGGTCTGGAAGCACAGTTTAATTTCCTTTGATTTAAATTATATTTTATGGCACTGAAATTGTTTTAAAGGGAAACATTTTAAGTTTCAATTAAAGTCACTATAAAATCTTCTTGAAGAAAAGGCGATGCATACCTACAGGATGACTTGATTATTTAAACATTATTATTAATAATGCAATTAAAGTTTTTCATATATTTAAAAGGTTGGATCTGCCTTTGAATCTACTTTCTTTTTTCTTAAGGTAAAGAAATAAAGAATGCAGTAACAAGTTGATGATTATAGATGTATAAACACTATATAATTATTATATTGTATGCCTATTCTCTAGATTTTGGAAAGAGTTTAAACAAATTTAACTAACTGAGTAAGACAGTATGCCAACCTTCTTTGTATCACAGTTTTTGGGGGACAGGATTATTAACCAAGCATGCACTTGACTTATTATTGGAAGGTATTGTACTTGATACCTAAGTGAAGGAAAAACGGGTAACTGAGAAGATTGCAAAGAAAATGTAATTAGGGTGAAAACACTTAAAAGGGCATTGAGCTTTAGTTGATTCCTTGAACTTCTAATCTTCTCATCAGGAAAAGTATGTGTAAATAGTTTTATTTGACAGGGCTATTTTGTTGCTCTGTTGATAGATATTTGATCATCTCTACAGTTCCACAGTTGAACCCTTTGGAAGATACATTCATAAATGCCTTTATAACTTATATTGTAATGCAATCCATCTGTCTTTTTTAAATCCTTGATCATAGTAATGCACATTGTGTAATGTGTATTAAAAAATTGAGTGTGGCTTAGGGGATAGGCATAAATTTTTATCTACTAAAAACAAACAAACAAAACCCAAAAGAAAAATGTTTTGGAAAGTCAGTTACTGAATTTAATATAGTTCATATAAACAGCAAAAATTGTGTGTGCACATCTGTTAAACAACACAGTAAATTTGCTGTGTGACTTCAGACCTTGGTGAATGATTCATTTTGAGAACTGATTAAACTCTTGAAATCTTTCCATCTCTATGATTCTTCGGTTTTCTCAAAAGTTAGTTCCTTTGTAAAAAGAACAAACTAATCAAAAACAGACTTACAAATACAGTGGACAATTTGGTGACAGATAGAGGGGAGGGGAGTTGGGGAACTGGGAGAATGGGGTGAAAGGTTAAAGAAGTACAAATTAGTGGTTGATAGTTGGTCACGGGGATGGGGAGCATGGAAGGCACAGGGAATGCAGTTAGCATTAATATGATGGCTAAGTGGAGGGCTGGAGAGGGAGGGAGCAATTGGGGGGATCATTTCATGAACTATATAGGTGTCTAATCAATGTACTGTATACTTGAAACTATTTTAAATAAATAAATTTAAAAAAAAATTAGTTTCTTTGGAAATGACATGAGAAACTGAGAGGATTATTTTCCTTTTTGTTAATGGACTTTTAATACACTCATAGACAAGTCACCTCTTTCCTTAAAAGTACTGATAAGTTTTGAAAATTCTTCATCACATACATATTACTTAGTGGCAGGTATCAGAGAAGGAAAAATATACTTTGTTACAAAAGGAGGAAGGTGCTTTTACTCTGTCAATTCTTGATTATGTCGTTATATTGTTCTTGGCTATTGTTATAAACACAGACAAATATCTAAGAATTTATAGAGAAACCTAGAACTTTATAGAAAGTTTCATAGAGGGGACATGATGTAAACTGATTCTGGCAGGTTTGGCAATGTAGAATAAGTGGCCAGAAAGAAGAAAACATTTTCTGGCAAAATGAACAACAGAAACAAGGAGAAGGCAAAGAAATTGAATCCATCCAAGTATGTACTTGCTTTATTCTCCTACCTTATTGAAAACATAAAGAATTTTTTAAGAATTTATACTTTGAAATAGGCTACAAATTACTAAACATAATAGAAAATAAAGTTAAAATAATGTAACAGTTAAACTCTGTATAGAAAATACATGCCAGAACATTCTAAACAACTACCGAAAAGGTCACAAATTTGCTTTTAAAGCTTCCTAATAGCCAAAGGAAAGTAAGAAATTGATTTTAAGATTTGCGGTGTTCAAATAATGTAAAAATGCATCATTATATGAGATTAAAAGATTTCTCCATTAAAAGTGGTGATAAAAATCAGAATACTTTCTGTAGATCACAGGAAGCAAGCCTAACTAGAAGAGAGAGTTTTTATTAGGCAACACCAAGAAATAAAGTAAAAAAAGGTATAGAGGTAAAGAGAATAGTATTATTAAACTCATCTCAGAATCTTGACATGGACAATTTACTTTTGAGCTTCTTAAGCTACTGTACCAACCTATCAGACATTTGTCAGAAAAAAAAAATTATACTGAAAAAGATTTATATTAAGGATATAATAAATCTGAAAATAAAGAAAGGAAAATAAAACAAATGAATAATTAAGAAATATAGACAATGAAATTTGTTATTTACATAATTGAAATAGTCATGCTATTAAAATTTCAGAATATAAAATAGATCATTTTGAATATTATACTGCTAAATATGTTTTATAAACTATGGTATTATTACTCAGGTGTGTCTCCTGAAGTTTCTACTGAATTTTGTATAGGTGTTTTATGTTCATTTTAATTACTGAAGGGGTCAGTACAGTCACTGTGGCAGATTTGGTTAAGGAAGGGAGAAGTAGGCAAGGCAGGGACATAAAGAAAAGCACACTGGTACTGATAATATTCATGTTGCTTTGTAAATATATTTAGAGACTTTATAAATTTTAGGTGCAATGAGGTAATGATGTTACCTTAAAATTTTATTTTTGACAAAGATAAGTAGGAATTGTGATGGAGAGTTTAGTAAGAAAATAGTAATGTTTTCATTCTCGAGTTTGAATTCTCATAAGTTTTAGGCTCATATTTTATATATTTTTTCAGTTTATCATTTGACCTCTATAGATTTCCTTTAGGTATCATCTTTCTTTTTCTAGATTAGAATACTTATAATATTGCTTGTATTTCTAGGAATTAATAATTACTAAATTCCACAATAATATTGGTATTTAGTTAATAGAAAGTTCTGGCAAGGTCATCTTCACATGAAATTCACATTTATCTACATCGATTAGTTAGTAAATAATTTATCTTCATAATCACATAAAAAGGAGAAAGAACTGGTATTCATTGGGTACTAATTCAAGGCATAAATTTACTAAACTTATTTGAATCTCACAACTATCTTCGCCTTCTCTTTTCCTCCAACAAAAACACCAAGATGATTCCCTATTAAGACCGCTAAGTACTTCTAATTTCTGTGAACTTCCTATGGTTTGCTCCTTCTTGTCATTCAGTTATCAGATCAAATATCATCTCAATGATACCTTCTCTAGCCTGTAAAACTAAAGCAGCCAGTTTGTATCTTAATGCTGACTTTAATTCTTTTATTATTTCACCACGAATCATTTTCTTTTTTTCCCTTTTTTGTATATTTGTCTATTGCCTATTTCCTTGGGATAAAATACTCTCTGTGATGAAAGACAATAGCTGACTTGTTTATGGCTCTGTTTCTACTGCCTGGAACCACAGCTAACACAAGTATATTTTTAAGTATGTTTAATATGTTCAGAAAAAAACGAACATAAAATGAAATTTACATTTTTTTCTAACATGAAAATTAGTTGAGCATAAAATAGCAGTCACTTAACATGGTAAATGCAAAACAAAATAAAACAAGAAGCCTCAACTAAAAAAAAATATTGGCAAATAAAAATGTCTTAAAATTGAAAGAGACCTTTTTCTAGAAGAATCATAGTTGATATAGAATCTCTATTCTAGGAGATTGGGAGCAATGCATTGCTAATCAAAACTAGGGAATTCGTTCCTCCTCATTTTCTCTAGTTCTGTGTTGCAGTGACTTTCGTTGGGGTTGCCTAGATGAGCTCTCAAAGAGTCTAAGTGTGAAATAATAATTACTATGGTGGTGGTGGTGGTGATAGAGAAAACATTTATTAAGTTTATGAAGTATGCTAGGGACAGTTACAGTGTTAAATATATTTATTTAATCTTCACAACAACCTAGTAAGGAATATATGCTCAATAAATATAAATATAAATAATTATATAGCTGTATCTTCTTTACAGAAAGATAGATGCCCTTCTGCTCTATTTCAGATTCATCCTCATTATCATTCATCATTGCATAGTGATAGACAGCTGAGTTCATATGATGATAGTGAAATTTGACAAAAAATAAATTTGAGAGATACTTGAAGTTAAATTGATGTTTGTTTTAAGTATGGAAACAGGAAGAGGTTGTGAAGACTAGGTTTCTGACTCAGGTGACAGATATTAGTATTTTTAATGGATTTAGGAAGCAGTTTATAGGAGAGAAATATAATGAGACTGTTTTAAACAAAATAATTTTAAACTATATGTGTTAGGTATTGATGAAAATGTTCAGGACATAAATTGAACAAACAAACAAACAAACAAACAAACAAACAAAACTAGACCTTGAGAGGTAGAACTAGGATGAAATTAAAGAGTTGGAAATTATTGCACTTAAGTCATAGATGTAATGGTGAATAAGTGAAAATATACAAAGATAGATGTTAAAGTAAGAAGAGAAGACTGATAGTAGAATCTAGAAAACACTAACATCTAAAGGTTGAGCAGAAATGAAAGAAACTGAGGTGAGGTCACGGGAGAGAGAGAAGATGAAGATGACAAAGTTTGTGAGGAAATGACAAGTGGAGATTTCTATATAAAAATTGGTGAAAAATATTAAATGACAGAATAAAGACTAGTTAGAATTTAGTGATTCAAACTTGGAATTAAGGTGAGACATGAGGAAGAAACAATTTGAGAATTATCAGGAATGAGGTGAAAGGAGGAGACAAAATTATAAAGTCAAGTCATAACAAAACTGAAGTAGTAGTTCAATAATTGTGCCATGGGGAATACCCATTGTTAGGGAGTGGGAGAAAGAAGAGTCAACAAAGGAGGTAGTTACAACACAGCAGTTCTATGAGGTAAATATAATTTTCACTTTTCACGAACGAAGAAACAGTATCAGTGCAGGAGAGGTTAAAGGTGCTAAAATAGAAGGAGTGACTGATGAAGATGAGAGCTTGGATTATTACAGTAACTTTAAAAAGCCAGGAGTGAAGCCTTCTTTGAATAAGGAAGAACAACAAGGGTGAATATAATGACAGATTCACCAAGTTGCAGAGAAGAGTGCACCCACTTCCTTGGGGCTCTTGCCAAATGGCCTGCATCTTTGCGGTAAAGGATGAGTTCATCCAGCCAGGAGTTAGGGTGGGGCTATGCGTAAGGTGTTGAATACATGAAAGACAAATAAAAGGACTGGCCAGAAGTAGCCTCAATGAAGGTAGGAGATTAGTGTCAGTGAATGTGGGAAAAAAATGCCGACTGATTATTAAGAGAGTTTTCATAGAGGCATGAGTAAGTTTGGTGTGAGTATGAGTATGTGTGTTTGTGCATTGTGTGTGTGCTTTGTGTGTATGTGTGTGTGTGTTTTATTGGCCTGCCTGCAGATTTAGCTAGAGATTGTTGTTCTGGAATATTTAAACTTTAACATGTAACACCCCACAATAAGCCTATTCTAGCTAGTTATCTTCAGATTGCATGCTACTGGACTAAGAAAGAACTAGAAGAGAGAGTACATTTCATTACAAATCCATCCAGCTTTTGAAAAACAATGGAACACCCAGGCTTATTCACTGCCAATAAGATTTTGTGGTGGTATCTCATCTATATAATGTTAGAAAAAAGCCCATAAATACAGCATGAATATGACCGACCTATGCGACTTTGGGATGATGGAGATGTACTTCAATTTGATTGTGTTTTAAGAAAGCAAAATAAGGTTGGAATCTATGCTTATCCACTCAAAAATTTCAAGACCTTTAGATAATTAGTGATTCACATTGGGGTTTGTATGATATTATTATTATTATTATTATTATTAATGAAAAGAACAACTAATACAATTGAGCATTTAGTAAATATCGGAAAGGGACAAAGCTAGGATTTAAATCTAAGATGTATCTGACTTTATTGTTTCTTAACATCTACATTTCCTGGGAATACCATTTTAAAAATTACCTTAAAAAATAAAGAAAAGGACTCTTCAAGGAGTGTTTCAATAATTACCATTTTATATTCATGCGCAAAAACTAGTGACTATTAATATGTATTACTGGAAAGAGTAATATTTTATTTACATTTTGTTCTATAGCTGATATATCTGCTTTTCCAGGGGTACTGTATTTTAAAAAAACTCATGTAACTTTATGTATGTTTGGATGCATCATGATTTCTCATGTCTTATCTACCCTCACTTCCTTATGATATTTTCATCATGCCTACCTTCCTGGCACTTTTATTGAAGGTGATAAAGCTCTGAAGGAATAGTTTGAAGTAAATAGGTTCTACTAAATTTAAAAATGTTTTGACCATTAACCTTCAGTTTGAAGTTTTAGGTGACCACAAACTGATATAAAGGAATATAGATTTTCTTCCACAAAATACACCTTAAAGAAGTTTTCAAACAATTGATGCTTTGCTGATGCAGAGGATAGTTCCTCTTCAGTGTTTCTAACTTAACAAATTACATGTAAAAGCCATAAACTCCTTTATATCTTCCATAAACATAATAAAAAATGTTACACCACATAACTTTGACTTAGTCAATAATTCTCGGCTTAGCCTTAGGGTTTGAAGAGGAAATTATTCCTGTTACACATTTTAATTATGCTATAAACTTTGGGAAATAGCTATTGATCTTTAGCATCTGGCATCAGAAAGTTGCTGCTTTCTTGTTCTGTAGCCAGTGGAAGTATGCCGTATAGACTAAAAATGAAGAATATCAGAGGAATCAAAGGTAGAAGGTGTACAGTAAAAGACAATTTTTGTTGAACTTGAGGAACTTAAATGTGAGGAGACTTAAAGTTCACCTCCTCTAAACAACTTTCTGCTGGGAACACACATTCAAGTTAAGTAATATATTGCTTTGTTTTAAGAAAAAGCGATTATCTAATGGTACTTTTTTATTTCTAACATTTTAATGCAAAAATAGGAGGGCCTAATTAAAAACTTTTTTTTTAACTTACATGTTTAAGGTTCTCCAAAACTTATGTAGAGTGATGAACATTGCGATTATTATTTTAGATATAATTATTTCACAAATTTTTATTTTTAAATCACATGGGTAAAAATCTCCTTTCTGTTAAAATTAAACAGATATCTAACATCTATGATGATGATGATGATGATGATGATGAAGATGAAGAGAATAATTACTATATGCTGAACTTGTGCTAGGGGATGAGCATTGCTTTAACTATTTTACTTATATGGCCAGATTTAAGCCTCACATCCACCAGGTGAGAATAGATCTTGGTTTCCTCATTTTACAGAAGGCTCAGTTATGTAAATAACTCTATCAGGATTATGTAAGAACTAAATGGTAGAGCTGGTATTCAAACCCTGGTCTGTCTGACTTATGTAATGATGGTCTTCTTGAATAGATAGAGCCTCCTTCAGTTGCCATTTTCAACAAGTTGGAAATTCTTCACAAGTTTAGAGCATTTAAGTGAAGTAGATTTATATTTAAACATACCAAATTTAGTGTTATGCATTTGTTCATTCAACATATATTTATTGACATATGATTATGTACCATATAGTGTTAGGAGCTACTAAAGCTACATTCAATGAGTCATGGACTACAGCAACTCACAGACCACAGCAACTTGTGGTCTACAATGGAAGACATTAAAATGTTTACACACACACACACACACACACACACACACACACACACACGTATATATATATATATATATACACACACACACACACACATGTGTATATAAAGCTTCAAAAATCTCTGATAAACATTCTGTAATTATTCTCTTGAATTTCAGAATCTTAAAGGATGGTCATTTAACTTTGATACTATGATGCCTTTGTTTGATCAGTTTGGGGACCTCAGCATCTTAATGGCCTCAGCCATTAAAGATGCTATTTTGAGAGCATCAGCAGAAAGTCAGTATTGGCTTTCTTATCACAGGGCACCCCTACCTTCGCACAGTGAGAACTAATGAGTAGTAATCATCACCCATTTCTTCCCTATTCATTTTGCCCTAACCCACAATGTAATTAAATCCATTGTTTAAAGAATCTGTTAAGCATTTCATGTATATGATGCCCTTAATAGTGGCTCTGGATGCAGTGGTTTGCACTGATCAATTTAACTTAGTTTTATATAAAAACTAAAGCTCAAAATGTGATTTTTGAAATATAATACACAAATCTCTTTATAAAGAAAAGTGCAGTGTTCTCCAACTATGCTTTAATTTGGGGCCTGACATCTACTTTCCATTGAAACTTTCACATTTATCAGGGATATAATCTGATAAAGATAGGTTGTAGGCAGTCAATTTTTAGATATGGTAGGTATAAGCAAAATTTTCAAACCCGATTTAATTTTGTTTAAATCATAATACAAAAATTGAAAGAGAAGCTAATGATAGGTGCAGATTGTCTGTCATCTACTTTATAACTTCTCCAAGGATATATAAAAAGAAGGTGCTTTAGTTTAATGTCTTTGAACAAACATTAGTCATAGGATTTAGGTATTTTATAGAAGTTCATGTTAAAGGTGGTATGGGAAGGCTACTATATGCAAGGTACTGATCCTGGGAATTTTATTGAAGTCACCTGATTTTATTCTCATAACAGTATCTACAGCTATTACCAGCTGTTAAGTTACCATATGTGTGTAAGTCATCTTGCCTGGAGGCAAGTGAATGGAAAAGAGGAAGTTTAAGCAGAGAGGTGATATTTGATTCCTCCTTAAAGAATGAAGAGTTCTCAGTTCAATAAATGGAAAAGTTACTTCAGAGATAAGAAACCAGTTGTACAAAGACATGCCAGCATGACTAGTGTGTTTGGAGAATTTCAAACAGTTTTCTATGTGCCCAATAAACTTTAGTTATTGGAGTTCTAACTTCTGGGCTAATGTGAAACATATTTCCAGCCCACTGATTACAGTTGAGGTTTAAGGCTAGCTAAATTTAAACGGAGTGGATGGCAGTATCTTGTTTTTACTTCATCTCAGTATATATGTACCTATATAGTCAAGACCTCCTAGAAGTAAAGGGGTTGATACCACGGGCTAAATGTGTTTTTAAAATGAATTGGATGATGTTGATATTTTTCCTATCATGAATTTTAACAAACCGGGCTCTTTGTCCTCCTGGCAGCTGAATGAGTTGTACAGCAGTCAAAAAATCACATCGCCCAGGACAGATGCTTACTGCATTTGCTCATATAAATGGGACATTTGTAAAATATTTAAGCAGCCAAAAATATACCTTGCATTGCAATGTACTTCATTTATATAGACTCCAGTCAAGGTTATTTTTCCTTGAGCTCTCACCTTCTCAGTAATACTTTTATATGCATATATTATTCTCACACTCCAGAACCTTAGGTAAAAATCTCTTGAGGCCAATACTTGCCATGACATGTCATTCACATAAACGCCTGCAGTCATATCACACATGTTTTGTCAACCTGTACATTCTTAATCGCTTTGCTGAGCACCTGCTACAATGCAACCTGTCAAATTGGCAGGAAAGAGGGCCAGGAAATCCCCATGCTGCCTTCTTGTCCACCATACAAATATTTTAACTTAGCACATTAAGTATCAGTAGGAGAGACTACAGTCAAGAAGCATTGATATTTTGTTCCTGTATAAGAGTATATTCTCAAAGAAAATCTGATCCTTTCCACAAAAGCAGCCTACCTAAACTGTGGTTAACATCTTTGAAATATGCACACATGCTCATGTGCAATCTGGTATCGACCTTTCCACTTCTAGGATGCCTGACTTCTTTTACATGTAACAAAATAAAATTAATATGAATGTCATTGCCTGACTCACTAATTTTCAGAAATAATAAAGAGTGAAAAAAGTAGATTTTAGATGATAAATAATTATTCGCCATGTACATACATGCAAACATTTGTGTAAAAATTCAAGAGAGATATGGACTTCCAGAAAACTTTTCATGGACCACCCGTTGACACCCCAGATTAAGGTGTTTTGTCTTCATCTACATTTTTTTAAGAGACATGGTAAAGGATTTAATCACATTTTCAAAGGTACTCATAATCCAAACAGCATGAAGATGATTTCTAAAATCTTTTCTATATCAAAATTTGTGTAATTCATTAGATGTCCTAATATATTTCCATTAAGACTTATTCACTTTTCTACAAAGAAATAGAAATATGTCTTATTTTCTAAAAATAAAATTTTGGGTCCCTTAATTTATGACTAAGGTAACTATAATTTCCAGGATAAAAACTGGAGTAACAAAAAAATTTTTGTACTTTTTGATCAGCATTTAAAAGCAGTGTCAAATTAAAGTAGCATATTGACAGCGAAGATTAAGGTGATGTGTTATTTGCCTATTTCCATTTTGCATGGACCTTTAAAACTAAATGCTAAAATGCTATACGTATATATGTATCTAATATACAGATAAGTGCTTAGGAGAAATAAAAATATCTCTATAGTACTTATATTAATACTTTAATTTGTTAAGTTCCCTGTTACTAATCCACTTAAAAATGGATTAAAGTGAAATCCTGTGATCTTTTGGAAAAAATAATAATATTTCAAGACTTGTACAAAAATCTAACACTTTGACTGGGTTTATTGCCATCATATATGTTATAATACATACTACATATTCATTATGATGTAATAAGATATTAATAGCACAAATAATCTTGGACTTTAGCAGATTAATACATTTTACATGAAAACATAATAAGAACCTTGTCTATTATTGAATGTGCAAAGGTAGGGAAGAATACTAACACGGTGTGTTCTTATTCTAAGAGTCCATCATAATAAAACAAGAGAGACAGGACTCGTTGAAAACACCTGTGGAGTAGTTGAAGTTTGTTTTTATTTTCACTCTTCTACTTGTTTGCTACATTACCTTTCTAACATGGGTAACCGCCCTCTTGCCCCTTTCTCCTCCTCTGTTTCTCCCATTACATACCCTTATGACACTTAGGCATAAGATGATCCAATAAAATTCTTCACAGTAAATTGTTATCCTTGTAACGGTGGAATTTCAAGCAAAAGTGGGAGATACATTTTTTTTTTTTTTGATAGCACCTTTTACACCCTTCAAAAATATCACATACATGAAATCTATTGAGATTTTAAGGTTGATGAGGTCTTATTCCGCCCCCCTCCTTAATTTTTCCTCATTAGCTGGGTCATACCTAAAGTTGCACAGCCTGAAAATTTATGTACCTAAACAATTCTATTGACTGTGTTAATGATTTATTTTCCTCTCTTTATTGCATTTTAATAGCCATCTTTTGTAGAATGGCCTGAGGAGAGGTAATTTTGAGTAGGGTCTTCTTATAAGGACAGTAATTCTATTTTGGGGGTCCTACCGTCATGACCTCATCTAAATCTAATTACCTCCCAAAGGTCTTACCTCCACATATCATCATAGTGAGAGTTTGGGCTTTAACTTAGAAATTCTGAGGGGACACAAACGTTCAGTTCATTATGTGTGCTGTTCTAACAAATGACTTTGACTCTTACTTTCAGGTCCATTTTTATACATTTTTCATCTATGGAGATACTCCTTTTTCCAACAAACTATATATCTTGGTAATTAAGTACAGAAGTTAAACTTATGAAATTGATCAATGTATTCTTAGAGCTAAATTAAATTGGTTTCCAGTCACCTTGAACTGAAAACTCTTTTCATAAATCAGTATGTGGGGTAAATAGAGATATTCTCAGTCTCTGCTCAGTTCTCAACTCTGCCATTATTAAGCAACCAGAAAAAGTTCCCTGACCCCTTTACCTCCACCCTGCCCCCACTCCCAAAACCCAACAACAAAAGCAGATATCATTTTGAATATAATCATTTAATTCTAGGACTTTTTTAACTTTGGTTTTTAGGATTCATTTCATTAGAACTACATTTTTCTTAGGTTAAAGAACCATAACTTTTAGTGTCTATAGCTATTGTAAATAAATGTTTGAAGATATGGAATACAGAATGTAAACTAGAATTGTTAAGTAGAATTGCAAAGGGGAAGTACTAACACCAAGAAAAAGTAGCTGCAAGGTAAGAGATTTTAGCTGAATGTAAGAAGGAGTTTTGCATAGTTTAAAGATGTTTTGATTTTTTTTTCCTCATAAGAGAAATGAAATAAATTTACTATCATAAGACAGTGATTTCCTTATAAACAGATTTAGTTCAGAATAAATTGAATTGCCACTAGTTAGGGAGAGTATAGAGGAGATTTATAGGGTTATATATAATGATATTTTAGGGTTCTTCTAAAACTGAGTGTTCTTTTCAAAAGTTAGCTTTTATGTTTTTATGTATATGTTTGACATGAAATGAAGTTAACACAAAGTGATATACTGGACCCCTCAAATTTGGTTACTTAGCATCTGATAGCGATTTGGCTTTGCAGTTAACTCTAAATGTATAAAAAAGTGATAATAATGTAGACATAATTTAATAAAATTTTCAAAAATAAATTTCCTAAGGTATTTTGAGAAAAAACAGTTTTTAAATAATTAAACAATGCTTGAAATGAGCATGTGGTGAATTATTGATTGACAAATTGAGAACTCAGAAGGAAGATTACTATATATCAGTTATATAATAGTTAATTCAAATAGTTAATTCTTTTCCAACTCTCTTTCTTTTTTTTTTTCACCTTAATGGAATTTGGCTGAATTGTTGAATTATTGTCCTCTAAGAAAATTTATGGCCTATCCAGTTGAACTTCTTAAAATTGCATGAAAAAATATGTTCCTGTCACAAAACTAGAACATTGCAAAAACCTACATGTTCTGGATTAGGTTTTTAACCCATGTCCTATTTAGAAAAAAACAATGCAGCTCGCTGCCAACATTAATTTAATTTTACATAAACACACTCCTTGAGGCTAAAGCAAATCTGACTGGTTTTCAATGTGAAAATAAAATATAAAAACTGTTCTTGGAATTTTTTATAAACAGAACTTGTCTCTAATCTTAATGTAACAGAAATGTATACATAAATCAGAACCATCAAATGAATCTTTGAGTAACAATTGTTCAAGAATGATGTTAACATCACATGTAGGAATATTATGTTTTCTAGGATTTGACATTTTCAGCAATGAAGAATTACTATATTTTGTAAATGGAAATACCACTACTAAAAACAGAGTGCTAGGAATAGAACGATGTCATTTATTTCCAAGGTCTATTGATATACTAGAGCGATGTGAAAATAATAAAAGTGAGATATTTCGTGACAAATTTTTGGGATAAAGTTAGAACTGTAATCCACGAGTTATCTCAGAGTAAATGCTGCAACCACAAGCACTACCAACAAATATTCTCAGGGCAAACAGGAAATGGGTTAAAATCATCTTAATTTATAGGTTTTGCTTCCTGTTATGTTATTCTACACCTAGTGCCTGTGATAATTGTTTAATCCTTTTAAGAGAATGAAATGACTCTAGTCTCCTTGAAATTTTTCTTTCTGGTAGTAAGCTCAATATCTGTTCTACTGTTCTTTTCTTTCTGCCCCTGTATACTACAGCAAGGATAGGTTATTCCTCCTATTTTCTCACCTTAACACCACCCCTCACTCTCTGATAATTATTAAAGACTTTGTATCTGATGTCTGGCTCTCTCATAATTAGTGTGTCTTAGAAGACACATGAGCTATAAAATGACCACTTAGATGAAAGGGGAACCATGTGTTTATTTGTCTTTTATTAAAAACGCATAAAAAAGAGAACTCGCTGGATCAATATCATGCTTTTCTGTTGGCCTTTTGTAGCTTCCATTGCTTATATAAAATTCTGTATTACTATCTTTCTTCAATCTCAATAAGCATAGTTAGCTAAAGTTATTTTAGGTAGCTATGCATGAGGAAGATTCTATAGCTTTTTCAGGAGAGGACAAGCCAAAGTAGCAAATAATGTTGTACTTTTTCTTTTTTCTTTTTCTTTTTTTTTTTTGAGTTTATAGAAGAATAAATAGCTTTCTGGCATACAAGTAGAGCTTTCAATGTATTTTATATATGTCCTTCTATTTTTACTAATATATTTACTAAGTATATGTCCTTCTATATTTGCTTTATTCATCTTTGATAATGTATGTGGCAAGCGGAATTAGTAAGATAAGTCTATTTTATTCAGTGGCACCTTGACTACAGACAGTTTTAATTGCAGATAAAGAAGAGACTCAATTTTGCTCCTTCTTAATTTTATCATAGCCATATTTTCTAGTGAATCCCTCTTGCTGTAGATTAGCACAATACAGTCTCCAATATAAATGCAGAAAGAATCAGGTTCTTATTTTTGATGATCTTGTCTTTAACATGAACATACTTAAGTGACTTTTGATTAGGGCCTCATGACATGATTTAAAAAAATTTTTAATATTTATATCTTCTTGAGGTAAATGATTCATTTATAATTTTGTAATAAAATTATTTTCCTTTCTATACAATTTTTAAATTTCTATCTATTAAATTTTTATAAATCTAGCTATATAAAATCTGTATGATGGCTTTCATTAAAACAATCTAAAAATTCTATATTTATAAATATCAAGGTAATAAGAGATTAATCATAATTTTCTTGGCCTTGTTTCTCAGTACCATCTGCAGTACCATTTTTCTTCTTTGTAGCAAAACTCCTTTAAATAATTATCTCTGCTTTCTGCCTCCTTTTTCTTTCCTCCTATTTTTTTTTAAGCCCATGCTCCTCAGATATTTGTGCAGACTATCCAACAAAGATCTCTTATCAAAGTGACTAATTACCTTTTTTTCTAAACCTGTTAATAAATTCTTAATCCTCATTCTATTTTATCTATAAACAGCATTTGACATTGTCGGTCACTCTTTATTCCTTCCATCTCTGGCCTTAGGATACCATACTTTCTTGTATTTTTTTTTTTTTTATTCCTGCTTTACTAAATTGCAACTTGCCAATCTCCTTTGCCAGTTCATCTACTATAGCCTCTCTCTTTCTTTTTCTTTCTTTCTTTTCTTTTGCTTTTCTTTCTTTCTTTCTTTCTTTCTTTCTTTCTTTCTTTCTTTCTTTCTTTCTTTCTTATTTATTTAATTCTTAATTTATTTTTAATTCTTTAATGTCACCACATATATGACCTCTTTTATCCCATCTACTTCCCTCCTCCCCCATTCCACACTCTGCTAACCACTAGTATATTGTCCATGATACCGTCTCTCTCTTTATGTTGGAGTGTCCCAGGAGTCAGTCCTTGGTCCTCTTCTCTGTCTTCCTTTCCTCATTAGTGATCTCAGATCAGCTTCATATTAATGACGCTCAACTTTCATTTCTACTCTTGACCATTCTTCTGAATCTTCAACTCATATGGCCAGTTATGTAGTTAACATTTCTACTTGGATATTTAGAAGACATCTCAAATTATATTATACTTCTGATATTCTCCACCAAACCTGCTTCGGTGTTCCACATCTCAGTAGGAAGTAACTCCATTCATCCGGTTGCTCTGCCTGAACAAACAAACAACCAAACAAAAACGTAAACACAAAGCTTTTTTTTTTTCACAGCTTGCTTTTAGTCCATTGGGAGAAGCTAATATCCATGCCTTCAGAATACATCTAGAGTTTGCCTACCTCTCCTTCCTTCTGCTAACACCATGGTGGTTTCAATTACCACCATCTCTCGTTTCCAGTATTTCACTATAGTAGTCCTCCCACAGAAGATATCTTCCAAGACCCTCAGTTGATGCCTAAACCATTGGTAGTACCAAACCCTATCTATGCTATGTTTTTTCCTCTACATACATACCTATGATAAAGTTTAACTTTTAAATTAGGCACAGTAAGAGATTAACAACAAATTAAATAAATTAGAAAAATAAACACAATATTCTGTAATAACAATTATGTGAATGAGACATTATTAAATAAAGGTCACTTGAATACGAGCACTGCTTTACCATGACTGTAAATATGATAACCCAGAGGGCTACTCAGTTACTACTAGCTGGGTAGCGTATACAGTGTGGGTATGTTGGACAAAGGGATGATTCACATCCTGGATAGGATGGAGCTGGATGACACAAGATTTCATCATGTTACTCGGAATAGCACATGATTTAAAACTTTTGAATTGTTTATTTCTGGAATTTTCTAGTTAATATTTTCTGATCATAGCTTGCAGTGGATAACTGAAACTGTGAAAAGAAAAATTACAAATATAGGGGGACTACTGTACTGTTATTACTGGTTTTCTGCTTCTACTTTTGGTCCCCCTACAACTTAATCCTCAGCACAGCCACAATAGCTATTCTAGAAGATGCCTCTATTTTAGGGCTTTATACTAAATATTCCTTCTGCCTAGATTATTCTTCTCATAGGCATTCGTCGAGCTTGACTCCCTCACCTGCTTTAAGTCTTTGCTCAAATGTTACTTTATTCATTAGGTATTAGTAGTTTATTAGGGCTACTTTAACAAATTAGTGCAAATCGAGTAGTTTAAAATAACAAATGTATTCTTAGTTCTGGAGATTAGAAGTCTGAAATCAAGATGTTTTAGTCCATTCTGCTTCTATAGCAAAATAACATGGACTAGCTGGTTAAAAAAAAAAAAAA